>RJWH01000321.1:0-600000 GCA_004363575.1 Solenodon paradoxus | reverse complement strand
TTTCAAGGAAATTTTGAAAATAAATTACAAAGGGAAAACAAAGAAAATACAAAATTTAGGTAGGTATTTAGAAAATAGAATCTTTCAATTCTATAGAAATCTTTAGTCTTTCTTAACAAGTACCTACTCCCGAGAGGCTAGGCATGTAGCACCTCCAGTATATCAATTATCTTGACCTAAGTAGGAGAAAAGTGAGGTTTTTTTACACTCTACTAGGCTAGAGAGGGAAACCATCCCAGTTATAGTGGCTTTGTATGGCAGTAACTATAGAAGTAATACATGCTCCCTGGTAGAGTAGTAGTTTGGTTAACTGCCTCTGGCCAAAGTACAGGCCACAGACATCCCAAGGACCTGGGTTTGTGCCCTGGGCCTGGGAACAACTCAGATGCACAACTAAATAAAAACAAACAAAGTGCTGTTCCTCCTCTTCTGCCTATTCACCTTCATTCCTATCTGCACCTTTCCTTAAAAAAATAAAAATAAAAATAAAAATAAAAATAAAAATAATAATAATAATAATATACCTGAAAGCCTCGTCCTGGGCTCCCAATGTTGTGAACCATTTTCTACCTGTGAGTTTTCTACCAGAGGCCTTTCCTTCATTTTTTAAAGATGCATAGAAATTTGAAGCAGAAAGCAAAAGACCCACAATCTTGTAGTAGGAGGCAGAGAGAATGAAAATCATGTGATAGGTGAACCGAACCATTTCTTAAGGCTGATGCATGAATTCTGTGGAACTGCCATTCTTAGCAAAGCTTCCATGGATGACCTTGAGGTCCGTTCTATCAGGTGCTAACCTTGTCAGGATTTTGATATTAATGATTACACATTATGATCAGTGGAATTTGAGCTTATAAAAAAATGAATCTGAGACAAAATCCCTACCATTTATAAAGTGATTTTTTTATTTTTATTTACAAAATAATCTAAGCTTAGATGTGCATGTTCACTCTTCATCAGATATATAATATACCATGCTCACCAACAAATTGCTAATAGTCTTCTACCACTGTTCATTGGACCCCTATAACCCCTTGCTCCCAACTCCTAACCCTTTCCTTCAGGCAACCTAATTTTGTTGTCTGTGTCCAAGGGTTGCTTTTTGTTTTGTCTGTTTGCTTTGCTTCTTTATATATAGTCCACATATAAGTGAGATCATTGGGTATTTGTCTTTTTCCTTCTGACTTATTTCACTAAGCATAATCCCCTTTAGTTTCATCCATGTTGTCTCAAATGACAGGATGTCATCTTTTTAGGGTTGGCTAATATTCCATAGTGTAGATACACCACATTTTCTTTATCCATCCATCAGTTGATGGGCACTTAGGTTGTTTCCATTTCTTGGCTACTGTAAAAAATGCTGCAATAAACAACAGTGTATATATCTCCATGAATATATATGTGGTGTCTTTTTTGGATAAATAACCAGACGTGGGTTGACAAGATCATCTGGAATTTTCATTTTCAATTTTTTGAGCAGTCTTCATATGGCTTTCCATAATGGTTGCACCAATTTACACTTCCACCGACATTGTAAAAGGTCCTTTTTTCCTCCACATCTACACCAACATTTATTTCCAGACTTTTGAATAATTGCCATTCTCATAGGTGTGAGATATCTCAGTTGGATTGGCATTTCCCTAATGAAAAGAAATGAGGAACATCTTTTCATGTGTCTGTTGGCCATCTATATATCTTCTGCCCACTTATTGATTGGTTGTTTTTCTGTTTTTGAGTTTCATGAGTTTTTTTTAAATTTATTTTTGTTGTAGTAATTATTCTACACATTAAAATAATTTCCTGTGTATTGGTTCCTCATTTCAACACACCATGCCCTTCGCCAAATCACCAAGTGTTCTTTCCCATTGTCCAGTGGGATCCACCACCATTTGCCTCTACCTCCCGCCTCCTATTTCCTTTTGGTTTGTTTTGTCTGTTCACATTCCACCTATGATTGAGGTCATCTGGTACCTATCTTTCTTCTTTTGACTTGTGTCACTTAACATACTCCCCTCTAGTTCCATCCATGTTGATTCAAATAACAGGGTTTCATCTCTTCCAAGGGATGTGTAGTATTTCATTGTATATATGTACCACATCTTCTTTATCCATTCATGTGATATTGGGCATTTAGGAGATTTCCAGTTCTTAGCTATTGTAATAGGGCCGCATTAAACATGGGGATACATGCATCTCGGTGGATGGGAGCTTTTGTATCTTTTGGGGAGATGCCCAGAAGTAGAATTACAGGATCATATGGGATTTCCATGTGCAGTTTTTTGAGGAATCTCCAAAGTATTCTCCATAGGGGTTGTACCAATTTGCACTCCTACCAACAGTGCAAAAGTGTTCCCTTTTCTCCACATCCTGGCTAGCATTTGTTGTTTCCAGACTTTTTGAAAATAGTCTTTTGGGTATAAAGTGATATCTCATTGTTTTAATTTGCATTTCCCTGATAGCTAGCAAGTAGGAACATAATTTCATATGCCTGTTGAACATCTGTAAATCCTCTTCAGAAAAGTGTCTCTCCAATTCTTTCTCCCATTTTTTGGTTGAATTGCCTGTTCTTCTGTTGTTGAATTTTATGAGTTCTTTGTATATTTTAGATATTAAGCCTTTGTCGGAAATAACGAATGCAAAGATCTTCTCCCAGTTAGTAGGTGTCCTTATGGTTTTGGTGATGTTTTCTTTTGTTGTGAAGAAGTTCCTTAGTTTGATGTAGTCCTAGTTGTTTATTTTTCTTTTTGTTTCCCTTGATGGTGGAGTTGAGTCCCAAAGGCTTCTCTACGACTGATGTCATGGAAAGTCTTTCCTATGTTGTCTTCTAACAACTTTCTGGTTTCTGGTCTTATGTCCAAGTCTCTAATCGATTTTGAGTTAATTTTTGTGAATGGTGTTAGAGAGAGGTCTAGCTTCATTCTTTTGCATGCGGCTGTCCAGTGTTCTCAACACCATTTGTTGAAGAGACTTTCCTTTTTCCATCATATGCTTTTGGCTCCTTTGTCGTAGATTAGCTGACTGTGTGGAAGTGGGTCAGTTTCTAGTGATTCAGTTCTATTCCACTGATCTGTGCCTCTGTTGTTATTCCAGTACCATACTGTTTTGATCACTATTGCTTTGTAATATAGTTTGAAATCTAGAAGCGTCCAGGTTCGTTCTTTTTTCTAATGATTACTTTGGCTATTCAGGGTCTTTTGTTGTTCCATACAAATTTTAAGATGTATAAAGTGATTTTTGTTTAAACCCGCAGTAATGCCATTCAATTAGCACTATAGAATGTGTATGAGAGGAGAGGTTATTTGCAGCTTGGTACTTTATGGTAGTTTTCATCTTTTCAGGTATCCATTACTCTAGTCTATAACCGCTCCCCCCACCCCCACCCACACACACACCTCTTAAATTTTCTCTATTCCTGTTTGGCCTTTTGGCTTTCTTCATTGTCTCCTTTCTTTGCTTAATTAGTGATTCAGTAATGTTGGTCTCTTGTATCAAATCTTATATTTACTACCTACTGCTACATTTGATTCCTCTCCTTTAGGTACTTCTTTGCTTCCCCAATAATTTCTCATCTTTTAAGCCCTTTCTTTTCTCCCAGGCATCCCTTAGTCTCCAGTGTATCTTTTTGCCCCTATTTACCATTCTATTATTTGCCTTAAGCTTTTCATCTTTCTAGTTGACTGTCTCCTCAGTATATAAATAAACCTTTCTCCTTTGCCTCAGGATCCTCTGTGTGTTCCGCTTTACCCTCTGCATCCTCTGCACTGTGATGCTATTTTATACACATGCTAGCTGATAATATTATTTGGATCATGCTGTAGCTCCTTTTTTTTTTCTGAACAGAGAACTGGTAATACTTGCTTTCCCCTGTGTTGTTTCAGAAAAAGACATCAGAACTTTACATGAGAAGTCAGCTTCAAGGGAAAATATTTCTGCCAGCATAAAACTGCGTTATGATGTTTCTAACACCCTTCACTTGACTACTTCCCAGAATTTCACATATAGAGGAACCTGTGAACAAGATGGCAGGTTGGAAAGAAGACAGGGAAATCCTTCTCGCAAAAAACAGCACAAGTGTGATGAATGTGGTAAAATCTTTAGTCAGAGCTCAGCCCTTATCCTACATCGGAGAATCCACAGTGGAGAGAAACCTTATGCGTGTGATGAGTGTGCAAAGGCTTTCAGCCGAAGTGCAAGCCTGATTCAGCATCGAAGAATCCACACTGGGGAAAAACCCTATAAATGTCATGAATGTGGGAAAGCCTTTAGTCAGAGCTCAAATCTTTTCAGACATAGAAAAAGACACTCTAGAGAAAAAGTCCCATTAGTGAAGTGAGGGAATCAAAGCATTTATTCAGAGCTTTTTCAGCAGGGAAAAAAACACAAGGTACAAACACTCCTTTAGTATCAATCAATAGTTTCAGTGGAAATAGTTTCCTTTCAAATGTCATAGAAGCCACAGGAGAGAATGTGGAATATCATACATCAGCATTGTTTGCTTTTCTGTTTTATCATTCAAGTGTTGGAAATTCTAAAACTTAATTTAAGATTTCCATCCTTAGGTTATCTCAAAAAGACATTCTCAGATATGTTCTACTATTTCCATTTTTGACACAAATAATGAACTAATATACTGCTTTTTAGACAAGTACATTTTCCCAGTTGAGAAGGAATGTGTGAGTTACTCAGTATAAAAATGGATATTCTCCATTTCATAACCTGAGCCCTGGAGTTCTCAGACCAAAGAATAAAGCAATTTTTTAAAAGTTACCCATTTTGTTTTATGCTATGAGATTCAAAATATGAAAATTAGATTGAGGATGCCCAGAAGATTATACCTCAAGACTTAGGCTGAACTGTCTAGGGTCATAGAAAGCAAGTGGGTAACAGACTTAATCTCTTAAGAAAACATAAAAGAGCTTACACATTATTGATACTAGGTAATTTCTCATGTAGTAAATTACTGCTTTACACTGTAACTTGGAGATAACTCAGTGACAACACTAAGATGACTCTACATGTCTAGGGAGTGGCCTAAACCTAAGGCATGTTGTAATAGTAAACAGGGCCTCTATGGGTTAGTGATCATCTTCAAGTAAAGAAAAAAGGAACATGAAGAAAAAACTCCAGAAAAGACTGAACATGAACACTGGTAAGTGTGGCATGTAATGGAGACATTTACCTGGAAGAGGAAACCCTTAACACCGATCAGTTGTCCTTAAGTGTTGTTCACAGCTCCTTTCCTGGCATATGTCATCCAAGAACAGTTTCATACATCGCAGGACAGCCCTCTCAGGTTCTTGCACGTTCTAAGTAAGACAGTTCTCTAGACAAGTGGTCACAAATGAGATCCTGAATTTCAATGTTCTTATACAAGTGAGGAAATGACTAAAGTTCAACTTAAAGACTCCACTAAAGTTTCACCCTTATTTAATTCAGTCACATTCCCTGTTTGTAGAATCACTGACTTTCATGTTGTTAGAATTACTCTGACAGTATATAATGTTCCCTTTTCCAGGGATTCTTGATTAAACTAATATATTATAAATAGACATGTATTACTGTGTTTCCCATGCTGTTAGTTATCTAATATGAAGGTAAACATCAAAAGTGAAAGTCCTTGGAAGAAGGGGGGCTCATAGTGAAATCTTTATCTGATTGGTTTCCTCATGAAGTGTAAACATTTTATCAGAAAATCCAATCACATCTAGTGCTTATATGACAATACTCTGTTCTTCTTAGTATATTGATAAACAGAAGATTGGTAGGGGAAGAAGTGAATGTAAGTTTTAATTATAGAATTTTCTGACAGTGATTATACGCTTTATAGTTCCAGTGAATATGAATATAGATTGGGTTCTGTATATTTTCACTTACTAAAAATGTAAGCATATGAGAGTCTTTAACTTGAGGCTCATTTTCTTTGTGAGTAAAGAGAAGAACAGCCATTGATTAAAGCAGTAAATGCCACAGAGAGACATGTGTTGTGATTTACTGATTAACTATGGAAAGACCATTACTTAGGTACTATGTGAACAAAATGACATCTAAATCAAGGATACTTAGGGAAGCATTCACTTGGTGCTCCATAAACTTTGCCAAGTTGCATTTCTTCATTGTGAATAATCAGAATTTTTCTACCAGAAAGTGATATGAATTATACAAGTACATTATGAGTCTTTAAAGGCTATTGTTGTGTACTTAGAGTTCTCCTGTACTTACATAGGTCACTAATAAGTAAAAGATCCTAGTTTCTCAAAAATGAGAATAATTGTGAGTTGGGAAAACCTGGATAAAGATTAACATGATATTAGCACCCCCACTAGATTAATTTTTACAAATAGTACTCCGAGATGAAATTAGTATTTTTAATGAATTTTACTTCATCAGAATCTTCAATATTATCTATAATACTGTCCCCTCTTTACCTCTCTCCCATTCTCTTCAAAGATCAAGCCAGATACTTGTCCTGTCACCTTCCTGTATCAGGAATGTTTCTGGATTCAGAATTCAAATTTGTTAGCTTAAATAAATCTTTGCAGCCAGAAATCTAGAGGGCAGGTTACAGCTGTCAGCACCTAGGCAATGACTGATCTGGCTGCTGTCTCTGGCCCTCTTTTGACAGTTCCATCATGATTATTTTCTTGGGTATGTGAGAGCGCTGTCCCAGCTCCAGGAGCAACATCTGGGGTCAGGTCAGGAAAAAAGGAAGAGGATATCAGCCATGGCCATACTCCTTACCAGGGAAAGTAAACCTTTCCAAGAAACCGCAGCCAAATCCTGCTTATGCTTCCTTATGGCAAGTGTGTCTGATAAAGCAAACATTTTCAGCCTCGAGAGAGGAAGCTGCAGGGCAAATGGGATTAACAGCAATGCTGGGGCAGCCAACATGGTTTGCCATACTGTTGCCTCCTTCCCTCTTTATGGGCAAATGACTATGATTTTTGCCTCCCATATTACAGGAAAAAAGATGACAACCTCCTACTTATCTCCATGTCACCATCATTCCCTCTTTCTCTTGTAATGAAAGTGGGGGGTCTCCTCTGATCCCTCATCATTCATTCCTTCCCACCTCCAAAGGACTTTGGCTGCAAAGTCCACAACAGTTATTCCTTAGTTCAGGAACCCTTTCTTCAACATGAAATATGCTGATAAGTCACATCAATGCGATACATTTTTATTATAGCTTTACAAAAGTCTAGATGGTGACTAATTCCTGAATGAAAGGGACAATATGATTCTTTAACATTGCCGTCATATGCATCCAGCTCTTTGAACCAGAGCGATCTTCCTAAAAACAAATTTGAGCATGCCCCTCCCTCACCTCAAACACAGCCTTCTCATTACCTTTATTTTTTAATTTTTAAAGGAAAGGTGCAGGCAGGAATGAAGGCAAGTAGGCAAGCAAGATGAAAAAGGAGGAAGAAGCATTTTTCATTTTCATTTGTATTTTAGTTCTGCATCTTGATTGTTTCCCCCTTTCCCACCCCTGCCCTAGGACACAAACCTGGGTCCATGGGATGTATGTGGGCTGTGTTTGGCCAGAGGCAGTGAGCCTAACTGCTACTCTAGCAGGGTACGCCTACTTCCCACTACCTTTATTATGAATTCAGAACTCTTACTTAACATAATTTTTGAGGCTTTCCCTAATCTGAACATAGCTTACCACTTCAACTTCATCTCATCACTGCCTCTGTTATATTCTAAGTGCAGCCACTCTGAATTATCCAAAGTGATACTATCTCTGGTCCTTTACATATATTCCTTTTGAATTTATATATATATATATATATAAAATTTCTGTGTATTCTTCAGGTTTCAACTTAGAAGTCACTCATCCCAGGAAGCCTTCTCTAACAGCTGTGAGTAGGTTGGGGACCAAAAGCACCACTCAGTGTGGATAGACTGTTGATTCTGCAGCAGTCTGTCCTTACCCCTGGCATTACACATATTACACAAAATAAAATGTGTAAAGTATGGTCTTGAGGAGGAGGATAAATGACTGGGAATAAAGAAGTTTTTAAGGAATAAATGGGAATAATTTAAAAGTCCTCCTGCCCATGGGAATAAAGAGGTCAGACACAAGTGTCCTTTATCTTTGAACCCAACTCCTGTAGAAATTCTGGAGGGAGCTGGAAGATAACTTGAAGGGGGAGAGGACTGTCCCCTTGCCATTGGTGCCTTGTGAGGACAACTGCGGAACGATGCTCTAACACTGGACTCTTGTAAAAAGGGCTGTCAATGTTGGCAAAGGGCCTCTACCGGGTGACAAGTGGCTTAGAAGAGTTCGAGCAAGTCTGCATTCCCAGTGGGACTCGAAATTTTTACCACTTGGAGAGTTGAGATTATTGTGTGAAGTTATTTTATAGAACCTGTAGCTATGTGGTGCAGAACTCAGCAGGCACAGAATCTGTTATGAGTCTCAATCACACCTTAAAGAGAGAGCTAGAACAAAAGTAGAGTCAAACCATCAGGGAATGGTTACTGGCTGTCACCTAGAAAAAGAGCATCACTTATTGTGGCAGGTTTGATGAGTAAGCCCCAGGGCCCAGAAAAGAGACCAGAGAAGACCAGGAGGACAGTTGCCATCTGAGATGCAATCCACACCACCACCTACCACCGGGAATGTGACCCTTCCTGCACAGACATCCACATAAAAAGGGGGACATGGGGAGGAAAAGTCATGGTCAGTTCACGCTGGCTGCCATGGCTCCCACTTGTGACTCCTAAGCCCTTTTTGTGATCCACACCATCTCATGTTGCTGGCTCTCTTCAGATGTGTTCAGTAGCCTGAGGAGGCTTTGAGAGAAGGCATTTAAATGTCTAGAGATTAATTATTGATAAGTTGGTATCACAAGTGGGAAAGGGTTCTCTGTACATTGACTTTTTGAACAACATTTCTTTAAGGGTCACTACTAAAGTGAAAGTGTGTGTGTGTGTGTGTGTGTGTGTGAGCGAGACAGAGAAAGAGATGATCATGTATCAGTAGGTATGCATTTGATGCAGAAAATGCATTTGATAAGATTCAGCACCATTTTGTTTTAAAAAACCCTCCCAAATATATGTATAGACAAAATGTACCTCAACATAATGAAGTTCTTAGAAATAATAAATGAATATAATAAAGTAGCAAGCTACAAAAGTAATATTAAAAAATCTGTTGCATTTCTGTATGCAAATAATTAACCAGGAGAAAAAAGAACTCAGGAAAACAATCCCATTTACATTGCATCAAAAAGAATTAAATTCTTGGAATAAATTTAACCAAGGATGTGAAAGAGCTGTACTCTAAAACCTACACAACATTGTTTTAAAAATAGAAGAAACAAAGAAATTGAAAGATACTCCATGTTCATGAACTGGAAGAATTAGCATTGTTAGAATTACCATATTACCTAAAGAAATATAGATATTTAATTAAATACCCATCAAAATCCCAGTGACTTTCTTGATAAAAATAAAACAAAAAATCATGAAACTCATTTGGAACTTCAGAAGACCCTGAATAGCAAAAATAATCTTGAAAATAACAAAAACGGAGGTGTTGTGTTCCCTGAATTCAAACTATACTTTGAAGCAGAAGGAATCAAATCAGCATGGTATTGGAATAAAAGTAGACACATAGCTCAATGGACTAGAATTGAGAGTCCAGAAATAACATATATGGACAACTAATAAATGACAAATGAGCCAAGTGTGACAATGGAGCAAGGACAGCCTCTTCCAAAAATAGTCTTGGAGCCTTGGTGACCTGCAGATAAGGCCACTGGACATAGTTTACATACATCCCAAGGACCCAGTTGCAAGACCCAGGGTCAAGAAAAACAACCAAGATGAGCAACTAAATAAATATTTCTTCCTCTCTCTTCCTGCCTGTCTGCCTACTCACCTTCATTTATGCTTGCAACTTTCCTTAAAAACAAAATAGTGTTGGGAAAACTGGACTGTCACATGCAAAAGGCTGAAATTAGATCTCTACCTCACTACCTAATACCATACACAAAATTAACTCAAGATGGATTAAAGGCTTGGACATAAGGCACAAAACCATAAAACATAGAAAAAAGCAAAAAATACTCCTTGACGTTGACCTAAGGTCTCTGGGAACTCAAGTATCAAGAAAAATATAGATCAATGGGACTACATCAAACTAAAGAGCTCTGTACAGGGAAAGAAGCTTTTAAAACAAAAAAAGACATCCTACTAAATAGGGGAAGATATTTCTACACCATATATCCGACAAGGGATTAATATTCAAATTATTTAAAGACTCACGAAACTCAACAACAGAAAAACAAATAATCCAATTTTAAAAAGGACAGAAGATTGTAATAGACATCCCTCCAAAGAAATAGAAATGTCCAACAGGTACATAAGAAGAAGATGTTATACATGTCTTGTGATTAAAGAAATGCAAATAAAAAATGAAACATCCCACATCTGTGAGAAGGTTATTATTAAAAAATCTGGAAACATTGGCGAGGATGGAGAGAAAAGGGAACTCTTGTGCATTGTTTATGGGCATATAAAATGGCACAACTATTATGGAAAGAAGTATGGAGATTTCTCAAAAAATTGAGAATGGAAATTCCATATTATTCAGTTATCACACTGCTGGGTATTGACCCTAAAACACAATAACACTAATTCACAGAGATATACACATCCCCATGATCATGGCAGCATTATTTACAATAGCTAACCTAAATGGATACAAACTAAGTGCCCATCAGCAGTTGAGTAAAGAAGATGTGACACACACACACACACACACACACACACACACACACACACACACACACACACACACACACACACACACACACTGGAATACTACTCAACTCAAAAATATGAAATTCTGCCATTGCAATAACATGGATGGACCTGGGGGAAATTATGCATCATAAGATAAGCTTGAGGAGAAAGATATCATGATTTCTCTCGTGGTATATGAAGAAACAAAGCAAAAAAATGAAATAAACAAAAACAGACTTAGTCCATAAAATCCAATTAGCATTTACTCAGAAGTTAGTGGGTGGGCAAATTGGGTAGAGGGAATAAACTATCATGAAGGAAGAACTGGAATGGAGGTGTTGAACATAATAGATGCAGATATCGATCTACAATGATGCACACCTTAAACCTATATAAAGTTATGAGTCAATATTCCTTCAATAAAATTAAACTTAAAAATTAAATAAAATGGATGATCTAATTATTCACCTTAAAAAAACAACCTAGGAGATAAGCAAGAGAGCAATTTAAAAACCAAAGTAAGTAGAAGGGAAAACAAGGACAAAAATAGGAACAGAGACCCTGGTTCCAGGGAGGAGGATACAAGCACACAGTATCTACCTTGCCTCTCACAGACGGCACCATAAATAAATCCTGGACAGAATGCAGCTCCTTTGAGAACACTCCAAAGTAAATAATTGCAAGCAGGTTGAAGAAGACCACAATTTGAAGTTCCACTGAACTAGGATTAACTTTACTCTTTATTTTCCTTTTTACTATCCCCTGGCCTAGAATCAAAGGCTGCCCGAAATTCAGAAGTGCACCCCAAGAGTGAACTGCAAGAAAATCAAGAGAAGTGTTCTATTTCCTGCTTGGAGACTGGAAAAGGGGCTCCTAAGAATTGGAGAAAATGGGAGAAATTACATGTCTTTTTTCCTTCTTTTGCCTTTCTTTCCATCCCGGTGTCCACATGGCAGTGGCAGGGTCAGCTCACAGCCATGGCAGAGATCACAGAGAGACATCTTAAACTTAGATGGAGGGGAACCCTAAACTCTGATCAAAGTGGAGGGGCTTTGGTCCCAAGAACATGGTATAAATACCCATAGACTTTATTGTTGAAATGCCTTCTTACTACTAGGACCAGGATGCAGATGTAGAGAGAAGTAAACTGTAGAGTGAGGAAAATAAAACTCCAGCTTTCTAGCTGGAGGACTACTAAGAGAGATCTCAGGGAACCAAAAAATGTTGGATTTATTGCAAAGGGTTGGGGGGTGATAAAAGTTATGTATGCACTCCAACTATACACTCTCCAATACTAAGGAGCCAAGCACAGGCATTACCTCAGGACCCAGACTCGCCACTGGGTGGCGTACATAAAAGATGACTCCAAATTGCACTGGAACTTTTGAAAACCAAACTGGCATGAGATCCACAGCATACACAGTGTGAACCAAAATTTACAGCTTAAACCTCACTAGAGCAGCTTCTAAAGTAAGACCTATGAAACAAAATAAAATAAAAAAAGTTAACATCCTCCTTAGGATTTAGATGAAAACCAAAATTTCGTAATATATTAGAAATGCACAGGATGCTATGCAAAGTATTACTAGACATAGGAAGAACCAGGAATATCTCTTTTTTGCCACCCCCAGCCCTGGGTTTCACCTGGGTCCACACCTTCTGTAGCCTATGCCTAATTAAGCAGTTAAGCAATTGGGGGAGGGGGAGAGAGGAAAGCCAAAGTGACACAGAAATTAGAATAATCAGGGAAAGACTTTAAATCAGTTAAGTGTCAATGAATGGAAAGATAGAAAACATCAGGAGAGAAATAGAGGATATCAAGACGAACCAAACAAAAGTTTTAAAGCTTAGCAAGGGTACACCCTGTGGAGTAGTGGTTTAGTTAGCCCTCTCTGGCTGAGTGCAGTGCAGCTACATCACAAGGACCAGTTTACGTCCCATAACTGGGAGAAACAACCAAGATGAACTCAAAAATAAATAAATTAATTAAACAAATAAATAAAATGAGTTTTCTTCTCCCTACCTGCTTGCCTACTCTCCTTTATTCCTGTGGTAGCTTTCCCTTTAAAAAACCTGAGAAATATAACAACCAAAATAAAGCAATCACTGAATGAACTCAGTGGAAGAATGTAGAAGACAGAAAAAATAACTATAGATCAAAAGAAAGCACCCAATCTAAATACAGAGAATAAGTTTGAAAAACAAAACAGGGCTCATAATACAAGAAAAGTACAACTCAGATAAGGTCAAGATGGTGACCCGGTAAGAACAAGACTTGCTTTCTCCCTACAGAGCAACTAGGAATTCACCTATTTTCTGGGAATAAATACTGAGGAAAGTGAACCCAGAGGCAGAGAGGCAGGAACAACCATGACCCCAAAGAGTAGGTGAATATATCAGGGTTCAGAGTTATGCCGCAGATTCTGGATTCAGGCTTTGGCAGAGGGGGTGGAACTGTGGGAAGAAATGGGCCTCCAGGAGAGGTGCATCAAAAGTAGCAGAGAGTCTGTTGAGCAGCTCTGGATCCAGGGGAGACAGTCTTGGTGCAGGGTGGAGAAAGGATCAGCTTGCTGGTGATCTGAGCAGGAGCCTTTGTGGGGGAATTACACTGGACACCGCCATAACCTGAAGGCAGATGAGTGAACCACCCCCTCAAACCCCCACTACTATATCGTACCAGAGCTACAGAACTGGACCAGTAGAAATCCTGCTCCCATTTTAAAGAAAGAAGAGAGTCAGCAAGAAGGGCTGAACCCTCAATGCTACTCACTAACACCACCCTCCACCACCTGGGTGGAGGCATAACTGCTGCCTAATTGTTGATAGTTGGCAAAGAACAAGGTGGTCATTACTGTTTGGACTTAGAACACTGGGGGAAGGCTCTACATCCCCCATACAAACTCCAACATAAGGGCTGATCTTTCAGGTCCCAACAAAAGGTCCACCTATGAACTTCTGTAAATACAACCAGTGATGGCACCACCAAACCCAAGAATTCCCAGTATCCAAATCAAGATAGAGACTTATTTGGTTCCAGTTGATACCTTACACAAGGCTGTCACTGAAGAGAAACCTACCACCACAGAAACATAAACAGAATGTCAAATAGTGCAGACACAGAGAAATGTACTCAAAATAATGGATCCAATTAAAAATCCAAGGGGAAATCTGAATATGACAGAATATGCCAACTACTTGAAGATGACTTTAGGACAACAGTGATAAACATACTCATTGTGGGGGTTTTCAGGTCGCTCAAAGAACCCACGGCAGAGTTAGGCAAGTGAGCAAGCAGAGGTTTAATTAGAGGGTAACAGGATGGAGCTGACCAAAGGAGGTCCAGACCCCGTAGGTTCAGGGTCGCTCCACATACCAGACAGGCATAGCTAGTAAGCAAGTTGGGAGTCCATTAGTGGGGAGCAGAGAGAGTGAGAGGATGGAGCCAGCCAAGGGAAGCTGAGACCTCCATTAGTGGGGAACACAGAGAGAGAGAGGATGGAGCCAGCAGGAGGCTAAGACGCCATTAGTGGGGAGGCTGACTCGAGGCCTTGCCAGTGGCCTGAGTCTTTAAGGGAAAATTCCACATAGTGAGGAAGGGGGATGGGGAGAGGAGTCTGCAGACCAGGTTTCAGTTCCAGATTGGGCAAGGTGACATTGTCCTTTGAAATTATTGGTGGTCTTCTTCAACCGATGTCATTCTTTTGTTTCTTGGTAAAGATCTGTGCTGGTCACGTACTACATGTCTCACATGTCGAACTAGTGCATCAGCTTTCCTTATCATCAGCTTTCTTTATCAATCTGGATGCATCCACAACTGGCTGCTGGAGCCAGAGGCAATTCACTGTTCTGATAGTTAAATTTTAATTCCTGGTCTGAGGCTTGCTCTTGTGGGGGTTCTGACACTCATGGAAATCAAGAAAAAAATAGAAGAAGAAAAAGAAAACAACAAAAGAGAGACGGAAGAAATGAGGCAAGTTATCAAAGAAATGAAGAACATGATAACTGAATGAAAGAGCTTCATAGAGGGACTCAAGAGCAGGATAGATGAAACTTCCAATAGAATCAGTGAGCTAGAAATCAGGACAGAGGAATGAACTCAAGCAAACAAGCAAAGAGATAAAAATAAAATGCAAAATAATAAAGACAGCATTCAAGACTTATGGGACAATATCAAAAGGAATAGCATTCTCGTCATAGAGGTCCCAGAATAAGAGAGAAAGGAGGCAGAAACTGTGTATGAAGAAATAATAGCTGAGAATTTCCCTAACCCAAGGAATGAAGCAAGCCTCCAGACTCAGGAAGGTCAAAGAGTGCCAAACAAAACAAACCCAAGCAGACCCACACCTAGACACATTGTCAACAAAATGTCGAAAATACAAGATAAAGAAAGTCTCTTAAAAGCAGCTAGAGAACAATGAGTCACATATCAAGGAGTTCCCATAAGATTATAAGTGAATTTCTCAATGGAAATGCTACATGTCAGAAGGGAAGGACATGATACATTCAAAGTGCTGAAAAGGATTTTCCACCTAGGATATAATACCCTGTGAGATTATCATTTAGAACTAAAGGAATGATAAAAAGGTTTTCAGATAAGCAAAAGTTAAAGGAATTCATCACCACAAAAAGAGCTCTACAAAAAATACTAAAGGATGCTATATAAAGTGTAAATAAACCCAACTTAAAAACATTAAGACAGTAAAATACAAAGAATGGGGAGGAGAGAAGAATAAAAATGTAGATGGTTCAAATGAGTGTGACACTAATCTGCTTTCAAATAAAGGTAGGAAATACATAGAATCCTTAATGCTAACCTCAGGGTAACCTCAAAACACATCTCCAGGGAAAAAGCAAAAAAGGAAACCATCAAAACAACTACACCCAACCAACCTATGAAGAGAAAGAGAGGAACAAAGGCACTGTCTGGAAGAACACATAGAAGACAAATTACAAGATGACAATAAACAGCTACATATCAACAATCACCCAAAATGTTAATGGACTGGACTCACCAAACAGCACAGTGGCCTAATGGATTAAAAAGCAAAACCCAACCTCCTACTGTATTCAGGAAATGCACCTTCTTTCAAAAGACAAAGACTCAAAGTCATTGGTTGGAAGGCAATCCTACAGTCAAATGGCAACCACAAAAAAAGCAGGAATGGCCATACCTAGATTGGATAAAACAGACTTGCAACTAAAGAGCATAACAAAACACAGAGGTGGGCATTACATAAAGAATAAGGGGTCATTCTAGCAAGAATACTTATTCTAATTAACACATATAAACCACATGAAAGAGCATCAAAATATATTAAGCAGGTATTATTGGAACTGATGAGAGACGTCAATACCAACAAAATAATAGTAGGAGACTTCAAAATCCCACTTACCTCATTGCACAGATCAACCAGGTAGAAAATTAACTGGGAAAAAGCAGCTTTAAATGACCATTTGGAATAGTTAGGTCCAACAGACATGCTGAACATTCCATCCAGCGGCTACAGAGTTCATTTTCTTCTCAAGTGCACATGAAACATTCTCAAAGATCATATATTGGGACACAAAACACGTCTCAACAAATTTACAAAGACTGAAATTATACCAAGCATCTTCTCTGACCACAGTGGCTTAAAACTAGAAATCAACCACAAAAAGAAGGCTGGAAGACCCCAAATTAGTTGGAAACTAAACAATATGCTTCTGACTGACTCTTAAATAAAAGAGTGTTAGGCTGGCCCAGAGGGACAAAGTGGCAGCCATGCCTGGGAAAAAGGTGGCTGACGTCAGACAGGGATTGAAGCCCACACCTGGAATCACAGGACCAATCCCCAATGGCGACGTAGGAAGCCCACAAAATTCTTTTGCTTAAAGAGCGCGCTTCCCTTTGTTCTTCCCCCGGCCCTTGTTCTGCGGACTGGAGAGCCACATCTGCCCGGGTGCGCAAACCCCAATAAAGCCCTGGCTATTAGACTTTTTGTTTGATTGACTTTCTTTCCTCGCAGAGCCCAGAGAAAACCTTTCAAAGAGGAAGTCAAAGAGGAACTTTAAAAATACTTAGAGATCAATGAGAGTGAAGATAAGAGCTACCAGAATCTATGGCACGCAGCAAATGCAGTACTAAAAGGAAAATTCATTGCAATCCAGGCCTACCTCAAGAAATAAGAAATTGCAAATAAATAATCTAACCTGACAATTAAGACAACTACAGAAAGAGGAACAATTAAAGCCAAAAATCATCAGAAGAAAGGAAATTACAATAATTTGAACAGAAATAAATGAAATAAAAACAAAAAGACAATCCATGAAACCAATGAAACAAAAGCTGGCTCTTTGAAAAAATAAACTAAAATCAACAAACCACTGGCTAAACTAACAATGAAAAAAAGAAAACTCTCATAACTATAATAATAAATGAAAAGGGAGAAGTAACAACATATATCATAGAAACACAAAACATCCTAGAGAGGACTTTGAGCAGCTCTATGCCAACAAAGTAGACAAACTCGAGGACATGGACAGATTTTTAGAAAAATAGTCTACTAAGAATGAACTTAGAAGAATTGGAAAACCTGAACAGAATAATCACAAGCAAACAAATTGAAGAAGTAATCAAAAGTCTCCCTAAAAATAAAAGCCCAATCAGATGGCTTTCCTAATGAGTTTTAGCAAAATTTTAGAGTATAATTAATACCAATTCTTCTCAAACTCTTTCAAAATACTGAGGGACAGGAAACAACTCCTAAATACCTTCTATGAGGCTAAGGTCACACTGATACCAAAAGCTGATAAGATATTACCATGAAAGAAAATTACAAACCAATATCCCTAGTGAACATAGATGCAAAAATTCTCAACAAAATATTTGCAAACTGAGTACAACAATGCATCAATAAGATCATCCATCACGACCAAGTGGCGTTTATTCCAGGGATGCAAGGATGGTTCAACATATGCAAATCTATTAATATAACAGACCTATCAATAAGAGAAATGAGAAGAACCATATGATCATATTAATAGATGCAGAGAAAGCTTTTGATTGAAAAAAAAATCCTGAATAAAATGGGGATAGAAGGTACATACATCAACAAAATAAAGACCATATATAATAAACCCACAGCCAGCATCATCGTCAATGGCGAAAAATTGAAAGCATTTTCTCTAAGGTCAGGAACAAGGCAAGGTTCTCTACTCTCACCACTCCTGTTAAACATGGTACTAGAGGTCTTAGAGCAATTAGGCAAGAAAAATAAACAAAAGGAATTCAAATTGGAAAGAGGGTATTAAAACTATCATTATTTGTATTTGACATGATTATATATATTGGAAACCCTAAACACTCAGTGAAAAAACAAACAGAATTAATCAACCCCAATATGGTAAAGTGACAGGCTACAAAATAATACACAAAAGTCCATTGTCTTTTTATATGCAAGCCACAAGCTAGAAGAAAATGAAATCAAGAAAACCACACCATTTAAAATAGAAGTAAAAAGTATCAAGTATCTTAGAATTACTTAACCAAAGGATGTGAAAGACCTATATGGGGAAAGCTACAAGTCCTTCTTAAAGGAAATGGAGGAGAATACAATGAGATGGAAAGACATCCCCTACTCATGGTTGGGAAGAATCAACCTTGTTAAAATGGTCATCTTACCTAATGCAATATAGATATTTAATGCAACCCTCAATAAAATCCCATACATTTGTTTCTAGGAAATAGAACAACAACAACAACAAAATCTCAACATTTGTATGGAACAACAAAATCCCCCAAATAGTCAAAGCAAGTATGAGAAAAAAGAATGAATAAGGAGGGATTACACTCCCAGACATTGAGCTATACTACAAAGTGATAGTGATGGTAACAGTATAGAACTGGAATAATAACAGAGGCACAGATCAGTGGAATAGAACTGAAT
This sequence comes from Solenodon paradoxus, assembly GCA_004363575.1. Lineage (NCBI taxonomy): Eukaryota > Metazoa > Chordata > Mammalia > Eulipotyphla > Solenodontidae > Solenodon > Solenodon paradoxus. The sequence goes on along the minus strand of RJWH01000321.1, from coordinate 581,323 downwards.
CAATAGAAACTGAGTCACACAAATACATTCAACATGGGAGCCAATAGCATATGATGGAGAATGGAAAATCTCTTCAATAAATGGTGTTGGGAAAACTGAACCGCCACATGCAAAAGAATGAAGCTAGATTATTCCCTACACTCAAATTGGACTAGAGATTTGGACATAATACCGGAAACCATAAAATTATTGGAAGACCACATTAGAAATACCTTCCGTGACAACAGCCTTAGAAAAGTCTTGGGACTCTGCCACTGTCAAGGGAAATAAAAAGAAACATAAACAACTGGGACTACATTAAACTAAAAATTTCTTCACAGTGAAAGAAAACATCACCACAACAAAAAGACAACCTACTAAGTGGGAGAAGATATTTACATTTCATATTTCTGACAAGGGCTTACTATCCAAAGTATATAAAGAACTCATAAAACTCAGTAACTGAAAAACAGGCAATCCAATCAAATAGTGGGCAGAGGACCTGTAGAGAATTTTTTTCCAAAAAGGATATACAGATGGTCAAGAGGTACATGAAAAGATGCTATTACTCACTGGCTATCAGGGAAATGCAAATCAAAACAACAATGACATGTCACATTACACCCGAGACCTGAGAAATTGGCTATCACCCCAAAGATTGGAAACAACAAATATTGATGAAGATGTGGAATAAAGGGAACACTTTTACACTGTTGGTGGGAGTGCAAATTGGTGCAACCCTGATAAAGAGTATGGAGATTCCTCAAAAAGTTGAAGATGGAAATTCCGTATGATCCCACCATCCCACTTCTGAGTATGTACCCTAAAGATAGGAAAATACTAATTCGCAGAGACATTTGCACCCTGATGTTTATTATAACCGTAATACAATAGCTACAAACTGGAAACTAAGTGCCCAATGTCAGATGAATGGATAAAGAAGATGTGGTACATATATACAATGGAATACTACAAAGTCATTAGAATGGGTAAAATTCTATCATTTCAATCAATATAGTTGGATCTAGAGGGGATTATGTAAGTGAAATAAACCAAAAGAAGAAATACGATATCACTCCGAGGTGGAATGTGAATAGACAAAACAAAGGAACAGAAGGAATGAAATCAACCCTTGGACACTTGCAGTAGAAATGAGGTGACCAATAGGGAATGGGTTGGGGTGGGGCAAGTGGTGGCAGAGCCCACTGGACAATGGTGAAGAACACTTGGTGATTTGGTGGAGGGCAGGGTATGTTGACATATATCTGAGGAATGGGGAAACTGCACATATGGGGAACTACACATGTGAGTTTATTTTAATTGGTAAAACAAAGGTATTGTAATAAAATTCTAAAAAAAAAAAAAGCTAAGAAAAGGACAACCCAAAATTCTTAATAAAGATAGATATAAAAAGCCTCAAAAATATTAAACCAAATCTATCAGTATATAAAAAGAACAAAACATCTGGACTAAGTATGGTTTAATCCCAGGATTATAAGCCTGTCCATGAGTATTTATAGTGGCTCCTCATAGTTGCTCAATTCCAGAAACAACAGAAAAGTCCTCCGATGACTGAATGGATAAACAATAATACGCACAGTAATATACTACTCAACAATGTAATTAAACACTGAGACATCTATATGAGATATACATATGAGACAACATAGATAAATCTCAAAGCCATTATGCTAAATGAAAGGTAGATAAAAGGTTACATACTTTATGAGTGGAAATGTAAAAACTATTTTGGTTGATAATAAATCAGTGGTTGCCATAGACTGGAGTTGCAGGAAAACTGTTAGTGCATCCTGAAGGAGATTCACAGAATGATGGAATTATTCTGCATCATGATTTTAATGATAGTTTCAAAAATCTATACAGAAATTAAAACTCATAGCACTATATAGTCCCATAAAAGAGCCATTTTACTGCGCAGTTTTTAAAAAGGAGAATAACTTTATGAAATAGAAAAAATAGAGCAAATAAACAAAGTTACTTCTTTGAAAGATGAATACAGTGAATACATGTAAAAGCAAAATGATGAAGAAAAGGAAAACAGGAATTACTAGCTTCCAGAATGGAAGAGCTGCCACACCACAAAGCCTATAAGACATTATAAGGATATTAAGGAAATATATACAACTTTATGCCTATAACTTTGACAACTACATGAATCAGATAAATTTCTTGAAAGACACAAACTGCTTCCCCTGATAGTTCATCGACCAGAACTGAATCATATGATCATTGCTACCTGCCAGAAAGACAAAGTATCTACCAAAAACAGACGATCATGGATATCTTTGCTTGATCATAACTTATTAACATGTGGCCGTACACATTGCTGCCCCCCAAATCCAAAATATCAGGGTGTATTAGAAATAAGAGGCAGTGCTTCATGCAGGAAGCTAAAGGCACCTACATCGTTAGGATTTTAGTCACTTGAAATCAAAAGACTCCTGGTACAGTGCATTTATTAGCTAAAATGGAATCTTTAATCAGTGTATTTAAAGTACCCACAGGGAGACACTTATTTATATATATATATAAATCGTTGTAACTTATTCTGTACATTAAAATAGCCTCATATGTATAGGTTCCCCATTCCTTGGATATATGTTAACATACCCTGCCCTCCATCAAAACACCAAGTGTTCATCACCCTTGCCCAGTGGCTCTACCATCATTTTCACATCCCGCACCCCCCCATTCCCTTTTGGTGACCTCAGTTCTACTGCAAGTGTCCACGGGTTGTATTTGTTTCATCTGTTCCTTTGTTTTGTCTATTCATGTTCCACCTATGAATGAGGTCATCTGGTATCTATCTTTCATCTTGTGACTTATTTTACTTTGCATAGTCCCCTCTAGTTCCATGCATGTTGATTCCAATGACAGGGTTTCACCTCTTCTAAGGGCTGTGTAGTATTCCATTATATATATGTACCACATCTTCTCCATCCATCTGATGTAGGGCACTTAGGTAGTTTCAAGTCCATAGCTATTGTGAATAGGGCTACAATAAACATGGGGATACATACATCTCTGCCGATGGGTGCTTTTGCCTCTTCTGGGTAGATGCCCAGAAGTGGAATGATGGGATCATATGGAATTTCCACCTTCAGTGGTTTGAGGAATCTCCAAACTTTTCCACAGAGGTTGCACCAATTTGCACAGGGAGATACTTTTCAAGTGAGAAGGACTTAAAGCTCCAAATTAATTATTAGAGAAAACCCTAGATGATCTGGATAAAATCTGATTTACAACAAATCTGAAGGTCTGTGCTTTTCTTCCAAACATGAAAACTTTTCCTACATTCTTCATCCAAGTCGGCATACACCTTTCCTCTTCAATATCCCATTTAGGGGCCCAAGGTAGCACTTTCTGTCAGAACCCCCACAAGAGCAAGCCTTAGACCAGGGATTAAAGTTCAACTATCAGGACAGTGAATTGCCTCTGGCTCCAGCATCCAGTCATGGATGCATCCTGATGGATAAGGAAAGCCATGGACGAGTTCGACATGTGAGACGTGTAGTACGTGACCAGGACAGACCCTTCACCAAGAAACAAAGGAATGACACAAGTTGAAGAAGACCACCAATAACTTCAAGGACAATGTCACTTTGCCCAATCAGGAACTGAAACCTGGTCTGCAGACCTCCTCTCTCCATGACCCTTCCTCACCATGTGGGATTTTCCCTTAAAAACTCAAGCCACTGGCAAGGCAACTGGAATCTTAGCCTCCCTTGGCTGGTGCCATCCTCTCTCTGCTCCCCACTAATGGACCCCCAGCTTGCTTACTCATTGCACTTGTCTGATATGTGGAGCGACCCTGAACCCAGGGGGTCTGAACCTCCCTTGGTCAGCTCTACTCCTTTAACCTCTAATTAAATTTCTGCTTGCTCACTTGCCTAACTCTGTCATGGATTCTTTGAGCGACCTGAACCCCACAGTTTCCTGCCTTCTGAGTACTGGTTTTCTTGTCCATCTCCTTAAAAGATTAATGTTAAAAGAAAGAATCAGGACTTCATTGTAGTCGTTTTTAGTTCTCTGGCCCAAAGGTAATATGTGTCTGGGTTTGCCTCTATTTTTAAACTATGAATGAATGAATGAATGAATGAGATGCTTTCAAGACAAGGTTCAAAGGTTTGTCTGCCAAATAAACAACAAGCCCTTTTTAGATTTAGACAAATTATTACTTACATAGAAGACAGTGAAAACAAGAGTAGCCAAAGGTGCCAGTTTTCCATGAGCTTTTGTGTCACACCCCCAAAGGATGGCACCAAAACAAAGGAGTCAGGTGACTGTGCCATGAGTTGCCAAATGCCTTGTTACTGAATGGTTCATGTCATGCTCTATATAAGCCTTATTATCGTTGGCAGCTGTACTCTAGACAGGTGAGGCAGCAAGTCTTGCAGCCCAGGACACCACAAGACACTGTCTCATGTGCCTCCTTGGGAGACAGGAACTTGAGTGCCTAAGGCCTTGAGGAGCTCTTCATAAGCTTCTGTGCTTTCATGACCCACAAGAAACACAAGTTGTTCTGCCAAGATTCAAATCAACTGCAGTTCAAGCCTGGCCTTTGTAGATTTGTGCAGTCACCTGGTGCTGGTTTGGGGCTATTCCCCACACTCAGATTGCTCTGAGGAACATGAGCTGTCTTGACTAGATCTTTGAAGTGGCCACAAAGGCCACCATTCAGGAAAGAGCCCACATAATAGGACTCAGAAGGATCCTGTTTCAAAGTGGTGCTGTTGGTCCCTGCCCTCAAAAGAGTAAACCAGGGAGGAGAATTTCACTGTAGCTCTAATTTATTCTCTTAGAAACAGAAATAATGGACTTCCAGGCAAAGGATTTTTATAAAATTTTGCAACATTTTAAACTTCCTCCAGTAGTTCTATATAAGGGTATTTCTCTTTTCTTCCCCAATAGTAACTATTTGTAAGAACTCTCAAAGTGAAACAAAATGAAATTGAAATGCTTTCTGGTCACATAGGAGGGAAAGATGAGGAAGTGAGTTGTTAAATAACTAAGTACCGTAGTGAAAAGGCTGAATTTCTGGAGTCTCCTAAGTGAAGAGAGAAGAGGCATCGAAGTTGTGGGGGTGCTGGGGAGAGCAAGTTCTGGGGAGAACAAGCTCAGATCAGAGTGTTAAGTGGTGCTATCCCAGCAACTGTTTACTTGCTTGCTGTCTTACTCATGAATCCAGCAGGAGCCCAGGGTACTGTGCAAAGGGCATGATCCCGAATGAGGCAGCGAGCCAAAGCCTGAGGCTCTTGGAATGCTGCTGGAGGGCTTGACCTGCACTTCTAACACAGATCCTAAACAATAAGGTTCTTTTGTGTGGGTTCTGATGCCTAACACGTGACCTAACAAAAGCAGCAATGTGTCTAGTCCACAATTCATTTATTCAGCAACTATTTGAGTTCTCTGCGTACCAGGCAGTCAGCATCTGAGGACTAGGTGGGGGATGCTGTGGACAAGACAGACCAGGACTCTGCCCTTATGGGACCTACGAACAAAACAAAACAAAAGGTATAAAAAAAAAAAAAGCCAAACAAACAAAAAACCCAATGAGATTACTTCTGTGCTAAGAGTGGGGAGGTTCACAGGAGGAAGGCAGTTAAGGAGGCAGAGGCTCCTGTGAGCCAAGAGGAGCCTAGGAGCTCAGGTTACAGAGAGGAGGCAGGGGACAGTCACGTGGGGCTTTGCTGGCTGATGTGTGGCTTTTCACGTTAATCTTAAAACAGTGGGGATTCACTGAAGGGCTTTAAATAAAGGACTGACATGGTCTAATTTTTAAACGATCACTTTGGCAGTTGTTTTTGGTATAAAATGCCACAAATGAAGTCAAAACTTGACGCATTCTGCAAATTCACTGTAGGATAATTAGCAAAGCTCTTGCTTAAAGGTCTCTTCTTGTTTCCCTGACGGATAAATTCCGGAGTGGAAGCCAAAGGTCAGAGTCATCCCTGGTTTCAAATCTTGCGTCCATTTGCCAGCTATGAGCAAGTTATTTAATTGTGCCTCAATTACGTCAGCTGTGAAATGGAGATAATAAAAGTTCCTCTATCAGAGGGTTGTGCAAAATTAATAACGATACACGTAAAGCATAGTGACAACCTACACACAATGCAGTGGACATTCATAAATATTAGCTCTTATTACTTCTTCACGAGCACTACGGTGAGGCTCACATGAGATGATACATGCGAAAGGGCTTTTGAAGCCATGAAGTTTGTCCTAATGGCAGAACTCTCTTTTGCCTTCTCTTTTAAGCGGAACACAGAGCGGCTAACTAGCCGAGGAGGTGCGAAGCCAAGAGCAGCCTCAAAGCGGTCATTGTGGTAGGCCTACCCCTCCCCCCGCCCGGAGCGCATCTCCATGGCAACGCCAGGCTTCGCCTCTCCCCGCCTCTCCCCGCCTCCAGGGGCCCGCAGACCGGAAGCAGTCCGCACCGGGGGCTTCTGGGAAACGGCTTGAAAGCAGCGATTCTCGCCCGCCGTGGACAGCGAAGCTGCTGCGGTTCCTGAGTCGGAGGTTTGCACCAGAGTTGGCGGGGGTCGGAAAGGCGTGCGGGGAAGGCGGTGCTAGGGCCTGCGAACTGCTTGGCAGGAGCCAGTGGAGAAGCCTGGAGGGGACGTCCCTCGGTGTCCCAGAGCGCAGCGACAAGCCTGGGTGTCCGCGCACAGCGTTGAGGGGCAGGGAGGGTGAGATGGAAGGCTGCAGCAGGCTTTCGACAGCCTTGGCAAGTCCCCCAGTCCGCGTGTCCTCCGCGACCGTCTCACTCCCCCCCTCCCCCACCGGCCGGTTTTGTTCTATTTCGAGGCCCTGGCTCTTCGCGGAGGGTTCTGGGAATGGTCTCGGGTGTTTCGGAAGAGGGCGGGCCTTGCGCGGGGCTGCCGGGACTTGTAGTTCTCCCGGCTGCGGACGTAAGTGCCGAGGCCCGGCGCGGCGCTGACAGGGTGGCCTTTGGTCCTCTGAAATTCACCCCAGCGATTGCCTGGAAGCGGGGTCGGAGGGCGGGGGCGGGGTTGGGAGCGGTCTCTGCGGGAGTGAGGTGAGATCCCCTGGGTCCGAGGGCCCGCCGACGCTTCGGGACCTTGGGCCTGGCCTCCAGAACCGCCTTCGCGGCCTGAGCGTTTGAGAACCTAAAAGGAGTTTTGTGTGGAATACTGAACCTTTGTTAAGGTAGGGTCCGAAAATAGGAGCAGACTAATCTGTTGGCCAAACCCTGTTTATAAAGTTATAACTAAGTACACTCGAGTTTGTATTACCCGCTATCAAGTCGTTTCTGATTCCTGGTCTTCATCTTGATAGGGTTACCATCTTTTTTTGAGTTAATGCTTTTCAGCATCTGGCTACTGGATAGGTACTTTAAGAAGTAGCATAGCTCATTCCTAATGTGTTAGAAACTACAGCACTGGCATGACTGTGCAGATACTAACGAAGGAATCAGAAGTAGCAGTTTCCCTAAAGGTAGAAGCTTGGAAAACTGAGTCATCCTGTGTTAAGTGCAAGATTCGGGTAGTTCAAAGAAGTTAAAGGTGGTTATGAGTTCCTTTTCTTCATAGAATTTGCTGTGATCAATACCTGTCATATATTTAAATATAATCATGGGGCTGGGATGGGGGATGATTGAGTATTTGCGTCTTCTGGTACCAAGTGTTTTTTTCTATACTGTGTTATCTGTTGCTGAGCAAGTAGTTTTCACATTTTAAGCACAGGAAATTCTTAAACATTAAAAAAAATTTTTTTTTCTCAACTTAAAAAAATTTTGTTAAATTTTATTTTTAAAGCAGACAATTAAAAAGGAGCCCTTGAATTTGAATTAACTAAAGGGTCGGGGAGCTCCAGTCCTGAATTGTAAATAATGTATTCCAGGGTCAGATGCATTTAAAATACACTGAAGTGGGCGGGCTCTTACTTGGATTCTTTTGATTCTTGAAGTAGAGTTTGTTGATTCTATAGGTCATAGATTGGCAAATCTTTTTTCTGAAGAGCTAGATAGTAAATATGAGGATTTCTGATCATTTAGGCTCTGTCGCAACTACCCAATTTGGTTTGAAGTATGAAGAAATACAAATAAAAAGGCTTAATTCCATATTTTCACTTGTCATGAAGTCTTCTCTTGATTTTTTCAATTTTGTAAAACATGAAAACTATTCTTAGTACAGGCATTTACAAAAATGGGTGCCAGGCCAGATTTGCCTATGTGCTGTAGCTTGCCATCTTTTGATGTGGGTTACTGATTGGAATTTTTAATCCAATAAAAGAAGAAATATTTTTACTTGTTTCTCTTGGTATATGTCAAAATTCTTAGGATATTTGATCACGTATTTTTTTTATTCTTGTGCCTCAGGCGTGCCTGTGAAGACAGTATTTCCTTGAACCCTGTATCCTGCCTTGATTTCTTTTCTTGAAGTATTATAAATCAGAATGTCTGCACAGTCAGTGGAAGAAGATTCAATACTTATTATCCCAACTCCAGATGAAGAGGAAAAAATTCTGAGAGTGAAGTTGGAGGAGGATCCTGATGGTGAAGAGGGATCCAGTATCCCCTGGAATCACCTTCCTGACCCAGAGGTTTTCCGACAGCGATTCAGACAGTTTGGATACCAGGATTCACCTGGACCCCGTGAAGCTGTGAGCCAGCTGCGAGAACTTTGCCGTCTATGGCTCAGGCCAGAGACACACACAAAAGAACAAATTTTGGAGCTGGTGGTGCTGGAGCAGTTTGTTGCCATCCTACCCAAGGAGTTACAAACTTGGGTTCGAGAGCATCATCCGGAGAATGGAGAGGAGGCAGTGACAGTGCTGGAAGATTTAGAGAGTGAACTAGATGACCCTGGACAGCCGGTGAGCCTGCTTTTGTCACTTTCCTGAGTCAGAAGCATTGGCATACTAGTAGACAAAACTTGGCAAGTTTGAGTTATGCTTAGACTTTCTGTCCTACCCCCCTCCACCCCCCCATTGCTCCCCATCACCTACGGTTCTTTGCCATCTAGGCCTCTGCAGTATATGTTTTGTATGATTTTCCTTATATATGTTTAGTTCTGATTCTCCTTACTCTCCTTCTCAACTGAACCAAATCTTATTATTTCCAGGTTTCTCTACGCCGACGAAAACGGGAAGTGTTAGTTGAAGAAATCGTGTCTCAAGAAGAAGCTCAGGGATTACCGAATTCTGGGCTTGAGGCTGTGGAAAACCAGCTCAAGTGGGCATCCTGGGAGCTTCAGTCCCTAAGGCACTGTGGTGAGGACCAGAGCTCCATCTGGGCTGGAGGGTGAAGGAGTGTGGGCCTTTTTATCTTTATTTTTGGTTTAGGGGTAATGATAATCACCTTAACCCATTGCTAAAGCATAGGCACACTGGAAGATCTTGATTCTTTTTTCATAACAGTTAGTTTGCTGATCTCAGGTCTTTTATTTTTAGACATTTAGCATCATCAGCCTTTTCTTCCTTTTCACTCTTTCTTGAAGACCTGCCTATTTTAGGCTGATGTTTACCCTGAGACAGCACCCACCTCGAGAGCAGATCCCTCTATTTGCATACAATAATTGCTTATTTCCTGTCTGTTTTGCATCTTTTCAATCTTCTGCCTACTCCTTTGGTACAAGAAACTTAACCTGAAGCAAATTTTTAACTATTTCTGTTTTTTCTTCAACATCCTATTTACTGCCATATTTTTTTGAAGTTTCTTTTGTACAAATCATATTTGGATAAATATCTTCACTTTTTTAAGGTATTTGTGAAAAAATAGGCTCCTTAACTATAATATGCTTTAAATACATAAAAATTAAAAGTTCCTAATTGTAGTACCTCCTTATACCTCAGGTGACTAAAGCGCAGGCTATGAAAGCCATGGACCCAGGTTTGAGATCGGGAGCTGGGGGAAAATGTTTGTAGTAATTTACTTACACTTGTCTTTCTCAGTATATTGGTAATTAACCCCATATTTTGCATACTTTGATACAACCCAGTATATTCTTAAACTCTGGGACTTTTTCATATTTATATGAATTAAAATGTAGTTTGAGACTGCTTTGGGAATCATTTCTTGGAGTAGTTGGAGATAATGATGGTATACCACAGAATTGAATTTAACTGAGCAGGTTTTCTCCCCACCTAAGGGAGTTGTGTCTGAATTTCTGACATGGGGCCGAAATCCACCAAGAATCTACATATTTAACATGTTTCGTGGAATGTTTTCCTATGAAATAAAGTTTGAGAACCAATATCTTTGGTCTTTGGGGGAGCGTTTTCCTGGGTAGAAAATGTCTCCCATTCTTGGATTTTAGAATAATTTTCATCAGTTTTTAAATAGCCTCATTTCTGCAGTCTAGTCTTTACCACACCAGGAGACTTAACTTCTTTCTTTGCCATTTGTTACACCTTAACCTTACTTGATTCTCTGTTCTCCCAAGTTTCCCTGCCTCATTCATCCCCTCCAACCCCTCAGTTTTAGCCCTGAAGTCTCTGTCAGCCTTCTTTCCCGACTTTATCTCTTTCTTAGTCATTTATTAAAGACTTATTCATTATTTACCACTTTTTTGAGTGCTATTTTTCCTGTAATACTATTCAAGACTAGAAACTTCATAAAAGTCTTAAATGAGACTTACTCTTATCTCTGGCTGCCCTTGGGTTATGATAACTCGTGTTGGAAATTTAAGCTTCTGTTAGACATGTCTGAGGCTTACAAGTAACAACTCATGTCCTGTGACAAACACCAAATATGGCAAGCTACTTTTTACAGGAAAACTTTATTTTGTTAAAGGTTTATGAATTTGTAAGTGTCATGTCGTGAGTTAACACAGGATGCCCCCAACTTTTAACTCTTCCTTGTGTTCTGCTTTTAGGTTAATCTTGGCTGTGACCTACCTTACCTTGCTCGTTTTAGAAAGTTATTTTCTAATATATTCTTTACATCATTATCTCTTGATACAGTTTCTCCCTTTCTCAGAGCAAAAGAATATTATAATGTTTTCCTAATGGCCAGTTTTATTATTCTTAAAAACTTTTGTCTGGACTCAGTGTGTCACATTGACTCTTAACAATCTCAGAATCAGTCATCTTTCTTCTCTTTGTTTTCTGATGGTTATAAGCTACTCACCATGTTATACCATTTTTATTCAGCTATAACCTTATCCCTCATGTTATCATACCTCATTAGCTTCATAATCAGTCATTGCATTTTTTTCTCTAGAGAAAAGGCAACCCTTACACCAGTTTTCAGAGCGCTGTTTACAGATCAGGTTCCTTTCTCCCAGAATAGGAAATGAGTGATATTTACACTTTGTTTATTTCAGATGATGATGCTAGGACTGAAAATGGAGCACTAGCTCCAAAGCAGGAGATCCCTTCAGCAGTAGAATCTCAAGAAGTTCCTGGCACTCTCAATATAGATGTTCCTCAGATGTTTAAATATGGAGAAGCCTGTTTCCCCAAGGGCAGGTTTGAAAGAAAGCGAAATCCCTCTCGAAAGAAACAACATATATGTGATGAATGTGGAAAACACTTCAGTCAGGGTTCAGCTCTTATTCTTCATCAAAGAATCCACAGTGGGGAGAAACCCTACGGATGTGTTGAATGTGGAAAAGCGTTCAGCAGAAGTTCCATCCTTGTGCAACACCAGAGAGTCCATACTGGCGAAAAACCTTACAAATGTCTTGAATGTGGAAAAGCCTTTAGCCAGAATTCTGGGCTTATTAATCATCAGAGAATCCATACTGGGGAGAAACCTTATGAATGCGTTCAATGTGGGAAATCCTATAGTCAAAGCTCAAATCTTTTTAGACATCAGCGAAGACACAATGCAGAAAAACTTCTGAATGTTGTGAAAGTTTAAGAAATTTTTAAAAAATTCAGTACTCAGGTCTTTTTCTTCAGAAATGAAGACAAAATTAAAAACATGAAATGATTCATAATAGTTTTGTTCCCTATAGACTGCTAAAAAAAAAATCCACTGGGAAATGTAGAAAATTGTCACCAAACATTATTATTTTATCTTGAAAGAAATGGTGTCATACCTGCCTAGAAACTGAAATGTAAAACTAGAACTTAATCCAGGCATTAACACCTAAATCTTCCATGCGGTGTTTAGTTTTATTATTTTTCCAGATAATGAACTACCTGATTCTTTGTCCCTTTCTTAAAAGTTTCCGTTTTAGACAGATGCAGTTATTTCTCTGTTGATCATTGAAATGTTCTTCACAAGGATACATTCCCTTTTACATTAAAAGGCAACATTAGGAAATAGAAAGTCTGAAAATTGAAACCATCTTTTCAAAAATACCCATGTTTCCTTTTGCCTAATTTGAATATGCATTTCAGAAAATAGAAGATAAAGGATGACTAAAAACTTCAAGTAAAATGAGGCTTAAAACTCAGATAAGAAATGGTGATAAAACATCAAAAAGTGAATGGGACACCTAGATTGGGGCAGATATACAAATACTTTGAGTAATTGAAGTTTAGCACTAATTTAACCTAAAACTGAAAAAACCCAGCTCATCTTGGCTGTTATTTGGAGGCATCTCACTATTGAAAATGTTCTCCCAAGTATCATTAGAAAGCGGACAGTAGAGATCATAATTGTAAAACTATGAAAATAGAAAGTATGACACTAGGGAAGAATTGGTAGTGAGTGGCAGTGTTGAAGGGCAAATGTAAACATAAGAGTAATGTCTCTCTTGGTTTTTAGAAAACAAAAGACTTAAAGATCTAATTCATTATTTGCTTTCATTTTTGTTAAGGACAGAAGAATCCTTGACAAGCAGGCAATAAGTATCAGGTTCGCTATTCCTTTGGTACAAAAGTGTAGAACACCAGGCTAACAAAGCAGTCCTGCATTTATTATTAAACATTTTCTACCGACAAGGCACTGTGCTAGGTACTGTAACCCTACCATTAGTAGGTAGGTATATCTTCCACTGTAAATGATTGGGGGGTTGGTACAAATCATGTGAGTTAGCCACTTTCCCCTGTCTGAGCAGTCCTGGGTGGTGATCTCTGAGATTCCCAGAGCCATAGTTCTCTTACCAGGGTATATTTGGGGGAAAGGGAAGACTCAGCTCAAAGATCTTGCCTGCCAGCTCCCTGGTATTCTTCAGAGGTGAGTCCAAGATACTCTTATCACAGTTTGGAGGTTTGTGGGTCTTTTTAAAAACAACTAATCAATCTCTAGTAGCATTGAGGTTGTACTTACATGTTAAGTTGAATGGATTGTTCTATTTAAAAAATAAACAACTAGATTATTAACAGCTAGTTTATTAACGATCAGAATTGATTGAACTTTTTTTAATTTTCTGTCTTAACACATTTTTTTAAATGTATAAAAGTAATACATTGTAGTAGTAGGATTATATACTCCTTGGCTGAGAATCCCAAGTACTGTGATTCTACTGTTTAGTGGAAAACTCTGGAAGGTTAAAATATAGAATATAAGAAAGCCTTTTTTATACTGGGCATTATTGTGTGGAAAATGACCCATATAAATAAAAATATTTGATAGTTCCAGAGATTTTGGTTACATCTGGTGCTTGGATCAAATTAGAAAATGGAAAGTGAGATTTGCATGAGCCTGTTAAAAAAGCATAGTAATAAATGCAAGGCCAGCTGGTGGAGAAGTGAGGCAGAATGGAGCTTGTTTATAGATTTTCTGATAACAATTACAAGAAATGTGCTTTATAGATTAAGATTTATTGAAGTATAAATATGTAGTAATGTTATAATGTATTTTAAGTTATACAAGAAAATGTAGGGACTTTTGTTTGGGTCTTTTTCTCTGTGGCTGAGAGGAAATAAGTCAATGTCCAATAAAGCTACGAACTCCTCTGCTTTAAGATAAAGCTATCTTGAGTTGGTTGGTTTATTTATTTATAACTGGCTTCTTTCCAAGTAAGTTTTGAGGTGGCATATTTGGAATACTACTGGGATGATTGAGTTCTTGTATGAGGCTAGGTAGGGAGGGAGCAAGCTCCATGACTAGTAGAATATCATGCTTTTTTAGATTTTGACATCTTTCCTTTATACAAAGAAGCTTCCCTGTGGTAGATTTGTCATAAATGCCAAAGATGTTTGGTATAATGTGTGAGCTTAGAAAAAGTTGTATTAGAGTTGGGGCAAATAGGTGTCTTGCTGACTGATACCTGTGCGTTGTTTAGGAAGGATTCTGAAGCTAAGGTAAGGCCTGGAGAAATGCACTACCCCCACCCACCCCCCCCAAGACTGGATGACTATACACAGGAAAAGGAAGTAGAGGTCTAACGTCTGGTTAGGCTAGGTCCCACTAGACAAACTTATTTAAAATAATTCTTCAGTGATGATTTAATCCAGACTTTGCTTTATACCACACAGATAATCATAGGTGGGGGGTGGGGGCAGCCGCTTCTGATGAACTGGTGATCTTGTAGGTGCCAAGCAGTGAGTGTTGTCTGGTTAGCAAACGAGCAGTCATTGTTAACAGCATGAAGACTGCTGCTGTCTGCCCAAAAACCTGAGTGTTTGCTCCTTACTGCTAAATTTTCTTCTGGTTTTCTTGGAGCTTAAGCATCCCACATTCATACCCAGTTGGCACATGATCATTTAGCAATATGTTTATCACATGTTAAGCTGAAGGGTTATACAGAAATAATCTGCAGACCAGACATTGAATTGGACTACATATCCCACTTATACTTGTAGACGAGGAAGGTAGAATTGAGAGACCATGTGACTTGCACGTAGTCAATTAGAAAACTCATCAAGTTCTGTGAATTCCAGCATATTTTTCAATATGCTATGAGTGATAACTGTTAAACCTTGACTGATAAATGTTACACTTTTTTTATGATCAACAAATGTGAAAGCTATTAAACATGCTCACTTGAATTTTCCACAGTGCAGAAATGTAAAATGAACTAGGACATTCCTTCTCCCAGTCTTGTATTTAGTTATTCTTCCACACCTAGGCATATACATAGTTAAGCAAAAATGTGTTAAAATTCACACCTGTGGTTACTGTATACAGGCATTGTTTGAAGCCCTTTATCATGGTTTAACTCTTAATCACAGCAACTATATGAGGTAGGTACATATCCCCATTTTACATGTACTGTACTGAAACTTCCCTTACTTCCCTCTCACTTTGGTGTAGAATAATTGTTTTCATGGCTATATACTATTTCAGTGCATGAATACACTTAATTTATTTAACCAACCCTTTATTGGAGGGTAATTCAGTTCTTTTCATTTTTTTTAATTATAGTAAAGGTATAGTTAACATCCTTGTACATATATATTTTGCTGCCTGTGTGGGTATAGGATAGATAGCTATAACTGGATTTATTGGGTCAGAGAATGTGCACATTTAATATTTTGAGAAATACCACCAAAAATATTGTACTAATTTGCAACTCCATCAGTACTGAGTGCCTGTTTGCCTACACTCCTACCAACCTTGAATCCTTAAATATTTTTATCTGATAGGCAAAATTTATTTTTCTTTGATTAATAATAAGGAATACCATTTCCTATGTTTAATAATAAGGAATACCATTTCCTATATTTGGCTATTTGCACTTTTGTGATTTTCACTTGCATATTTTTTTCAATTTTGAAAGTATAAATGACTTGTTCAAAACTCAACTGATGTTTAAGCAGAGACCCTCCAGTTCTTCCAGTTGCATTCCACTGTCCGAAGTGTGGTATACATACTAATAGTCCCTTCTCCATAAGAATATGCATACACAAATAAATGCTATTTTTACATAAATAGGATCATATATATGTATTCTACAGATAGCTTTTGCTTCAAAAACTGATCTTGAGGTCTTTAAATTTTTTTAATGGTGGCATAGGATTCAATCTATGAAAACAACCATTATTTATTCCCTTATTTTTTTCTCACTATTGCATTGCCAAAGTAAACATCTTTTTCATATACCTTTGTGCGTATGTGTGAATATTTCTTCACCACAGAGTTGTATAAGGAAGATTGTTGGGTCAAAGGATATGCCCTCTGGTAGACCCCTTTAGCATTCCCAAAGGCCTTCTTAACTATACTTTCACCAACTCTGGTAAGTGCTCATTTTGTGATATAGCCCTGCCTATACTTGATAGTTGTTTTTTTTCCTTGACAGGCAAAAAAAAGAAAAAAAAAATTCTTTGCTTTTCCCTGATGATGAAGTTGAGGTTATTTTCATGTTTATTGGCCACTTAAAAGTTTTTTACCATAGATTGATTGTATCCTTTACCTGCTTTTCTATTGGATTATGTGTGGATTTGTGTTTTTGTTTGTTCAGCATCTCTTTCCCATCTTTGGTAACAGCCCTTATTTATTATGGGGAGCCCATTCCTAATTGGCTTAGGTGAGTACATGACCAGGTATAGCCTTCCTGAGTCCCACATCTCCCTAGCCACAGCAATGAAAGAATGAGCATGAAACTCAGGCCAGGCTAAAGAGAGCCCTCAACAGAACTGCTGGAACTACTGGAAAAAGGCTCTACGGTTATCCCACGGACTAAGGACTATGTAAGCCTGAAATCAACCATGTGGAAAAAGTCTGAGGAGAAACTCAGGCTAGCAAGGAAAGAAGTTCAGATGTCATTTTTTTCTGGAGGCCCTAGATCCAGCTGTGCCTAAAGCCTGCCCTACCTCTGGACTTTAAAGTTTTGTGAGCCAATAAAGTCCCTTTCTTGTTTAAGATTACTGAATTGGGTTTCTGTCCTGATTAATATAGATAATTTGTATTTTCTTATTGATTTGTAGAAAACCTTTGTAATTTTAAATTCTAAACTTACACTCTATGCACTATGTAGGTTAATAAAGTTAGCATGGCCTTCCATGATTTGGCCTCTGTCAACTTCCGCCATTTGTTATTCCACCTACCTACACCTTCCATTTCAACAGTAAACAGTGTTAGGAATGTCTGTGGTTGAAAGATTTTCACACAATCACATCTTTAACAATCTTTCTACAGATTAATAAGCCTGGGACTCAGACTGGGGATTGTACTGCTGAGTCTGTACTACCCATCGCCAACAATTGCTCTTGGACAGTCCCCTCAAGCTTCCTCTGTATATGACACTTGGAGCCCCTCCCATGATTTCATTCCCCTCAACATCATTCTCTGGGCTCATTTTAATCCCAGGTCTGGATTTGAGAATCCTCAGGCCCAAAACTGTTCTGGGGCTTACATGTGTTACTTCTGATTGGGGGGACTGGGCCATGGCCATGGATAAAAGAAGAGCATACTGAGTGTTGTAATGAGTGGTAAAGAGGAAATAGGGAAAGAAAGGATACAATGGAAAGATTACAGTTTAGACAGGTTGTCCTAGGAAGGTTTCAGTGAGGAAGTAAAATTTGACAAAGATTCGAGTGTAAGAAAGCAAGCTTAGACAAGGATTTTTTGGGTGTGGGAACAGCAAGTGCAAAGAACTTGATGTGGGAGCAATTTGTGATGTGCTTAAGAAATACCAAGGGGTCCAGTGTGGTTGGAGCAGAAGGAATGGGGGAGAAATAGTGGATGAGGTCAGAGATGAAGGAGATGAGGGTGGAAGGCAGGGCCAGATTACTGATAAACTGATGATTTGGAATTAGATGGGAAACTACCTGAGGTTTTGGGCAAAGGGGTGACATGACAGGGTGATAATAGAACAAAACATCGTCCAGCTAGCTTCTTTATGTTGTATATGTAAAGGTATGGAATGGGAACATTTAGAAATAAAATTTGCCCAAAAAGTCACCCACGAGTTGAAAATGCTGAGTGTAACAGCCTATTGACATTTTGATGTTTTCTATATATCCTTATGTAAATTTCTCTGTGTATCTCCACATATATATTACACCATTATTTACAACAAAAATGTATACATTTAGTAAACAGTAAAACTACTGTCCATCTCTTAGTTGGTTAAGCTTATACCTTCTTCCCTCTTGACTTGGGATCAGCTGTGTTTATGCCTAAGGCTAACCTATCTGATCTGTCAAGCCATCCTCTCAAGGGTACTTAAATCATACTCCAAAACCCTCACCTCACATGATCACTTTTTCCTCTCCTAGAGTTTTCTAATTAGCATTAAAATTTTGTGTGTGGGTCTGTGAATAAAAAACATTGTTGGTTGATCCTTCGGGCCAATTTGACCAGATCTAATCTGCCTAAATAAACAGAAGATCATACAAAATTTATCATACAGAAGCAAAAGATGAGAGAGATGAAATCCCTGAAAATTAAGAAAGTGAAGTGAATTTGGGTTGCCTTAGTTTACAACCCCCCAAAATTTCTAGACCACAGCACGGTGAAGAAGAACTCAAGGAGAGCTTGGCAGTCACCCTAAGTTGATAAGATGGGGCAAGGAGTCCTGGTGATCAGCTTTTGCAGGGCAGCATACCAAAGAGGAAAAAATTAAACAACACTGGAATCCTGCAGAGGATCCCTCTTTAAATATTCATTTCACTATAGATGATCATGTGTGTGTAAGGAAACTCTCAGATGTGGGATAAAGAACCATCTGGAAGGATTAGATGGAGAAATCAGTGGAACTCACAAAGAGCAAGAATAGTATCAGAGTAGAAACCTCATAATTCACAGGTTATCAGAGCAGTGATTCTTAAGGACAACCCCACCCCCACCACACACACCAAGAAACTTTCTTTTTGTATCTGGAGAAATTTTTGGTTGTCCCAGAGAAGGTGGGCTTTACTGGTATCTAGTTGTTACAGGTCAGATGCTGCTAAAGAATGCATAACAAATTCTCCAGCCTCTAATGTCAATACTATTGAGTCTGAGAAACTCTGGGTTAGAGTATTAGGAAGGGTTTTGCCACCCTAATGGGGAAAAATAAACCCTAGACTAAACACTGCCTGAAAGACACTAAAAAGACTTGAAAGGATAAAGCCATGTCCAAGTAATTTAAACCCACCTCAGAATAAAGCTCAAGAATATATATCCCAGCACCCAATAAGAAAAAATACACAATGATGCATCCAATCAATAATTATAAATCATGCAAAGAAGTAGAAAAATGCAATCCATAATAAGAAAAATCAAACTGACCCAGAAATGGCAATGCATTAATACCAGTGCATTAAAGCAAGTATAACTGTATTCCATATGCTCAAAAAGCTAGTTGGAAAAACTGAACATACTCAATGAAGAAATGAAAGGTATAAAGAAGTAGCCAAATTAAACTTCTATGGATGAAAACTATGAGTTTTTTTAAATGAACAGAATGGGATTAGTTATAGATTAAACATAATAGAAAAGAAGAAAAAATAAGACATAGCAATAGAAACTATCCAAAGCAAAAAACAGGGAAAAGAAGCAATGAGTAAAAATGAATAAAGCATCAACAAACTAGTATAGTTTCAAACAGTCTTATATGTATAATTAGATTCCTTGAAGATGAGAAAAGAATAGAGAAATATTTGAAAAAGTAATTCTTACAGTATAGTACTTACAGGGATATTCGTAGCATTAAAAGACATTAAGAAAAAAGTTTCAGTTTAGTTTACCTCTTTACCATAAGAAAAATTTAAATGCAAAAGAAAGAGAAGAAAACTAGATTGGAAACCAACAAAATAGAAAACAGAAAAAAGAGAAAAATCTATTTCTATACTCTAAACCAGAAGTTAACTTTTAAAAATATTAATGAAATTGATCAACTTTAAGCCAGACAGATCAGGGAGAATAGATTAATCAGGATGTGAGGTGTGACAGTCTATATTATAAAAATTCTTCTCCACATGAGGTGTTCTAGTAAAGTTTGCTAACTTCCATATTGCTGATTTCAATTATCATTTATTACACTTATATTGCTTGAACCTCAGCAAGATTTTATTTATCTGACATTTTCATTTCTTATCAGTCTCGGTGCTGGTGTTTCCTTATCTCTGGAGTTTTATATGTTGGAGTGCCTGAGGATTCAGTGTTCAGATCGCTTCTTTCTCACCTATATTCACTCCTAGGTGATCTTATCTGGTCTTTGTTCTTCAAATACTGCCCATCAAAATCTGTATCTCAGTTTAGACCTCAGGTATCTCAGGTATATACCTGTTTGCCTCCCAGACATCTCCACTTGGAAGTTTGCTTAAGAGCCTAAGATAAAATCTTATTGCCAAGACTTTATGGGGTGATGAATCTCAGGAAAGGATGACTATAGGAAATGGGAGGTAACGCAGGGATGGGGAGAGAACAAACACAAGTAGTTATGTTCTAGTCTAGAAGGTGTACAGCTGTTTGCTTAGTCTCACTGACTATCTTCAGAGTGCACGTGTTATGAACTGCTTCCTCTCACATCACCATGGAGTAGGAGGAGAGGGGAGACTGCGGCAGACTCCCTTTTCCTCTGGTCAGTCTCTACGACAGAGCATCACCTAACTGCTCCGCATGTCCAGCTTGCACCATTCAGCCTCTCCGAGAGCAACCACGAGGAAGTCAGGCTCCAGGACACCACAACAGCACTAGAGGAGTAGCAGGCAGAGACCAAGTGGAAGACAGTTGTCCCTCTACCTGAAGTCTAGCAGGCCTGCAACCTCAGGGGTCGCTGGTGCATTCAATCTGCCTAAAGGACCAACAGTATCAGAGAACAGAAACCCTGGCCCTAAAAAAAAAAAAAAAAAAAAAAAAAAAAAAAAAAAAAAAAAAAAAAAAAAAAAAAAAAAAAGGCATATGAATTGGACTTGGCACAATGATTTATTCGTTGACTTAAATCTAACATGCCCCTTGCCCCCCAAAAGTTTACTTTCTCTTCAAATGTATTCTTAAAGTCTATCTTAGAAAGTGCCTGATACAATTAGTCTCCCTGCTTCCCTGTTTGCTCCAGGTCACAACATAGCAGCCATATCATATCACTTCTCTGCTCAAAATCCTCTCCCTTCTTGCTCTATTTAAACATCAGAGGGGCACTGTGTCTGTAACATAAACAATTCAGAAAAAATTACATATGTACATACATATACATACATACAAAAGTGTGTGTGTCTAGGTAGATAGATTGGTGATGGATGGATGTAGTTTGATTAGATTGTAGACGTATAGGACAGAGAATTAAAAAGCAAATGTTAGAGTAGGTGAAGAATTATATTGCAAATATGGTAACGTTAGCATTTGGGGAATCTGAGTGAAGGGTATATAGGAATTCTTTTGCTGTTCTTATAATATTTCTATAAATTTGAAAGTAGGTCAAAATTTGAAGTTAAAGAAAATGGGGTGCGCCCTGGTGGAGTAGCAGTTAGGTCTGCTGCCTTCAGTTGAGCATTGTCTACATACATCCCAAGGACCCAGTTTTGCATCCTAGGACCAGGAGAGCAATCAAGATGAATAACTAAATAAGAATAAAATAAAATGCTTCTTGATCCTCTCTCTTTCTGCCCGCTTGCCTATTCACCTTCATGCTTGTCTGTACCTTTCCCTGAAGAAAAGAAAAGAAAACTCAATAACTTAGAAATTGAGAGAGTGAATTAGTGAAAGAAATGCCAGGGTAGGTGCTGTTATTGAGGAAACTTGGGGCAAGTAAGGAAGGAGGGACTAATGAGAAAGCAATTACAAATGTCTACTAGAGTCATCATTTAAAATGATGGTGTAGAGCTATGTTTATGGACATGTAAAATGTTTATGACATAACGTGGGTAGAATTTAGTTTACCATTATCAATATCATTGGCAGGAGAGGACACAAATATATGCACAGAGAATAGTACACATCAAAATACTGTTTGGGCATGCCCGGTAGAGTAGTAGTTATGTCAGTCGCCTCTGAAGGAGCACAGACCACATACCCCTGAGTTCAAGTCCCAGGCGCTTGCACGTGTGTGCGCATGCGTGTGTGTGTGTGTGTGTGTGTGTGTGTACATACAAGCAGTATAATCAAGTAAATAAAAATAAAAGAAAATGCTTCTCTCGTCCTGTCTGCTTGCCTAATGGCCTTCATTTCTGCCTGTCCCTTTCTTTAAAAAAGAAAAAAAAGTTATAAAATGTGCTAAATAGACCCAGGAGATAAATTACTTATCTTTATTCTTTTACATATCACCTATTTTTAAGGTAGTAGCACATTTATAATCAGCAAAAATATCAATATAAGTTTTTTTTGAAGATCATTCTTATTTAGCCCAGGGATCAGCAAACATTTTCTACCAAGGGCCACATAGTAAATATTTTCAGTTATGAGGGTCAATGAGCTTTGCCATTGTAGCATAAAAGCAGCCTTAGATAACATACACAAAAAAATGGGTGTGAGTGTGTTCCGTTAAAACTTTATTTACAAAAATAGGCAGCTGGCTAACCTTCCTGCAATAGTGATCTGGCTGCTGATTGATTAAGTGAGTGATTCATTCATTCTGAGCAGATCTTTTCACTACTTCAATTGTGCTTATTAGCAATTATTCAAGTCCCCCCGCCCCTGATAGTATTTCATTTATCACTATGGAATTCAGATTCCAAGCAGATCATTTCCTGATAACTTTGCTATTAAAAATTAAAATAAAATGCTCAAGTAATGACATTTGAATATAAAGGAAAAAGAAAAGAGCACAATTTAAAATTTTACTCCCTAAAGAAACGGAAACTTTGAAATGACGACATTGGGAAACTGTGATGCCTTACAGAGACAAACGCTTGTCATATGACAGGGCAACCCAGCCAGCTCCAGGACAACCTGCTGCCACTTTCCTCCTCCTAGCTTCTGCTTGAGGACCAGAGCTTAAGATATTACTTACAAATATTTGATTTCAACAATGAATAGGTATAATTCTTACTTTTCTTCTGAAAGATTATCCAAAGAGAACACAAACAATTCACAGTAGTTTTATGTCCCAGTAGAAGAAATAGTGTCAATGCTTCTATTTTCTTTAAAATTTTGATTATGATAAGCTTCAGTTAAAACTAATTTTTATGGATACATTTTTCACTTAAATTCAACCAATGTATCTTATTTACATACATATGACAGTTTTTAATTCAACTTTCTTCAAAAAGAGTCTGTATTTTAACTGATATTTAACTGTTACCAGTTCTTCACAGTGAAGATTACACTGCTTTTGTCCTCTTATTCACAGGGAGTTTTGATAATAATAGTTTGTCTTCACATTGGGAATTGAATACAGTTAGTCTCCATAACTAACACAGAGATGAAAACCTAGAGTTAATATCCTGTCTAAAGCCACATAGGTTATAAAAAGAGTTAACTTTATTCTGCAAACAAAGCAAGCAATTCTAAAGGTCTTGAAAAAGAAATCTGACTTATAAGACACCGCTTAATGTTGCTACTAATGTGAAATTCTCATATTGGGTGATGCGGGGACAGCATAGCTTGAAATCTACAGGTCAGAATGCAGATGTATGAATAGTAAACAAACCAGCAAAACCTGAAAGAGATTCCTTGGGGGAATCTCAGTTTAGCATCCTGCATCTAGGACACACCCCTAGACACGCCCACTGTTTTCCTCCAGGTAATCTGGACATGCCCAAAGCCCCTAACCCTCATATATATACAGAATTCATCTTGCCTGTGTGTGAGAGGTAGACAGCTTAGATCTCATGCATGCACACGTGTGTATTCTCTTGATGTAATCTTTCCGGCCCCCTTAGGCACCTCAAATAGCTATTGCTGCTTTTAATAAACTCGTGTGTTCCTGGCCAACGACTCTCTCCATGAATTCTTTCTGGATGAACCCAGTGTTTCATCAATATGTGTCAGCTTCCACCTCCCACATCACTGGGTTCATTTTTTTCTTTTCAAAAAACACTGATTTTTCCAGTGATATTTAACTTCAAAAAGCTACCTTAGTACCTTCATCTTCAGAGAACTGATATATTTAGGCTATTAATGAAAACAAATGGTCAGGAGCATGTATCTTTGCCTGTAGTCTCCAAAGGGTAAAAGCAGGGGTTTTCTAACACCTGTTATAGAAGGGAACCTACTCCATGTTTTCCATAGAAGAAACTTTTTCTTTGGTTTCTTGTAATTTTTCAGCAAGCCTGTGCTTTGTTTCTTCAATTTTCTCTGAGAAGCAACTTTGTCTCTTCCATCCTGTCCTGTAGATACTTTTACAGGAGGTGGTATTGACATGAAACCATGATTAGGCAAATCCCAATAAAGACGGTTCCTCCTGAAGTCAAGGTATATGGGGCAGGTGTTGCAATCTTAAGCAAGACATGTGATGTTAGCATGTTTCCACTCTGGGGATTTTTTATAATGTTTACTATGCTCTCGGGTAACTCAGTTCTAGAAAAGAATGGCATCCACTCCTTTTATGCCACATGATAAAATATTGTAAATCAAACATCAGAAGTTATTAGATGTGCATTAGATGCACTGAAATAAAAACTTTTCCATTGTCTAAATGTTCTTTTTAAGTAATTCATCAACACTAATAAAATTGTCTTATAAAGGATCAGGTTCCTCCTTTTTGTCCCCCGAAGGAGTTCTTGGGGATTGGGCATTGAATGAAATAACCCTTCCGCTCTTTATGAAGGACTCCTGGTTGGGGTGGATCAGCATCAAATGGCTTCCTTTATTTTGCAACACACTGGGCATCAGACAAATGCAACCATTGTTTTTGAGGGCCTGAACCAAAACTACTCTGGATTTAGCCCTGTACAGAAGTAATAGTCCCTTTGTTTTGACAGTGTTCAAAAAAGACCAGCTTTACGCAGTTCCATTCAATATCCTATGTGCCATTTGGAACACGGATTTTGGTATATTCCACTCATTTTGAAGAACAGGGATTGATGGACTCCGCAGAGACTCTTAGAACACGGGGGACCTGGTCGTTTTTCATTGCATGGGCTTGACGACAGCACCTTAGAGACCAAGGCAGTGATATTAAGCAGAGTGACCTGGCCAAATCTGCAGGGATTGGCAAGCACTTGCCTCCCAGCATCCTTGACTGTGCCAGCAGCACCCATGAGCAACTTGCTCGTGACCACCCATCCCCGTTCTGACCAGACTTAGATACATACTTGTGCTAGGTAAGTTAGCTAGCAGGGGATAGAACAGAAGTGCCCTAATAAATAAGGCCCAAAGAATATCAGATAAGTTGCTGACACAGACCAGGCACCAAAGGGCCCAGGAAACAATACATTTCTAATACAAATGAAATTTCACAATCAGGCGCTAAAAAGGCCCAGGAAACAAGGTGATGCCTCTCTGTAAATGCCCTCATTGCCCAGACTAGGTGGCCACACAAGTGCAGTAATTCAGTTACCTGCAGTCTACCTCATTACAAGAAACTTAACATAAAATTGAATGTGGACTTATTCTTTAATAGATTGTCTCCTGGAGATCCCCGCCCAGAAACATCCCTAGAGTGGTCTGAAGAGGAGGAGCCAGGGCAAGACCCTCATACATATGTGCACTTAGTAAAATGTGTGTGTGTTTTCACTTGAGCCCCACCTGCCTCTCCTATCTTGAGAAGTGTACCTTCCTTTCATTCACCCTGACACTTTTCTCTGTTACAAATAAAAACTTTTCTTTTACCCTCACGTGCTGTCTGCAGTGATACTTACCCAGGCAGGCACAAGCACCTATGTAGATCACGTGCTAACACTTGTTTCCTTAAAACAAGGCTTACTTGGAAGGGATGTTCCCATTCCTATGGAGTTTGCTATGGAACCCCTGAACCAACTGGTAATCTGGTATTTCCACTGGCCTCATTTAATTAATTAGATCAATGAGTAAGGAGTCTATATGTGATAAAAACGTATAAACAAACCCATGTTTATAAATGACACTTTATTTACAGAAGTGTAATGTGAATTATAAATACACATTTTATGATATTGCAGTTAAATTCAGTCTGTTGTCAGAGAATTGGATCTCAATTGTTGAAAAGAGATTCCTTCTAAAGTGCTCTGGGGGCTCAGCTGGGTGTGCCAAAATCCTTGGGAAAGCCAGCTTCTACTAGTCTTGTTTCAGAAAGGAAATCTTCCTCTCTAGGGAGCACAATGCACAGCTTCCTGACACTTAGTTGTGTAATGTATTGTGTTTTCCTATCACGTTGCAGAGGTTATCTAAGCTTGTTTCATTTCTTCCTTAAATATCCAGAAATATTCCCACTGAGAAATCTGGCCTAGAATATTCTTTATAGGAGAAAATTAAATTATAATTTCCTTAATAGACCAGATCTATTCAGATTTTATATTTTTTGTGTCAATTTTGGGAATTAAAACAAATTTAGATGAAATTAATCATCTCATTTATAGTATGATTATAATGGTGTATTGATGGCTACTTTTGCTTTCCTCACATTGACAAATAGTTCTGTGTGTGTGTCTGTGTTTTGGTGAGGGATTATCAATCTATTATTTAAAAAAATTTAACTTTGATTTTATTTCCTCTACTATTTGTTTTCCATTTCATTAATTCATGCTCTACTATTTACTTCTACTTTCTTTTTTTTAAAGAAACTGTTTGTTTTCTGACAACCTTATTTCCATTTTGTTTGAGTCTGTGGGAGAACAGCTAAAGACCATTCAGTGGTCAGTTATCCAGTTGCCACAGCACCATTTATTCAAAAGACCACTCTTCTTCACTGAATTATTTGGGTCAGAGTTTATTTCTAGATTTTCAATTCTACTTCATTGAATTGTATGTCTATCATGCCAGTACCTGACAGAACCCCAAGAGCAAGCCTTAGACCAGGGATTAAAGTTCAACTATCAGGACAGTGAATTGCCTCTGGCTCCAGCATCCAGTCATGGATGCATCCGGATCGATAAGGAAAGCCATGGACAAGTTCGACATGTGAGACGTGTAGTACGTGACCAGGACAGACCCTTCACCAAGAAACAAAGAAATGACACAAGTTGAAGACCACCAATAACTTCAAACGACAGTCACCTTGTCCAATCAGAACTGAAACCTGGTCTGCAGCTCTCTTCTCTCCATGCTCCTTCCTCACCATGTGGGATTTTCCCTTAAAAACTCAGGCTGCTGGCAAGGCCTTGAGTCAGCCTCCCTTGGCTGGCTCCATCCTCTCTCTGCTCCCTACTAATGGACCCCCAACTTGCCTACTTGCTGCACCCATTTGATGTGTGGAGTGACCCTGAACCCACAGGATCTGAACCTTCCTTGGTCAGCTCCATTCCTTTACCCTCTAATTATTAATCTCCACTTGCTCACTAGCCTAACTCTGTCGTGGATTCTTTGAGCGACCTGAACCCCACAGTACCATACAACCTTAATTATTGTAGCTCTGTAGTAAATTTTGAAATTGGGATTTGTGAGCCCTCTTACTTCTAATCGGTAAGTATGTGATGACTTTCCACTGATGTCCAAATTCTTTCAAATACATTCTATAGGTTTCAGAGTATAAGATTTTTCGTTATATTCCTATTTTCTTCTTTTTTATGCAATTGCTATAGAATTATTTTCTTAATTTCAATTTCAGAGAATTCATTTACCCTCCCTTTTTACTCTGTATACTTGGACTTCTTGAATTTTTAAAAGAGTGTTCCTTTTGTACTTAGAGATCTAAGACTTACTAAGTGGATTTAGAAAATTGGGAGTGAGTGAGGAATACAGCACAGCTATCAGTTATTTTATCTGGGTGCAAGGTATCTAGTAGTGCAACTAACCAGGAAGGGAATTCAGGACGAAGATATCATGCGCGTGAGTGTTAAGTTCATTAATCTGTGTCTACCTGCAGGACACTACATCGAAATGTGTATTAAGAAGTTGCTTTTTAAATTTCTTCTTCAGAGATTCCTAAACTTCAGATATTAATTTGATAGTGCTATTTTCCTTCACTTTTTAAATTTCCCACATAACAGGTAATTGATTGTATACACTTCTCCCTACATATTCTCAACCTGCCATGATGTCAGTGCAATTTAGCTCCTTTGAGTATTCCTTTCTGTTGTCTCTCTCCTTTTTAATCTTAGATTTTTCTTAAAGCATGAAGATGGCCAAGCCATGCCTTCGTTAAAGACCTTACTGGCTTTCCATTACCTTGAGAAAAGGCAGAAATGTGAAATCTACTCCAACCATACCTATACCAGTACTTTTCTGTTTTACAGATACTAATCCCCAGAAAGTTGAAGTGCTTGCTTGTTCACATTTCTTAACACACTTTTCTCCTCCTTCCTTTCTATTTCCAACTTATTCTTACTCTTTTAAGAATTTCATAACACTTATTCTTGAGGGCAGGCACTCCCAATTTTTTCCTTAGCAGCACAGTACAATGCCTGACACCTAACATTTGTTAATGAGTAACCACCATACTAAACTTAATTTCTTACATTTCCTTGCTTCTGTGCCTTTGTTGACAATTCTCTCCCTGTCTTTATGCCTCTATTTCTTCCATCCTTCAAAACTCAAGTTTTAGGAACTCCACAAACTTTTCCCTTTTCTTCCCAGCAGTCAAACTCGGCCGCTTCTGAGCTCTTACAAGTATCTTGTCTACCTCTGTGATATACTGAGGCATGTTTTCAGCATACATCACCTTTTATAACTACACAATACACACTTTGTTGAGAGAGCATATTCTGTGTATACTAGAAACCTAAAAATGTGCCTTACACATGGTAAATTTACCAGTGTGAATTGAATGCTAATTTTATAATTATGGGAGATATTCAGAGTGAGTTTTTAATAAGTGGTCAAGCCAGAAAGAAACTTTCAAATTTTTAATTTTTATAAACTTTCTATTTTTCAGTTGAAATCTTCACATGTATATAGTCTCATCAAAGCGCACATCAGAAATCAATAGGCAAAACAAAGGCTAATGAATGTTTCCATTTGTAAACATTTTTAGACAGAATATGCTATACAAATCAGTCATGTATCACATAATCATTTTTGTTCAATGTACAGATAAGATAAACATAGTAGTAGAGAACTCTTCACACTTGACATATGGAGTTCTTGTTAATGTTTCACACATTTACAAGCTGTGATGGAATGCTATTATTGAAGAAGTGATTTTAAAATCATTAATGTTTATGGACAGCATTCTTGAGAGCATAAATGGATATTTGCTGTGAACATTACAGGAACCTGGAAACCCATACTCACTGGGAAATCCAAAACCAGGCCCCTCCCTGCAATTTTCAGAGAAAAAGTGGCAATGGAGTTATTTATGCAGTTAGTAAGTGTAATATCAGAAGATCATAGCATGTTCACACACAGGGAATTTAATGATAAACAACTAGCATTAGCAGAAGGTAGGGCTCTAGCTATCAGGATATATGTGTGATACCAGAGTGAATGCCAATATGTGAAAGGGACTTAAATTTTCCATACATTTTCTAAAACAGCTCCTTTGCAACGCAATATGTAATTGGGACTCGCTAAAGATATGCAATTATAACATTAGTATATTTCCTTGAGTTCTAATTGTAGAAACCACCACACTGATTTTTACAACATCTGACAAGCTTCTGCATTCAGTTATACATTTTTTACAATGAATAACACTTTGTGGATTGTATTTGAAAAAAGCTAGAGCTTTTATGAGACAGTAATTTCTTTTTATTGTTGCTGACATTAATATTTTTATTCACATTGAAGGTTTCCCCACAACTCACAGGTGTCCTCTTCAGAATATTCTATAAGCTTAGTACTGTCTGAATTGAGTTAATCTTTCATTATAAAATTGAATGTTCTTTCCAGTTTTTTTTTTTTTTTTTAATGTAGCACAAGAGTTGAGCACGGATTAAAATCTTTTTCATAATCACCAATAGCATTTATAAGATTTTTTTCTGGTATAGTGTCTCTGGTACCGAATAAAGCTGGTGTATACACTAAAGGCTTTCCCACATTTGTATTTAGACTGTGTTCCTCAGAATGAACTTTCTCATGATTAATAAGATCAGGGGGTTGGCTAAAACTTCTACTACACTGAACACACATATGAGGTTTCACCCCAGTGTGGACTGTCTGGTGTTCAATAAGATCGGTGCATGTGCTGAAGGCTTCTCCACATGTATCACGTTTATATGGCTTTTCACCAGTGTGGATTCTTTGATGGTTAATGAGATCAGAGCGCCGATTGAAGCTTTTGCCACATTGATCACATGAATATGGTTTCTCTCCAGTGTGGATCCTCAGATGCAGGATAAGAGCTGAGCATTGACTGAAAGCCTTCCCACAATTGTTACATTTATATGGCTTTTCCCCAGTGTGGATTCTCTGGTGTTTGACAAGGTCTGAGTTCTGACTGAAACTTTTGCTGCACAGTGTGCACCGATAGGGTTTTTCTCCAGTGTGAATTCTCTGATGAAGAATAAGGTCCGAACTCTGACTGAAGGCTTTCTCACAACGATCACAATGATAGGGCTTTTCCCCAGAGTGTACTCTCTGATGTTTAGTGAGGTCTGAACTTTGACTAAAACTTTTACTGCACTGATTACATGCATACGGTTTCTCTCCGGTGTGTATTCTTTGGTGTTTAACAAGATCTGAACGACGACTAAAACTTTTAGCACAATCACTGCATGGATAGGGTTTCTCTCCAGTGTGGATTCTCTGATGTAGAATAAGGTTTGAGCTCTGACTAAAGGTTTTCCCACACGCATCACATTCATAAGGTTTTTCACCTGTATGAATTCTATGATGCTTAACAAGATCAGATCTTCGACTAAACATTTTACTGCACTGGTTACATGGGTAAGGCTTCTCTCCAGTATGAATTCGTTGATGGTTAATCAGATCTGAAAGTCTACTGAAGGTTTTGCTACACTGGTTACACGGGTAGGGTTTCTCTCCAGTGTGAATTCTTTGATGCAGAATAAGGACTGAGCTCTGATTAAAAGCTTTCCCACATTCATTACATTTATAGGGTTTCTCTCCAGTGTGGATCCTTCGATGTTTAATGAGGTCTGAGTTTTGACTGAAACTTTTGCTACACTGATTACATGGATATGGTTTCTCCCCTGTGTGGATTCTCTGATGCAGAATCAGATCTGAGCTCTGACTGAAGGCTTTTCCACACACATCACATTTATATGGTTTCTCACCAGTGTGGATTCTTTGATGTTTTATAACATCAGAACTCTGACTAAATTGTTTGTTACACTGGTTACAAGTATAAGGCTTTTCTCCAGTATGGATTCTTTGGTGTTTAACCAGGTCTGAGCGCTGGCTAAAACTTTTACTACAATGACTACACTGATAGGGTTTTTCTCCAGTGTGGATTCTCTGATGTATAATAAGATCTGAGCTCTGACTGAAGGCTTTCCCACATTCATCACATTTATAAGGTTTTTCTCCAGTGTGGACTCTTTGATGTTTAATAAGGTCTGAACTCCGACTGAAGCTTTTAATACACCAGTTACAAGGATAGGGTTTCTCTCCAGTATGAATTCTTTGATGCAGAACAAGGGCTGAGCTCACACTAAAGGCCTTTCCACATTTATCACATTCATAGGGTTTCTCCCAGTGGGTTCTTCGATGTCTAATAAGGCCTGTATTGCAAGCAAAGCTCTGCCCATATTCATCACAATTACGCTGTTTTCTTTTAGAGAGGTTCTGATTATTTTCATTTAATTTATCCCCAAATTCACAGAATTCTCTAATTTCAGAATCCTGGAGAACATTATCTCCAGGTTCACCAGATTGTTCAGTCAATGCTTCAGTTTTTGATGTAATGTTCTCCCCTGAAGCCAGCTCTCCAATCTTGGTTCTAGTCTCACCATCTAGAACAATAAACAAGATCCAAATGGAATGTGTTCTCCATACTGTAATAACGTTTCAGGTGGTCAGTATTTATCTATAAAATGTCCTCAAAATAGGGAAGTGCTTCAAAACACTGACGATTATTCTCTGAGAGCGAAACTCATTAGAATCAACAAGTAATGGATCACAATTACCATTTTTGGAAGGAACTTACCAGATGTCTTCTGTACCTGTTTTTCATGGGAGATCTGGGAATACTGAAACCTAAACATGTTGATTGTCAATTTTTGACTATATTAGAACTAATATATAAACAACTTATTAACATATGTGAGATAAGCAGTGTGAAAAAGTACTTGGATTGAGCGGAGAGGGAAGGAGAGGAGGAGACAGTGGCAGTTAGACTGTCACTGGGAAATAGTATTAACTAGGGTAGTCAGAGGCTGCCATTAGGGGAAAGAAATGTCATATCTGGGAGTGGTCAGGACAGAATCCCGAGTATTTAAAAAAACAGATCTATGTAATCCTCTACTGCTTTTATTCTGATAATTACTAAGGAACTGGTCAAGAAGACAAGATCCATTTTTAGGAACAGTTCAATTCAGAGACAGAACTTTCCCTGCTAAGGTGCGCAAATTAGGAAAAGGTTAGGGAAGTGGGGTCAGAAATCAATTTGAGTTGATTTTTGAGGAGTCCATTCCTATGTTCAGTGATACCAGATGCCTGTGACAGTAGGGCGCATGGGAGTGCCACTGAATTTCATGACTATCAGCTCATTGTTGAACAGTGTTTATTGTAGAAAGCATATTACTGTCAGTCTGCAAATGGTCAAGAAAGCTGAAAAAAAGGTACACATTAGTTTCAAAATCCCAAGCCTCCATTTGAGAAAGGTTGCTATGAGATAACTATTAACAACAATAAGAGTGGATAAACAAGCAAAGAAAGAAAGGAAAAACTGAAAAGCCTAATAATGTATGTTTAAGCACAAAGGAGAAAAACAAACAGAAATAAAAGATGGAAGTGCACTCTGGTAGAGTAGTGGTTTGGCAAACTGCCTCCAGCCTAGGCACAGTCCACAAACATCCCAAGGACCTGTGTTCATCTCCTGGGTGGAGGAGAACAACCAAGATGTACAACTAAACAAAAATAAAAATGCTTCTGAAAAAAATGATGAATGAAAACAAATAGAAAATGGCAAATTTAAAAACAAATAACTATGTTACATATAAATTAACTATGCCAATAGAAAGTAAAGCAAAGTCAAAATATAACTCATACTTAATGATAAAAAAATACTTTTCACTAGGGAACAAGGGAGTAAAGCAAGCATGTCTTCTCTTATTACTTCTATTCAATACTGGACAACTATTATTTAAACAAGTGCAATAGACATGAAAAATAATTAAGACATAAGAAAACCCAAACTGTCTTTATTCATAGATTATACAAATATGAATATAGAAAATCCTAAAGTGTGTCAGAAAAGCTATTAGACCTTCTAAATTAGTTTACTGAAACAATATACAAAAAATTCTGTTTCTATATACTAGCCATGAACAATTACAATCTAAAATTTAAAACATTTTTTTCAATTGCACCAGAAAATTAAATATTTAGAAACAAATCCAACAAAATATATGCAATATCTGTATAACGTAAACTACAGGTATGTCCTGGTGGAGTAGCAGTTAAGTTAGCAACCTCTGAAGGAGCACAGTTCACTTAAATCCCAAGGACCCAGATTCATGTCCCGGCCCAGGGGTGGGGAAACAACCAATATGAACAACTAAATAAAGATAAAATGCTTGTTCCTCCTCTCTCTTCCTTGCTTTCTTGCTTACTTGCCTTCATTCCTGCCTACATCTTTCCTTTAAAAAAAAAAGTTACAAACATTGCCGAGAGAAGTTAAAGAAGACCCAATAAACAGAAATATATACTGTCACTTATGAGTAAGAAGATTTAATATTGCTAAGACAGTAGAATGCTTCCTAAACTGATCTATAGAGTTAATTAAAACTCAACAAAATCTTAGCAGGTTTTATTAGAAATTGACAAAATGAGTGTAAACTTTATGTAGAAAGGCACAAAAGAGTCCAAATAATTTTGGAAAAGAACAAAAATGGAGAATTTATACTACCTGATTTCAAACTTAACTATAAAGCTAGAGTAATCAAGGCAATGTGGTATTGATATATCCATTAATGCAACATAACAGACAGACTGTCCAGAAGTACATAAAATATAAATGTACAATTGAGCTTCAATGAAGTTACCAAGATAATTCAATGGTGAAAGTAAAGTCTCAATGAAAGGTGTTAGAACTGGTTATCACCACAAAAATTAAACTTGACTCCTTAAGCTATACACACAAATAAACTAGACCTGTAATACAAACCTAAACATAAAAACTTAAACTTATAAAACTTCTAGAAGAAAACACAGATGACCAAAATTAATGCACAGAATTGTGATAAAATAAATTTGTGCTGTCAGTCTGTGATATTTTGTTATTGCAGCTCTAGCAAATACAGCATGTTTTTGAATTTTTTACATTTATGGAATCATACCACATATATTCTGTGTATTGCTTGTTCTTTGCTGATTATGAATATATTATCATCCATATTGATGTATATAGCTATAGTCCCTTACGTTCATTACTATAATGTGACATATACCTCAATTTATTTGCCTATTCCCTTCAATGGACAATAACATTTAGCTATTACAAACAATGCTGACGTGAATATGCTGGTATATCTATCCAGGTGCATAGATCCGGGTGCTTCTCTAAGCTAAACTTAGTATCAGAACTGCTGGTATATCCAAAGAGGTTAAACAAATTCACACTTCGATCAGAAATATAAAGAGTTCCCAATGCTCTATATTCTAAGGCCAGAATATATGGTGTAAGAACTAAGGATGGAGGGGTAGCAAGAATGGCTCTTCTTATTAGGTATCTAACAATCTAATTCTACAATTTTTGATTCTTATCCCCATAATCTTTGCCTTAGAGGATTTGGGGCTCTAGTTTCTAAGGAGAAATATTTTTAACATGGAATAAAGTTATGGTTTTGTTAAATTTGGAGCTGAGACTGCCTCCTCATTTTGGGCTTCTCATGCTGCAGAAAGGGTCACTCTACTGGACAGGATAACTGACCCCAATTACCAATGGGGAATCATTGGTAATTGGGATCAATTACTACATAGTAGAGATAAAAAGAATATGTTTGAATTTTTCTCAGTGCCAGCATGATAGGCTTGGGATCTCTGGCACTTACCGAGGCATATGGCCATGACTGTGGGCCCAGAACTGACATCTCCTTCCATACAGCCTGGGGTAGGGGACCCTGAACCCTGGAGCACGTGCAGAATGCTGCTCCCCTGACCTGACACAACTTTCTGGTGGGACATTCCCCTAGAGATCCAATCACCTGCTGCAATCACCTGCAGCTTCTCAGAGCAGGACCCACCCTAGAGAATCCAGGGGGTGATGCACCTGAGTGAAAGGTACCTACACTATAGAGAAAACCTTAGATAATGAGGAGCGGGGATTTCCCGTAGGGGAGTGCATGCTCTACCTCTGCTCATCAGGACCCCAGACAGAGGAGTCAGGTAAATGGCAGTTAGGTGGCAGTTAGGGATTTTCCCCTCATCCAGCAACAACACTATCCAATGGAAATACAGCAGCTTAGCCAGTGAGAAGCCCTGTCAACCCAACACTTTCCACAAATGAGCTTTCAATGTTATCTTACTGATGACTTCCTTGTCCCACCCTCCTTTCTATAAAAGTTCTCCATCTTATAACCCTCAGTATGTCTTTCTGCTGGCCAGACAAGATGCTGCTAATTCACAAATCCTTACAACAGCCAATTACTTCTTCAAATATACTCAGTTAAATGCTAATTTTGTTTTTATTTCAACGGGCATCAGTGCCTGTACAAGGACAGAATCCCTGTCTTGACTGTTGTTGAGCTATAGGAGACTCATGGGAGGACTGTGTTGGGTAAAGATATTGGGGTCCTGAATGGAGTCAATTATCACCGAATAGATGAGTTGGGAACACTCAAAGACCAATAACACATGCTTTGTGACAAGTTGGAGACAATTTTCCTTAAATTTCAAATTCTTCTCTATACATCTTTACACTGCTTTGAAAACAGTAAATTTTTATAAAAAGAAAAAAAGAATATGTCTGAAATTCAGAGGATTCACTCATGTCTAACAGGTCTAGTTTATACAGAAATAACCTGAAAGAGAGAGGACCAAAGGTTCCAGTCACGGAGGAAAGTTTATGTTAGTTAGCTGGGTAAAGAACTCTGCGTCAGCAAGATTCTGGCAGAGAGTAAGGAGAATGTGGAAAAGGCAATTAAAAAAGATAGTTATCATTATCAATTTAGGCTTTGTCAACATCAAAAGCTGCAGTAGTTATCATTTAATTTAATTATGTCTTTTCTCCCTTTTTCCCACTACCTTATCTGGTCTTATATAATAATTAGATATTATATGTTTAGTAATAATTCATTAACTATGAACTTACTAATAAACATCTATTGACAGTATTTGTTGAATTAATTAAATGATGTGAAGGATACACTATAATTAGCATTACCTCTAGATGAAATTTAAATTATTTAAATTTTGTCTTGTGCTTTTCTAAATTTTGTATATGTACTTTAGTATAATAACATTAATCTATTATAAAGAATGTTATCTTATATAAACTCTAAGAGGCACAAACACATTTAATATGTATATGAACTTATGCAAAACTGCAGGAAGGAGGCCCAGTGATTCTCAGTAAAGATGAGTGCTAGATGCCTTAGAACAGATTCGTAAACAAAGACAAATTCTAAATACAGGAGAAACTAAATAAAATGAAATAAAGGTGCTCCAAGATTAAATAGAGGCAGAAGAGCTAAAATAAAAGAGACAACAAAAGGGGATTTTCATAGGCAAAAAGCAGCAACGAAAGAACCAAAATAAAAAAGAAGCAAAATTTGATGTTGAAAATAAAACCCTGCTGAAAAACTGAACAAAGTCAGAATCAAAATTATCTTACCAAAAATAATAGTTGCTACCATTTATAAAAAATTTACCCTCAGCCAGGTTTATGCTCAGAACTTTATATATAGGACCTCATTTAGTGTTTGTGGCATGTTATTGTAGTTATGGACCCCAAGGACTCTCCCAGTGTCCATATCTTATGTTGTCTCCTCTCTGCAACTGGTCATGTGACTTGCTTTGTCAATGAGCTATTAACAAATGCAATTGAAACACAGGTTAGAAAAGTGCTTTGCATCCAAAGTCTTGTCTTCTCTCTGATTTAGGAAAGCAGTTGCTCTGTAAAACGTTTGGGCTAGCATGCTTGAGATACAGGATCCAAGTCAGAAGAATCCACCAACAGACAAGTGATTGACACTAACTTGGACTACAGCCCTAGCGGAGTTACTAGAAGATTATATGAGCAATTCTAGAAAAGGCTGAAGAAAGAAACTGCTTATCTGAACTCAGCCCAAACTGACAACTGACAGAACTATAAGAAAACATGGTTGCAAACTGTCTGAAAACTTAGCTCACTAAGCTGTGAGTTTCTACATTATGAAGCAATAGACCCAATCCTCAAAATAACATCCCAGGTATAAATTAAACACTTATAAATTAAATTTTAAATATATACAATTATAAAGTGAGTAAAGAGAATCAGAAAAATGTAAATAATTTACTGAAGTGAGTAAATGACAAAGCTAGAATCTGAATCCAAAGTGTCAGAGTCCCAAACTTTTAACTGTAGTATATGAAAAAGGTTACTTGAACAGATTTTAAAGTTGAAATATCAAACACTGGCAGATGGTGACAAAGTGATAGTGGGAAAAATTGACAACTCTGGAGGCTTAAAGGAGAGGGGAGCACTCCATACTCCATGCTTGGAGCACTAAAGAGGTGGTACTGCCTAAAGAGTGAGGGGTAGGTAATAAAGAATAAGAATGGCACTTGACACCACACATAGCACGGTGATGTGACATTCTTACCCACTCTGAAACCATGAAGAAAGCTTAGTGCTTCTCACCTGACAGAAGGTGGTTTTCTTGAGATTCATTACGGAACTGGATCTCCATGGGCTGCAGTGGGACGCTTGACACCTCAAGGAGCAACTGGAAAACGACCATTTCCTCAGTAAACTTCTCTTGTCCACACCGGGGTCTGAGACCAGGAGGCAACTGGACAGCGATAGGTGTGGAAGGCAACCATCGTGGAGACTGGAGATAACAGTTTCTGAGACAAGACCACCAGAAACACACTCTAGATATAAGGGGAAAACAAAATCTCACTTAATTTCCAAATGTTTTCCCTCAGAATTCAAACTTCCTTTCAGGAGTCAGGCCTTAGCCCTCTAGGTCATATAGTCTCCGTTCCCAGGATAGAGATCTCCGAACATGATGGTTAACACGGTTATTCGCTGCCTTTCCTATAACAAAACGACACCCCTGATCCCCATCATGATCCTCCTCACTTCCCACGCGTCTTCCATCACTCACATTCTGGCGGCTCTTTTCCGACACAGCCACTGCGCAGATGCGTCCACGTGTCCCGACGCCACCCCACCCCACCCCACCCCAGGCGTCTGAGTTCACTGAGTGGAGCCCAGGCCAGGCCGGGGTTGACCGCGACCTGCAGCACCCTAGGCCACGAGGCCACTAGCTGGCTGCGCCCAGGGAAACCCTGGGGGCCCGGACTCGCCACCGACTCGCTTCTCCAGCACACGGTTCTCCGTCGCGTTGCGAAGCCGCCGGTGGAGGCGAGTGATGTGAGATCACACGAACTCCTCCGCCTTCCGTGAGCCGACAGCACCTTTCATGAGTCCTACCTCAACGTGTTCTCCAAGTCTCCGTCAAGCTTCACAAACGCCGACTCCGCCTGCGCCCCGTCCACTCTAGGAATCTGGGAGGAGGGCTCGGCTCTATGGCGCGTGGCTTCATCGGTGCGCGTGCGCGGGGTGCGCCTTGTGTTCCGGATGGTGGGGCGTGGCTGGGTACCGGAGTTTTAACCCCTGAACTTCAGCAGAGCTGTTCCCACCTGACCCTTGATGGGATCCGGATGGCTGGCGACGAATCTCTTGCTACCCTAGCTCCTGGTTCTTGAAGAAAATGTTGGGATGCGTAATCTGTCGAGAAAGCTTTCTGGGGCAGCTAGCTTCTCTGATGACGTATTGAGTTCTTAGTTGGCGTTTTTGTTTTGTTTTTAAACCCCACACCCTCACTCCAGTCTTTCAGTCACATTAACTGGTGTGCTTGCATTCTAACTTTCTTCCTGTCCTCTCTAGTCCTCGTCCCCAAAGAGCAGCCTGTTTTGGAATCCTCTGGAGACCTTGTTAAAATACCGGTGCAGGGTTCCATCCCGATTCCAATATTGTAGGTCGCCAGTGAGACCACTGGTTCTCAGGTGATCCTGATGCAATACCACCTGGGACCACACCTTGAGAAACCCTCTCCTAAAAATAAGTAATACGCAGCAGTTAATACCGGAATTTCATCAACTTTGACATCAAGAAAAGGTATAGGTTGTCTTAAAAATGTGCTTGCCAGTACAACTCTTATTGTGCCTGTAAGATCAGGGTGAAAGAAGGACCTGAACTGGAGGCGGTTAGGGCAGGGGCACAGGGTAGGAAAGGCTATTACTGTGCCCATGAAATTATCTTGGGGAAGGAATAAGGAGGTAGTTGGGAGGAGGATTGATACAGATGAGATACATGACTTGGATGTTTTTCCCAGGCATTTTGGGAACAGCAGCGAAGTCTCAGAAAACTGGTCGCTCCTGAGACTTCAGGTCACAGTTACTACCAATTTTTGACTATTCACCCCCTCCCTTCCAGGGCCCTCAAGTGACTGAAGAACAATTTAGAAGCTTCAGTCTGTGACTGCTGGAATGAAGCAGCCTGGGACTCTACCCCTCTGGCTGTCTTCCTCCATACAGGAATACCCTCCTCTCCTCTCTTCCACCAGTGGAGTGGCATTAGACTCTCTGCAATGGCAACTCTCTCACATGAGCTCCCAATGAGCTGCTTCTCTGAGGTTTTGTCTGGCTTCTGACTAATTTCTACTATCAAGAATCAAAGGACACCTGAGGGTTTCTGATGGGCTCCTGGCCTGTAACACTGCTACACTGGTTTTCAGAGTGGTTGAACTATTTTGCATTCACACCAACAGTATATGAGAATGCTTAGTTGACATACAACTTTTAACAGGTTTCCAATAAATAGAATAAGAAAGTCAAATGTTAATTGTCATGTACAAAGATAAAGGGTTTTGTTAACACTTTACACAAAAGTGATAATGTGGACATAGATTTTCTGGGTATTTAACCATGGAACCCAAGCTGTTCTTTCATATTGTGCTTGATTTGTTTCTCTGTGACAGTCTTACCAGAAATGTTCCATACTTTGTGTGAGTCTGAGAAGCCATCTTGGAGATGAACAGTTTGCTGGATTGACCAAAACATACCTAGACAGGACTGTGGTCTACACCACCTGATACTGAAGAGGGTCCTCTCATTACGGTGAAAGGCATTTAAAGGTTTCCAGAGACAGGAGTGATAATACAGGAGTGGGGAATAAATGAGCATCTCAAGAATGAAATGGAAAGGTGCTCACCAACATTCTACCTGATTTCCATTTACTCTTGGAGTAAACTAGGCCAAACTAATGTATGCCTGAATTAGGCACAGATTCTAGAAAAATGATTCTTAATCTTTTTGAGATAATATACTCCTTTGAGAATATGATGACAACTATGGACTTCTTTCTCAGCAAATTGAACATAAAGCCCTACATGTGAATTTGGCTTATCATGATTATATTTTATTAGAAATTAATTTCTTACGATACTTATATAAACTTCACAAAGAACAGGTTTTTTGTTTTTTTTTTAAGGAAAGGTGCAGGCAGGAATGAAGATGAGTAGGCAAATGGGAAGATAGAGAAGTAAGCATTTTATTTAGTTGTTCATCTTGTTTGTTCCCCCTGGCCCCAGGTCTTGAACCTAGGTCCTTGGGATGTATGTGGACTACATCAGTGGTCTTATGCTAGGCCATCAGGGTGTGCCACAAAGAACAGATTTCAGTCTAAAAATAAATCTCCTGTTCCAGGTAAAAAAAGAAGAAATCCAAATTATGAAATCACATAACAAAATTTAACTTTGCTTCTGATCATATAAATATTAATAGGCTGCTGCTATTGGTATTGAATACGACTTATAGACAATATGATGCTCACATATCAATTTATGTTTTCAATTTACAAAAGTTTAAAAAATAGAACGAGTGCTGAAAACTCAGATTCAGAAAGGGAAATGATGGCTAATTTAATCGATATTCCCAAGGTTCAGAGACAGACAGGCTTGCATCAAAAAAATAGCAGAACTTGGCATGCCCTGGTAGAGCAGTAGTTAGGTTAACTGGAGAAAGCTACATACCCCTGGGTTCAAGTCCTGGTCTGGGGCGGAGATGGAGAGAAACGACCAGTGTAAACAACTACATAAAAATAAAAGATGCTTCCTCCTCTCTTCCCACCTGCTTGCCTACTCACCTCCATTCCTGCCTGCAAAAAAAAAGGGGGGAGGGGGGTGGAGAAGGAAAAACAGAATTCTTCCAGGAATTTTAGAGTTAAAACATTTATCTTCAATCAATGAGGTCATTGGCATCAATCTGAAAAGCCTTCAACCCCAAGTAACTGGAAACCAAGCCACAGCAGTTTAAACAACTCATGGTTTTGGTTTATCACATTGTTAGTGGATTGAGTCGTAGTCCCCCAAAAGATATGTTCAAATCTTAACTTCGGGTACCTGCAAATGTGACTTTACCTATTAAATAGTATCTTTCAGATGTAATCAAGTTAAAATGAGGTCATACTGATTAAAGTGGGCTCTAATCTAATGGCTGGGCTACCTCTTCTAGAAAGAGGTAAATTTAGTTACAGAAGAGGCTCACAAGAGGAAAGGACATCATGTGAATGTGGAAGCAAAGAGTGAAGTGATGCATCTGCAGGGCAAAGAATGCCACGGGTGTCTACAGCCATCAGAAGTTAGGAGACAACGCTGGAACAGATCCTTCCCAAGAGGCTTCAGAGAATCATAGCCCTGCCAGCACCTTGATTTTGGACTTCGGTCAAAACTATGAGATAATAAATTGTTATTGTATTAAACTATTCTATTTGAGGTATGAGAAGTGGAGTGTTGCTATAATAAATGCCTAAAAGTATAGATGTGACTTTGGAAGTGAATAATGGCTAGAAGCTGGAAGAATTGTGTGTCTCATGATAGAAAAAGCCTATGCTGTCTTAAAGAGATTGTTGGCAGAAATATGGACATCAAAGGAAACTCTGGCAAGAGCTCAGAAGGAAGTGAAAAGGACAGTAGAGAACTGTTCTCTCATCTTAGAAAACAGTTATTTGTCATGAACAGACTGTTAGAAATAATGAACATTTAAAAGTACTTCTGGTAAGGTATGACTCATGGATCCAATCAATCATCTCAAAGCAGACTAGGAATAAAAATGAGGTTATCTGGGGAGGATCTGTAGAGAAACTTTATATCTGATGGTGTGAATTGTCTTGATTTCTACACAAGACCATCATGGTTCTTGAGAATGCAATACCACTAGAAATACTTCCATCTTGGACAAATATAGACAGAGACAGGACAAAATAAAAGAAGGCTGTCAGACTTCTGGAATTCATCATGCTACTGAGAGATCAGAGCTACATCAGCTGAGAGTGGCTCAGGATTGATGGGATCCCTGTGATCCCTGTGAATCCAGAGTCAGAGGTTGATGAAGCTGCCATTGGCCTAAGGGTTGATGGAGCTGCATGGTAATTTCGGAACTCTACAAATATTTGGAAATTAAACCACACACATTAAATACAGTTCAAAGAAGAAATCACAAGTGCTATTAGAAAATGTTTTAAAATGAATGAAAATGAAATGCAACATATAAAGCAGTGCTTAGAGAAAAATACATAGCTTTAAAAGGCCTATATTAGAAAAGAATATCTCTGGGTGTCCGAATGATCTAGCAGATAAGGCCACCAGACATAGTCCACATAATCGCAAGGACTCAGGTTTGAGACCCAGGGCCAGGGGAATCAAACAAGATAAGCAATTAAATAAAATAAATATTTCCTCCTCCTCTCTCTTCCTGCCTACCTGCCTACTTGCCTTCATTCCTGCCTGCACTTATCCTTTAAAAAGAAAAGAAAACCTCCTATCAATAACCTAAGAAGAGCAAACTTAATAAAAAAAACAACAAAATTAGAATTAAGGAAGTAATAATTATTATAGAATAAGTGAAACAGCAGAAAAACAATAGAGAAATATCAATGAAATACAAATTTGCTTCTTTGAAAAATATCAACAAAAATTGAAAACCCTTTACTAGCCTGACAGAGAGAGAGAGAGAAAGAGAGAGGGAGAGAGAGATTACCAAAAGCAGAGAAGAGATGACAACCAATCCTACTGAAATTTTAAAGTATTTAAGTGTATATGGGAATACTATAAACAACTTTATACCAGTGAAATGGTCAAATTATTAGAAGTATACAAACTATAAAGATAAACTGAAAGAGAAGTAGTACTTATGAATAAATGTGTGAAAAATAAAAAAACTGAATTAGTAATAAATTTTTTAACATAAAAAGCACAGACCCAGATGACTTTACTAGTGAACAGTATCAAACAGTGCACGAATAATACCAGTGTTCCTGATCTTTTCCAGAAAATGAGGAGGGCAGTAATTATTCTGATACCAAAGTTAGACAAATATATCACAGTAGAGAACTACACACCAACATCTC
The DNA here is from genome assembly GCA_004363575.1 of Solenodon paradoxus. Taxonomy (NCBI): domain Eukaryota; kingdom Metazoa; phylum Chordata; class Mammalia; order Eulipotyphla; family Solenodontidae; genus Solenodon; species Solenodon paradoxus. The sequence goes on along the minus strand of RJWH01000321.1, from coordinate 537,905 downwards.
TAACAACAGAGAAACAAAAATCCTCAATACAAATTAAATTCATTAATAAATTAAAAAAAGATTATACGCCATGACCAAGTAAAACTTATCCTACTAATACAAGGTGGAGTTAACATCCAAAAATAACGTATTTAGACTTTTAAGTGGCTTAGTCTAAATAATGTTCACCCACAATAGAATGAACGAATATTGGTATAATCACATAATGCTATTAGAAATGAGAGTACAGTATATGGCAGGCTCTGGTAGAGTGGTGGTTGGGCTCAGTTCACATACATCCCAAGATCCTAGGTTCATGTCCCAGGGCTGCGGAAACAACCACGATGGACAACTAAATAAAATAAATAAAAATGCTTCTTCCTCCTCAATCTTAAAAAAAAGAAAAGGAAATGAGAGTATACATTCATATAAAACAATATAAACAGATTCACAAACAATGGATAAAGCCAACTTAAAAGAATATGTGCTGAATTAATTGATATGAAGCACAAAACTGGTGAGAACAAATCTATCATGATCAAAGTTCACCTCCAGAGTTAGAGGAGGGTAATGACTTGAGAACATAGGGGAAGATGGGAGATGGCTAACGTTCCATTTCATCTGAGTACTATTAACATGAGTGTTTTCAGTTTTTGAAAATTCGAAAAACTCCATTATTATTTACTTAGTAAAATCAGCTTTCCTAACCACTTTCAAAGCATCATAACACAATCCAAAATGCACCACTTCTTAATATAATGCTTTATCTTATTTTCTGAGACAACTCCACCTGGCTATCCAGTCTCATTCTCTCCCAAACAGCCCTTCTTTTCTTCCATTTCTCCCCGGACTCACAGTTTATCTTTTATCTACAAACAGAATTAGGTCTGCACTATGCTTATAAAAACAAGCATCTTCAAATCCTGTGCTCTAGTCCAACCAGCGGCCTCTCTTTTTTCCTTCTTGCACTATCTCACATTTCTCGAAATGAATTATTACCGATTTGCAGGGCTTGTCCACTCCGGTCTTAAACCCGGCAAGAACCCTGCACACATACTAGCTCTCCTTCCGTCCGTTCCCTAATTCTAGCATCACCTTAGTTTTCACTTTCTGCTCTGCTGTCTCCGCTGGTCACCTGTTTCCTCTCCCTCTCGCTGGGCTTTTGTGATATTTGAACTATGCGAGCTCTTTGAACTTCTCCATCTGCTCTTCCTCTTCCCACTCCAAACACTGGCATTTCAGAATTCCCTGTTTATTTACCACAAGTTCTCCCTAAGCCAGTCGCCCCCTTCTTCATCTTCAGTCATATTTTCAGATAATAGCAAATCTTCCTAAATTCACATTTCTAACCGCGGGTCCTCTTTTCTCATCTCTCCCCTTCCTCCAAACCCGGGTGGAACGTTTTGACTCCGAGCTGCCGCCTCCTGGTCAGCCCTCCTGCCGCCCCTAAGACGCGCCGCCCCGCGCCCCGCTCAGTTCTCCAGAGCCACAGAGCTGCGGTCCTCCGGGCTTCCTAGAGGGGCGCGCCCGCCCCCACCCTCGGCGCAAGGCTCGCGGCTGTCTGGCTTGCTTCCGGGGGCCTCTACCCACGGCCGCATAGCGACGGGTGAGTGAGTTGGCCCGGCCGCGCGGCCCCGGCGCTTTCCGCTCCACCCCCTGTCTGGCCTCCGCCTTTCCCGCCCCTGGCCTGCGGCTGTACCGGAGGGGCCGCCCCCGCACGTCGGTCGGTCGGTCTGGCCAGCGTTCGCGGCGTGTGTCCCGGCGCCCGCGCATCCATCGCCCTTGCGTTCTTTGACTCCTCGGTGCCCCACCGGGTGCCAGGCTGGAGGCGGACGAGTCGGAGATGCGTTGGTGGGATCTTTGCTCCCACTTCTCCCGCGGCCGAGCTCGCTCGTGAGTCAGGTCGCCCAAGTCAGGTCGCCCAAGTCCGGCTCGACTCCCCCAGTCTAGGTTATATTCTTCATCAGTTTCTCCCAGCGCACTTCTTACCACCATTAAATTAGGTCATTATTGTGCTTTCTGGTAAACACCAGCCTCGCCCTATTATTTTAAACAGGACACTGTCTTGTTAATGTAACTCTGCTCAGCGCCTAGCACTGTGCCTGAAAGGAAAGAACTGGATATTGAGTATTAAAAAACTGGTGAAAAGCACAGGTCCTATTCGAAGGAGCCGGTGGTTTGGTGGGGAAGGCAGAGGTGAAAAGGTAAGATAAGCAGAGTGCACAGTATGGACCCTAGAATAAGACCGTTTGGATGCAAAACAGCTCAGACTTCATCACTTAAAGCACATGACTTGGGACAAATTACATAAATTCTGTTTCTTTAATTTGGAACAGTAGTACTGACACCATAGAGTGCCGTGAAGATGGAATGAATGAAGGCATTTAAAACAGGTGGACCATACCCCACTCCACAGTAAAAGCTCAGTGTTTTGTTAGAATTAAATAAGTACATAATGTACATACGTTATAATAATAGCTGTGCTGCAGCAAGTAGCGTCCAGAAGTGCTCTGGAGTTTTCTTTCATTGCTTGGTTTAAAAACTGAGACTGGGGCCTCACCTTCTAGAGGGAAGAACTGAATCTGAGATCAGTGCTTCCCAGCTCCTCAGTGGGATGATGTTTCTAGAGATGCATCTTGGCATTCTGGGTTCCCTAGAGAACTCCATTAAACAAGTGATGCTTAAAGTCAGACTTTCAGTCCAAAGCAGTTGATTTATTCACCATCCCCCTCATCCCACCCCCAGGCTGCTTTCTCATGTTTTATGTTATAAGAAGGCGGAAGGAGCTGTCCCTTGAAACATAGCCAGGTTTCCGTCCAGAATTCCCTTCTATGAGATGATGTATGTAACTGGGTCCTGTGCTTCCTTTTTCTGACTCCAGGCTGGTAAATCGCCCTTATCAAGCCTAGTCTATAACTCATGGCTTGTCATGTAGAATTTGATTTCCCTTGCTCCATATCTACCATGTCTTGAGTACCCTAGGCCAAATATTTTAAAACGTAAGATTTGTTGAATTATTCAGATGTGGTTAGGCCAACAGATCAGAAAGATGACTATCATTGAAAAGATAGTTCATTGTAGTTCCCAAGAGGAGGTGACACACCATACCTCAAAGGGTCACATGGGGAAGCACCAGGGTCAGTCAGGAGGCAGGATGAGGGGAATGTGGGCAGGCGCCTTTATGTGGTTTCTATGGGAAGGAGCCCGTGAGACAATATTGGCTAGTTTGAATAATATCAGGGGGCTCTGAAACACAGGGGTTGTCCCTGGTTTCTGGCACCTGATCCTGAGGTGATTAAGGGATGGGAATGGTGATCCAGGATGTGCCAGCCCAAGAGGAGGTGATCAGAATGAAAAGAAATCCTTAATACACCAGTCACTACTCTAGATGTTTAATGTTATTTCCAGTTCCTATAATAATACTACAATGAAAACAGTAACTCCAGGTATAGGAGACGAAATGGAATCTTGATTCAGCTAGTGACTAATGTTACACAGCTAATAAGATGCTGTACTGTGATTCCAAATGGGTCACTAGACTCAAAAGCAGGTGCTCCTATGAGCTGAGTCACCTCCCCGTGGAATGAGAAGTGCCATGGGAACATTTTTCAGTTCTTATTAGATATTTGGCAATGGTAAGCACTGCTTTGAAACTCGCCCTCTGTGACTACAATGACACTCATCTTTTATTAAATATAGTAACTACTGTGTGCCATGCTTTGGGATGAGTGACGGCTATGTAATGGTGAACTGCAACAGTGATATAGTTTATGGTCTAATTGGGGAGAAGACAAATTGCTTATATTGACAGACAATTGTCTTTTGATTCCTCGAATGGCCCAACCCAGCTTCCACTTCAGAATCACTTGAGGATTGCTTTCACACCACTGTAAAATTAAAAAATTTAGTCAAACTGTTGTAAGTCGGAGACTATACTGTTTGCTTAGCCCAGTCCAACTGCTTATTGACTCTATCCTTGGTCAGCTTATGAGTCTTAGTAGGCTTACTTGGAAATGGGCATAATTATAATCATCCATATATAATTTTAGGAAAATAATATAAACTTTATATTAAGTATTCAGCTAGTGCTTGGCATCTAGTAGGTGTTCAATAAAATGGTAACTATTATTACTGATATTCTGAGAATAATCTACTAGAGTGTTTCTATTGTTTCTCTGTGCACTACAAACATTGTTTTCCTGCTGAATTGATCTTGGTGATTCTTACATTTTCTATTTCATATCCTGAAAAAAACATAACTCATCTATAAATGTGTTCTTTTAGTCATTGCTACACTCCCTGACAACTGACCTTCAGAAACTGGTATTTTATTCTAGGCACAGATTTCCCTGTGCATTATTAGCATTGTCTGCTGCAGGAGTCCCCTGAAGAATTGGAAGTCTGCAGGACTTTATTCCTTCCCTGCCTCAACTGGGCATTCTTTTCACACTCTCTCTGCCCAGAATGTCAGGAAAAACCTTGGCCTACCATGCTCCCAAAGAACAAGAAGGACTAGCAATAGTGAAGGTTGAAGAAGAGAATTATGTTTGGGGGCAGGAGTTTGGCCTGCAGGGAAATGTCTGTAGCCAGGAGACCTTCCGCCAGCGGTTCCGACAGTTTGGTTACTCTGACTCCACTGGGCCCCGGGAGGCCCTGAGCCGGCTCCGGGAGCTTTGTCATCAGTGGCTGAGGCCAGAGGTGCACACTAAGGAGCAGATCCTGGAGCTGCTGGTGCTGGAGCAGTTCTTGACCATCCTGCCCGAGGAGCTGCAGACCTGGCTGCTAGAGCACCGCCCAGGGAATGGAGAGGAAGCTGTGACGTTGCTGGAGGAGCTGGAGAGGGAGCTCCGTGGGCCAAGGCAACAGGTAAGAAGTAGGGGGTTTTGTTTGCTTATCTGCTTGTCTTACCCATTGTGAGTTAGTGGGGAAACCTTTATGGTGGCTAAACCATTGACTTGGCTAGAGAATTTAAAGGTTTTTGTCTTTTTTGTTATTATTTATCCACTGGGATCTAGTCACTAGGACTTTTAATGCTGCTCTTTTTTATCTAATCATCTGCTGCATTTCTGAATTCTCCCTGCCCTATTACTTTCAGGGTTTTCCTCTTATATATCCTCAGACTCATAGTGCTGGTACTTGATTACTCCTAGGACACAGCTCATGGCCAAGGACTGATCTGGACAGAAATAACTTCCATGGGAACACTGAAGTCTCTGAGTAGCCAGCTGCAGCCCTTGGAGAACCAGTATGAGAGCAAGGACCCAGAGCTCCAGGCTTCCTATGAGAGAGGTGAGGCGCTAACAGTCCCTTTGGGGTTGAGGATGGAGTTGAGGGCTGTCATCCCTAACGTGATTCATTTTCTTTCTTTTTAAAATTATTAATTTATTATCTCTTTTCTTCATGATGCTACATTCATTTTTGAATTTTGACATTGTGTCTCAATCTTTATTTCACACCACACCCTCCACCAAAGTTTGTGTCCTTGACCACCACCTTTTCCCACTCTTTCCTTCCCTCCCCTCATGCCCCCCCAGCAGTCATTATCTTGTGTCCTGTCAGTTTTCACTGGGGTTTATGTGTTTATTTGTTTCATTTCATTATATTCCATATATGAGTGAAACCATCCTGTATTTCTCAGAAGAGAAGAAACTTTTTTTCTGACTTATTTCACGTGACGTATCCCTTGCAATGCCCTCCAGACTGTTGCAGACAGCACAATTTCATTGTTTTTAGTAGCTGCAAGAATTCCATTGAGTATATATACCACAGTTTCTTTCTCCAGTCATCTCTTGTTGGGCGTTTAGGGTGTTTCCATGCCTTGGCTATTGTGAACTGTGCTGCAATGAACACTGGGGTGCAGACGTTTCTTTCTGATTGGAGTTTTTGTATCCTCTGGGTATGTGCCCAAGAGTAAGATTGCTGGATCCATTTTTATTTGCTTGAGGACTCTCCATCATGTTTTCCAAAGAGGTGGACCAATTTACATTCCCTCCAACAGGGTTCTGTTTATTCCATGCTCCCTCCAAAACCTGCTATTTCCAGTCTTTCTGATACAGGCCATTCTCATTGGTGTGAGGTGGCGTCTCAGTTTTTATTCATATTTCTCTGATTATGAGTGATGTAGGACACTTTTTTCTGGTGTCTGTAGACTGACTGTGTGACTTATTTAGGTAGGTGTTTACTCACTTCTTTTGCTCCTTTTCTGAGTGGTTCATTTGCTTTTTTATTGTTGAGGTTTGTGAGCTCTTTATGTATTTTGGAGATTAAGCTCTTATCTATTGTATGTTGTGTAAATATCTTCCTCAATTCTATGTGTTGTCTTTTTGTTCTAGTGGTGGTTTCTTTTGCTGTGCAGAAGCTCTTCAGTTTCATGTTGTCCCAGATGCTTAGTTTTACTTTGGCCTCTTTTGCCACAGCTGTTCCCTCCCCAGAGATCTCTTTGAGGTGGAGGTCATGGAATGTTTTTCCCACATTATCTTCTAGGTATTTTATGGTTTTGATTTTATGTCCAGGTCTTTGATCTATCTTGTGTTAACTTCTGTGTATGGTGATAATGAGTAACTTAATTTCTTTCTTTCTTTTTTTTTTTGCAGATGTCTTTCCAGGTTTTCCAGCACCGTTTCTTAAATAGACTTTCCTTACTCCATTGTATGCTCTTGGCACCTTTGTCGTAGATTAACTGTCCATATAAGTATGGCTGTGCTTTTGGGCTCTCAGTATGATTCCACTCATCAGTGTGTCTGTTTTTGTTCCAGTGTCACACTGTTTTGATGGTGATCACTCTGTAATAGAATGTGAAGTCAGGGAGAGTGATTCCTGCACTGTTCTTTTTTTCTCTTAAGATTGCTTTGGCTCTTTGACACCTTTTGTGATTCCATACAAACTTCAATATTGTTCGGCCCATTTCCTTGATGATGTACCTTAGATTTTGATAGGAATTGCATCAAAACTATATATTGCTTTGGGTAGAATGGCCATTTTTACTATGTTAAGTATTCTAGGTTTAATATATTATCTGCAAATAATGGTAATTTTATATTTTTCCAATTTGGATTCCTTTAATGTGTGTTTCTTGCCTTATTGTTCTGGCCCAGACTTCTAGAACTATGTTAAATAGTAGTGGTGATAGTGGGCAACTTTATTTTATTCCGGATCTTAAGGGAAAGGCTCTCAATTTTTCACCATTGATCATGATGTTGGCTGTGGGTTTGTCATATATTGGTTTTATTATGTTGAAGTATGTGCCCTTTTTTTTTTTTTTTTGTTTAAGGTAAGGTGCAGGTAGGAATAAAGCAAGTAGGCAGGGAGGCAGGAAGAGAGAGGAGGAAGAAGCATCTTTGTTTTGTTTTCATTTAGTTGTTCACACTGGTTGCTTCCGCCCGCCCCCTGCCTGCCCCCCAGTCCCAGGCTGAAACCCAGGGGTATGTGGCTTGCTCCTTTGGAGACTACTGACCTAACCACTGCTCTACCAGGGTGTGCCAAGTATGTGCCTTATATTCCCATTTTGATGAGGGTTTTTATCATGAATGGGTGTTGAATCTTGTCAGATGCTTTTTCTACATCTGTTGAGGTGATCATATGGTTTTTCGTCTTTAGTTTGTTGATGTGGTGTATTACCTTGATGGATTTGAGTATGTCGAACCATCCTTGCATCCCTGGGATAAAACCCACTTGATAAGGTGTATAATTTTTGTGATCTGCTGTTGAAATATATTTGCCAGGTTTTTGTTGAGGATATTTGCATCTGTATTCATCAGTGATACTGACCTGTAGATTTTTTGTTTTCAGGGTGTTTTTTTTTTTTATTAGTGTTTCCATTTCTGTGCTTGTATTTGATCTGTTTAAGTTGTTGGTGCCCTCCTGGTTCAGTTGAGAGGTTGTAGGATTCTAGAAATCTGTCCTTTTCATCATGATCAACAAATTTGTTAGTATATAAGTGTCGATAATAGTCTCATAATCCTTTGTATTTCTGTATTGTCAGTTGTAATCTTACCTCTTTCATTTCTGATTTTTATTATTAGGGTTTTCTCTTCTTTTACTGAATCTAACTAGGGGTGTATTGATTTTCATTTATTTTTTTCAATGAACCAGCTCTTGGATTCATTGAATATTTGGATGCTCTTTTTGTTTTCGATTTTATTTATTTATGCTCTAATTTTTATTATTTCCTTCCTTCTACTGATTTTTCATTTTAATTGTTCTTCCCTTCCTAGTTCCCTCAGGTGTGAGGTTAAGAATTTAATTTGGGCTCTCTTGGTTTTTGATGTGAGCTTGTATGACTGTAGACTTTCCTCTCAGAACTGCTTTTGCTGCTGCATCCATATGTTCTGGAAGCGCATCTCCAAATTTTCATTTGTTTCCAGATAAGTCTTAATTTCATCAGTGATCCTGGGGTTGTCCAGAGGCGTGTTGTTCAGTCTCCCCGTCTTTGTGTTTCCTCCAGTTTTGTTCGTTCGGCTCATTTCTAATTTCACCCCCTTGAGGTCAGAGAAGATGCTCTCTATCATTTCTGTCTTGCTAAATTTTCTGAGATTTGTTTGTGTCCTAGAATGTGGTCTATCCTGGAGAATGTTCCATGTACACGTGAGGAAAAAAAATGTGTTCTTTTTTTATTGGAGTAGGACACCTGCGTGTGTGTGAGGTCCATGTGATCTATTGTTTCAATGAGGGCCCGTATTTCTTTGCTGATTTTCTTCCTGGATGGTCTGTCTGTTGGTGTAAGTGGAGTGAGGTGGTCCTGAATTAGATGCATGTATGTTGATGATAGTTATTTCTTCTTGATGCTTACTCCCTTGACTGTAATGCTGTGTCCATCCTTGCCCCGTGGTACACTTTTTAGTTGCAAATTTGTTTTTTTCTGATATTAGTATTGCAGTTCTTGATTTCTTCCTTCATCACTGTGGCTTTGATATATTTTTTCATAGCTAGAGAAAAGAGAAAAAAAAGCTCCTTGACTTTCAACTTATGTTTTGTCTTTGGATCTAATATGTGTTTCTTGTAGGCATAATATTGATGGGTCCTGTTTTTTGATCTATCTGGCAACTCTATGTCTTTTGATTGGGTGATAATTGAAATGTGGGGCTTTATTACTGTCATTTATGCCTTGGTTCTGTGTTACTTTTCTCTGCTGTTGCTTCCTATCCTGTTTTAGTTTGTTTTTCCCTTTGGCTGGCTTATAGTGCCTTTGGGTAGTTGTGTGAGCCTCCTGCATCCCGCTCAGTTTTTTAAGAACTATCCTTTTGAACTCTGTTAGTTTGTCCCAGTCAATGTCAATGAAGTTCTTCTCTGGTGAGCTCCTGGCAGCTTCTTTTTAAGTCATTTGAGTTTTTTTGGTGACTTAGATTTTGGCATGACTTTATTTTCTGCCCCTTCAATTTAGCACCATGGATTGCTTTTTCACTTTAGATGTCTTCCTATTTGTATGATGCTGTGACAGGTGCCAGCTCCTTGATTTCAGTTGAGATGGGACTGGTTCTGCTCTCTATGATGCCCTCTTTTGGTGGGCCACTGATGCCTTTTGAGGTGGTGCTTGAAGGCTTTGCCAGCTCCCCAGCACAGGGAGTTTCACGTGCAGCCCAGATCCAGTCTGTCAACACATCTCTTCTGTAGTCCAATTGAGTATTTTAGGATGTATGGGTCTGGGTCTGGGTTGAAGTACTGTGAGTGTCCTAAGGTCCTGAAGTGCTTGTTACTGGTGTTGTCTGAGCAGTGTGGGGATGATGACCTGTGCGACCAGAAGCCTGGTGGGTTGGTACTTGTTTTGAACCACTGCAGGTGGGTCCATTGTCCGGGGATCTCAGGGAGTGGAGTCCTGGGGTTCACTGGAAACTGGGTGGATGCAGCTCTGAATCTCTCTGGGCGGGTACAGTGATCTGGGATCCTGGGGAGTAGAGTCCTGGAATCCCTGGAGCCTGGCGAGTGCAGTGAAACCGTGCAGGTACAACTCAGAGTCTCTTCTGCGTGAACCCAGTGATCCAGTCCTGGGAGCAGAGGCCTAGTGATGCTGGGGTCTGGTGAGCGCAGCGAAGCTGGATGGCCGCAGTTCCTGATCTCTTCTTGGCTGGTCCAGTGATCTGGGGTCCCGGGGAACAGAGGCTTGGGGGTCATTTTTATTTTCCTAGTGACAGTTACTTGTGGCTGTCATTAACTGTTGCGAAAAGGATCCCTTCCCTAGAAATAGTCTTCCATTGGTGTATAATATGAAATTTCAATGTAATTAACTCTGGGTTAATACATTCTCTAATACAATTCTTAGTAATATTCGTAATATTCAAATGCCCTTATTCTGATGTTTTAATATTATCCCACTGGAAAGAGAGTCCCTAATATGGAGGGGAAAACTGTATTGTGTAACAGAAGACACAGAGTATCTTGAACAGGGAAGGAACAGGGAGTAACTACTAAGTGATTTAAAAAAACTCTATAAAGAATAAAACTCTAAAGGAATAACGCCTCTGGAAGTCTCGTGGACTGAGGCAGAGCACTCAGGAATGGAACATATCTGTAAGAAAGTGCTGCATCTTCTTCAACCCCTGCCAGAGCTAAGATACAGACTTTTTTGGAGAGGATGCAGTTGTTGCCCAGCCGATGGAGATCTTCACAAAAGTTGTGCTGGCACAACTTGCTCTTTGGGGTACAAAGGGAACCCTTTCATGGGGTGCAGAGATGGGGAGTGCTGTGGTGCAAAACTCATTGAGAAGCAACCCTCTGGACCAGACACCCCCCAGGCAGAGATGCTGTGTACAGAACTTGCTGGGACATCACCCTCAGGGCTGTGTCCTGTGAAACTAGTTGAGGTGGGGTGGTGAACACTGCTGGGTGCCTCACATGCTGGCAAAGGGAAAGTATTCCAGTCGCACAGGGGGACATGAGGGCTGGATGTGAGGCTGAGAGGCAATTCATTGATGACTGGTGCAGATGTCAAGGATTAGAACGAAAAGGACTTAGATTATATTATTGGCAAAATCATTCTTATGGGCAGCAGATACATCAGACTTATTAACTTATTCTCATTAAGCTTTTATTATACCCAACTGCCGTTTATGATTTCATGTTCAACAAGCAATCTTATTAATTTCCCATGAAGCTTTGCTGTAAGAGAATGCACTCATTTAGTCCGTATGATGGTTACATTACTCATTCATTCTCATCCTGGTTTTTATTGTTCAGTTTCATGGGCTCGATTAATGAGAGTCTTCCACAAGAGGTAAATCTCTTCATTTTATGATGACAAAATTAGGTTTATGAGGTTACAAGAACATGGGTAACACCCTGGATATTAGCATAAGGAATCCATATATCTATACACTGAGGCCTCCTGGGAAACTCCCAGCCTTCCCAATACATAGTTAGCCAAGTGAGCCTGCTTAAATATCTTCCACATCAAGCAGGAGCTACATGAACCCATTTCCCATTTTCCCTCAGAATGCTTGCTGGCAGTACTTGTGACTGCATCATTTACCTTGAGATAACTTGTGCATTATAGTTCTAACCTTACCTCCAAAGTTTGCAATGAAATATCTCGCTTTTATTATTATTTTTGCATTGCTCTAGTATATCGATAATCTTTGGAAACAAAAGATGTTATTCTATTTATAACATTCTGTTTCTAGTAGTGGTATTTCCATTTTCAAAATACAATAATTCTTAATCACTGAAAATGTTAAATCCTAGAAAACATGGCATTCCTACATGTGATGTTAGCATCGTTCTCGAACAGTTGATAGCCAGATTCATTTGATGAGTCCCATTTTTTAAAATTTTAAATCTTTTTGAAATCCACAATTCTGATGACTTTTTGGATAGCGCTTCAGAAGAGAGTAAGGTCAGGTCTGCTTCTGTTTTGGAATCTGGTGGAAATAGTCGTCTGTCAGCTGACTCAGGTCATGCTCTGAAATAGTCAACTCATGTTGTAATTCCATGTCAAATATATGACTTCACCAGCACATCTGGCAGAAAAGTTCATGTCACTGGTACCACTGATCCACTGAAGTATTTAGAGCTGTTCTTTATTGAGGAATTAGTTTCAAAAATTACCAGCAAAACAAATGCCCAAGCTGATTTGTTGGCTTCACAGTTAACTCGCCTGAAGGGATTTTCACAATGGATAAGGGGAAAGACACTGGCAACGAGGACCTGAACGTCTTTTTTTACAGGAATGTTACTGCAAGGTATTGTGCAGAAACCTGAGCTGGAGATTTTTTGGTTGATGGGCTTCTTTTGGATACACCTTATCTCAGGGAAAGTGTGATTAGTGAAAGATTTTCACTTTTGTTTCAGTGCTTGCATTTTGTCAATAATTCTTCCATATCCACTGGTCAATCAAAGGCCCAGATTTCATTGCAGAAGATCAAACCTTGTTCGAATTTCTAGTAAATAAGTTTTCAACTGTATGTACTCTATAAACAGAAACATTGCAGTTGTTGAATCACCAACGCGGATCAGGGAGCAATTAGCTATGAAGTTGTACGTCCTGATGAAATGAGCACTATTTGGACTCAAGCTATATGCATTTTGTGAAAATCAGTCTGGTTACATGTGGAATGAGCTTTTTCACACAGGGCCCAGTATGAATTTGAAAGAGTCAACTGATTGTCTGAAATCATCATGCTTTGTTCTTACCTTACTTGGCTGATGACCTTCTTGGCCAAGGATATTGTGTTTTTCTTGATAATTTTTATACTTTGCCCATGCTTTTCAGAGAATTACATAAAAACAGGATGCAGTTGGGACAACTCTTTTGAACAAATGATCTGACAAGGATTAGCCTGATTCTCTGCTGAACTTACAGCACTGAAATGCTGTGACAAGAAGCAAGTGACAATGTTGTCAACATTCCACAATGATACTGTGATTGTAATAGACAACAGAAATAGAACACTAAGAAGCCATGTGTCACTGTGGATTGTAATGAGAATGTGGGAGCAGTGGACTTGGCTGATCAGAGACTCACTTCTTGTCCAGCTGAGTGCACAAGGCACAAGACAGGGTGTAAGAAATTCTTTTCATCACTAGCTAAACATTGCATTGTGGAACTTCTACATCTGATTCAATTTTGAGCACACAGTCAGTCATATAAATTTCAGATTGGCATTGATTGAAAGACTGCTGGAAAAGCAGCACAAGCCAGGGCAGCAATGTCTTCAAGTTCTCTGTGCTCTGATGATGTCATACCTGTTTGCCTGTCTGGAAGACATTTCCCCTGGAGCATACCACCAACAGCCAGGAAACAGAATCCAGCGGGTCAGTGCAAAATTTGCTGCTTGCACAGTGACAAAGATGGCAAGAATATTCAGAGAGAAATGTGATATTTTTGTGTAGCATGTGATGTGATGTTCTGTGATGTTTGTGTTGTTCCATGTTTTAAAATTTACTACATGAAAAAAAATTAAATTCTGATCATCATATATATTTCTCTTTTAGGGATAAGACAAGTTCTGATTAGAAATGACTCTGAGTTTTTATATTTTATTTTCACATTGAAACCAGTCAGATTTGCTTCAACCTCAAAGAGAGTGTTTATGTAAAATTAAATGACAGCTGGCAGCGAGCTGCACTTTTTTTCTAAACAGGAAATGGATTAAAGTGGATTTTTTTTTTTTTTTAAAGAAGGATGCAGGTCAGATTGAAGGAAAGCAAGCAGGCATGCCAGCAGGAAGGGAAAGGAGGAAGAAGCATTTATTTATTTATATTTAGAAAAATTCTTTTTATTTTTGCATATTAAAATAAACTCACATGTAAAGGTTCCCCATTCCTCATATATATGTCAACACACGCTGTCCACCAAATCAAGTGTTTTTCAGCATTGTCCAGTGGGTTCTGCCACCATTTCTCCCCTGCCCTCCCCACCATCATGTCCCATTCCCTATTGGTAACCTCAGTTTTGTTGCAGTGTCCAAGGGTTGCTTTTGTTTCATCTGTTCTTTGTTTTGTCTATTCACATTCCACCTGTGAGTGAGGTCATCTGTTATCTATCTTCTTTTGACTTATCTCACTTAGTATAATCCCCTCTAGATCCATCCATGTTGATTCAAATGAAAGGATTTCCTGTCTTCTAAGTGCTGTGTAGTATTCCATTGTATATATGTACCACATCTTCTTTATCCATTCATCTGACGTTGGGCACTTAGGCAATTTCCAGTTCATAGCTATTGTAAATAGGGTTGCAATAAACATGGGGATACATATGTCTCTGCGGATGGGTACTTTTGTATCTTTGGGTAGATGCCCAGAAGTGGAATGACGGCATCATATGGAATTTCCATCTTCAACTTTCTGAGGAATCTCCAAACTATTTTCCATAGGGGTTGCACCAATTTGCACTCCTACTAACAGTGTAAAAGTGTTCCCTTTTCTCCACATCCTCACCAACATTTGTTATTTCCATATTTTTAGATAATAGCCACTCTCTCAGGTGTAAGGTGATATCTCATTATTGTTTTAATTTGCATTTCCCTTGTAACCAGGGAGAAGGAACATCTTTTCATGTGCCTTTTGGCCATCTGGAAAAAAAAAAAAATCTCTGGAAAAATGTCTCTCCAGTTCCTCCTCCAGAAGCATTATTTTTATTTAGTTATTCATCTTGGTTGTTCCCCTGGGCCCCGGATTGTGATCCTGGGACCTTGGGATATATGTGATTTTCAGTGACTAGAGGCCTTGGACTTAACCACTAAGCCACCAGGGTGTATGCCACAGAGTGGATTTTGAAAAATCATTTTCTCAAGTCCTGTCATAGAACAGGTAAATGTCTAAACAATTTAAGGTAGAATTCTACTTCATTCTCTTAAGGTGTTAAGGAAGAAAAACTACTGCAATTAAGACTTTTTTGAGCTCTTTAATAAAGATAAACCGAATTGTGTTCTTCCAAATTCATAGGTTGAAGCCCTAACCCTCAGTACCTCAGAATGTGGCTGTATTTGGAGATACGTCTTTAAGAAATAATTAAAATGGAGTTATTACAGTGGACTAATCCAGTATAACTGTTGCCCTTACAAAAAGAAATTAGGACACAAATAACATACACTGAGAGATGACCACAGAAGGTTGCTATCTGAAGGAGAGAGAGGCTACAGAAGATACCGAACCTGCTGACACCTTGATCTTGGACTTCCAGTCTCCAGAATTGTGAGAAAATAAATTTCTGTTTAAGGCACCCAGTCTGTAGTATTTTGTTACTGTAAACATAGAAAACTCAAAGTATTAAAGTTCTTCCCTATATCTGTATAAAATATTCCCAGATTTAATTCTTTTTCCTTTTATTTATATAGCAGAATCCTCATGAAACAGCCTGTTCTTTAAGGTAATGAGTAAGCTGTATTTTGACCTTGTTTCAAGTAAGTCTCTCATGGCCTCTGAGTTCATCCATGTTGCATCTCTTGTCATCATGGCACATTTTTTTTTTTTGTGGACATGTTAATTTCTCCACATTCATTTGAAATTCTAGAATCAAAACAAAATAAAATACTCTAATGAGGATCTTGATTAATTTATTCCCAGCTCGATCTGTTGCATTTGATATCTTTTTTATTTGTTTGTTCTTTTACAATGGCATTATGTTGTTGACTCAGTTACCTATGGCAAAAGTGATTCTTTCAGTTGTCCTTGGTCTTAGAAAAATGTTCTCATCCACTGTTTGTGCCTGATCCCTAAGTGTTTGGTCTTGAATGACCTTGACTGGGTTCCTGATAAATCTCATTTTGCTGATCTTTTTTTCAGTCTTGAGGGTCTTAGTCAGTTTCACCACTGGAGAATTAATGTGGATTATTTCACATCTTTTATCTAGGCCATGAACATTAAATCACTGGAGGAATCCACCTTGATATAATGCTAGGAGTCACATCATTTTTACAACCTTAGACCCTTGGTTATAATTTTCCTGTAGGTTCTTCACTAGTCCAACAGTATGTCTTGCTAGAGAAAGAGATTTGGGAGCAGGTCATTTGTTGACAGCATGCTCTTCAGGATTAGGAAGGAAAAGAGGAAGCAATTATGATATAAGGTAAAACTCAGCCCTGGTTTAATCCATGGGGTGGGAGGGACGTGGGTGTGTTCTGAAGGTCTCCTGGGAAATAACTGCACTTCCAAGTTTTCTTTTCTGGAGGCAGGGATAGTGGGGCAATGAGGGTGAAAGTAACTTCATGGAACAGATGGTTCCATCAGCCACATGATCCTAGAATGAGTCAGTATTCCTCTTCTCATGCTCTGTGTGGCTGTATTTCCTTATGATTTATTAACTTAGGGTCTGCAATTATCCTAATACTAATACATTCTAATTCCTGCTCGCTTACCTCCATCCAACCTACCCTACAGGCGTATCCTAATTTTATCTTCTGCTCACCTACTTTTCTAGGCATACCACTGATTCAAGACACTTAGACATCATTTTTTTTTTTTTTTTTAATCCTAGTCATTCCTTATCCCTTCATTACTTTTCCCTCATTCCCAATAATGAATATTTTGCTCTAGCCCAGGATTTTCTCCTAGCTTCCAGGTCTCTCACTGTTAACTCTTACTCATAACCATCTCTTCTAACTGATGTTTTTCCCTGTTCACCATCCTCCTTTCAGTGCTGATTCTCTTTTTGGGTCTGCCTTACTTTCTGAGTGTGCCACCTCTTACTATCCCAGTCAGTTTCT
The DNA here is from genome assembly GCA_004363575.1 of Solenodon paradoxus. Classification (NCBI taxonomy): domain Eukaryota; kingdom Metazoa; phylum Chordata; class Mammalia; order Eulipotyphla; family Solenodontidae; genus Solenodon; species Solenodon paradoxus. The sequence goes on along the minus strand of RJWH01000321.1, from coordinate 521,292 downwards.
CTAAATTATAGATTGGGAAGCTGGTTCTAATAGACAAATATGTTTTACTTGATTTATGTCCCTATGATAGATTTCCTTTTTTCTTACATGGGAAGCACATAACACTTGTATTTTCTCTTCACATTTTTAGATGGCAAGCTGGTGACTGACAAAGTATTGACAGCAAAACAAGAAATTATTCAGTGTGTAGCGTCAGCAGCCATGATCTCCCTAGGAAGGCTACCTGGAGAAACTCCTTCAGGACAGATAGCTGAAGCAGCTTTGGGAGGTATGGACAACTTTGAGAAGTCAACTGAAAATGCTGAATGGAACAGAATGGGTCAGCTCCCTTCCCAGGGAAAAAGTCTGGCAATCTTCAAAAAGGAAACCTCTACAGAAGAGAACGTCCTTGAATGTAATAAAAATAAAGGGTGCCTCAGTCTGAACTCAAATGGTATAGCACAACAGCAACTTCACACTGGAGGAAGGCTCTATGAGTGCTTTGACTGTGGGAAAGCCTTCTGCCAGAGCTCAAAGCTGATTAGACATCAGAGAATTCATACTGGAGAGAGACCTTATGCATGTAAAGAATGTGGCAAAGCCTTTAGTTTGAGTTCAGACCTTGTTAGGCATCAGAGAATTCATAGTGGTGAAAAACCCTATGAATGTTGTGAATGTGGGAAAGCTTTCAGGGGCAGCTCAGAGCTCATTAGGCATCGGAGAATTCACACTGGAGAGAAACCTTATGAATGTAGTGAATGTGGGAGAGCCTTTAGCCGAAGCTCAGCCCTTATTCAGCATAAGAAAATTCACACTGGAGACAAAGGATATGAATGTATTGAATGTGGTAAGGCTTTTGGTAGAAGCTCTATCCTTATTGAACATCAAAGAATTCACACTGGAGAGAAACCTTATGAATGTAATGACTGTGGAAAATCCTTCAATCAGAGTTCAGCTCTGACCCAGCACCAGCGAATCCACACTGGGGAGAAGCCTTATGAATGTAGTGAATGTAGGAAAACATTTAGGCATAGATCAGGCCTTATGCAGCATCAGAGAACTCACAGCAGAGTTTAACTCTGAATAAGATTTGTGTAGTTGTGAAATACAAGGATTTCACTTTGAGGGTGAGACACCACAGGAGATAGCAGCTTCCTGAGAACTGAGATGCTATCCTCCCAGCCCAGTTCAGTACTGTACAAATAGATCAACACAGAGATGTTTGTTGAAGTGTTGAAGAGGTACCCCCACGGAGTCCAGAATTGGGGCAGAGATCCCAAGAGTACCCCTTGTAAGGTGGACATAGGTGATGGTTCCATTGTCAAGCATCCGTACCCAGCAGAGGATTTGTGCATGTGGCAGTTGGAGACATGTGCTGAGTTATTCAGTTGTCTTAAATGTTTAACTGTGAGGTTATAAAATGTCAAATTATGCCCTGGGTCAGTGAAGTAGTGGGGAATGGTAGCTCATTCTTCCCCCTTACCAGTTCTCTCCTCAGCCTTGAGTTTCCTGCTGAGATCAAATGTGCTCTACTTACTGAGCACCTCTTCTGTGCCAGCTATTGGAGGCAGACATGGTCATTGCCCTCCCAGATTTAAGGGATAGTGTCATATACATATTTATTATTACACAGGTAATTACAGTGAAGTGTGAAAGTGTTTTTGGTGGGCTAAATCAAGAATTTTGTTCAAATTTATGGGAGGGGGTACCTAAACTGATCTCTGAGTCACTAAAGGCTTTCTGGTATGATGAAAGCTTAGTTGAGACATAAGTGGTAGAAGGTAACTAGGTCAAAGACAAGATGAATAGTACAGGCAGAGATTATTGCATAAACTGGTATGAAGAGTGGATCTAGCGATGTCTCTTCATCAGGATTCTTCTCTCTGGCAGGAATTGGTTCTCATGAATCTTGTTTCCAAACTCAGAGTATGTGTTAGTTCCTTACTGAGTTGGGTAGCCTATCCAAGACCTAGCGTGTCCTAAGAAACTTTGAAGTACTCAGGAGAATTAGTGTGATGGGAGACTTTGGTGTGGAAGACTTTTGGTGGAAAGAGCCATGTTGGTGGCTAGAGGGACAGTGGGTCTGGAGTGTTTGTCTAATGACTCTGGGGCCCAGAAAATGGGAAGCAAACAGGAACAAGGAATGGGAGTCTGCCTCCCAGGCTCATTCTGTCCCCTCCCCTCATGCTAAGCTACTTGAGGGCAATGACTATTTGCTGAATTGCCCCCTCAAATTCCCCAAAACTCTACTTCCCTGTTGTTTATTTTTGAGGTTTTAATTAATTAAACCAGTTAATTTTTGAGGGCCGTTCATACCTAAGAATGTTTGATTCCTTTTTCTGAGATAAGCTGACTTCCCTCTCAAATAGTGTTATTTCTGAAAAAGACTTGGTAATCAGAGCTGTTGTGGGTAATAGGGGAGGTGAATTGTGGGGCAGTCTGTGTCCAAAGGTGTCAAAAAGAGGGTTATCTTTTCCTATAGAGATCAGATGATTTCATGTTTTGTAATATTTTAAGTTTTTTTTCTGGGTGTGAATGAAGTGTAAATGTTGATAATAAAGAAATTGAGAGTATAAATCACTCAGTCTTACTGTCCATACATTGTTTACACTTTGAAGTACTTCCTGCTAGTTTTTCTCCCCAACTCTAATATTTTTGGTAAAAATCTTGATAAATTTGTAGGGTTTTTTTTGTTTTTTTTTTTTGTTTATTGAGAGGTGCAGGCAGGAATGAAGGTGACTAGATCAGACAGGAAGAGAAGAGGAAAAAGCATTTTACCTATTTTGTTGTTCATCTTGGTCCCCCCTGCCCCCAAACCTCCACTCTGGCCCTGGGATGCCAACCCCAGGTTCTTGGGATATGTGTGGACTGCACCAGCTTGAGTCAGCAGACCTAACCACTGCTCCACTCAGTCATCCCATTTAGCTTAGTTTTTTTTGTAACATTTATATTTTGAATGTATGCTTTAACTGCTCAATATTAGAATGTAATGTAAGATGTATTATAATAAAATTTTAAGAGTTTTCAAGTTTGCTTGAAATTACTCATTTAGGAATAGAAAGTGTGTTGTGACCAGCAGAGATGTGCTGAGAAGATTGGGGCAAGTTGTTGTGGGAAGAAGTCAGGAAAATGGTGTTCATAGATTTTACTTTCTGGGCTAAAAAGTGTCTGGAAACTGACAGCTGGTCCTTGGGGCTGTAGTTCACTAAGTGAAGTCAAAAAATTAGAGCTGGCATTTGGGGCTGCATTGTGGTCTTTCATGGGGTCGAAGACAAGTGGCTTCTTTACGCAACATACACACTCCATGTTCACCAGTCATGACACTTCAATTTCCTTTGTGAGCAAGAGCCTAGGAGACTGCCATTGGCATCCCTCTCCCCACAGGTCCTCACTAGAAGTGCATACCAAGGCGGGAAAACCCCTGATTGTTAACCATTAGATCTGTGTTCATTTTTGCCAGCCAACAAGACAGCTGCGACGGATAATACTGAGTAGCAACATTTGGTCCTGGCCCATCAGAGAGCAGAGGGTGGGTGGGCGTGAGATATGCCCAGTGTTCACGCTTCCTCTTGACTTTGCAGAAATGCAATCCAGGTCAGCTCCTCCTGCATGGAAAATAACTCCAATTGGCAAACCCCACTGTTCTGAGGATTCACTTTATGGGGCAAGAGAAGCGAAAGGCTTCCCAGGGGAACTTGGAAAGACTAAGGTTCAGTTTATATTTCTGATCTCAGCTGGGCAGTGTTAATTGCAGCCTATGAAAATGAGAAAGGAGATACGGTAAACTGATATTAAGTACCTTGTCTGAGTTGTGCATTATCGCTTTATATCTGTGAATCTGCAACATCTATTTAAGTAAACATTGTCCTCCTCCCACCCACTACTCCCCACTGCCTTTATACCAGGAAAACTTTAGGTGACAGGAAAGGCACTAAGACCATAGTTCTCTATTCTAGGCTGTTTTTATCAACTATAAATCTCCCTCAAATAACATTTCAGAGATTTATGTTTTTTGTACCCTAGTGAGATAAGTATATCGGCCATTCAATCAGTGAGGAAATCACAGATTAGTAAGTTAGCTAACCTCCTAGGACTTGGATGGGATAGAAAGCAGGTGCTTTGAAAGTTATTATGCTAAATTTCTTTTCTCTAATTTTAGGAGTTTTAGCCAAATATAGTAGAAAAATTAGAAGACACAGAAAAGTACAAGAAAAAATGAGACCACCCAATATCATCCAGAGGTAACCAGTACAGTACACTGGAATCATGCTTCCTTCATTTTTAATGCATAAAAATACTTTTTATAGCCCCTCCCACCCCCACTGTGGCTTAGGCAGTTAAACTGCAGGCTACAAAAGATGTAGACCTGGGTTTGAGACCTGGAGCTGAGGGGGAAAAAACAAGTTTTTACATGAGATTACAATATACATTTTATTTAACAAGATACACGTTGCCATTTCTTTTAATATTAAACATCTTTTAACGACTTTGTACACGTTCATGATGGTTTCTGCGGCATACACTTCCAGGCAGTTGTAGTCAAAGGCAATGCTTAAGGCTTCTAGTGTTGATGACTGGAGAGTGTTCACTTCTTCCCAGCAGCGCTGTGTTCCAATTTCCCTGAATTTGGTAGTTTTATGAGGGCGAAGTGCCCTCTCAACTCTTTGCTTTGATATACATGTTTAAGTCTAGCAATGTAGAAAACTTCTTGTCCACTGGCATTTATTCTTTTGTGATGTGTCCATTTAGGAGTCATTTTTCTACCGAGATCTTTTCATAGGCAGAGAGAAGTACTCTATGGGATTCTGGGTTCCTACTGCCTGGGTTCAAAGTCTGACCTTACCACTTCTAAACTATAAAACTTGAAAAACCCAGGATCCTGAGCCTTCCTTTCATCATCTACAAAATATGGGCAGTTGTGAGAAATAACTAACACATTTATTTGTCTGTATCAGGTACCTGTTATATTCCATGTCAATATATGCAGGAACCCTCAATAAAGAGCACCTCCCTTTTTACTGAAGTGCTTTCCTTGTTAGTTGGGGGCTTTGTGGAGGTGGAAAGTAAGTGTTCAATAGCTCCTACTATGTATTTTGTTACATTTTACCATCTTTTCCAAAGGTTTTTTTTTTTTTTTTTTTCCATATTCTCTTCAAGTGTGGACACTTAGCCCTCTTGCCATTCTTAGCAGTTATATGCTCATTTATGCACTCCCCAACAGGAGCATTGCTTTTTTCATCTTCATAAAAACTCTTCCTATCCACATGATTCTAGAATCCCAGATTTGTATTTTTTGTAAGGTGTGTTATAACTCCAACCTATTAAGTATTTGGAATTAACGTGTTTTTCTCTTGCTGGCTAACCTAGCTTTCTGCCTTGTACTAGCTAGCAAGCAGCAATCTAAGGATACTTTTCCTGCTGGGTACCTCAGAAGAAAGTGGTTTCTGAATTGACCACAACTGTTACTTTCTGCTACCATTTCCTTTTAATGTCACAAAATTCACAAAAGATCACATAATATTGCTGATATTAGGTAAAACATACCTAAGGTGCCTAGAGAATTGGTCACTGATCCAACAACTAACATTTTGAGCACCTGAGTCAATGGAGCTAGAGTTCTAGGAACTGGAGGGAGTACAGCCTCACAAACATGACATGGCAACCACAGCAGCTTCTGACCCAGAGCCCTGAGTTAGGAGGAATCTGACAACACCTGTCTTAAGACCAAAGGAGTACTTAAGTCAGTGAAAGGGAGATACAGGATTCTGTTAACTCTTAACTTCAAGACTGGGCTCTTTCATTACGTAACCCATATATATATGCTAACCTAGCCTAGAAGCAGAACAGGGAAACTACAGATTAATCTTTTTCCTGGGGGAGTCACAGCAGACCAAGACAAAAAGCTCATTATTCTATGGTCCCCAGACTCCAGATTTTGTCTATTAACAGAAACTTCTCTATTGGCTCATATATTGCTACAGGTACTAGTTAAGAGTCTGGCTATATCCATGTTTCCTTACAGCTGTGATTCATCACAAAGCACCAAGCAGCCATTTAATTTCCAGATGTGTTAGACCCTCTTCCAGGTATTTGTCATTCCCTCTACTGGGACCACTCTTCACTGGTCTGCCAACCTCCCCAGCTAATTCCTACTCATTCTTCAGGTCATTTTTTCCCTGAAGCTTTCCCTGATCCAAGATTGGGTCAGGTACTCCTTAATGTCACACAACACTGATCATTCCACAGTGTGACCATTCCCTGTTTGCTCTTGCCCATTAAACTGTAGAGGTTATGTCCGATTTTCCATTATATCTCTAGTGCATGGCACAGACAAAGCAGCAAAAAGTAAATAGTGGTTGTATAAATTAATTTCTATTTCTGGCTTGCCCAAAGCTCAACAAATCACTGATGAAGATGTTTCCTCATCTGTCTTGCTGCCCTGTCACTGCTATTGGTCAGTAAAATGTTTGTGTTCCTGAGACAAAATGTCCCTCAAATCAGACACGCTGGCAGAGCCTGGGTTGTTGCTACAGCCCCTCATGACACGCTCACGGAAAATGAGGTTTCAGTGTTATATCCCTGTTTTTCCTCGTTCCTGAGTATTCCGGTACGAGAACAGCTGGGAGCAATGTTTCTTCCATCTGCCCCTCTTAGTCACAGGAAAAGCTTTCAAGGGACAATTTGCCTCAGCACTGGAAGTGCTGCATAAAGTCTGACTGACTTAAGACCTAGAAGTTTATAACCTATATGGAGTCTTGCTCCAAAGTCAACCGTTCTAACTAAGTAGCTATAAAGCTGACTAAAGTATATACACTATTCCCAGGTTACTTTACAGCGTGGACTCTCTGATGGCGCAGAAGAACCGATCTGTGCCTGAAAGCCTTTCCACATTCATTACATATATAAGCTTCATCCCCCGAATGGATTCTCTGATGCTGAACAAGGGCTGAGCTCCTTTTGAAGGTTTTGCCACACTCACTACACTGATAAGGTTCCTCTCCACTATGAATTTTCTGATGTCTGATGAGATTAGAGCTTAAACTGAAGGCTTTTCCACACTCACTGCATTCATAGGGTTTCTCTCCACTATGTATTCTCTGATGGGTAATCAGCTCTGAGCTCTGCCTGAAAGCTTTTCCACATTCGTTACATTCGTAAGGTCTCTCTCCTGTATGAATTCGTTGATGTCTAATCAGCTTTGAGCTTTGGCTAAAGGTTTTCCCACACTCATTACACTCATAGGGTTTCTCACCAGTGTGAATTCTTTGATGAATAATGAGATATGAACTTTGACTGAATGCTTTGCCACATTCATTACATTTACAAGCTTTCTCACCGGTATGGATTTTCCGATGTCTAATGAGAGCGGAGTTCTGATTGAAGGCTTTCCCACATTCACTACATTCATATGCTTTCTCACCACTATGAATTCTCTGATGAATAATAAGGTATGATCTCAAACTAAAGGCCTTCCCACACTGGTTACATTTATAGGGTTTTTCTCCAGTATGGGTTCTCTGATGCTGTGTTAGAGAGGAATGATGCTTGAAGCTGTGCCCACATTCATCACATCTATAAGGTCTGTCTTCTATAGGAACTTTCTGATACGTTACAGAGTTTGTATTTCGAATCACACTTCTTTGAGGTTCGTCATGATGCTCTCTCTTTCCTAGAGACTTGTGTGTGAAGATTACTTGATTAGAACTGCTCCCCTGGGAAGGGGATCTTAATTTCCCTCCTGCAGAACTTCCTTGCTGCCACTCTAAATTGTTTCCATGTTCACTAACTTCTCTAAATGAAGGCTCCTGGGGAGGTCCTTGGGATTTTTTTTCCAAAATGTCCTTTGTCATTAATCCATTGTTCTCACAATCTGAAATGATAACAGCAAACAACAGATTTTGTATATTTCTTTGGTTACTCTCAATACTCAACTTTGTGAAAGAAAATGGAAGGTTCTACCTAGAAAAGATGTCACTGTTCACATGTACCTTCTCTTTAACTGGTCATAATAGAGTCCCTCCTCTTTTCTAATACTAAGACCTATATCTACATTTCATGTCTTCTCTGGGACTTTGATTAATTCCTTTCCTGTCACTTTCAACCTCTTTCTCCACGTCTCCCATTCATTAGCATATATGAGGTTCCATTTCTCTCAACTTTTAAAACCAAGCTCCTTGTCTACATACCTCCCTGATGCAACCTCATTCCCATATAGTGTAAAGCTTCTTGAAAGGGCTGTCTGTACTCATTCTGTAATCTGGTTTCTACCTTACCTCATACACTCTCATCATGACCACCATCTTCCTGGCTGCTTAATCCAAGAGAAACTTTCTGGATATTACTTAGTTGGCCCCTCTGTAGCACTAACGATGAGGATCATGCCTTCCTGCTTAGACATTCTCTCATCCTAGAGTAGCCTGATTTCTGTGACTGTTCCTTTTTAGATGCAAGATCAGTACCCTCAGCCATGAATCCCTTCAGCATCTATTCTGAGCTGTCATGTATCCTGACTCTTAAAAACTCTGTAAGTCCTAGGCTACCATCATAATGTAATGTTCTAAGTGAATGTCTTCCCAGGTCCCCCATTCTACCCTAGTTCTCCTTACTGAGCTCTAGAATCTCACAGCCACCTGCTAGCTGGGCATACTGCTTATGACTATTTCACAAGCACCAAAATGTCCCAAACTAAACAGATCAGATGTATCTTTTTCCCTTTAACTTTTTCCATTATATAAATAGCGCCACCATTCATGAGACTGTTCACAACTGAATCCTAAGCATCATCTGCAACAACTCTCCCTCATGTTCCATTTTAAAACAATCACCAGCTACTGCAACACAGTTTAAATGCTGATGAATAGGCGTCTGCTTTGCTCTTCCCACCTCTCACCGTACTACATCCTGACTTATTCACTATGATCACTTGAACGATAAGTCTCCAACAGGACTCAATTCTTGCCACATTTTCCACTTGGCAGCAAATTTTAAAAATACATGTGATCGGATCATTCCTTTCTCCAGAATCCTTCAATTATACCCCGGATACAAGTTTCACAACCTGGATCCCACTGTCCTCTCTAGTTCCTGTCTCAGGACCGCTCCCCTATGAATTCCCTAATCAAGTCAGAATGAATTACAGACTTTCCTCCACTTATACTGGATTTATGTTCTAATAAGTCCATTTTAGGTGAATGTATGGCAAACGGAAAATGCATTTATCACAGCTAATCTACATAACATACTTTAACCTATAGTCTGGCAAAATTATCTAACACAAAGCCTATTTTGTAAGAAAATATTGCTTATCTCATGTACTTTATATTATTCAACCAAATCTGATTTTATGCTAAGGATGGGGACTGGGTGTTTAAGGAACCAACCATATGACTGGAGCCCTACCCTCTGACTTCTAGGGAGAGGGCCTGGAGATCAAGTTAAGCACCTGTGGCCATTAATTTAATCAACCAATCCTATGTAATGAAATCGCCATAAAAATCTTAAATAAAAGGTTTCAGAACCTCCAGGGTACAGGAGAGCAGTGTACCTCAAATACCACAGGGACAGAAGCTCCTGAGCTCAGGAAACTGCTGGACCTCACTCTATGAATCTCTGCCTCTGGCTGTTCATTTGTATCCTTATAATAAACTGACATTAGTATATAAGATGTTTCCTCAGTTCCGTGAGCCATTATAGTAAATTTTAAGACCTGGGGTGGGGTGGGGGTGGGGGTGGTCACAGGACCTCGGATTCATAGTCAAAAAAGAGAGAACCGTGGATAACCTTAGACTAGTTACTTGAGATTGGCATCTTAAAGTGAGGTGCAGTCTGTGGGACTGAATCCTTAACCTGTGAGGTCTGTGTTAATTCTGGGTAACCAGTATCAGAACTGCTTAACGCGAGAGGAAACCTCGCACATCCGATGTCACAAGTTGTGAATACAGAAAAAACTTCTGCTCTTTCTTTTAGCTTGGGACACTCCCACCTATTTACTTGGCTTTCTTGTACTCATGGTTCAAGACTTAGTTTAGCTCTCTCTTCCTTCAAAGTATTCCTTGAACCTTGAAGGTTGCATTAGATGCCTTTCTATGTGCCTCATAATTAGTGCCTACTTTTATCTATAGTATACTACTGTACTTTTTGCTTGTCCATCATCCCATTTAGACTTATATGTTCCTTAAAGACAGAGTCCAGTACATACACAGTACCAATATAATTAACACCCAATTACATAATAGAAGAATAAGTGAATAAATGACAGAGAAATTGAGACAAGGAAGCCTGGCTGCAATGCATGAGGATGTTAAATACAAAGCTGCTAAATCGAGCACTTCTGGTCTAGAAAAATGAAGTTGAGATTCACATGTGGCATGTTTCTAAAATACAATTTTGCATCCTCAAAACCAGAGGCCTAACTGCCAACAGGTGAGTTTCTAGTTCTTACCACTTTTGGGGGAAAGGCAAGGTTCCCAGGGTTTCAGCTGTGTCTTTAAAGGCTGATGTTGGCTGTTTATTAATTCTTGGGATGCTCCGAGACAGGTCAAGTCCTTCCATGGCACTGCTGGTCCTTGTGGACTAGCTGGGACCTGAAATCAGTAAAATAATAGCTTTGTGAGGACGTTCTTAGGGAAACTGCTTAGTAAAAATCTCCACATCAATGAAGACATCTCCAGGGAAGTGGGGACAAAAAAAAACTACTTAAGGATAAAGACAGGTGGTGGGGTTATGGGTCAGTAGAGACAAATTTTCATCCTAATGTTAGCAGGCCACACGCTCCACTCTGTAGATTCCTTTTCTTACACCGTATCACTGCTCACTGTTCCTACCTGTTGCCCTGGATCATCAAATTCTCTCTCCAAATCCTCCAATAATGTCACAGCTTCCTCGCCACTTTGTGGACTATGTTGCTGAACCCAGATCTGCAGCTCCTCAGGCAGGATGTTCAGGAACTGCTCCAGCACCAGAAGTCCTAGGATCTGCTCCTTCGTGTGCAATTCAGGCATGAGCCACTGATAGCAAAGTTCCTGGAGTCGCCCCAGAGCTTCACGGGGCCCTGGTGTCTCCTGGTAGCAAAATTTTCTAAACTGTTGTCGAAACAATTCTTGGCAAGACTGGGTACTCCCATTCGGTTTAAATTTTTGACCCCAGGAAAGACTTTCTTCTACTTTCACTAGTATTAATTCTTGTTCCTGATGATTCTGAGGTACCAGGGTTGAAACTGCTCTGGATTCCACAGCCATTTTGGGGTGAAACAGTTTAGCAAAAAGCACACTACAACTGGGTCCTGTGTTTCAGTTTCTCCAAGTAATCTCCTTTCCTGAAGGATATAAAAACACTCTTAACTTATAGTGGTGAAAAGATTACTAAGCACTTAACAGAGATCAGTTATCCAGTAATGTATTGAAAAGCAGGTACTAAATAATGATCCAGTGACAAACTAAAAATCACTCATCTTACTCAGTGCCCATTTTGTAGAATTCCTATTAACAATATATGAAATTATATCAAAAGCAACAGAATGCATTAGTTACAGGAGTCACATCCTGAGAAATTTCCTTTTCAAGTTACTTTCAGTCCTGACTGCATCAAGAAGAAAAATATGTCTTAAATATGTCTGTAAAACTTGCAGAATTCCCTTTTAAATAAAGCATAGGCCTCAGACTACCAAGGGCAACAATAGCTAGATATAATTTGATAATGCTAACAAAAAATTGTTACCTTCTATGATAAAAACGTTGATATTCATTTCTGGTAATAGAACATTTTTAAAAAATTCTTAAACATGAGTTGATTTAAGTAAAAAAATGGGTACTGGCCATTTCATCAAATTAGATATTCACTGAGTATCTCCAGCAAACACCGAGGTACTTACTGTAAACTGTTGTGGGCCCTGCGTTCGGATACAAAGGGTTTTATTCGTGAATAACTTAGTCTACTGGGGGATTAACCAAGATTTGCAAAATCTTTACAAGTGTTGAAAACCATGTTCGATTATCACAGAGACAAAGAACCAAAAGGGTCAATCTCGTCTCTCCAAGAGTCTACTGGAGTCAAAAAAAAAAAAAATCAAGTTACCAAAATTACGTGTTAGATGTTGTGAGAAGGACCAAACGCGAGTTTATTTTCAGGCTGTGGAATCCCCCAGGGTAGGTACGCCCTTGAATTAGGACAGAGAAGTACAATTCCACCCTAACAGTTAACATTAGAGATCAGACTACGCAGGATTACAAATAAGTGGCTTATTCACAACGTGGCCGCACGGCTCCGTGCGTGTTTATATCCGGATAAAAGCACAGCAGCTGCGAAGTCACGCGGCTGGGGAACCACTGCCCTTCCGCCTGGAAAACCGAGGCTTGAGACTCCGCCGGGACAATGGGGCGCGACCGGGAACGGGCAGGCCGAGCAGCGGGGACCCTCCACCCCACGCCGCCGCTCGGGCCGCGCACCCTCTCCGCCCTCCCTCAGCCTCGGGGCCCGCGTGCCTCACCGCGAAGCCCGGTAGCGGCCGGGGCGCCGGCGGACCAGGAGCCGCGAGCCACAAAGACCGGAAGTGCGCGCCGCGGCTTTCCGCTCGGCCGCCACCGGCCGGCGCGCCCACCCCGTGCTCCCCGGCAGCCAATCAGCGCCGTGGACCCCCCCCCCCCCGCGGTCCCTCGGGGCCGCACGCGCGGCCGAGCGTCGGCACCCGGGCGAGGTTGGTCCTGCGGGAGCGGACCTTGCGAGACGTGGTCCTCCCCGCCTTCCAGCTTCACCTTCTCCCGCCGCCGCCGCCCGCCACGCTCGGTGCAACGTCACTTTCTGGTCCACCTCCGCTTTTCCAGAAAAGTCTTCAGATTTCCTTGCAATTACATTGCTTTTCCAGGTCTCCAATAAGTAAACGCATGGAGGAACATAAAGAACAGAAAGCAAAAATCACCTGCTTTGCTCTTCCCTCTGCATGTTTTACCCATTTTACAGCTGCAGACACAGGCCGAAGTCAAGCAGCTTGTGACTAGAGACAGGCACCTAAGTCCCATAGTGACAAGAAAGTCTGGAGCCCCCAGATAGTTTTTCTAATGCGGGGATCTCCCATTTTTCACTGGAGCCTAGCTGGCAATAAGTCTTAATATTTAAATTTTCCTTTGGCCCGTTAATAGATGAAAAACGATGTCATTTGGGGATTATTTTAACTTGCATTTCTTTTAAATTAGCTTGAGGTTAAGGTATTTTCCCCTGAAAATCTATTGACCTTTTACAGTTCTTCAAAGAAAAAACTTTCCCATTTTTTAAGTCGAGGTGTTAATTTTCTTTGTGTATTTTTTTAGAATGTTAGGATAAGTTGATACAGAGCAAACTTCTCCTTTGTGAGTTAAAGCAGTTAAACACATATTTGGAAAAAAATAATTCATTAGCATTCAGAGTGACTCATTAAATAATTCTTAAACTTTGCGGAATGACTACAGCAATTTTACAAAGCAAGACAACAAATCATATTGTTTCTTGCTTCAGTTATCTGTTTCTGTATAGCAGACCACTCAAAATTTAATGACGAGAAATAGCAGGTGTTTTATTGTTCAGGATTTCTTGGTCAAGAATTCAGATAGGACTTAACTGATATGGTATGATATGATATAACATCTACTTCAGCAGGTAGTCTGATTTCCCTGTGTAGGCAAGAAAGTGAGACACTAGGGAGGAAAAATCCAAATTCCTATCATTGCTTTTAATATGGTACATATTTTTGAATGTAAAGCAATTAGTTGCAGGGTTTTTCAACTGGAGAATTGATTAGTGTTTAGAATCTTAGCCAATAATTTCCACTAACCTGGTGTCTTAATCCATTTGAGTTGCTATCACAAAGATATGAGGCTTATAAACAATAGACATTTATTTTTTGCAGTTCCGGAGGCTGGGAAGCCCATTATCAAGGTACTGGCAGATTTAAGTGAAAGTCTGTTTCCTGGTTCATAAAGTGGTGAGTGATGAGTAAGGCTCCTCATTTCGAGCATGGTAAAGTCCACTGCTTGAATTACTGTATCATTTATCAATGCTCACCATCTTCATTAAGTGAGATAACTTGTGGAATTTCTCTTCACTGTAAACCATTATTTAATAATAAAGAAACAGAAAATAAGGCTTCTGATGCGTAAAGAAGACGGATCATTCATTTGGCAAATATAATTGAACATTAAAATATGTGAAACTCTAGTAAATAAAGTGAGAGTTGAATGAAATAAAAGGTTATGTTCCCCTTAACTCAGAATATAAACTCCCTGAGGATAGAGTTTTTTGAGTTTTTTTAAAGAATATATTTATTGCAATAACTTTGATTTACAAAATTATACAAGTCCCTATGTGTAGTTTCCCCATTCATCAAATATTTGTCAACACAGCACACCTACCATCAAATTGCTAAAGGTCCGTCACCACTGACCGTTGGACTACCATTTGTTCCTGCCATCTACCCCTTCCCCTGCTCATAATCTCAGTTCTATTGTCAGTGTCCAAGGATTGTTTTTTGTTTTGTCCATTCCTTTGCTTTGTTTCTTTATATTTCACAGACGAGCGAGGTGATCAGTATTTGTCTTCTCCTTCTGACTTAGCATAATCCCCTCTAGTTCCATCCGTGTTGCAAATGAAAAGATTTCACCTTTCGGGGGGCTGTGTAGTATTTCACAGTGTACATACAGAATCTTCTTTATCCATTCATCTGATAAGGGGCACTTAAATAGTGAGGACAAGGTTTTGTTTTACCATTGTTTCTCCAGTGTGGCTCAGCGTATGAGAGAGTACTGGTGCTGTTAAAAGTAATCAAGAAAGGAGGCCTTTGAACTGAGGGTGACTTCATCTGTAGCCTAGTAAACAAACCAAAACCTAAGCCAGAATCAATTTCTATAAATGTCACAAGGTTAAGAAATTAAGTTCTTAGAACGTAAAACAACTAATTTAAGAAAGCCAGTTAGTCTTTTCCAAATAAGACTTAAGGACATAAGGACTTGAGCTATGGCCAATGAGGGAATTTTCTTGTTTCGCTTCTGTTTCTGTTTCTGCTCCCTAAAAAGCCTTCCCATCAGCTCCCATCTGTAGAGTCCTCCTACCTATTTTCTGTGGTGCCATCTGATTCTAACTGATGTTTATGTAAATCAGTCTTCAAAATTTTCATACCTCAGTTTCTCTCTCAGTAATGCTAAAACTAGTGATAATAAATATTTGAAATATTCAAAGAAGTGATTGAGTATTCAGGGAGAAAATTTTTGAATATTGTGCTCAGTGTATTTGTTATCTGAACCAGGAATTGTTCAAATCAGGTATAAAATTTAGAGACATGTGTCTTTGAAAGAAGAGTTTATTGCTCATAGTTCACTAAAGGATGGGAAGTACCTCATGCCATGGAGGACCACCTGGGTTTACGAACAGGAAGAAACAGAGAGGGAAACAGAACAAGGACTGAACCTTTACCATCAGGGGCGGGAAGTAATCATGTTAGGACCATCTCCAGTTGAATAGAGAGCAGAACACATAGCTGAAGCTTTTGATTGGAGAGTTTGCAATAAGATTTCTAAGTGTCAGATGGAGGTGTACAAATCCTTGGGCTATTAGAATGGCATCTTGACTCCAAGATGTCAAATCATCAATCACAGAATATCAAGAATAGTTATTACACTACTAAATTCAATTTGCTATATGACTCAACTTCGCTTTGTATTTCTTACATATATAATAGATGTATTAACAGAAAGAGACAATATTTCCTTGTAGTATCCAAGACAGTAAACAAAGGCCTTATTTACTCTGTTGTTCTCCTTTCTTTAAAGTCAAAGAGAGCCCCTAAGTTTGCTTAAAAGGTGCATTTGTGCATTTATCATGCCAAGAAGAGAGTTAAAGTTATAGGTAGGGGTCTTACTGTTTTTCTTTCCTTTATCAGGTTAGCCACGATGACAAATCATCCCATCCTGATCCTGAATCCTGTCAGCTACTTCAGAAAGACCTTCTACTAGCATTCTATTCTGCCTTAAGGATAATTCAACCAAGATGTAATCTAAGATGAAGGGGAAAAGAAGGCAATGTCTTTCTAAATGCATAGAGCTTGAGTAATGAAAAGAATAACTCAGCTATTACCAGAAGGGAGCGGGGTGGGGATCTAATGGACAGAGGTGGAGGGCTGTGAAATGTGGTGATGGGCATCTTGTGCTATCATATGTTTGATGAAGAGTGAGCCTACACTCTTACACTATGTTATATATCAATATTAAGCCAATTAAACAAGCAAAACAGAAAAAAATGCAGCTAAAGAAGCTGAGTTAAACATTTTCTAATGGTTTTGTGGGTAGGAAACAGTCTAGAGAGAAAACATTTTTAAAATTTTGAGTGCTAAAAGACATTATATTCATCTCATATCTATTATTTATGGTAAACTGGTCATTTTTAAAATCCAGTTTGGTGCCTTGAGTTTGTGTTATTTGCTTAAACTCTTGCTGTAGCAGTCATTACTAAAAGGTGACTTATGTTTTAATTGAATTTTTTACAGAACAGTGAACTTATTGAATATTCATTGTGTTTCTTTTTGATAGTGTCTAATGAGAAATTCATTAAAACAATCTTTTTAGGCAATATAATGGCAGCGATGAACTAATTTATATACTACCCAGTGTTACCCTCAGGCCTTCTGGACGCCAAAAATGCTTTTTATTTTTAAATATTTTTCGGGAGGCTCAATCTAATTTGCTTTCCTTTTCCATATTTTCCTTGCTTTTAAAAATTCATGATGTTATGTTTTTATGACTAGTATCATACTTATACATTAGTAACACTTTCCTTGTAAGTGGCTGCTTATTGGGGGGCATATTAAAAGGATCCAACTGGATATCTCTTTATGGAAGTTCACTTTATTTATATAATCTACCGATTTGAAATTTGTCATCATGTATACAGAGACTACAAGTTGACTTTACCCAGTGTGGTAATGGTTACCCAAAAGGAACATTTGGGGCCAGCACTCTGTGGGTGTAGGGACTAGTGGGTATGAGTAGATTAATGCAGCAGTAACAAGCTTAGTTTCTGAAGCAAGACCTGGCTCAGATTCCTGCTCTCTCAATTATTAGCTCTGTGACCCTGTGCAAGCTTCTTAAATTCTCTGTGCTTCAGTCTTTTCTGAAAACATGGGGATAGTTATAATACCTATTTCATAAAACTATTGTGAGCATCAAGTGAATGAATGCAGTTAGAGCAGTGCCTAATGAATGTGTATTGTTGGTATTTGATGGAAGAGGAATTGAGTTGGTAAGGAGCCTGTGGAGGCTGGAAGAAAGAACATTTCTGCATGCCTGATATTGCCTGATAGTAGAATCTTTGTTTAAAAGACATCTTTCTTTCTTTGTTTCTTTTTTAAGGAAAGTTTCAGGCAGAGATGACGGCGAGTACGCAGGCATTTTTATTTAGCTGTTCACACTGGTTCTTTCAGCCAGGTCCAGGGCTCCAACCAGGGGTTGTGTGGCCTGGCTTCTTTGGAGGGCCTTAAACTAACTGCTGCTCCACCAGGGTGCGCCAAAAACACACATTTCTAGACCTTCAACTAGAACACCTAACTGAAGGGAGGGTTCTAAGATTTTATATTTTGGACAGATACTCCAAAATAATTCTTATTATCAAGTTAGTTTGAGAAAGTGTGATGTGGTAGAGTGTAGACTTCAGAATCAGATGTAGATTCTAATCCATTCATTAAGCAATTATGTCCAAATGTCTTTATGGCCAGGGACTGTTAGGTGCTGGTCTTAGAATGGAGACTGAAACTGACCAAAAACCCCTCCTTTTTGTCTTTATAGATTATATAGCCTATAGGTATTCTTACTTTAAAAATCCAAATTTGACTTCTCTGAGTGACTTGAATGAACTGTTTAAACAACACACCTTTATTTTTTTCTTGTCACAAAAACATTGTGAATTCATTAAAGAAAAAAAAATCAGAAATTATCAGCCATAGGCCAGGAGCTTGTGTTGGAGAGGGAAATTCTCAGCTTCCCAGAGGCCTGATGTTCATAGTTAAAAGTAATGAACTAATTTAGAATAAAACTAATTTAGAATAAAAAAGTGAACTAATTTAGAATAAAAAAGAGTGGTGGGATTGGTGGTTTGATGGTGAAGATGCTCAAGTGGTTTTGCCTTTTAATGGGAAATTGAGTCGTTTGACCACAAAAAGATGCATCTGATTGGATCTAGTTTCGTTGGGTTTCTTTGTTTTTACTGTGTGACTGGCTAGGTGCCAAGTCTAACAGTTGTTTTGACAGTCCCTTTAAAAAGGGAAATTACGGCAGCAGAATTTTTTGTTTTCTGTTTGAATTATAATTCAGGTTAACAATCTGTGTCTTATCCCTTTCTAGTGTCAAAGCAGGAGCAGCTAGTCTTTATTTTTTATTTATTTTTAGTAAACAAAATGGAAGAGCACTAGGTTTAAGATTAATGTAAGAATGCTATTTAATTTTATTCTGTAAAATACTTGTTAAAGATGGATACTATTTTCTTTTTATCTCCAGTATCTTAGCATAAAAACTGATTTGCAGGCTCTGACCTATGTCACACTGAACAGGGTGGTTTACTACTCTCTCAACTTTTTGTGCTTATGTTTCAAGTACAGTGTAAAAGACAAGCCCTAAAAACAAAAAAAGTTTGGATTTGGGAAAATGAACTATTCCTTTCGGTGACATTTCAGACAGCTGATGTGTATCTTTTCAACAACTGAAGTTATCACATTTTTGTACATCGTAATGTGCTATACATTATCATCCCCTTTGAAAGAGAGTTATTGAAAACTTTAAAGCTATAATTTACTTTTTTACACTAAATTAGGATTTTTGGAAGTCACAGAAGTATGGAAATTATTTATTATTCAATCTGATGCAATCCAGTTTCCTCTTACCATTCCACTGAAGTTGAATCTTTGAAGACAGTGATCTTGTAGCTGTCAAATTCAATGGCCTCTACTCCATTCGTATCCTTCCTGAATTCTAGTACTTGAAACTGTTGGCAATCTATTTTTTTTAAGTTTCTAGAGCACTGCTTTTTCTCTGCATCTGCATTTTTCCCTTCTCTTTACTGCCCACCTATTTCCTTTATACAGGGTTCTGCCAAGCTCATCTTCAACACTGTTCTTGTCTCCAAATATATTCCTGCTCTTGAGAGTGGTTTCACTTCTGTTCATTCATCAGTTAGCCCTACATTTTTATTACCATTCCTGACTTGTTTACTGTAGGAACATTGTTTTTCTACTCATAGTGCTTCATAACACCACACCAAATGTGTGAGTTTTCCACACCAAGGAAATGTTTCATCTCTCTGCTGACACCAGTGGTTATCCCTACAGTTTCATTCCATTTGGATGCTAACTCCTTAAAAGTTAGCATAGCCCACAGGTGAAGGGCTTAGTTCCACTAGGCTGCACCCTACTTCAGATGCTAATCCCAAGTGTTAAGTTCCCGAATTACTCACTTCAGCCGGACCTGGGTACCAACTGTAGGCTCCCTCAGATTCCCTAGTTTGCTAAAGGGGTTCACAGAACTCTAGTTACTTACTAGTTTATTATAAAGGATACAAACAGAAGAAGAGTTGTCTAAGCTGAGGTCAGGAAGGCTCCTGAGTGCAGGAGCTTCTGTCCCAGTGACGTTTGGGTTGTACCACCTGCTGGGTATGTGGATGTGTTCCTTAAGCAGGAAATTCTCTGAGCTCATCATTGAGTGTCTGTGGATGTTCTGTTACATAAGCACGATTGATGAACATCATTGACTACTGATGATTCACCCAGTTTCCCGCCTTGTAACTCCCCAGAGGTTGGGGAGAAGGGCTGAAGATTCCAACCCTTTAATCATCTACTTGATTGCTCTGGCAACCAGCAGCTACCCTTTGGGTGTCACCAAATTAGTATAAACTCAGGTTTGCTTGAAAAGCACTACTTATGAATAGCAAAAGACACTCCTCAGGAAATTCCAAAGGTTTTAAGAGTTCCAAGTCAAGAACTGGGAACAAGCACCACATATATATAGCTTGCCATATCATAATATTACAACAGCCAAGTCCCAAATTGTAATTTCCAAATTATCGCAACATCTAACCTGGACCGTCAGCCTGGTGCTTCAACAATATTCACAGTCAAAACTGAATTCAGCTCTCTCCCTCCATGTAAGTATTAATGAATTGTCATTATTATGGAATTATTATGATAGCATACTTATTTTACTTGTTAACTTGTATTTTTAGATTTTTATTTTTTGACTCACACTGCCATGACTAAGCAGAAATTTTAGCCAGTGTAGTAATGGCCTTAATTAGGAGTCAGGAAATTGATGATTTTAAAACTCTTGCTTTTATTAAATCATCATCTCAAATAGCCAAAATCTGTCTTCTTTTCTCCATACCTTCTAAATTCAGGCTTTTATCATCTTTCTTATAATAGCTTCTTAGTTGATCTTCTTGTCTTCTGTTTGCCCATTTATTCCAATGCACCTTTCAGATGGCTGCCAGTCTTTGATCAATTCTGATTATGTAATCATCCTGTTTTAGATCTGTGCTGCCTTGCTGTATCCTCAGAAATTACGGCACATGCCTTTACATGCGCTCAGCGTCTTCTTCCTCCTGACATGTAGCTGTTATCCCCGGGGTGCTCAGCTGCCAGGTGCAGGCAGTAATGAAGGTGAGTAGGCAGGCTGACAGGAAGAGAAGAGGAAGAAGCAATTTATTTATTTTTATTTGGTTGGTTCACCCCACCTGGGACTTGAACCCAGGGTTATATGGACTGTGCTCCTTTGTAGGTGACTGACCTAACCACTCCGTCAGGGCAAGCCTAGAAAATACTCTTAAAATGTATCTTTTATTACAATCTTTTTCTTTATCTGGTAAATTTCCTTTGTTTGATTTCTTAGCAAACCAAGCTAGTATCATCACCATTGTTACCATCACTTTGATATACATTTAAGGAATATCTAAACTGCTTGCGTACAACTAAGATACAAGATCTTACAATTGGTTTGTATTCACCAACTTGGTGAACTATATAGTGTATCTAGAGTGATGATAAGTGATCGTGCTTCCTCCAGCGCTGTGCTAGCATATTGCTAAGGAACATTTTGGAGCTTTTCGAGTCTGGGTAACTATAACAGGGTATGGAGGCTGTTGAGAATCAGGCTCCCGGCATGAATAGACCATACTCAGGCAGTCACCTTGAGAAGGAGCTAAAACAGAACCAACCAGTCTCAAGCTAGCAGGATTGAAACTCAATCATTGCTCACCTAACTTTTTACATGATTTGCATGTTATTTGACCAATCAGAACTCTGACTGACTTACAGCCTGATTTGCATACTGGGCCACCATTTGACACTTAATAGAGTGCTAACTAAGCTGACCATATTTTCTTGAGACAAAAATGGGACCCTAGGACAGAAAAATGAGGCGGGGTTATGTGTTGGTGACTAAGGCGGTGGGAAGAGGTGGAGCAATCTGAGCAGGAGCAGAGCAGCAAGACTAGCAATGAGTAAATACTACGTGATGCTGATCAGTGATCACATAGTAATACTGTGTGGTTGGGTGGGACTTCAAACAAAAGGCCGGTGCAAGGAATTTTGGCACCTTAGGTAAAAACTAAATTTGGTGCCCCCGGAAGCTCTGCTGTAATTGTCCTGACTAAAACACATGCTGCTTTAAGTATCCCAGTGCCAGAAATGCCTAATAACCCCCACAATGCCACAGATGACCCCCATGGTGTCAGAAATAACCCCCATAGTATTTACCTGTGATGGGATCATGCTGTAGTGTTCTCTACTGTTGAAGAAAGAGTGCACCAGGTATGGGGGAATCCTCTTTCCATGGTTCCTGCTTCCTCACAGGGGGCAGGAACAGCTGTAGTGGCCGTGACCCACCACTGTCAGAGCAGCGAGGGCTGTCTTTAATGAGGGGCACGAGGAGTAGTTGCTTCTGGGCCTGCTCAACAAACTGACCTGGGGCAACTCAGCTGCCCCTTTCACCCTGTGTTAAAGATGGCCCTGGCTGGTTGGAAATGGGACAAAACTGACATTCATATTAAAATAACAGGATGGTTGGGAAATATGAAAACAAACAATACTGTCCCATATAAAACAGTACATATGATAACCTAGTTCTCATAGCCAACCAGATTGAGAATTACCTCTGTTTTCTACTTGAACATAAGCTCTACCACATCCAGGTAACTGAGAGCAAGATTCAAGGCCTGAATCTATGACTCCTGGGCTGTAGTCCTAACAAAACACTAAATAAATGCTAATGTTTTGCATGAATTAGGTCTTGTTCATTCTGGGACAACAGAGCCAACAACGAGGCCTAGGTGAGAATGTACAGGAGAAGATAATATGCTACCAAAGTCTTCAAGTGTCATGTGAAAAATAAAATTTTTTAAGGAAAGGTGCAGGCAGGAATGAAGGTGAGTGGGCAGACAGGAAGAGAGAGGAGAGAGAAGCATTTTATTTCATTTCCACTTAGTTTTTCATACTGGTTGTATCCCCTAGTACCCAGGACTCAAACCCAGGGGTATGTGGGCTGCATCCTCAGGAAGCAATTGACCCAACCCCTGCTCCATGAGGGTATGCCTCATGTGAAATTTACGGTCACAACCCACCTTATGCTTGACATATTTCTAAGCTTAGTGGCTGCTTCCTTAATATAGTTTTAAATAAGTTATTTGCAGTTAAATAAGTCTAGTCAGCTTTGTGTTTAAATAGCAACAGACTTCTTAGTCTCCTAGGAAACTGCAAAGAAACAAGGGCCTCAAATAGTCCTTTAAATAGAGAGCACGTCAGTCTCTGATAACACTTTAAAAATCAAGGATGCAATTTAACTGTTTAGGTAAACCTGATGACATAGCAGAAGTAAATAAAATTAGGTAAATACACAAGTGAATGTTTTCTGCCTATGAACGAACCTAATCCAGTCAGATAAAAATAGTTGAGCAACTGGTGGTTTACCTTTTCTATCGAACTTGGTCAGCATTTGCCACACTTTTATTATTCTGTGAAAGGATCACAAAGTAGTGACCTCCTACATATAGAATAAAATATATGAAGATGTTGAATATCAGTCTAAACAAAAGTACCACAGGATAATTTCTATTTGAACTGAAGGATTGACTTATACAAGGAATAAGTAAATTAATCAAACTTAAAAGCCAAACTAGGTTTCGTAGTTATTTGACTGTATTATTAGCGTTAGTATCTGTGTCAATATAGTTACATATAAAGGGTGAATATCAGCATTAAAAATATGTGGTTTTAGACTGAAATGTCATTAAATGGCATAGGAGAGGTGTTCTGGATTACTAAAGCATTTTTCAATTTCCTATTTTGCCAAGCTGCTTTTTTTTTTTCTTTACATGGTTCGTCTTTTCTCTCCGGCGTAGCAGAAACCGGGCTAGTTTTGCTCTGTAACTCCTGACGTAAATTAACACGCAGTGACACTCGGCAACAGTAGTGACACGGGATTTAGCTGTGAAATGACTTCAACTGCTTTGGAAATACAATTTGATTGCAACTGGTACAGTAAATGAATTTTTACTTACCTTGTATCAAACAGTTCTTTTGTTGGTTCCAAATTCTCCGAAGGGAAAAGGCACAAGATTCTGGATTTCCCTGGAACATGCTGCCACCTATTGGAAAGATAAAGAAGGGCAGCTTCAGTAGCATCTCAGTGGCGCCCACAGTTTAATTTCTTATTCCCACTAACATTTAACACTTTCTAAACATAGACACTTGGCATCCTCAACATCTACAGGAGGGACCAAATATTTAAATTATACAGAAAAAAACAAGTAACAGCTTAAGGAAACAAATAATCTGGAATGCTTTGCACAGAGTTACGCGACGATAAAGATGCTATAAAAGAATAAACTATCAGAACAACTTTTGAGTTGTATAAATAGAAAGCAAGTTAGTTTTGAAGAATATTGTAGTGGAAATCTTAACGTTCTTTTTCTCTTCAACGCTTCTTCAGACTTTATATATTTATCATCACTTTTTAAAAGCGATGGTGTACATGACAGCTAAATAATTTTGTTCTAAATGAAAACACTCGATATTTAAAATGTGTTAATAAAGTGTGTGCTGTAATGCCTACTTTTTTTTGATATTTAATTATATCAACAATGTTTATAAATGACCAACAAGTGAAGCCCTTTACTAGGTTCTATGATTACTACAGTAAATAAGACTCAGTCCTGTCCAGCTAGAGGGTGACATTGAGTCTAATAGAGACTAATAGAATTCTGGAGCAACAGATTAGGGTACAATATGTGTAAAGTGCTTAGGGAGCTTGGAGGAAGAACTCTGAACCAAAATTTGGATTTTGCACATTAAAAAAAAAAGCAGATTAACAAGTATTCTTTAATAGCATACTTGTTTACAGCCGATAAAGACAGACTTAAATTTATGTCTCCCATATTGAAAACTTAAACTTTAGTTTTACATTCTTAGATCTCTATCTAAAGTATATTATTCATTGTAAGTTTTCCTTCTCTTGAGAAAAAATACTTACGTTTAGAAAAATTGTGTACTCTTTTCATAGTTAAATGTCAATCATTTAGTAACCAAAAGAGTAGAAACTATGAATGTGTGTACAGTTGTGTTCTCTCTGGGCTTAATATTCAGTGCCACACAATTGGTTACCTTTGCTTTTCATGATCACGTACCAAGAGTATGGTAATCATGGTGTCCCTCATTTTATAATTTTGGTTAATGATCTATAGAGAACAGCTTCTTTAACCTTAGAGTTTTAGCTCTGTAGGTCTGTAAATTTTGAGAATATATTTTCAACCTTTAAATTTATTGAAAATGAAAGGCTAAGTTGCCAGTGTGGAATGAGTGAATAAATAATAAATAATGTGAACAAACAGATGAATAAGTGACTATACGTACTAGACACAGCGCGTATAAACAACGAGATGTCAGATGATTAATCTCTCAGGCTTAGGGTTACTGTGGTGATGAATTGTAACTCTTTGGTATTTTCTATTAGTTACCCTCCTACTGCAAAAGCTGTGCTCCCTCTCTGTCAATTGCCCACCTTCATTATTGTCTTAAAAAAAAAAGTTTGCTTTAAAATAGCATGGCATTTCTAGACCTCAGAATTTCAGGTCCAGTTCTTAGACGTCTTTGAAATTTGCAAACATGTTTTTATTATTGTTCTTATTTTGAAGTAAATTTTAGCTAACATTAAACAGTTGGTTGGGAAGTCGTCTTTCAACAGCTTGAGCCAGCCGATCTTGGTAACCTCTTAAGACTCAAGGTCTCCGGTTAAAAGGTGTTTGCCAGAATATTTTCAGTCTAAAAACATAGCTTGCGATGCCATTAAAAAGATGTTAAAATAGAATAAAATTATGTTTTCCTAATGTGCTTAAGAGTTGTTTATATCTAATTTTTTAGAAGATAGATTTTTGAATAGTTCAAAAATAGCAAAAGATATAAAATGAAAAACATGTCTTTATCCATTCCGTTCCTACCTACCTGTCTGCACTCTAGCTGTATAAGATGTTTGTTCTATATCATTCCAGAGTATGCATATACAAACAAATCAGATGCATGTATTTTGCCCCTTTTTGCTCAATGTTCGTTTTGCCTTTAAAAAAACTATAGTTTTAATAATAAAGATCTTTCTTATTTTTTACAGCTGTATGTTCTATCACGTAAGGTCACTGTGCATGGTCTGCATACTTCCTAAGGACCAGGTTTTGAGACCTGGGCCCTGAGGCAGCAATCAAGTTGAACACTGAAATAAGATAAATGAAAGTGCTTTTTCCTCCTCTCTCTCCCTTCATTCCTGCCTGCACTTTTTCCTTTAAAACAATGACTGAATCATCACTTATTTTGTTGATCAATCTCCTACTGTTAAACATTTAGATTGCTTCTAACTTTTGCTCTTATAAACTGTGCTATGAAGAATAACTACACACATTTAAAAATAGGATTATTGCTATATTATTGCTTTCTATAAATGTATTTTTCTAATTTATTCTTTTTTCTTTTTTAGGGATTTTTTAAAATTTGTTTTTGCCATGCAGAACTTTTTAAAATTACTCTTTAGTCATTGTTATTATTGTATGAGAAATATTACTTGGTACTCATAAAGTGTACTGAGAGGTCCTGTATATACTTTACCCAGCTCCCCCACCTTCAACGGTTATTTGATATCTGACATAAGCACTGGAGAAACTGGGTAGAGGGTTATGTCTAATGTAACCATAGTACCATATTAAAACTAGAAAATTGACATTGGTGCAATGTATGTGTATGGTTCTGTGCCATTTTATAATGTGCAGATTTGTGTAACCACCTCTGCAATTAGCATCAGAGGACTGTTCCTTCACTACAAAGATCTCTCTCATTTTATTCCTTTGTAGTGCCTCTACCCTGCATTATTCCTAACTCCTAGTCACCTAGACAAGCCTGTTCTTCATAGTTATAATTTTAACATATTCAGAATGTCCTATGGAATAACACATATGTGACCCCCTGGCTTTTCTCACCCAGCATAATGCCTTGCATGCCATTCAAATAGTTGTGTGCAGTTTGTTATAGATTGTATATAGTTGGGTCATGATTTTTATCCATTCTGCTAACCACTGTTTGGTGAATTTAGACTCTATTTAGAATGTCATTATTGATATGTTAGTATTAATTTTATTTTCCATTTTCTGTTTGTTCTGTTTCTCCATTTTGCCTTCTTGTAGTTACTAAACCATTTATTAGAATTTCATCTTAATTTATAGTATTTTTGAGTGTGTTTCTTTGTATAGCCTTTTGGTGATTGCTCTAGGCATTATATTACATCTGTATAACTTATCAGTCTATTGGTGTTATTACCAGTTTGAATAAACTGTAGAAAACCTACCTCTTTTAATTCGCTTAATCTCTCCCACTTATAATGTATTCCCTTAAATAGTTTCTCTACGTATATCAAGAACCACATCAAATCATAGTTTTTTTTGTTGTTGTCATTTCTTAAGTCATCAAACGCAGGAGGCAAAGGAACGTCTGTTGTATTTACCTAATTTTTTTTTTTTTTGAAAGGAAAGGTGCAGGCAGGAATAAAGGTAAGAAGGCAGGCAGGCAGGATGAGAGAGGAGGAAGAAGCATTTTATTATCTAGTTAGTTATACATCCTGATTGTTCTCCTTGGCCCGGTATACGAACCCAGGTACTTAGGGTCTGTGCGGACTGTGCTTCACTGGAGGCAGCTGACCAGACCACTGTACCAGGGTGCGTGCCAAGATTTCTTCTTTTGTCATTTCCTTTCTGATTCAATAACTTCTTTTAGCCTTTCTTGTAGAGCAAACCTAGCAACAAATTCTCTTTTCTTTTATCTGACAATGTCTGATTTCTCCTTCATTCTTGAAGGAGGTAGAGCTCTGTTCTTTCAGCACTTGAAAATCTTCAGTTTTCTTACGTGTGTTTTATATATAATGTCCAGGGATTTTAGCTCTACTTAGTAGGAGGAATAGGGAGAAGTATGTTTATGCATCTTGTTCTGAAACCAAAAACCCATGGAACAGTTTATTTTTTATTAAAAATTTTTTTTTGTTGTTGTAGTAATTATTCTATACGTCGAAATAATTTCCTATGTATAGGTTCCCCACTTGTTTGATATATTTCAGCACACCATGCCCTCCACCAAATCACCCAAGTGTCCCATGGAACAGTTTTTAATATTTAATATTGTTTATATTGAAATTTGGAAAATGGAAGATGCCAGGAGTTCTCCAACATATACTTGCTTTTTAAAGGATTCTAAAATGATCATTAATGGTATTAAAATCCTGAAGTCACCAAAAATGATGTCAAGATCAAAGCTTATGATATTGGATACAGTATCTAGATGCATTTCTGGGGAGTGTAAAATGATTTATTTACCAAAAGAAAAAGACATTAGCCTACAAACAAAATTACTGGCTGAATGTATCCAGTCCTTGTCATCTGTTCTCTGTTGGACTGATTCCTTTCTGGGAACTTGATGAAATAGCCCTTTGTGAAAGGAAAGGACCTTAGAGTCATGTAGGACTCCTTTCCAAAATTACACATACAAGGCTTTAGTGGGGCTCACACTCATTAGTGTTGATTGGAGTTATGTAACTCCTATAACCCAGGGCATTATAGCTTGCTTTGTTACTGTCTAATCTAGTGCCAGACTCCCAAAAGGCCCTGGATCTGGCAAGGCCACAGTAAGATGAAATGCATAGCTTTTCCTTTAAAAAAAAACGTACTCAAAGCTGTTCTCTGTAAGTTTTAAGCTTAGATTTAATCAAGTCTAGCCAAAATTATTCCACCCAGGAGCTATTATCACATTCCTCCTTTTGAAAGCAGCTAAAACCACAAAATCATTGGCAGTCACATCCAATCCTTTAGAAACAAAAAATCCGTATAGTCTCCCAATTCCAAACTCTAACTTCCTTTTCTTGTTTAACATGTTTGTGGAGTTATTTGGAAAAAAAAGATTTGAGTTTTAATTTTTAAATCTTTGATTTAATGCAAAATACATTTCTACTAATGAAAAGGATATTGAATTTGGGAGAAGTAGAATTTGGAAAACAGTTTACAAGGGACAAGTACATATATATGTATATATGTGTGTGTATAGTATATGTATACTTAGCTAAAAATATACTATATGTGTAATTATAGATTTTATTGTATGTTATATATATTTTTAACTAGAAAAAGAAAGCAAAAATAAAATCCAGATAATGCACTAACCTTAGACTAGCATTAAAAACCACCAGTATTCCTTTATTTACTTTATTTAAATAATTTTGCATCTGCAGTTCCTTGAAAGTCTCTAAGATGGACTGAGCCATAATTTATTTCTTAGTTTTGTTTTTATGGATGTTTTCATAAAGAAGAAAAACTTAAATATGTATCTATTCTACTTATACCTTGTCAGAAATAGCTGTTGTTTTGTTTGAGACCTCTATAGATGATAGCTACTTGCCATTTGATAAATAGATACTTTTTGATTTGGATGTACAGTTTCCACTAGGGAAAGCTTTTTAGAGTTGATCATGGGTGGTATAGGATGTGTTCATTCTAAACAAATTGAGACATACAGGGATGCATGCTTCTTTACCTTCTTCTTAAATCAATACCCTATTTTTCTTTCCTGAATTCACTGGTTTTCACCCTTAGTCCTGATTCTACCTTCACATGGCTGTCAATTTTTTTTGCTAACGCTGGTAAGATATATATATAAATGACTTAAGAAAGGTATGGTTTGTTCCAATCTGTTTTTGCTCCGTACATGAGACTTTTGGAAGGTTAAAAAACCACCTTTCTATTCTCCTCTGCCTCCCTGAGAACTGAAGGAAAGAATCAGTAAGCAGGTTGCCCTTGGACTGTGTTTGCTTGATATAAACAGTAGGATTTCTATGAATGATGGAAGCTGCTTCTGGGAGAAGAATTCTAGCCTGAACAAATCACTGGAGTCCAGTCATCCAGGGCTCTCAAGGGAAATGTTTAAACTAAAGACCTCCCTATTTGGGCCATCAATCCAAATCAAAAAAATTCTGTTCATTAAATTGCAAAGTGGCCATCTGCTTGCTTAATCATATGCTTCTTTCCTATAAGCTGGCTGTCCTCGGCCAGTCTGGCCCTGTTACCAGTTAGCCTACATTTGAGCTTTAGGTGAACCATAGGTTCATTTTATTCTGAGTGGAGTATGGTTTTATTTATTTTCCCATTTGGTTAAACCATCTGAGAGAGAATTTTTTTTTTTTTTTAAATTGCTATTCTAAAGTTTATAGGAACTGGCTGTTTAGAATCTGGGTTGATATTTGGCTTTTGCTGAGTGTGTTTGAATACTCCCAGATGAGTTGTTTAATTTCATTTCTTTTTGTCATGGTAGCAGTGAAGATGGTAATATCTACATTTACTGTTTATTTGTTCTTTAGAACTAGACAGTATTCTTTGTTCTTTCTTTATTAATACATATGTAATATAAAGGATTAAGTTACATCATATAAAGGTGAGGTTTAGTTAATCAGTGCCAACCACTTCGGATGCATCTTTTTGCTATGTTGGTACAAATTACATTATGTGAGGGATGGGCTACAGGTCTAAAGGTGGCAAATAAAACTGTAGGAGAAGATTTCAATGATGGGGTGGAATGTGGGAGTGAGGGCAGTGGGTCTAACACAAGATGGAAAATTATAAGCTTACGCATTTGTATTTGCATTACAAGTTTGAACTTTCTGAAGATGATCACCAGTTTGGGAATATTTTTTGTAGTGTATTCATTAGTACTGTCACTGAATCAACTAAATTTTTTGGCATTATGTAGGCCTAATTTTAGCTAATAAATTTAGTTCTTATTGTTCCATTTTAATTAACTGACTTTCAGTATATATGTTGAAAGAACCATAGAAATATTTTGAATTGATTATAAAAATCCACTAAGTAGAGTTTAAAAAATTTCTCAAGTTTGATTTTTCAAAAAAATTCCCTTTTATTCTGGATGCTATAAATAGAAACCTATAAGGAAACCTCCGTTCAGTACTCAGTTGGGAGAGCTGCCTGCTCATGGGCAGGAGATTGAGTCCACTTTACTTCTCATTCTTTCCAAGCGTCTGTCATATGAGGTGCCCTTCTTGAGCATTGTCTTATTTTAACATCATGTCTTCTCATTAGTCTTCTTTCTTCTTTATGATTATAATTACATCAAGTCATAAGATTCAGAAAAACCATGTTTCTGCTAACAATTGAAAGGAAACACAAAAATGAATAAGAATTTCTGGCAATTCATAAAATTAAAAGAGGATTACGTAAGGTAACGTGTTTTGTTGAAATCCCTTGAAATCAAGATGGTGAGTATTGCTATGATTTTGTTTATTATGTTTCAAATTCTCCAAATTGGCCATTTGTTATACTGAGAAGCCACGGTCCACTGTTCAAGTCTTAATAGAATTGTCATCTTTATTTTCTTTGTTTTTTAAAGGAAAGGTGCAGGCAGAAATGAAGGCGAGAAGGCAGACAGGCAGGAAGAGAGGAGGGATAAGCACTTTTATTTTTATTTAGTTGTTCACATTGGTTGTTTCTTCCCGTAGCTGGGGAATGTGCCTTTGCTCCTTCCGAGGTGGTTGAGCTAATTGCTGCTCCACCAGAGCACCGAATTGTCTTAATTGTGGCCATCAGTAACAACTGGATATGGGGGTGGACGTAATGTTATTCTTTTCTTAGGATGAAAGCCTAGGTCCACAGCATCAACTGCAGTAGTAATCGGCATAAAATAAGTTACAGTGCTTAAATGGAGCATTCTCCTCTCGGTTTATCTCCTCTCAGTTTTATTCTTACTTAACTTGTCATAGATTTTCTTAACAAGTAGCAGTGTTCATTTTTCTGCACTTGTTTGTCGCTACTGAGAATCAATAACCAGCGGGAAATTTATTTAATCCTGAAAGAACATTGCCCCCTGCTGGCTTAGGAATGAAAAAAGGTAAATGTGAGGCTGTGAGTCTTTGTTTTATAAACATTTTGAAAGAGAAGTCATTCATTATTTCTTTTTTCTCTTCTCTGTAATATTCCTTACTTATGATGGATCCAAGTTCAAACAAACTTTTGAGATTGCAGAAAAAGCACCCAGGCATTTGTACACAAAGCAGGGGCGCTGCCAATGCCTGTGGGAGGTTGAACAGAAGAGATGCATTTTCAGGTCTAAATTTGACTCTGTTGAATCATGGAAATAAGAAACTTAAAAAGGACATTAGAAACTATTTAATTAAATCTCCCCAAAAAGTGAAGAATCAGAATTGAGGATTGAAAACGACCTTTTGTAGTTCACAGAGTTGGATTTTGGTGGATGGATCAGAAGAGAAATCTGCTCTCCCTGGTCACGGTCCTTTCACAATATCAAATTAGCTCTCATTGCCTAGGGCTCAAGATTTGGCAAATGGTAATTTTTGACAGTATATCAAGGTTAACTGACGTGTGTTGAAGAGGCACACTTATATGTCATTTTGGAAAGTTAAAGGTGTTTGTTTTTTACTTTTATCCAGTGGTTCACTTTAGGGACTTCTATTGTTTCTGAGGAAAAGCAGTAATTGGTACATGGCAGAACCACCCCACCAATTAGGTGGGGGTGCCTGGAGAAGACTACAAATGGCGGTCCAAACACTGCTCTCATCTTCACCTGCCATTCTGCACTCTGTCCTGCAGGAGAGGGGCCTGGTATGCATGCACCTGGAAACCCCAGCTTGCCAGCCAGCACCATGTCCCTCCTCATTTTCCCAAACAGCCACCCTTGACACTCAGGGAAGAGGATTGCAAAGGCCCAGAAACTGGACTTGAGGCCATTGGACAGGAATTTCAATGTCATGGAGACCTGGAGTATATTTTAGAATGGGCACGCCTTTCTGTGAAGAGCACAGCAGTGAGAGGAGGACCAGAGAGACGGGCCTGATGCAATGCATCAGGATGGCCGTTGTATTTAAGTAAGTAGTTAGAATGTATGAAAGTAAGTAGTTAGAATGTTGAATTGTTTAATAATTGAGGAAGATGAGTATTGCCTCTTAAGAAGAAATTGTAAACAATTCAAAACTTTCATCTTGGAGGTTATGTAGCACAATGGAAAATTTTATTGTGTGGAATATCCAGGTTGTAAAATTGAACAGATATGATGACTTAAAATGCATAAAACATCAACTAAAGATTTACTGCAAGGGGTTTAGCCCATTAATATACCTGTATATTTGCATAAAACTATGAGTATCAAAATGCTTCTTGCATCATGGTTTGTGATAACAAAACATTATACACAAGTGATTTGGTATCTTATTCGGGATTAGTAAATAAATTATGCTACATTTTAGATATTGAAACATCGTGCACCCAGCAGAAAGAATGAGATAACTCTAAATACCAAAATGAAAGTATCTTCAAGAGTATTTTAGTTGGAAAAAAGCAAAGTGCATATAATATATTTCTACTGGTGTAAAATAAATGATTTTATATAAATTAAAAAGCCTGACTAGACAGGAATATTACAAATGATAGTCATTTTAAGGAGGCAGGGATATAGGTGGTGATTTTTCTTTATTTTTCAGACATTCTTTCATGTTCTCGTAACTTAAAAAAGAAGATGAACAAAAATGAATGCCAAAACAGTCCGGGGAGAAGTTTTCTTGAATTCTAGTCATCTTTCCCATGCAGTTAAATTCTGACACATCTTCAATATAAGCAAACTTGTCCATATCACAAATCTTCTTGCTCTGGATATGGTCAGAAACAGAGGGCTAGGGTTTGGTTTCTATTAATAAGGTCATTTTCATATTGAGCATGTATGTGTGTTATCATACAATGATGAAAAATATGGTTGGTTCATTATTGGGTTGTGTGAGGTGGCGTCATCCAGGAGAGAAGACTAAATTCTAAAGAAATCTTTGGCTTTGGCTGAGATATCTAGTTAGTTCATTTCTGTAAGTGATATCTGTCACAGTTTCATGAATAAAAAAGGCACCTGGAGGCTTTTTCAACTAAGCCCAAACTTGCATAATTTAACCTTTAGACATTGTTTTTCCTTTATACCTACATTTCTGACTCTTTGCAATAAGTTCTCTCTCAGAAAAATTCATGCAGACAATTCAACAACAAAAGGACCTGGTACCAGTTTAAGGAGCTTGTGGACACAGCAAGGTCATGAAATCAATGGAACTTCCTAGTTTTCTTCCTTTGTGGTGTTTTGTGGTTCTTATATATCCTTTCATTTTATTGGCCTGTTTGGTGACATTTCAAGGACTAGGCTGATGCCTGTTTCTTAGCAGAACCTAGAGAAGTGATAAAAGGTTAGCTTATGTTAGATTGCCAATCAACGCTGAATCCCTAGCTTAGTCTTTGAATTCTAAAACTTTTTATTTTCTTCCAAATTCTTGGTAATAATTACATGCAAATGTACTGATTATTATTATTTTTTGCACAGATGAGAAGGAAATGATCTTAGTTTGGTTACATTTTAATTCTAGGCATAGACAAATTGTTTATGATTCTAGCTTCCTTAATTGGCATGTAAATTAACTTTTAACTGTGACTTATCTCCTAAAAGACATGATTCATTAAAATTGGAGGAATTCTCTTGATTTATGCATACAATTTCATGTGCTCTTTGCCTGGTTCGTTCAAATTAGTAAGTAATCAAATTACCAAGTTATGCTTGCAGCCTGTGTTCTAATTAGTCTGGATGGCAACTCATTCATATGAAGCCACATAATAAGTTGTTAGAACATATTATAACTTTAAATTGAATTGTCTCAGAATTGTCTGTTACATTTTTTTATTCTAGTTTTTTTGAGTTGAAATACATTTATTCAAGAGAGAGCACACACTGTATATTTATTCTTTCAACTTTACCATTTTTCCTGCTGCAAGGTTATCAGATGGATATTGGAAAGAGTAAGGCATTTTCTGATAAGAACTCCTGACTGGTTTAAAAATTAAATGCTTTTCATTTAGCAGACAGGTATAGTAAAAACAACCCGAGTTTTCATTTGAACAAGGTTGGAATGCTGATGTACTCATTACTAGGTACTTTCTGTAATTTACTAGGTGTGCACATTTTGCATCTTAAGCTTTCTAACGGATAGTGACTTCAAAAACAAAATAGGCATATCATTTTAGTCCTGCTAGGGAGTCGTGACAAAAGAGCAGTATTGAGAAAATACAGGTGCCTGCATGAGCTGTGCTTGGCATGGCCTGCAATTTGACCTTTAATTCAATAAACATTGAGTTTCTAACATATTCTCAATATCTTTTAAAAAGAAGTCTTCCATATTATTTCTTAATAAAAGGATATATCACAGAATATTGTTCTATAATAAAAAATTATATCATCTGTAAATCTCTCCTACTCTGTACTTCTACCTATATATTATATAATAATGGTAATTGATATTTATTAGTTTAGCCCTAAGCCCAGAGGATCTTTCCAAATGATTAAATATAGGGTAAGACATATGACTTCATATTTAAATATTTTATTATGTTATAATTCCTTAGAAATCAGTAATCCAACTGATTGGGTTTCCTTTTGGGCACAGGTGAATGTACATAGTTTAATCCTACGTAGTACTTTGAACAATTATGTGTATATAGTCTGTCGACCAGGATATCAGTGTACATGATCATACCGTCTAACCAATTCTTTGAAAATTATTAAGAATAATATAATAATGGTACCCATTATTCAGTGCTTACTATAATGCCAAGCTCTGTGTGTTTCTTAAAGAATTTCATTTAACATTGACATTGACACAAACTATCTGGGATGTGCAGTACTACCCACATTTCACAGATTAAGAAACCCAGGGGGTTAAGTAAATTGCTTAACATCAGGAAGGAAGGGACAGAAACCAGACTCAAACCTACAACCATCTCACTTAGCTGCCTTACTCCATAGTTTGGACTATTAACCCTGTGGTCAAATGCTTTCTCTCTCAATGGCTCTATCCTAGGAAACCTAGATTGCCAGTTGATGACTAGGCTATGAATCGCATGTTCTAATATATAGTCAAAAGTATTTCAGTACGATGGGGAAATGCACTGGTAGTAACAAAACACCACCACATCTCTGAGGTTGATGTGGTAGGAAGGTCACACCATCTTTAATATTATTGGTGAAGGCATGGGGATCCAACAGCGTGAAAAATTCACTGTGAGTCATTTCCTGCATTATGGCCAAAATGTAGTAATAGAAGCAAAACATTTCACTTCAGCAGAAAATCAAAGCCAAGAATTCTGGTAATAT
This sequence comes from Solenodon paradoxus, assembly GCA_004363575.1. Lineage (NCBI taxonomy): Eukaryota > Metazoa > Chordata > Mammalia > Eulipotyphla > Solenodontidae > Solenodon > Solenodon paradoxus. The sequence goes on along the minus strand of RJWH01000321.1, from coordinate 485,552 downwards.
CTGCAGACAGATGATCTGGCCTCTGACTTTGAAGGATTCTTATCTGTCAGTGGAGACACTTTAAAGTTAACAGTCCTCTAGACTCTTGTACTTGTGACATGCGCTTTTCTTCTGGGCAGAAGGTCTTTAGCATCTTCAAATTCTCCCTGGTGTCCAGCACCAAAATAATGTTAAGAACCAGCTTATCTAAATTCAGCTTTTCAAAGTGATTTATATATATATATATTTTTTAAAGATATAGTTGAAGATAATTTCTGAGGATGTAATTATGTGAGATTTTGCATTAACTACTTTGGATAAAGAAAACTGAGCAGTATGGCTTAATGTTTAAGAACAGTAGGTTATGGAAATTAGTATTGGGTTTGAATCATTATCACCATCATAGTCATTTCTAACATATAACCTTTGTAGTTCGACTTCCTTTAAATGAGGATAGTAATATATACCTCACTGGTTTGTTAGTGAATTATATGAGGAAATTTAAATGATCTATGCAAAGAAAATATAAATGATCAAAAGAGAGCAAATCATATGGTACTTAGGTTCATTGGTATTCAGTAAATGATGATGGATAGAGCCCTATAGCCCTTATTTTAAAACTTAGAACAGTTAAGTGAATCCACCCAATACCCAGGACACACAGAAAACCTAACAACGGATTGAGTCAAGGAAAGTGAGTTTCAGCAGAATCGAGGCAGGACGTACGAGAGAGAGCAGCTGGTTTGCTGTATTAGATGCCGCGCTCCAGGCTACCATGGCGAAACTTGGTGGATGGGCAAGGACTGAGGGGTGAGTTGATGGAGCAGTTGCAGAAAGTATGTGATGTTGCTTTTGGGTCATATGTCGCACCTTGTGTTCATATGTTCCCATGCTTAAGTGTGTAGATGATGTCTCCTGGGGATATTCCAGCTGCTTGCAAAGCCGAGCTTCATCTATTACAATTGTGAGCACATGTGAATGATCATATGGAAAAATATGTTTGTTTGTAAAGGGCGGGGGGTGGGAGACAGAGAGAAAGACTCGAAAACTGAAAATGCTCCCAAGCTGACATTGCTCTCACGACAGCTCTGAGGTGGTCAGGGGAGACTCTTCGCCTCATGCAGGAGAAACTTCTTCATGGCTAGGTTTCCCTGTCTGCCTTAGTGTAAAAGAAAGACGTGACTTCACAATACTATCAAAACATTTCAACAGCAATTGAACCAAGAGAAATAATCCTTTAAAATGATAATCAGCAATAGTGAAAATTTGACAGGAACTAACGTTTTAAATGAGCTATTGCCTAATGTAACAATTGCATTGAATCAACAATTCACATTAAATCTCCTCCTTGGGGTCTGGCACATAGTAGGCGCCACATGTTTTTTTTCCTCCCCTCCCCTTTCATATCCCGCCCTTTCAATGAAAACCTGAGCTCACTGGGAGCTCTGGTCACAACAACATAGCGGTGTTTTCCATGGAACAAGACATATTTACATGATAAAATCTTTTTTTTAATTTACAAAAAATCCTGCCCCTTCAAACAGTCTTTGTTCTCCCAGAGTATGAAAGCTGAAGTCATTTAACAAGCAGAAACAGTAGATTTTCTCTTCTTTGCAATGAAGGCCTTAGGAAAGTATATGGACTTGTTGGCTTTTATGAATGAAATGTGAAAACACCCACTTCCCTTTCCCAGAGGCTGTTTCCTAGAATAACCTCTCTCCTTGTTCTACGTACATTCTAAATTCTTGCACGAAGCTATTAATTTATAATTGCTGATGTGACTGAACGTATAATCTCAATCTTCAAGCATCTCAAATTTTTTTTGGCAGCTGCCACAAGTTTCCACTTTCCAAAAGGTAATGTTCAGTTTATTTTCTTCTTTAATTAGATAGAATAGTGGTTATCACTCTATCAAAAGAAGCAAGTTTTCATTGAAAGAAAAATCTAGATGGTGTGATAGGATGGTGAGGGATGTGAAATCATTAAGAATGTTAGATCCGCAACTTAAAACTTAACTACAGTCCTTAGTATTATCAGAGCACCAACATCAGGATTTTCTTACTTATTCAGATTTGCAAGAGGTAAATTCCAAGCCTCATGATAGTATTCCATTATTTACAGTGACAAACATCATCTCTTGATGAGGAACCATGCATTTGTCTTGAGGAGAACTTTGGGCTAAATTGTATATCCACAGTCATTAATTTTATATGAAATATGGTAACTAATGTTGTCTCTTGTTTATAAATAGCATGTTTGGGGACAATTTTATCTCAAATTATTCCTTAGGGGTCACGGTTCTTTCTAGGCTTGTGGCAAATTAGGAAAAACTGTTGGATAAAGATCAAGGGGCCTTAAGAAGGCATCGAGAACCTCAAGATGCCAGGGTAGGTCTGGGATCCTCAGGGTCTCCCTGTGTTTCCCATGCTGGAACTCTAATGAGGAACCAGTGTTCACTTAAGATTCCGCTTGGATGAAGAGCAGCAAAAGGAATCTGCTCTGCAGCAATCCCTGGGAGGATAGATGACTTTCTGGGAGCTCTTAGCACAGTTGAAAACTTTGCAGGTGTGGGTTACAAGATGTGGTCTCTAGGGTCAGATGGCCAGGGTTCAAGTTCTAATTCGGCCTTTATTGGCTTTTTATTTAATTAATTTATTTCTTTAAAGGTGCAGGCAGAAATAAAGGCAAGTAGGCAGGCAGGCAAAAAGAGAGAGGAGGAAGAAGCATGTCACCTGCTTTTATTTAATTTTTTATCTTGGTTGCCTCCCTGACACTGGGCCTTGAACTGGGGACCCTGGGACGCACGTGGACCATGCCCAGTGAACTAAATCACTAGGCTACAAGAGCATACCACCATTACTGGATTTTCAGCCATAGGAAAATTATCAACCTCTCTGTGCCTTAGTTTTCTCATCTATAAAATGGGAAGATAATCATAGTAGAGCTGTTTTAAAGATTAAATAAATTATTTTTTTAAAAGTCACATAGGGCCTGGCACATGGCAACTTCATGTGTCTAAAAAATGATACTATGGAACGCTATAAAAAAGGACAAAATCCTGCAATTTGCAATAACATGGGTGAACCTAGAAGGAACTATGTTCGTGAAATAATTCAGATAGAGAAAGCCAAACACTCTGTGATTTCAGTCATAGGTGGTGTATGGAGAAACAAGGTAAACAAATGAACTAGGTAAAACAAAAATACTTAGATTGCAAACCCCGATTAGAGGTTACCAGGAAGGAAGGGCAGGGTAAGTCAGGTAAAAGGGGTTAATTATATGATGAAGGACAGAATCGAACTTTCGGTGATGAACTTTATATAGTATATATAGATATTGATTTATAATGATGCACATATGAAGCTCATATAATGTTATAATACAATATCACAGTATAATAATAAAATTATAATAGAAAAAGAAGAAAATAACAGAGAAAGGGAAGATCAATATGGCCTGGATCAGGGGACCAGGTAAAACTGTTTTTTTTTTTTTTTTTTTTTTTTGTAAATAACACTTTGATACATTGCTACGCCTATTCATTTATGCGTTGCCTGTGGCAGAACTTACTAGTTGGGGCAGAGACCACATGACCAGAAGTCCTAAAATCTTGCCTTTGGCCCCTCATAGAAACATTTTGTAGGCTCTGACCTATAGTCTTCATTCTTTGGCACTGGTATATTTCCTTTATTCAACAGTAAATGCTTTTGCTGCAGATCCAGCAAAAGTGCTTCCAGCTACTCTGTCCCTCTCCAAATGTGTGAGAGTCTGTAGGTCATGAAACTCCCACGAAGCGGAACATTGTACCAAGACGACAGGCCGCCTAGTGTCACAGAATGAATTGTGACTGGATCTTTTGTGGTGGTACTGTGGACAATTCAGACTAATATGAAAATTACCTTCTGAGTATTTATGTGAGATAATTTAATTTTAGAGCTCATAAACAAGATCAGAGTTATGTGGTTTAACAAAAGGTCTCCTTATGTGTACATTCTTTTGCCAAAACCACGATGAAACCCTGAAACATGGCAAACTTAGTCTGTACTTTGAGATTTACATGTGGCAAACAGAATTGACCAATGTATCTATTCATAAATATGCCTGTTGCTATTAGAAGGCACTTGGGAAATATGGATAGTTCTATTAAATATGAAAATTATTTCCTCCCTCACTACGGGGTTCCTGCTCAAGAAACAAATTCATACCAAAGTCCTGTAGGTAAGTTTTCCTTTTAAAGCTTTATGTTCCATAGCAAACACCCATCTTTTCCCAGCACCTTGCTTGTTTATTCAAATCTGTTTGTGTTCAAACTGCCTGCCTGGTAGGAATGCCATTGTGAGGATGCACTGGCGTTGTGTCTCCCAGAAGCTCCAAAGCACAGCAGTGTCCAAGAAAAGTGACGTTTGCACTAGTCCTAGGTAGCTTTAAAATTAAAACTGTTCTCAGGTAACATTAAAGTGAAAAACAACATTTTTTTTCTTTCAACCCTGTTTGAAAACACTAGACCAAGTCATGCCTATGTATCAGCTGGAAAAGATTTAGTAGAGGAAAATGTCTAACAATTCAAAGTTATTGAGAGACACATAACCACTCAGCGGTGCATTGAGAATTAGAAGCTGGTTTTATTACCCTCAATGAGTGATAGCAAGTGCCATCAGTGATCAGTTTCATTCCACAAGTGCTTATTTAGAATAAGCTCTGTGCAAAGCAAGTCTGGCCATGCTTTTGAAAACTCAGTTAGATATATTGGAACCAGTGTTCCGATTACTCGACAATAGCTTTTAATAATGACATTTTAGCAATTATAATTCTCTAACATTATATATATATGCTATTCTCACAGGTATGAGGTAATAGCTTGTGGTTTTGATTTGCATTTTCCTAATTAGAAGGGATGTAGAGCATTTTTCATGTGCCTGTTGGTCATCTGTAATCGTCTTTAGAGGAGTGTCTATTCAGATCTTCTGCTCTGTTTTGACTGAGTTATTTTGGTTTTGTTGTTGAGTGGTATGAATTCTTCATGTATATTAGATATTAACTCATCAGACATAGAATGTTTAAATCTTCTCTCCCAGTTACTAGATTGCCTTTTCATTTATGTGGTGGTTTCTTTCCCTGTATAGAAGTTTCGTAGTTTCAGGTAGTCCCATTTGTTATTTTTGCTTTTGTTTTTTTTATCCTTAGAGTCAAGTCCCCAAAACATCTCTGCGATCAGTCTTACAGAGACTATTAGGTGATAGCTATTACATCCAAGTAGGATGCAGAGGTAAAAAAAACAACCTCTTTTACACTGTTAGTGGAATGTAAATTGGTACAGCCTCTAGGAAAACAGTATGGAGCTTTGTCAAAAATTAAAAATAGAACTACCAACAATCCACTTCTAGGTATTTATCTAAAGAATATGAAAACAATAATTTTAAAAGATACATAAACTTTTATGTTCATAGAATAACCAAGGCATGGAAACAACCTAAATGTCCATTGACAGATGAGTGAATAAAGAAGTGTGTTATAAAACAACACACATACATACGCCCTGGTGAGTAGCAGTTAGGTCAGTCGCCTCTGTAGGATGCAGGGCACATACCCCTGAGTTCGAGTCCCACGCGAATAACCAGTGTGAACAAGTAAATACAAAATAAAGTGCTTCTTCCTCTTCTCCCTTCCTGCCTGTCTTTTATTGCCTTCATTCCTGCCTGTACCTTTCCTTTAGAAAAATGCTTATAATGTAAATATTTAATCACTGTAAATATACTAGATCTATGAAAATGGAAAATGTTAATAATATCTTATTAGCCAATGCATACTATATAATTAAAAGAAGAACGTCAAAATAAGACATCGTTTTAAACTTACAAAATTAGCAAAGATGAAAAAAATTTGAGATATACCACGTATTGGAAGTGAGGGGAAATGGCTACTCACACACTCTTGGTGTGTGAATAAGAAATTTGACAAATCACTTTGGAGGGCAATTTGGCAATATAAATGAAAATTTATTCCTTGACTCAGCAATTCTACTTCTAGGAGTTTATTCTATGGATATACGCACACATATACAGAGATGTTTATGCACCATTGTTATACTAAAAGAGCTAGACACAACACAATCCATAAAACATCTGTCATGGGCTGAACTGTGTGTCTGCCCTGCCCCCACACCCACATTTGCATATGGAAGCGCTACCCCTTTTAGAATGTGAGTATATGTGGAGATTTGACCTTTAGAGAGGTGATCGCATTTTAAGCCATAGGGTGGGGCCATAGTCCTATATGACCAGTGTCCGTGTAAGAGAAGAGCCAGCAGGGACACGTACAGACAGAGGAAAGGCCACATGAGGACACGGATCAAGCTAAGGAGAGAGACCTCAGAGAAACCAAACCTGCTGATTCCCTGATCTTGGACTCTTAGCCTTTAAAGCGGTGAGAGAATAAATTACATTTTTTGAGCACCCTGCCTGTGGTGCTACCTTATGACGGCTCTGGCAAGCTAATACAGCACCCATCTAAGGAAGCACTGCTCAGCTTCAGCATGTTATAGTATCCTTTTGCTTAGAGGATCAAAAATAAAGATGCTATGGTCTGCTTGTTTATTCACAGATACTTTGTGATTGCTTTTTGGGAAGAGGCCTGGTAGTGACCTGGGAGTAGATGGAGACTTTTTATTTTTCATTATACACCATTTTGTGTTGTTTGCATGTTTTTATAAGAATTTATAAAGTTTTAGAATAAAGCATCCAATTAAAATGAATAGCAACATATAACATCCTGCCTAGAATATAAATATGTGACACATATGAAAAGGAATACAAGCCCCCCACCACCACCCCCCACCCCAATGGGCCATGTATCTACTTATAGAATAGTGTTTATTTTTGCTTTTTTCCATTGAAGTTAAGCACTGAGGAACTTATCCTAAGGAAATGACTAGAGATACATAAAATGAAAGATGTTCAAAGCTTTGTTTTGGGCAGTGCTGTCCTGTGTGCAGCCAAATGAAAAATCCTGGGACAGGAGTCCCTCCCTCACCAGTGTGACGCTGCTTTGTTTATGAGAACCAAAGACTGGGGATTTAAACAACAGTGTGGTGTCAGACCTAGAATTAAGGTTCAGTTCTATGTGCTGCCATCTGAACTGGGTGTGTAGTAGAGTTTGAACGGCCTCACTTCATGGTCTCTTCCCTACTGCAATAACATACTGTACCCCAAGACCTTCCTTATCATAGGGACCAGACACTGTGCTGCTTATTCCTGAGTGACGGGCCAGTTCCCTGCCAGTGTGCAGAAGTATTCAAACAGCCAATCACATTCTCCTGCAGGAAGTAGAGGTCACCTCACCCTCTTGTTACCACGAAACCTGCTGCCTGGTGTGCCTTGGCTTAGCTGTGTAAGCAGTGTCTGGGATGTGGAGCACGTAAAGCCCAGGGACCCAGGTTTGTGACCTGGGGCTGAGGGGAGCAACTTAAAAAAAACAAACCCTAAAACAAACTAATAAATACAAATACTTCCTCCTTTAAAAACAAAGCAAAACCAAAGCTGTTGTACCCCAGTAGAGTAGTGGTTAGGGCACTTGCCTCCTGAGAAGCACAGGCCACATATCCCTGGGTTCAAGTTCTGGGTCTGGTGGGGCTACAATCAGTGTGAACAACTAAATAAAATGGATGCATGTTTCCTCCTCTCTCTTCCCGCCTGCCTGCCTACTCACCTTCATTCCTGCCTGCAACTTTCCTTTAAAAAACAAAAACAAAAACAAAGCAACAAAAACCAAAGCACCTGCCTCCCACAGACATTTTTTGTTCACTGTCTTCGCAGGAGCTTACCTTCACATGTCCCTGTGTGGTGTACACACCTCTCTCCTGGACTATGAGTGTATGTGACTACTAATCTGCTGTTGATCTCATCCACTGTCTGTTGTCAGGTGTCATGAGTTCAGCCGTCCCCATAACCTTAGGACATGAATTCCACCTTTGCTGATGTGGTGAAGAGAGGATAAATAAAAACCAAAAGACTATTCTCTCATTAAAATCTTGTAAAATATTTAATAAAATGCGCAACTGCTCTTAACAGAGTAGGCTTACTAAGTAAATGAGTGATGGTAGTTTAAAGGACTAAGTGAAAGCGCACACAATGGACACAGGAGGCAATACCTGGAGGAATCAGACAAAGCCCCAGAATCTGAGAGTTCCTGCCCTGGTGCCTTGACTCATCTGAAAAACGTAGGGGTTTAATGTCTTTGTGTTTTATTTCCAAGCCTTCTCCTAGCTGGAGCATTGTGATTCTAGAAGATTATTTTAGGGGAGCTATATTCCACACTGCACTGTTGGAATCACACTGCAGTCTCTTGAGTGCAGCGACAGGGACTAGGGCCTGATTTTGAACTGTTTGCATATGTAAACACACACACACACACACACACACACATGCATGCACACACACACACAGTCTCTACTTCCTCTTTGTTCATCAGAATATAGCGACCTAAAGACTAGGAAACAAAAAAGAAAAAAAGAAGAAGCTGTATGCTACTATGCCTCGCCAGAAATTGTCTGTTGGGTCACTTGAAATATCAGGACCATCATCATGATGTTTCAGAGCGCGCCAAAGTATTGACTGGGAAACTGTGCTCTAGGTATAGCGAATTCAAAAATAAAAGTGGTCTTTTTTTTTCTCCCACCATTTTTTTTAACTTTTAGTGTTTGAAAGAACTTGACTGAAAATATTCACAATAGTCCTTATTTTACTGCTGCAGATTTCATAAAAGAAAAAATAGACTAAATCCCAGACAGTTGAGAGACCCACAGAGAAAAAGCATGCGTTTTTGAGATGTTTTATTAAAATTTTTTAACTTCATAAGCATTGATTAATACATAAACTGATAGTTCTATGCCATAACATAAAAATGTAACATGATATAAAGGGAATAAAGCTGTAAAGGGGAGGTGTAAGAAAACAGAGACCAGGAGGCCTCACTGGATTCAGCACTAATAACACTCAAGTTGTTATATTTAGGCCAGAGAGTGAAAACCTGACACTCTCATGGTGGTTGAGAGAATGATTTTTGGTCAGGCTCTACTAGTTAGGATCCCAACAGGAATCAAATAATCCATTCATATTAGGTTAATTTACAGGGAATTTAATTCAGGGAGGATTTAGAAGGACAGAAAGGCGACACCGAGTAGTACATCTCTCAGAATTAGCAACCCCAAGGCAGACAGTTGTGCAGGGAGATATAGAGGGTGTCATCTGGAGAAGGGGCGCGATCTTTAGTTGTGGGATACAGAGGCTGGAGGTGATTCCACACGATGAGGGAGCCCGGGAGTAAGCATCCAGCCTCGTCTCTTTCCTCCCTCACACCTCCTGTTTCAGCTCCCTCCAGCTGTAACAACTGCAGTTCAGAAGACAGGAAAGCCCCTGCATGCAATTCATACAGGTCAACCACCTGGTTATAAATCTAGCACAATTTATGCAATTGTTGCAGAGGAAAAGTTGGAAAGCCAATCTGGAATTGCAAATGAAGAGGTCCAGCACGCAGACCCAGGAGAATTAGAGTCACGGCCTTCTTATTTCTTAGCCATGTAACTTTGGGCAGGTTATTTAGTCATCAGGAGCTTATTTCCCAAATAGAAATTAGGGCTTATAATACCATCTCCGAAACTCTTTTCAGGCTGGCTCCTAAAAGCTTAAGTAGCACATGTGCAACTGGCCAATGTTACTCTGGGTGCACAGATTATTAGTACCTGAAGGATCTACAGAGATAGCCAAGTTCAAGGAAAATTTTAGATCACGCTGAGAGAAGTCAAGTGTCCTGTCTGGGGACTTCCAGCAGAGCCAGGACGGGGTCCACATCTGACTTTCAGGCCATGACCTTTTCACTGACCCATAATTTATAAGGTTCAGCCGCTGTTTGCCACCTTACAGCTCTAAAAAGGTGACTGTGGAATAACTATAGATCACTTTCCCATATGTTAGGTTCACAACAATACGATCTTCTGACATTTTGAGGAAGTTCTAAGAGGTTAAACAAATGGTCCGCAGCTACACAATTAGTAAGTAGAGGACTTTGGATTCAAGCTCAGCTCTTTGAGTCTGAGGCCAGGGTCTGCGCCTCTCTTGATATTGTCATGCAGGAAAGTTGGGCAGCTGCTGTGCATGGGAGCTCTCAGTGCTGGAGATTTCAAAGGAGGCCACAGTGCTGTTGGGACAGCAGAGACTAGGAGAGGGGTGGGGAGGGGAGACCTGGCCTCTGATGAGAGCGTTGCTTCACCTGGTCCCCAGAGTGATGGCAGGAGGTTGGTGGTCTGTGGCAGGAGCAGAAGTAAGGCGGGGTGTGTGAGTTGTGCTTGTTGATAAATTCAGGTCATGTTCCCTTAGGAACTAGCAATATGGAAAGGTGACCTGTTTTTAAGGGTTTTTCCAGCATATGGTGGAAGTTTTCATTAGAATGTTGTATGGATGGGGCTCTCGTGCCTTAATGTAAGGAGGGACTCATTAGGGAGTGAATATATGTTGTCCTCAAACAAAAGCAACCAGTTATTCCAACAGCAAACAAAACAACAGGAGAGAGGACAGAGGGTGAGATCGTTCATGGTGCCATCCGTGTACACGTCTGAATCCAAGGCTGTGACCCCTAGATGACCCCTGGAGGACCCGCCCCTGAGTCCCACTGCATGGCGACAGCATGGTTTCTCATGAAAAGACACAAGGCATGTGTCTTGCAGTCTGCTGATTTACATGCGTGAACATTCTTTCCATCTGGCCTCCCAATCTCATTTCAATAGGGTTCTGAATATTAACGTTCACACCTAAGTCCCTTACCTAACAAACTAACCGGGATTCACCTAAAACCACAAAATGCCTCTTTCAATAAAACAACTAATTTTGCTTTGAAAAACAAATGGTCAGTTGGGCAAAATTAAGCTAAACTTACACTAAATCTTCCTCTATGGATCTTTCAGGCTGTCTTTTTAAAATATTTATTTCCAAAGTAGCTAATAGCATAGACACCTTTGACTTGAATTTCTGTGACTGTGTGTCAAATATAGTCAAAGATTGACATGAATTTTACATAAAGTGTGGTTCAGTAAAGTGATCAGACATTATGTAAAAGAATTGTGAAATACTTGCCCCCAAATATACGCAATAAGTTTACAATTTGTAAGCACCAGATCCCCTTTGAGATAGAGGAAACCCCCTCACCCCACAGGGATAAATATGTTCTCCTTCAAGGCTCGGTTTTTTCTGTCAGAAGTAGCAGTGGGTTAGTGAGGCCTGACTCTGGCCTGGCATGACTTCTGTCACATCCCAGTTGATGGCATGCACATAGATTCCTCAGAGTTTGACCGTGGAAGTGGACTTGGGCTCTTTCCTCCTGAGTTTATTCTCAGTCTGCAAGCATCAGGGGCCTCTGCAGACGGGCCAGCCTTGCGCCATGCTGTCTTGCCAACTCTATCAGCTTGGCACCATCCCTCCTCCTTGGGTCACCTGGTAAGAGTGAGTAATTGCTAGTCACCCGCATCCTGAAGAGCCCTTTTTTGAACAAGTTTCACTCCTTGGAATCGCACAGACCTTGACCATGGGCTATGTCCTCCACAGGGCTGTGTGGAGGTTGGGCCTGGGGAGTGAGGATAATCAGATAGGCCCTCAGCTGCCTTTCAGAGCTGACCAGGTTTCAGTGTTTCAGATATTTCCTTGCTCCCTGTCTCTGCTGTAAACACACAGCAGAAACCTGGTTTGAGGTCAGGAGCACTTCCAACTTCACACTGGTCACCTTTGAAATGGGGTACTTCAGACTTTGGTCACCTTTGAAATGGATGTGTTATCGCACATGCTCAGTGGTGAAGAAAACACAGGCTGTCATGGAGTCACAGGTGATGTAGTTGATGCAGGTTCTCAGTACGGGAGGGGAGAGGGTGTTTGTCTCCTCCAGCAATCGTTCTAAGATCTGAGGCTTGAGGTGTTTGTTATCAGGGCCCATGCAGGAAGCAGAGCTGATTATCATTCCTCGCTTCTCCATATCCACCAAGCATCTCCTGTGCTCGTGCTACTCAGCTGTTCCGCTCCCTTGATGCTGGTGGCCCAGCGATCCTTCCTGGAGACTCTAGGTGCGCTAATGTACACAGGAGGCTGTACTGTCAGAGAGGGATATCTTCTTTGTAATGTTTTCCAGTTCTTACTTGGCCTCGATATTGCTATATTGCCTTCAGTCAAGACACAATGTGTCTCACTGGCTTTTTTATATTTAGACATGTTTCATGAAATTACACCTTTGCTTTTAAAACATGTTGATGCCTTCTGCTGTGTCCGACAGGCTGGTGACCTCTGACTTGTGAGGTGGGCCAAACCCAGCCTGGCCCCACCAGCACTGCATGTAGTTTCATGGAACACAGCTACGCCACGATCAATGTGTTGTCTGTGACTGCCTTCAGGCTACAATAACACCGTCGCTGTGACAGAGACTGTTTCTTGGGACCACCAAGTTGAAGATCTTTACTATCTGAAAATATTTACTATTCAGAAAAATTCTGCTGATCCCTGGTGCACACAAAGCAACAACAACAAATCCTGTTTGCGTGTGATGGGTGTTTGAATGTCTGTCAGAATTTATCCCGCCCAGATCACAATGGTCAGGTGTGAAAGGGCATCAGGAAGGTGTCGGGATGAATTGCTTTCTTGACCTTAGGTCGTGCTGACTCAGCCTTCCTGCTCTGTGTACAGAACTTCTCCAGGAGATGTGCATATGCCGGCGGGAGGAAGTCAGCTGGGAGCTGAGTCTTTTCCCATCCTGTTACCCAGTAGTCAGAAGTACCGTTTGCAGGTCTAAACTAGAGATGTGAAAAGGGGGAAAAAAAAAGAAGAAAGGATAGAGATGAACAGGGCGGAGGAAGTAGCCTTCATTATAACCGTCGGCATTCAGCAGAGATTCTAAAGGGGAGCAGAACTGTTCCAAAGTAACCAATGAGATCAGAGAGACATATCAGAGTTAAAGAGAATTTAGGCGTTTATTAGCCGGCTACTGTACGGAGTAAAACAGAGTCAAATCATAAGGCTCTGAACCTAGATCGTGCAGGGTATTTATAACATGTTGTTTCTGTAAGTGGTTACAAGAGTAGAGGTCACACCCTAACATAAGTGGTTACAAGAATAGCCCAGCAAAAAATGAAGTTTCTCTAGTTCCTTGTTTCAGAACAAGCTGGGGGCCTATAGTCCACTGGGGTCCCCCACTGGCACTAATTTCTTGGACCAGCTTCAGAGCTGAAGGATCAGGTATGCAAGAGAGATCCCTGTGTCTCCCACAAGCACAGGCTCTGTCCAAGCGCTGAGCCTGCTGGTTGGGAACTCTTGATCACGTATCCCTGTGTTTAACACTGTGCTCCGTGGCGAGCCAGGTAAAGTCAGTGCCCCGCCTCCTGGCCTTCCGCTTGCTCTATGCCATGTGGAAGAGTCACTGTCTTTTTTCATTTCATGCTCAGTGGTCAGGGTCTAGGCAGGCAGTGCTTGTGACAGGAACTCTTTTTTCTTACACGAGTGGGGAAACCGAGGCTGGGGCTAAGCGTCATGCCACAGGTCATGGGGTGGGAGTGGGTGGAGGCAGCCCTTGAAGACTGGTCTTTGTGGCTCTCAATGTCTCCAGGTAAGACTGCCCAGAGCTCAGGGTCCTGCAGACTGTCAGGGGGCCCCTCGCTTTCCTGCCAGCGACTTCTGGCCAAGGTGCCTCACCAAACCTGCCAGTCTCTAGGGTTTTAACCTACACCTTTTTAGAAAGAAATGTTTACCTACAAAAAGGAAATCACCATTGAATCTGAGAAAAATTGATTCCAGCTGCAGGTTTAAAAACGTCTCTGACATTGTTTGCACATTGTGAATATGATTTTAAAAGTTCCCGGAAAAAGAGAGAGGAAACGCATTCAGAAGAGTGCCCCCGTTTTCGCCCTGGCGCGTGTCCCTGCCGCTTGCGGCACAGTTGGTCATCATGCTGGTTAGAGGTGTTGGCAGGTGTGGGAGTGGGCTTGGGGTCTATTCATAGAGACGCCTTCTGCTTGCTCGGCAGTAAAGATGGAGTCGGGTTCCAATCTACAGCACGGTGGACGAAGTGGGGAAGAAATCAGATCTGTAAAGCAGCCTGTGGTCTGGAGGCTTGATGCAGAACTGAAAATGGTTCCAGAACATCATGTTTCAGTGCCACGGGCTGCATTTCTAAGGATTATGTCATACTGGAATTTAATTTGCGTTCCTCTGTGCTTAATTTTCATGGTGAGGGGTCTGTGTGCTCACCGATGCTTTCAGTTTATTACCCTGCTATTGCAAAATGTATCACTCCAAGCTGCTGATCCTGTTAATGTCAGGAAAGGGAGGGGAAACCCACATGGCAGGACATGGAACTAATTTATGAAATGACTAGAAGATTGTATCTCTTTTCTCTATGCCGTTCATTTTATCCCACTATTTCTTTGTCCTTTTCTAGAATTTTCAGTTTTTCTTCTACTGTCCTTTCATGTTCTCGAACTCATATCTTTATCTGGGTCCAGATTTCACCTAATCTCCTGCCTCCTTTTAAATACAATCCATCTCTCCTCTTACTCTTTGAATGAGAATTCTCCCATTCCTCTTCTAGAACTCGCTTGCAGTTAACCATCTACTCTCTAGTTTACTCTCATTTCTCTTTTTGGTCCTTATTTTTAATTGTGCCTTAGACCACAAGAAAGAGAGGCTGTTGCTAAACCTATGAGCTATAGCCTAAGATATTATTTGGGAGTAGGGGATAATTTTCACCATTTTCTGGTCTGGGCTACTGATACATCTCAAAGACCTTGGTAAAAAGGTGTCACATGAATCCAAATATGTGTCATATTTGTGTTATTATTCCTTTTAATAAAACTACATTTAATGTTACGTTACACCTTCCTTGCAGGGATTCCAACTTGGTTACATGAAAGTTCAAGCACATGGAATAGTTTCGGCATTGGAGAGGCAGTGCATTATTGTGGGGACAACATGGACTTGAATCAAACAGGTGTGAATTTGAATCTGGGCTCTGCCCTTCTTTGGCACTGAAATACAGGCAAATTATTGCCACCATATAATTATTAATTTTTTTACTACAAAATATCTCAAGCTTACAAAGAAGTATGTGCAATCATATCTGTTTACCCACCATTTAACTCTGTTAAGTCTTATTTTGTCATGACAATTTCAGATTTCTCTCTCCGGAAACAAAACCGTATACAAATTGTTTAACTGCTCTGACGTTTCTTCTATTCTTAAATGGGTCTAATCATATTTATATCACCAGGTCAGGAGAATTAAGCAGCATGACATACCTAAAGTGTCTGTCACATGGTAAGTGCTTAAAACATTAGCACATGAATTAAAAAATAACAGGACATAAACTATAGGTAGCTCCTAATTTTGATCTATAAATATAAAGGTCATTTTTACTACTACTGACTTCAAAAAATAACCCCAAATCTAATGTTTCCTAATACTTTTTTAAATGCTGCATTTTTGCCAACAGTTGAATTTTCCAGCACCAACCAGTTTCTCATTAAATGCATTTTGAAAATAGTGTTTTATAGTCACTTGGCTACTTTGTAAAAATTGAAAAAGTGACTGTTCTTGGCACTTAATGGTCGAAGCACTTTCGAAGTGGGTTTTCCAGATGTTGGATGGGAAGTGTTTCCTTTGGTCGCTGGTTCTGCTACAGCAGCTCTCTCAAATAAACTGCTGTTCAGGAAAATGAGCAGAGTCCTGGCGGGAGGACAGCACATCAGGGAGCTGTGATTGCCAGGAATCCTAGGAGGATTGCTGCTAGAAAAATGCCGTGGCTGCCAGACCCTATCTACTACCCCTTTTCACAGTATAAGAACTGAACAAGAAAAAGGCAGAGTGACTGATTGTCTTGCTCACCCTGGGTTCGTGTATACATGTATGTGTTAATTTACTTACTAAAGTATTTATTTTGATAACTTTGATTTACAAAATAATATAAGCCCCTATATGTAAGTTCACCATTCATCAAATATATGACCACTCACTCTGCCCACCACCACATTACCCAGAGTCCCTCACCACTGCCCACTGGATGCCACCACTTCTCCTTGTCCCCCATTCCCCACTGGTAACCTTGATGCTATTGTCCAACGGTTGTTTTTGTTGTGTCTGCTTCTTTGCTTTGTTTCTTTACATGCCACATATGAGTGAGACCATCTGACAATTGTCTTTCTCCTTCTGACTTATTTCACTCAGCATCATCCCCTCTAGTTCCATCCATGTTGTTGCAAATGACAGGATGTCAGAGAGTTTTTTAGGGCTGTGTACTTGACTGAGTATGTCTACCACATCTTCTTTATTTGCTCCTCTGGCAATGGGCACTTAGATATGTCCAATTCTTGGCTATTGTGAATAATGCTGCAGTAAACACAGGGGTGCAATATATCTCTGTGAATGAGTTTTTGTATTTTGTGTATGATTTTTGTATTTTTGGGGTAAATAACCATAGTGGGATGATGGGACCATATGGGATTTCTATTCTTGGGATTTTTACTTTGAGGACTCTGCATATTGTTTTCCATAAAAGTTACATGAACTTACACTCCCAACAACAGTGTAAAAGGGTTCCCTTTTCTCTACATTTTGGGGAACATTTGTTGTTTTCAGTCTTTTGGCTGATAGCCATTCTCACATGTGTTAGAAATACCTCATTGTTGTTTTGACTTACATGCAGCAAAGTGTTTCTTAAAAGAGAAGAGAGTGTTCAGTGATAATAGAGTTGGAATATGCTTGCAAGGTGGGACAAGGCCTGGTTGCCACATGGTCAGCTGAGCGGAGTCAGAGGATGCAGGCGATGCACAGTTTGGGGGCGAGGCTGAGTTCTGTTTGCTGTTCGTGGAAATCTGGGGGCACCTGGAGAGATGAGCACACATTAGGGGTCTGGCTTGGAGAAGCGCCATGTGCAGCAGAAGATGCCTGGGGGTGTGGTCTGGAATCAGTCAGGCTCATTGGCAGCTCCCCTCTCTGAGCAGAGGGACTTAGATTCAGAAAGCAGAAAGGGTCTCACACACTGCTGGTGCTCTCTTATATGGAACAACCCCGGATCTTTCTGCTACTGTCACTTGTTCCCTTCTTGTGGACTGACACTCTAGGCTTTAGGAACTATCTTTGGAAAAGGGCAACCTGGATAGTGGTCTTGGATTACACAGTCTAGGATTACCCTTTGGGGAAAACTAAGGAGCCCTTAAGAACTCAGAGAAGTCATCTTTGATGCTCGTCGTCATTCTCAGGGCCTTGGGGTGCTGACATTTGCTGAGGCCCTGAAGTGTCACACAGTTTAATAGCTGGGCCTTTATCTTCGTCGGTTCTAAATCCTGCCCTGATGTCTAAAATTCTTATTCTCTCTCTCTAAAGGAAAGGTAGAGGCAGGACTGAAGGGAGTAGGCAGGCAGGAAGAGAGTGGAAGAAGAAGCATTTTATTTTTTTTTATTTCCTTGCGCATCTCGGTTGTTTCCCCAGGCCCCGTGGGATGTATATAGACTATGTCCAGTGGATTAAACCACTAGGCCACAAGCATGCGCCTCTTATTCTTTAACGATGGGTCTCTCCTCTGACTCTGAGAGTACAGTTCCATTTATTCATGAGCACTGGCCAAGTCCTGGGCAGCAGAAGCACCATGCATGGTGTGGAGATTCAGAAGTGAATTAAACATACCCCCTGCCCTTAGGGAACATAATTAGTTTAGTAGGAGACCGGACCATATAAGCCTGCAGTGATGGTTCTTATGAGCGGATGCAATAGTAGCAGAATGTTTATTGCCCAGTAAAAAAAAAAAAAAAAAAAAAGGCACCAAAACCCAGTCCTGAGCATGCCCTGGTGGCTCTGGTCTTAAGCCCGTGCCTGGGGTACAGATCACATACA
Organism: Solenodon paradoxus; assembly: GCA_004363575.1. NCBI lineage: Eukaryota > Metazoa > Chordata > Mammalia > Eulipotyphla > Solenodontidae > Solenodon > Solenodon paradoxus. The sequence goes on along the minus strand of RJWH01000321.1, from coordinate 467,667 downwards.
GCCCAAGGACCCAGGTTTGTGGTCTGGGGCCCGGGAACAACTAAATGAATAAAATGCGTCTTCCTGCGCACCTGGAGTTGCTGTTGGGCACAGTCTACATAAATCCCAGGGATCCAGGTTTGCATGCCGGGGCTGGAGGGGGAACACCAGTTTCTGCCTCTCTCTCCCTGCTTGCCTGCTCACCTCCATTCCTTCCTGGACTGTTTCAAAACAAAAACAAAAACACCAATCCTGGCCCGCTGCTGCAAGATTTCCCGGTGGTGGCTGCTGGCCCACACACCACTATTCACTCTGCTTCCATGGGGCTCACCCATCAATGACTTTAAGCATCCTTTTTAGAACCTACGTATTGTGTTTTGCCTGTGACCCCATTACCTTTTCTACTAAATGCTTGAAGTGTGTAGCTCGTCACCTTCCTCTCTCTGTCCTCTATTTGTCCTTTGATCTCATTTGTACACCAGATTCTTAGTTCCTGTTCTTAACACATGGGCAGTTAGCACCCATGTAAGAGACTCAAAATCTGTATCAGAATTTGAATCTGGTTTGAAGTCCCATGAACTGCTTCTTCCATTAAAGTTCCTGGCTAGGTATTTGAAAGAAACTATGAAGAATCTGTATTATTGATAAGCAATTATGGCTTTTTAAAAACACCTCTGCAAATTTGGAGGCATTCTTCCCATCAAAAGGTGGAATTTGTGAATGTTAATATACAGAATCCCTATTTATATATATATGTGGCTTGGAGGTTACAAAGCACCTGCACAGTAAATCACTCAGCTACTGAACCCAACATGCCTTGTATCTGCCACAGGATACGATGCTGTTTCCCCTTCTCACTGTGAACTCGTTTTTCAATCTGCCTTTTTCCTCTTGCTTCCAGACGAATCCATCTTGTTAAAATAACGCTTTTGTTTGAGAACAACAAATCCAATCCCTGCTCTTTGAGGACGGACTGCCCTAGGTTATTTGATTTTAGAGAATAGAGGATGGCAGAATGATTATGTGATTAAAAGTGTAGGTTGGAAGAGGTGACATAGCTTCTGGCTGGCTTTCTCTTGGGTGTTATCCGGTGGGACTCGGCATGACTGGAAGCTCAGAGTACAGGATATGTATTGTGTCTCTAATCCAGTTAAGCTCCCATCTGGCAGTCAACTTTTGCCTCTAGTGAGGGGTGCATCTCCCAGCCTTTGTGCCCAGCTAGATGGCTCTGAGTGAAGCAGAGATGAACTACTCATGCTGAGTTCTGTCCAAACTTCATTCAAGACACTAACTTTTGGGGAAGTTTTGATGTAGCAATAAATCATCAGAATTCATAATAAACTTACTGATTGTGTGAAAAGCTGTAAGATATTTGAAACCTTGATTTTTGATAAGAAGGGCAAAGAAAGATAACAAAACTGTTCTTTCTTGGACTGGAATCCAATTTTGGACTAGACTGCAGTGAATCAGAGGAACTAAATTCTCTTCAGTGTTTGTACAGGACTGACTTGCTTTCTTACAGTTAGTTATGCTTATCAATGAAAGGGATATAATGGAGATCAATCCCTAGTGTTTCGTGGTTTACTATTGTTTGAAAAACAGTGTTATTGCTGTATAATTGATATAGAATCAGCTGTACTTGTTTAAAAGATGTGCAGTAATACAGATACACTTGACATTCATACACACTATTGACCCATCACTATTGGGATCCCCAAAGTTTCCCTGTGCCCCTTTATAGTCTTTCCTCCTGATCCTCCCTGCCCTCCCCATCCCCTCAAGGCATCGCATTGACTTGCTCTCTATCAAGATAGATTAGTTTGTGTTTCCTAAAATGGAATCATTTAGTTTATATTCTTTTTTACTTTTTTCTTTCAGCATAATTATTCTAAAATTCATTCTTGTTGTTATATGCATCATCCTTTCATTCCTTTTTAATGCTCAGGATCATTCCATCATATGGATCTATCACAGTGTGTTTAACGCTTCACTCATTAATGGGCACCTGGTTGTTTCTAGTTTTGTGTTATTACAAATACAACTATGGACATTCGTGTACAAGATTTTATGTGGAATGGCTGGATCGTATGGTAAGTGTATATTTTACTTTTTAAGAAACTAACAGACATTTTCAAAATGGATGCACCATTTTATATTCTTACCAGCAGGGTCTGAGTTACAGTTGATTAGTACCATCACCAGTACTTGTTATGTTATGTGAATCTTTGAAATTTTACTTTAATTTATATTTCCCTAGTTACTAATGATGCTGAGCCTTCTTTCATGTGCTTATTTGTTACTCATATATCTTTTTGGTGGTATCAGTTCTCATTGGTATCTGTCCACATCTTTTGTCCATATCCTTATTGCATTGTGTTGTTATTTTTGAATTCTTTATATATTCTGGATTCAGATCTTTTATAAGATATTTGTTTTGTTTTTATTCTTTACCTTCTAAATCAGATGCCTTTTATTCTTTTTCTTGCCCTACTGAACTTTATTGTCTCTCCGCAATGATGATCACTGGAAATATGAAAATGGAAGTTCTTGGTGTATTCTTGATTTTAGTGGAAAGGCATTCATTCTTTTCCCATTAAGCACAAACTTAGTTGTAGATTTTCTGCAGATACTCTTCTTTAGAATGAGTATGTTCCCTTCTATTCATAATTTGATGTGCTTTTGTCAGGAATAAATGTTAGATTTTGTCAAATGCTTTTTCAGTGTCTATTGAATCACATGATTTAAAAAGTTTACTAATATGGTGAATTATACTATTGATTTTTTGATATCAAACTAATCTAGCATTCTGGGATAGTCCCTATGTGGTCATGATATATTATCCTTTTGATATATTGTTGGATTTGATTTACTAGGTTTTTTGGTTTGTTGTTTTTAAGGAAAGGTATAGGCAGTAAAGAAGGTGAATAGGTAGTCAGAAAGAGAGGGAGAGGAGGAAGAAGCACTTTATTATTTTATTCAGCTGTTCATCATTGGTTGTTTCTCTGGCCCTAGATCTTGAACCAGAGACCTCAGGTTATATGTAGACCATGCCTTGTTTAAACCGCTCTGCCACCGGAGCATGCCAATTTATGAATTTTTTAAATAAGAATTTTTGCCCTTCTGTTCCTGAAGGGCTATTTATGTTGTATTTTTCTTTTCTTGTCTCCATCTGGCTTTTATTTCAGGATAATGTTACCCTCATATAATGAGTTGGGAAGTATTCCTTCCTCTTCAGTTTTATGGAAAAATTTACATAAAACTGCATATTACTTCTTCTTGAGCTGTTTGCTAGAACTCATCAGCGAAGCTAGCTAAACTTAGAGGCTTTGTCCACCCTCGACCCCTCATTGTTTTAAATTCCAAAATCAATTTCTTTGAAAGTTATGAGGCTATTCAGATGATGATGATGATGATGATGATGATGATGATTTTGATGGAGCTTTGCTAGTTTGTTTTCCAAGCAGTATGTCTGTTTAATCTAAGTTGTTGAATTTATTGACACAAAGTTGTTCATAATATCCCTTATTATCCTATAAATATACATAGACTTTGTCGTGCTGTATCCTCTCTCATAATGGTAGCGTTTTTCTATTTTTTCCCCCCTTTTCCACAGCCAGGGTAGAGTTTTACAATTTTGTTCATCTTCTCAAAGAATCAGGCTTTGGTTCGTTGATTTTCTTTATTATTGTTCCACTTCCAATTTCCTTCATCTCAGCTCTGATCTTTATTATTTCCTTTGTTTGACTTACTTTGGAATCAATTTGCTCTTTTTTAGTTTCTTAAGTGGAAGTGAGATCACTGGTTGAGACCTTTTCTCCATTCTGCTGTTAGAGTCAACATCTGTCTGTAAGTGTTGACTTCGGGGCATCCTCAGGTGGGGTCTTCATGGCACCCCCTCCCTGAACCATGACCTAGAGTTCCTCTCAAGGCAGCAAGCTGGTTCGATGAGAGTCCTCACCTCATTTGTTCCCTGTTTCTCAGAAATCACAGTCCTCCTGTGCCTAATATCCAGTATCTTGAAAATCATTTCATATCTTTTGTCTGATTTCAGGCCAACGGGTAATTGATCCATGACACTTGAAAGAAGAAGTTCTAATATGTTCTTTAAAATAGATATTCATTAATAGGCATCACAGTGATTATGAAGTACACTATTTATTTATTCTAAAAGTTCTCTTTTTTTTTTTGCCCTGAAGACACAGATCTGGCATTGCTTTCACTGAGAGACTGTGTAGTGAAGTATTTAAGAGCTCAGATTTTATTTCTCTTCATAGGACTTCTCAACCTTCTAATACACTATATAGTTTGGTTATTTATTTTGTTTCTTTACCTCTGTGACTTTCCCTCCCTACAAGTACTGTGAAGAAAAGGATTTTGTCTGTTTGAGTTCCGCGGGATTCAGACCAGGCTCTGCCACCTTTACCAGCTAGAGAATACTCACTCCTTTCCCTGCCCCATAGCTTCACCATTTGTAAAATGAGGATAATAGTGCCCATCTCAGTGTGTTTTTGTGAGGACTAAATGTCTCATGTAAAGCACTTAGAGTTGTGCTGAGTTCATAGTGAATCATTCTTCTTAGAAATGTTACCGAATTTTTCTCACTAGCAACTAGACAGGGTAACAAGAGATGATAAATGTGAACTCAGCTCTCTTGGATCAGCCATGAACCAGTAGCAAACCAGCAAACTATCTGGATAGGGATGTACATTGAACGGATGCATTGAAATACAACTATTAGGTTATTTGATTTGGAGAATTTTGGCTTATTTTGTACTCCATCACCCCCTGCCCCATCTTTGGGAGTCAAGCCTGGGTCCATGGCTTTCATAGCCCTTAGCTGCCTGAGCCACTAGGAAGTGGGATGCAGGAATATTAGGTTATATGTGGACATAATAGCTATACTTTTCTGAATTAAAAAAAAAAGGGCTTTGAAAAATCAGTAGAAGAGATCTGATGACCTAGAGAAACTGCGTAATATTGTGTTCTTTGTAAATCTCAGTTTCTCATCAGAAAAGTGGGGAGAGCTGAATTCCTTGTGACCAGGTATGTTTTGGAAATCAGATATTTTTTGATTTTTGAAAGAAGGTGTAGAAATTCTACATTACATAGTCTGCTGCCACCAGTGGGCTGGCAGTGGTATCCCTGATTGCATACAGAACCCATTTGCAGCAAACTATATGAACGTTTATGCTAAGTGGATAAACAAAGATTGCAAAAAAACCCAGTGTTGGTTCAGATTAGGTTTTCCTACCTAAAGAATTTGCTCTATACTGCAGAACTAAAACATTTGTGTTTTCAGAGCTTTTTGCTTTTTGGAACTGTGAATAAGGATTGTAGACCTTTTATCATAAGGTTTTGGACTAGATTAAGTATGTAAAGCACCTGACATTCAATAGAAGTTCAAATTGTTATTAGTTTTACTAGTCACACCAGTATTAGTATTAGTATAATGTTGCAGTAATAGTCATTACTGAGAGGCTGTAAAAGCTAAAGGCCTGTTAGAAATAGTCCTCAGTTTCCCTGATTACTCAGTACTGGCTGAAACTATGGGACTATTTCAGGAAGGAATTAGAAGAAATAAAGGCACTGAAGATCACCCTTGGAGGTATTTCGTGTATTCGCTGACTTTGAGATAAAGAAGCTGGTGGTATGTGTACAGAGGGGTGGAAGCCCTAGGTCGCTTTGGTTCCCCAAATATTGGGAACTGCCTTTCTCCTCCTCCTCCCCCCACCTCCCCTTCCCTTTCCATTCTTCCTTGTTCAGTCATTTTGTTTTTTTAAAGGAAAGTTTCAGGCAGCAATGATGGTGGGTAGGCAGGCAGGGAGTGGAGGAAGAAGCATTTTTATTTATTTTATTTAGTTGTTCATCTTGGTTGACCCTCCTGGCCCTGGATCTTGGGATGTTTGTGGACTCTGCCCGATGGCCTAATCTACGAGGCCACCAGGGTGCGCCAAGTTTATACTCAGTCTTACGAATATCATCTCATGAGGAAAAGGAAATTATTTCAACCTTAGGCTAGAGGTTGAGGTTCACACATGGGTGCGGAGGACAAGAATGATTTTTGATTCTATGAGATGTGAAACATGTTATTGTCTGCATACAGAAGGTGGGACTTGAATAGCTTCCCCACATTAGTGCTACCGAAGCCCTGCAGTTGTTTCTGTCCTTCATCTGTTTAGCTGCACCTCATTTATTGCTCTTTTTCCTGTGCATAGGTAACAATTGACTGGTTTTGGGGGTTGTTAAAGACTGGGGTATGTTCCCAAAAAAGCCAGTACACCTGGATTGTTTTAGGAGTGATTCTGCTTTAACTGGAGAGTGAGAGATTTTATAAATGTCTTTCCTCTGAAGTGCAGCGCCTGCAAAATATCATTGATTTAATTTTGAATCCTGGCTCCTCACTTGTAAGTATGGGCAAGTCTTTTAGACTCTCCAACCTCAGTTTCCTGAGCTATAAAAATAAAACTATCAATATCTTCCTTAGGGCTGTGAGAGCTTTATGTGTCAAAAATAAACAGTGCTGTCTATCCTGTGCCTCATAAAGAGCAGCTACATTATTTGTATACCTTCTTACTTTCATCTAATAAGAATGTGCTAAAGGAATTATCTTTGGAAAATTCTTTATGTTAAGCAGTGATAATGAATTATAACATATATGACTGGTGAGGAGTTTGATAATGGGGAGGTTATACATGTGTAGAGAAGGAGGCACAGAAGAGACCTCTGTACTTTCTGCTCAACTTTTCTGTGAACCTGCAACTGCTCTTAAAAAAAAGTGTAAAATAAAAAATCAAGATAAAGTGATAAATGCCATAGCAGCTATAGAGACATTTAGCATCATATAATAAAATAGGTTTTCTTAACTAATGTAGACTATGCTGCTTTTGTAGAAAGACCCTGAGATTTGCTCAGCAAATACCTGGATTCCAGCCTGGATTTTTCTGGCTGTATGATCTTAAATGTTGCAGTCACTTAATTGGATTTCAGTTTTATTGTCAGTAAAATGAGGATTACAGTGAGGTAGACTTCCTCTACCTCCCAGGGCTTATGTGAAGATCAAATGTGAGGATGTCTCTGGATGGATTTTGTGGCACTGTAACATGACATAGAAATGATAGTCTTGTAAATGTATTCTTTTCTGTGCCTTTTTGGCAAAGGGAGCCCAAGTGTTGATCCAAGGAAGAAGAGTTAATCATAGAATAGTAATCTGAATTTAAAAGGAAAATTTTCCTCATTTTCTGCCAAACTAACATTTCAGTTTGACACAGGGGACTTCTGTTACTGAAAGCAGTGGGGAGGAGATAGCAGGGGTGAGACTCCAAAAATCAAGTAAAATGAGTAAAACACACAGGAATTCCCTATTTTGGCCTTTCCCATTTGATACCTAGCTTATTCCTGGCAAGATATTCTTCCCTTTTCCTGCTGGATTTCCATTTATGTAGATTTTATTATCTCCATTTATGTAAATCACATTAAGGGTCTAATTATTTGGAGACTAGAGGATGCTTGCTACTCTGGAGTTGACAAGGAGAACTGGCTTTGCAGCCCCAGATCCTACTTTTCCCCCTGTTACAATGTCATCCAGTTGATTTCCTTCAGTTCTTTTGCTCTCCTAAGTGCTTTCCATTGCTGTGATGGGTTCCTGACAGTTAGCCAAGTCTTTCGGTCTCACTGGCTTAGTTACTAAAAGGATGTGGGAAAGGCAGCCTGGTGCTGTGGCAGGAACATGGGCTTGGAGTCCTCAGACTTGACTTTGAATCCGGGCTCTTGCTACAATATAGCTCTGTGACCTGAAAAGTCACTGGTAGCTCAGATGTTAAGTCTGTAGCTCTGGCATAGTCTACATAAAATCCAAGGACCAGGGTTCAAATATCAAGGTGGGGGAAATACAACTGTGAACAACTAACCAAGTAAATGCTCCCTCCTCTCTTTCTGCCTGCCTGCCTGCCTGCCTGCCTGCCTGCCTGCCTGCTTACCTTCTTTCCTGTCTGCTGCTTTCCTCCAAAAAAGGACAGAAAAGTCACCCCTGTGTCCCTAACCACCTTCCTCACATGAGAATGAGAGTAAGAACCCCCTCCTCTGCCCCGCCTTTTGGGGTGGTGTGTAGGACAGACCGGGAGGAAAGTCTTTGGAATTTGAATCCAAATCCGCACACAGCTCACTAGCTGCAGGCTAGCAGGCAAGTCACTCAGCTTTCCTGACCTCCAGTCCTCTCAGATGTGACACAGAGACCACAGCAATACCCATCTGTGAGGGTTATTCTAGTCATGGGAAATGGCACTTTTTAATGCTAGTTGTTCGTAGCCAGTTTGCAGTCCGGATCTGGGTTTGAGCCCTAACTCTGCACTTTGTAGCCCTTTTGAGCTCCACTTCTGCCTTAGTAAAATGGGGGTAACATCTTCCTCGCACAGTTTTTGTGCCGATGAGAGAGAATGTACAGAAAACATCTGGCCCTTTAGTAAAGTTACTCAGTAGGTAGTATGATTATATGTAATACGCAGTTTTAGTCAATCATTTGTGTATCTGATTTGCTAATAGTGTCTTCATTTGTTGGAAAATAGCTAATAACTGACAGGGATGTTAAACTTTATTCTTTTTCTAGACCTGAGGGCATTGCAGCAGTAGAAAAGTGAGTTCTTGACATTTAGGTGGAGGAAGAAATGAGGCCATGCCCTTGGACCTGAAGACACAGGAAGGGGAAGCAATTCAAAGTCTTCATGTGCAGGTGTGACCGTGGGCTCTGTTCTCACCCTCACACCTAGGTCAGGTTCAACAACTTTGTCTCAGCCCGCTGAGCTCATACCTGAAGTATACACTTTAAAACAGTTCCTCTTATGTTTTCCCACTTAGACGATGATCTGGAACCTGCTACCAAAGCTAAAAGGTTAATTGTATACTGAGCTAGAAAACGAGCCACTGGAGACAGTTGGGCCAGGTAACTCAAACCAGACATTTTTCTGAAATTGGAACCAATTACACTGAATTTAGTTAGATAATTTGAAGGATTTTCCAAATTGTTTCTCTCCCTGTGCCAATCCAATTCAAACACAGAATTGCCAATTAACAGTGTGGAAGTTTTCCTAATTTCTGGCTTTGTAGGCCAGCTTGCCTGTAGAAAGTATAAGGGCATTCAGTATTCACAAGAGAGAATCTTTTTGATACTGAAGTAGAAGGACATTTCCCATGTCCTTAATTAAGTATGTTATCAATTTACTGACTATAATGCAATACTTACTAAGTCACTCCAGAATCAAGACAATCAGCTGGAAGACTTCAGTTTCAGGGCTTAGGTTGAACCTGAATAACTTGAGCATAGGTATTCAACCAGCTGTCAGCTCTACCTCTTGCGCCCAAGCAGTGGGCACACTTGTTTCCAAGGGCTGTATAACACCATACTACAAACTGGGTGGCTCAGCTGTACATCTTCTTTGGAGAGGGATTTTTGTTCTTATCTGATTGAAACTAGTAGACACTGTAGAGCTGAAGCACAGTGATGAAGTGATGTGACCGGAGGTTGCAGAGGGTCTCCTCGACGCTCTCGGAGCAAGGATAGAAGCAGAAGAGACCCTTTATGGGGCCGTTGGGGTAACCCAGGGAAGACATAATGGAGCCTGGATCAGGGTAATAGCTCTGAGAGTGATGAGGGAATGGACTGGATTCTAGGTAAACTGTTTTCTTGTTGAGTTTCTTATACTCAAAAGGATTTCTGATGGCTTGAATGTGAAGAGTTAGAGTCAAGTAGACTAAAACTAGTCTTGAGCTTCTGAAAAGATGGACTTGTCATTAGCCAAGAACAGGATGCCTGTAGGGGCAGTATGTGGGATGGGGTAGGGAGAAACTGAGAGTTCAGTTTGGGAGAAACCAGAAAAAGAGACTTATGAGTAATTACAAAGGTAGAAGGAATACTAATAGGCTGTGTTTGGTGGAGTGTAGGTCTACTAATCTGTTGAAACAGGACAAGGGATACATTGGTAAAAGATCAAGCATGGAACCTAGATTTCTTAGATGCTGAAACTGAAGTATAAATGGATATAAGATGTGTTTAAAGAGAAATCATAGTAAATCAGTCTTATCCCAGCCCCTAAATTCAATCAGAATCTTCATGGTCAGGAAAAACTTTTGAATATGCAAGGCTTAGATATAGGCACCTCACTCTTGCATGGAAATATGTATGAGAGATCATTTCATTTCAAAATATTCAGAATAACAAATTCTTCATCTGTGTGTGTGTATATACTTCTGATCAATGTTATAGAAGACTTTGCAGAGCCAACAAAGCTAGATCAGCATTACTTTCTTAAAACTTAGTTTAAATCACAATATTGATAAAGGGGAATATACAGGTTTGAAAGCCAGACTTGAGGTTAGTATTTCCTTAATCCTGGTTTTGGCCTCATGCTTTTTAGTTTTTGTTTTTTTTCTGAGCTAATTTGTCTTGTTTGTTGACCTTTGAGCATGGATTTTGTCTTTGCAGAATGGGCTATGAAATCAAAGACCTGTAGATTCCAAAGGAGACTGAAATAATATCTTTGGGAATTCAAGTTTGGTGTAAGAATATAACAGAGAAGATGATAATAGAGAACATCCCTCCAGAGAGCTGAAGACTCAGAGGCGGTGCTGGGGCCCTTCCTGTGACATACAGATCCAGGTATGTTGTTACCAACTTGGGAAAGGACTGGGTCACGGTGTGGAGTTGTCGATGATTTTTATTTGTAGCTGTTGGGTAATAGCTGACCAAATCGATGCTTCAATGAAATAACTAAGTATTGGCATTTAACAATTTTTTAACTTGTTGTAAGACTTTTTGGGATCCCATTTTCTTTTTGCCTTTTTGATCTAACTCTCAAACTCTTTCAAACTGCAGCAGGAAATTTAGATTTTAACCTCCAGAGTCAATGTTTTGTCTTGTGTCTGCTCTAATATAATACAGATGTTAGGATGGCTATATTTTACTTGAACACTTATTGAATTTCTGCCTTTCCCCTTTCTCTTTTTAATAAGAAACAGCCTAACTTTAGACCTCATTAAACTCAGAGAATCCAAGTTGTAATTTTGAGAATATACATGGAAAGAAGATATATTAGGTTATTTACTTAGATTATAAACCCTTAAACTGTTTTTACTATTTGAGAAAAAAAACTACCCCCCCACAAAAAATAAAATAAAAAGACATAGAAAAACAAAAAGTATTAAAGATTAGAAAAGTACTAAAGATTGAAAAAAAGCTCTCCAAATTCTCTTTTTTGACAAAAATCAATGTTATTTCCTTACTTGGGCAGCCTGTAATATGAATAAGATGTCACTTGTTAAACGCTATATTCATAGTTTATGGTACCTGCATTTTCTGCCTAAAAACAGAATTTTCCTAAATTGTGCTACATCAGAGAACTGCACAAACCATCAGAATATTTCAGCCACATCGAGATTGCCCAGTTTTAGCTTTATGCTGCTCACACCCTTCTCAGGTCTGCTGGCCAAGCAAGGCCCCAACATGTCCAGTGACTGCAATGACACCCAGGCCCTTTGGCTCCCATGCTGCATTTACCTATCAGTTCTGAACTAATGGTCTGATTTGTTTTTCTCAGATTGTTGGCAAACTTATTTAAGAGTTGAAAAACACTGCGCAGTGTGGATGTGTATTGCAAGTTTATTCATATGATCAGGTGCCACTTCTTTGCTGGCCGATGCGCTTCAGCTAGCCCACATGTGTACGCCACCTTTAATGTGCACTCGCTTTCGACTTAGTCAGTGACTTGTTGACTTGTGTTAGAGGAAGATAAACATGTAACCTTGTCCTCAGATCAATCACTGACTTGTTTATTCTTCTGTTGTAACTAACCATGAAAAAACTGTTCAAAGACAGAATAGTGTCTTCTCCCAGGATTCAGGGAGCTCTCAGTCAGTGAGACCACTTGTCAGGTATGACGCTGGCCTGCAGCCTGGCAACTAATAGAGATCACGGCAGAGATCTTATAGACTCGTGCACTGAATGAGCAGTTAGTCTAGGTGACTTCCACAGCCCTTTCTCACTCCTAGATCCTTTGATCAGTGTATTTGATTCAACCCTTTGACTGACAGTGTCTGGGGAGCTTGGCTATTAAATGAGCAGCTTGGAGTCATGCTCACATCCAGTCCATTGTGTGCCAGTGAACCTGCTAATAATGACACGTGTACACTTGGCCCTGGTATAGGGAATTGGCTTTGTGTGGGAGGAACATTTAAAATCATTAATTGTTTTGGCACTGACATTTTCTTTGAAATTTAAATTTTCTATCATGTGCTCATTAGGAATACTGGGCATCTGGTTAAAATAAAAAGAAAACCAAAAAAACAAGCCCCAAACGACCTGTGTTAGCTAGTACTTCTAAAATAACATGTATATGAGTCTATAATAGTACCACTGATTATTATGTTAGTGATATTACTACTGAGGCAGGTAGCAATTTACCAACCAATGTATATGATCAAGAATTTTTTTATTTTCTAATAAGACAGTAAAATATTTCCAGTTGGTCACTATGGTTCAATTTATCGGTGTGGAATTGTATCAAATCTTCATCCATATGTGTTCCCACTTTCCCCTCCTGCCATGTGTTTCTTGCTTTTCCTCATACTTTGCATAACATTTGCACGTAAGTTGAAACCAGAATAGGTGAACTGGAAGGCACTGGAGGAAAGAAGGAACTGCAGGTTCAGCTTGGCCGGGGCTCAAAGCTCAGCTCCAAAAAGCACTGGCTGCTCCATGGTTTCCCACATCTCAGATTCTTTGCAAGAAGACCCAGGCCTTGTGAATTTCTGCTTGATGCAGGGCCTATTCCAGAAGGAGACATCTTTCTTGAGGGGGACCATTGCTCCTGGCTGGCATGGAGCATTGACGTAGACGAGAGGCAGCATCAAATGTCTTATAGCTCTTTCTCATCTATATTGTTTCTCTTGTACCCTGTTCCATGGTGGATAGGAGATCAAAGGTGGAAGGGGAAGGCAGGGAGGCAGTCACATTGGCATGTGTTCAACAATGAGGAGCCTGCTGTTCTTGAAAGATTTATTGCAAATCTTTCTGTGTGGCAAAGATATTAGACTTCTGAGAGTTAGTGTGACAACTAGAAGGCCTTCCAATAGCTATTGTTAGGTTTGTCTCTGTCGGTCCTATCTGAAGAAAATCCCAAAGAAACGTAGTTTTTATGAATATTTGCTCTCTTTGATATGTCTGCCTTCTTGTTTTCCCTCTCTCTATGGGTGACCTTACTCTATGTGACACATTGAAGAAGCCAGCCAAGCAGTTTGTATTCGTGGGTGTTGAAGGTCTGGTAGAGGAGGCCCGGTGTTGCCTGCAGTAATGTGACTGAGGAGCTCAGGGCCTCACTAGCGTCATTTCCCTGGCACAGGCTTTTCCAAAGTGGAGATGTGAATCCTTGAATCAACTTTGCTTTGACAAATCTGATCAGCATATACATTGTACTTTTAATAACGGCTTGTGTTTTGAAAAGAGAGCTTTAGACCTTTAGGTGGTAGGTCTGACAAAGTTATCTCAGGATGCTCTTTCCATATGTGATGATCCTATTATAAATACTTGGAGCTTATATGGGTTTGTATATAGAAAATTCTCAAAAGCTAAAATTCTTTAATGCAAAGAACTTGAATTTAAATCAGGTGACTTAAGAGTTGTAACATTTGTATCTGCTAGTGATTATAAATTATATGAGTTTACTTATGGAGACTCTAGCAAAATACACTATGAACATTGCAATATTGATGCTCTAATTTATAATTAATCAGGCATGACTGTCGGATTTTTAATTAGCTTGGTTAATGCAGGGGAAGGCCACTAAAAGGACTTATAGTTCAGAGCACTGAAAAGATTTCCATGTATGTGATTGCTTCTGTCAGGCACACTGAATCAGTGAATCACTTTTGTTTTCTCCGGGAAGGTGTTGAACTTGGGTGACATGGGAGGTTTGCTACCATTGGAGACCACTTGCAGTTAGAACTGATCCATATCCAAACAGCTCTACTTGACAGGCAGGTGACAGGTTTGCAACAGAGCGAGCTGGAGATGAATTGGGTTGCAATGCCCAGAGCCATAGAGGTTGAATGGCAGCATCCAAGCCCAAACTTTCATGGGATGCCAGGCTAGATGAGGGAGCATGCCAGAGCAGAGAAAGATAAGGTGGGCAGGAGGCTGAGGTAGTTGACGCAGTTGGTAGCTGAGGGAGGCAACTGGACTGAGAAAGGGACCATTTAAGGGCAGGTAGGAGGCAGAACACCGAGAGGTTCGTGGGCAGGGTGGGACAACCTAGCAAGTGGGAGAGCTTGCTTTACAATGAAGATGTCTTCAGGCGAATGCCCTGCACAGAAGATCAAGTCACTGGGTACCTCAGTCTTCACTCCTTAGTGTCCTTGGACTTGTAAATCTTACTGTTCTGGCTTTGGGAGAGTAGGTTCTGGAAAGTGAATTAGGTTATCCCAGGAGAAACTGAGGCTATCTGACCCTGTCCTACTCTGCTTTTCCACATCAATCATATAAATAGCAAATCTCATGGCGGGTCTCAGGAATTATCCTGGCTAAAGGAAAATGCTGGAAAAGAGGTAGGAAACTTTGGTCCTTTACAACGGGTTCAAAGTGTTACAGTCTGGCAGCTAGAGGTATATTGATTCCACATTATCCTCTTTTACTATCTGACTTACAATATAATGCGTTGAATGCATACCTATCCTTTAATTTTGGGGTGGTCCTTTAAATATTAGATGTTAACAGTGAAAGGGACAGGGACATCTTAGTGGAATGTCATTAGATGGTCTTGGTTTGCAGTTTCATTTCATGAAGTGATGGCCTGCTCATTTTAATCTGTAATACAAAGAGGCTATTCAAATGGAGGAATATTTTTCTGTTCCTAGATCAGAGCCAAATGAGCGAAACATTAAAGAATCGTAGTTGAAACGGTTTCCAAATCAGAAAAAGTCACATTCCTCTGTAATTTCCTCATTCTGGTTCCCAGTTATATTTTCTGTGGAGGCTGGATTGTGGTTGTCATAGCAATTCCTTTTCCTCCATGGAATTCTGACGCTTGGGTTTTTATTACTTGTGCCTTATAGCAAGTCCAGATCTAGTCAAATCTAAATAGTTCCTTTTAAATAATATCTGATCAGAATAGATCTTTTGACCTTCACCTCATTGCCCTCATGTTTTTTGACCTCTGAATAAGGATTTCTTAGAACTCCATTCTGATGATCCAGTCCTATGAGCTTGGCGGTTTGCAGAAGATGGAGGTCGTCCTGGAAACCACTGTCTCTCCTTTGTTTTCCGCACAACCACTGGCTCTCAGGCCACCAGATGTTTCCATCATGGCTGGACACAGGTGGTTCTGGCTTAAATATTGAAAGTCTTTGCCGGATTTTGTTCCCCTTTCTTTCTCCCATCCCTTTAATTTCCTTTCTTCTGCTTTTAGATTTTTTTCCATGCTGTTTCCTTATATTGTTTTGATTCTGCTATTCTATTGATATTTTTCTTTTGGAGCTGACAGTGACCCAATTCTTGTCAAATCCATTAGCTTCTCATAATTTATCACTTTTCTTTGTGGCTTTGATATTATTAACTAGCCAGTTCCTCTGGCTTCTTTCCTCTTTTTGGCCTTCTTTCCATCTCTCACCCAGCCCCTGGTTCTTTCATGCCGGATACTATTCAGAGCCCTGCATTGTTCTGGTCTCCAATTGGGTCTTTTTTCAGCATCTCCTAGGCCTTTCTTTAATTCCTACTCCAAAATGCAGCCCCTCGTGAGGTTCTGCCTCGAGCATCTGGGTTCCACTCACTTTCTGGTGGGCTCATTCACTCTCGGGGTGCCCCCTGTCACATGAGAGGGCAAATCCTCAAATCCTTAGCACTGATTCTGACCACTAACCTCCACTAGACCATCTCCAAACAGAGGTAAAGACAGTGCAGCACGTCTTCACTTTCAGCACCTGCCATCTAACCCTGGATTCCTCACTTTCTCCCCAGTTCTAACGTGGCTCTCAGCTGCCTGAGGCACTGCTCTAATGCTGGTTGCCCAGCCTAAAAGCCCTTTGACTCTTGGACCCATTTTCTTTACATTTTCATTACCCAGCTCCATATGAGTGCTTGATGCTAATTACTTCACTGTGCTTTTCTGATCCCAGTCTGTTATTATTGCAGCCTTGTAACTTTACTGTGAGGCAATGGGGCTTGACCCTTTCCATCAGCTATTGTGTGGAAGAGCCAGTACCTGATCCTTGGCTAAAAATCATGGGTCTAGAGCAGTGGTTCTCACATCGATTGGTCTTAGTTCCTATTTAGACTTATAAAATACAATGAAGACTCTCAGTGAGCCCTGGGGAGTAGCATTTCGGTCCTCTGTCTCCAGAAGTATGGTCCACACACATCCCAAGAACCCGGTGCACGACCTGGGGCCAGCGGGAGCAACCAAGCTGAACAATTAAATAAAATGCTTCTTCCTCCTTTCTTTTCCTGCTTGCCTGCCCCTTTCCTTAAAAAAAAAAATGCTGAATACTATAAAGAACTTTTGTTTACATGGGCTTAGTTACTGATATTTATCATATTAGAAACTTAAAAATATTCCTTTCTAAAAGCAATAATGAACTCATATGAACATAATATCCTTTTATGAAAAAATCAACTTTTTCAAAGCAAAAATGCAGTGAGAAAGTGATCTTATTTTATGTTTTTTTTTTTTGGATGGAGTGTTCTGTAATGATTATTAAGCATAACTTCTAATTCTTCGTCGATTTGTTTCCTTGTTAATTCTTGTTTGGTTGATCTACTTATTGTTATAAGTGGTGCATTAAAGTCTCCTGCTATCATTCTCTTGTTTCTATGTCAGTCTCTACTTCTAGTAATAACTGTTTTATGTATTTTGATGCTCCATTATTTGGTGCATATATACATTTTTTTTTGTTTTGCCAATTTTCTTAAGGATTGACTTAGAAGACCGTTGGATAGTTAAATCTGCTTCCACATCTGTCTGCTATTATATAATCTTGGGAAAAATCCACGATATACTGGTGAAAGAATGAGAGTTTTGCTAGGTGCTCAAAACTACTAGATGCTGGGATATTAAAAGTAGGAGAAATGATCCCATTCCTGAAATCAAACCTCTCTGTGAATACAGGCTTGAACACTAGTAAATCATAATGCAATGAGTTGAGAGAAGACAGATCTTTCAAGAGAAACCGCAGAGACACAGGACTGTCTTCTCTTTTCTAAGGTATCACCAGGTGATGAATGATCTGCAGTTCCCTTTCTGATGAGACTCTTAAGAACACTTATATACAATGATGTCTAGTGCTTGGTGTTATGCAGAAACTTATCACCTACAGGTAACTATGAAAGCTTTTAATCGTCTGGGGACTGAACATAGGCTGAAACAGTTGAGTGAGGGGTGAATTGTGGGGAGAGGAGGCAGGAATTTATGACTAGACCTGAAAATGGTGGTGGTAGGTTCCCAAAAGTAGTGAGGATATTGTCTCTGGATGGCTGAGAGTATCTCCTTTTCATACTGCACTGAAGTATGAAAAGTATGAAGTATGAAGTATCCTGGCAAGCACTGCAAGAAATGCTGTTAGTTCTATCACCACTAGCAACCTTTCTATATCGCTATTACCACCACCAGTTCCTACCTAGCGTCATAGACAGAATCTTGGAAACTGACTTTAAGTGAAAAGATGTATAACAAAACCAGATTCTCTAATTTCCTTCAGCTTATGATAACTGGGAATTTTTTTTCCTAATCTATCTTATGATGAAAAGACACTGAATAAAATGACACTATTTGAGGACGTACTGTACTATGAAGAAAAATAGCAAATGATGTACCAACTACTATGCACTAGACACAATGATAAACTCTTTCCATATATTATTTAAAAATTTTTAAAAATATTGAAGTAACTTTGATTCACAATATAATACAAGCCTGTATGTGCAGGTTTACGTGTACATGTATTATTTTATTGACTCTTCATGACGGTATGTCGAGGCACCTTTTGCTCCTGAGTATGTCGAGCGCCTTCTCTGTGCTTCAGTGTGCTGGATGCCGGGCTAGGGAGGGTGTCGAGTCCGACAGGCAGCCTGTGTGGTTATCGTGCATACGTTTAGTACTTAGAAATTAGCTGAATGACATGAATCGATATACCTAGGGAGCCAGACACTGTGCTCATTGCTCAGACATGTAACGATTATTTACTGAGCACTATGACGAGGGGCGGTGAGCTTGGTGTCCCCCAGCCTACTGTCATTGTTCTGTGCTCCAGAGAAGCAGACTGAGTAAGTCAGTAAACAGACACTAGCTTGCCAGACTTCAAAGACAGTCCTTATCTTCTGTGCTGGTAGGTAAGTCACACATGCACGTGGAGGGTCAAGGACCATCTGCTGGGTCATTTATCTTTGCTGAGGTTGCTAAAGCAGAAAGCGCTGTTGGGTCTCACTGAAACGGGGAGCTGGTTTCCTGAAGAATGTGGCAATGGCTCCCTTCCCCAGAAGGTGAGAACACAGAGAAAGGGGGATGGTGCGATTTCTGTGTTCAAAGCAAAATGGGTTCGAAATGATCCCTGAGCTGTTTTTTAAATCCTCGCCAATAAAGAAATCAATCCAAAGAAACATTTCCCATAAACTTCCCTTTGGAAACAGCCCAGGATTTCGAGTCCTCAACAATTAAGGAAGGTCTTTCAGGAGGAGGAAGCTTGGGTGAGAGAGCAAGGCAGGAGAAATGGGACTTTTTTTTTCCCTGAAGAACAGGATATTTTGGGAGATAACCGTGACTTTCAATGTGCTTTTTAAGCCAACTCTGCCTCCCAGATCACCGTACGGTGTGCCCTCTGCAGTTACAGGGCCTCTGGAAAGGCTGAGGAGTGCACACTCGTCCTGTTCAGTCAAAAATGTCAGGTCCGCTACAGAGTGTGCGGGGAATAGATACGCTATTCATTTTCTTTTCAGGAGTGAAGAGAAAAGGGCTGGAAATGAGGTAGAGGCCAGAGAAGCCACGTCCTTACTGCTGGGAGGGTTTACATGGGAATTAAATGTTCTATGTAACAGGTGACAGGATGGTGGCTTCTACCTGTCCAGCTGCCCTGGGAGGAATAAGCCAGGTGACAGACTGGTTAGACAGGCCCTTGGCTGGAAAATTTTGGGAATTTTCATACAAGTCTATAGAGGAGAGTGAAGGAAGAAAACGGAGATCATTATTTAAGTAATCATGTTGAAAATTCACTCTGGACCTGTTTGCATTTACTCTTCCTTATTTCATTTGCTACTCAGGAAGTGACCTCAGATCAAATGATGGCATTTCAATTCAAACAACGTGTTTTCAACACCTACTATGTGTTAGGAAGTAGCTTATACCTGCATAGTTTTATTTTACTCCTGATTTTTCTTCCCCTTCTGCACAAGTTCTAAGGTAGGCAAGATACACCTCGTTCAGGGTAAGATCCCTTTGGGGTCATGATTTTTCTTTTTCAATTGTTATTGGGGAGCAGAATTTTTAGGAACCAGAAAGGTTCCCAAAAAACATGTTATCTAACTCTCTCATATTACATTTTCACTTTATGAAGATGAAAAAAAATGAGGGTTCTCACCTTGCCTGTCCTAGGAATCAAGCTCCTGCCTCAAGCCAATATGTTCTGGGCCAGATCTGGGCTGATGACATCATCAACCCCTACCATTCTATTTGCAAAACAGGAACAAGTGACATGAAAGATACAGGGTTATTTTAAAATTAAGAGGGATAATCTCTCATATTATCCCCACCCCCTTATTTCCCACTTTGCCCCCTCCTTCCTTCAAAAGGAAAATTATTTAACAGGACTCTCACCCAAGTAGAACTAGATTTGAATGCCTTGTAGGCACAACTTGGACAAGCACAGGTGTTAGACACCCTCCTCTAGGCTTTCAAAACCCAAGAAGCACGCCCATATAGGATTCAGGGAAACTTCTGTACAAATTCACTTTTTTTCCCCTTTTTTTTGTGGTATGTAGCAGTCACATGAGAAAATGGGAGCGGCATTTCATAGCCACCTAGAAACTAGTTAGGGAAACGACATCACGGTGAAATATGGTAGATTACCACAATCATTCTTTTATTAGGAATTAAGTGAGGTTAATTCAAAATGTGTTATGAGCATATAGCTGTTTGACACAGGTTATGTGTAAACTGACTATTATGAGTGTTTTCAAATAAAATATTTCCAGGGCCTCTTTTAAATACTCAGTGGCTAACAAAATCGTGCTTTCAGTAGGGCTTGCCTAAACTCTGAAGTCTTTGTTTAGTTAAAAACAGTGGAGATATATTCACATGTCTGTTGATTCCCAACATTAAGGTCGCAGGAGAGAAATACTACATTTGAATTATTTTTCTTTCTTTTTCAAAGGAAAGGTACAGGCATGAATGAAGATGAGCTGGCAGACAGGTAGGAAGAGAGAGGAGGAAGAAGCATTTTATTTCCATTTTAGTTGTTCACACCGGTTGTTCCCCTCTGGACCTGGGACTTAAACCCAGGAGGGTGTGGCTTATGTCCTTCAGAGGCGATTGACTTAACCACTGCTCCACCAGGCCTGCCTTGAATTCTTTTTCATCTACTGTGGGCATAACAAATACATCCATTCACTCTGTGCCTATTAAGCTGTCAGTTTAAAGGAATTTGTTTTTCATCACTAAGTAAATGGTGTCAGATTAAAAAAGGAAAACTAGATGACCTTGAATGGTGTGGTGATAGTTATGATGGGTAGTGCCTTGTGATACTAAATTCAAAACCATTTTCTCAAAAAAATTGAAATTATTTTCGAGTAAGAGTCACATTTTCTTGTTCCCTTTTTTTTTTTTTTTCAAGCTCAAGTGACTGGTCAGTGCCTATGTCTACAGGACAGGAAGTTTCTTTGAAACTATCTTTGAGATAGGCTGGCCTATGAGAGATGAATATTTTTCTGTGGCCCTTCTCTGAACAAAAATTGAAGCTGGTAAAAAATTGTCACAGTGGCTGGAAGTCACATTTCATCTGTATATCATGTATCATATTGGAAGAGAGTGTCTTAGGAGTAAGTTGTCAATTTGGATCACATTAAAATTCTGAATACATCTATAGAGGCAATTCGTTACTTCTCCAGTTTCTGAAGATTCATTTAAGCTGTCAAATTTGACCAAAATATTTTAGTGAATAAGCTGTATAAATATATGTATATATATGCATGTGTATACATATCTTTGAGTAATTTTTTATAAAGGAAATGTTCAGGCAGGAATGAAGATAAGCAGCCAGGCAGGCAGAGACGGAACAAGCATTTTACCTTTATTTAGTTGTTCATATGGGTTGTTTTCCCTGGGAAGCAAACCTGGGTCCTTGGGATTTGGTGGGCTACACTCAGCTGGAGAGAGTGGACCCAACCACTATATTCCACTGGGACACGCCAAGATAAACATCTTATTTATTTATTTTTTTTTATTATACAGATAACCTTCAACACCAAATGAAATACCATAGTGTAAAAATGCGAGGGACATTGACTACACAGAAGGAAATGTATATTTAACTTTTTTATTCCCAGAAAGAACATTTAGGTAGAAGGCTAGTTCGCCCTGAATATTATATATTCAAAAGCATGTCACTATGTTATTACCCTTGAAAAATTACTCTTTCAAATGAGGAAGGAAGGGAGGGAGGGAGAGCAGGAAGGAGCATCTTTATTTACGTAGTTGTTGATTTTGGCTCTGCACCCTGGCTCTTGGAGAGAACCAGGTCCTCGGTCTTTACATGGTCTGCACAGCAGTGGCCCGGCCACCTGAGCCACAAGGGCACACCCCAAACTCTTAATTTACACCCTGTTTTGATAAAAACAGTTACAAAACACAAGAAACCTGTTTAAGAAATTAAAACTTGGCAGCGAGAAGCTGAACATTTTCTTTCAGTGGAAAAGAGACAAAGGCCTTCAACAAATTAGCTTCAGCTGCGCCTTCCAGTTTGTTACTCTGCAAAACCCAGCAACAAAGGTCGCCGGGCCACAGAAAACGCACCTTCTGCATGAAGTCCTTCCTCTCTAAGGAGTGGAGTCCTTCTCAGAACTTGCGGGGCAGGTGTCTGCCATTAAGCAGTCTAGTGATCTGAAGTCCTGGTGCCATCCGAGGGTCCTCAAGGTCTCTTCCAATGAACAAAGAGTGTCTCATGACTTACCGGTAATCAGCAAAATTGCAGTTGTCAGATACAGCGGGGGGATGATGAGCGCTCACGAGCGCTCACACTTGTGTTTGGCAACACTGCACTAGTGCTGAGAACTGGGTCAGTGAATGTTTACGAGTGACAAGCAGAAACGAAGTTGTATATTTAACTTCAGAGACTGATCATATTCTAATTTGTATACAGTAGAATTACATTAACTTCTTCCTCTCCTGGATTCTTGGGCCCACTCAACACTGGTAGGAGCTCATTGAATTTGGAGAGATGACCTCAGATTTAATAAAATGGAGCAAACATGTCATTTCATCACCCTTGAACTATTAGTTACATGTGTACTGGAGTCCACCAGTCTGCCTTTCAAGTAAGATGAATCACACGCACTCTGGACTATTTGGGCACAAACATCTAAATGTAAGATGTTTAAAACCCCAGGGTTGGTGAATTAAGTGGAAACACACGTTTGAGCTAACACTGCACAGACTTCTTTCTCACTTTAACCTGTAAGAAATGAGTGTAGAGTGGTGGTATATCTGTCTCTCGTTATTATATATATTTTTTAAAGGTAGGTGCAGTCAGGAATGAAGGTGCATAAGCAGGCAGGAAGAGAGTGGAGGAGGAAGCGTTTTATTTTTATTTAGTTGTTTATACTGGTTATCCCACCCAGGGGTATGTGGCCTGCACTCCTTCAGAGACAACTGACCTAACCACTGCTCCACCAGGGTGCATATCATCGCTTTTCTTTGCTCTTAAAAATGCCTAAAGGCAAGCGAATGAAAAACAGCTGCCAGAGATGAACACAGAAACAGAAATGGCCTCACGGTGGTGCTTGGAAGCAGTTCATGGAGAACTGCATCCTCTAGGGTGGAAAGTGACCCGCAGGCTCCTGGGCAGTCTTCAGCCGACTGTCCGTCTCCTGCTCTGCAGTCTGCAGGTGGCTCGAAGGGCCAGTTTTAACATATTCCTTTTCTGAATCCATTTCCATACCTGTAAGTTTTATATTCTGTGTACATCTTATGTCTAGAAACCATCATGGTTAAAGTAAACTGGAGAAAGGAAACACACTGAATTGGGACTTTTGTCAATTGGAGGCCCTTTTGCCACAAAATTTTACTTTGAAACATCTGCTTCCTTCTCCCAGTTTCCTATTTGCTCTGGAATTGCAGGAGCTGGGACTTCCTTTGCTTCCAAGTGGAAAGTTTCCTAAAGCAGCGGTTTGTCTTTATTTTTGGTAAAATTTTATAAAAGGTATTATTGCTGCTACATTTGCTATCGAATATTCATCTAATTCCTGTTAAAATATTTACCATAAAAAAACAAAGCCGCCGCCCCATGTTAATAATAAAATGTGGGAAGATTGTGTGATTGGAAACCTTTAGCAAAAAAAATGTAAGAATCTATGGACCCAGGCTGATTTTAACATATACCTTTTTTTTTTTTATTAAATATGTAAAAAGATAAACGCAAGTCAAGTTATTCACATATTCAGAGACAAAAAAACTATTCTACCATGCGACAATAGGTGGGTGATGTAAAATGAATGATACATCTGAATAAGACTTTTTCATCTATTATGTCATTACTTATCTATATTTATAATTAACAATACATATGTTTACATTCCTTTCAGTTTACATTTAATATATAACAAAAGCTTTATGGTGTACTATTTAGTAAAAGTAATCTGAATGCATATTAAACCTTAATGGAATAATGGGAATACTCACCAGGGAAGGGAGGAGTTCTTGGTTCCCTTCTGGAGTTTACTTCTCTCGGTCAACAGGATGTTTGTGTCTTTTCTTTTTCTGCTTTTCTGCTTAGACAGAAGATGAGCTCTCTGCCCCCTGCTTCAATCACTTCCTATCTGACGTGAGCAGGGAAGTGCTATAATCAGCCACAGCGGGTGTGGGGGGAAGGAAGGAAGGAAGTCATTCGGGCTTCAGAGAGGGAGTGCACTCTCTCCAAGGTACATCTTGGCCCAGCCTGATGAATGAAGGGGAGACATGGAGGAAAGCATGCCCTGGATGTGAGATGAGAGAATGAGGGGGCACCGCCATCAGGGAGAAGGGAGCAGCCCTGGAAAAATGAGGTGGTCTGCACGGAAGCTCAGGTGCAGCTCAAGAGGAGGCAGAAACGTAGCCATGAAAAGTTCCCCAAAGCATCGGTGATGTCGTGTGGGATGCAGTGCCACAGAAGATGTTCCAGATGGGGACGGAAAGAGGAACTTCGAGCTCTTCTCTAAGTAAATCAATAGTCTGCCCCAAGACTTGGGGAAGGAGAATGAAGTATGATGACGGAGAAAGTTTTCTTTGCAGGGTAAGATGGCTGGCCACTAGGCTGGTATCTGAGAAGGTTGGGGACCGGGAGGAACGGAGTGCTTGACTGTCACTGGTGAGGCTTCTGCCAGTAACACGGTACCCAGTGGTTTCTGGAGAAGACAGGACTCTTGTTTTTCATTCATGTGCACCCAAGAATTGCTTAGGAGCCACTGAAGTATCATCATACTGGAATTATTTTTGTGCCTCTTTACAAGAGCTCTTTTAAAAAAAAGGAAAATCACTGAGTGCAATAAGCTCGGGGAAACACTGTAAGTATGACGCTCTGTATAACACAAACACTGCCCATAACCAGGTGAGGAGGACGTCACTGCCGAGAGCCAGGCTTTCCAGCCTGAGAAATGAGCTGCTGCCATAGCGCAGAGCAAGCAGGAGAGAGAAGAAAGGGAAACCAAACACCATGGAACATCTGTTCAGTTCTGCACAGTGCGTTGGAATAACCTCAAATATACAAGCAATCTTTTTCACATAGAACTCAATGCTGCAAAAGATTTATTTTGAGAAGACATCTTTTGGTGGAAAGCGCCAACGTTAGAATTTAGAATTAGTATTTCACCAATTAATAAATGAAATGTCAAAGCTTTGTGATACATAATTCAGAAATTTATTTTCAGCTTTTCAGTTAAGAGGAAAGTGGGGTGGGCACACTTGCTTCTGGTTCTTGTTGTACCTGCTAAGTCAAATAACAAGTGAACGTAGATGTAAAGTGAGAAACCAAGTGAAACGAATGATCCAGAAGGGATACCGTCTGTCCAAGGAGGGGGGGAAGCGGGGCAAAGATTTGGAAAGAGACTAAGAACATGTGCAAATATTAGTTTAAAAAAATAAGGAATGCTTTTAATTCACTGATGTTTCTTCTAGTATGAGTTGCCACAGTTTGGCAAAGGTCAATGACAAGGAGGGCCGTAGTACTAAAGAGGGGAACCCCTT
Organism: Solenodon paradoxus; assembly: GCA_004363575.1. Classification (NCBI taxonomy): domain Eukaryota; kingdom Metazoa; phylum Chordata; class Mammalia; order Eulipotyphla; family Solenodontidae; genus Solenodon; species Solenodon paradoxus. The sequence goes on along the minus strand of RJWH01000321.1, from coordinate 442,234 downwards.
ATTCCAGAAGGCTTTGGGAGTCATGTCGTTCTGTGCTGTCATTCCAGTGTCAACACCAGACTTCAGAGCCATGATGCTCCCTGGAATTACGTTCCTATGAATAAGGTCTTCACGTCCAGCCTTCCAGCAAGTGTGCAGCACGAGGCAGACTCCTGGGACCCGGGGCTGCACACCGAAGTCATTCTCTAGTAGAAGTCCCCTAGTGTGGATGACAGGCCTGGGGCCAAAACTCACACAAGGAGGGAGGGACTGAGGCAGGAAGACCTGTACCTACGCAGCCCCCTTCTGGACTGCAGATAAGTGATGACAGCTTCTTGGGGAGAGTGGCTGCCCACCAAAGAGGACCCTGAGAAAGAAAAGAGCATGAGAACCTGGGCAGGGGAGGGTGGGGGCACGCAGTTAGGGGGCCATTTGAGATGGTGTTTTCCTCGAGTGAGTGTCTTTCAAAACTAACAGTATACTGTGTGGGGTTGTCTAACATGCTGACGGAAGAACACTGCTGGGCCCTGAAGTCCTACTTTCAATCCATTGTTTTCTCTTTCATGTTACAAGTACAAGGAGAAACTGACCATTTTCCCCCATGAAACAAGTCAACTGTCATTATGGCTTTCATATCAAGGTATCTGTTTCCCTTTGTTCCAATTTATGACTTCACCAAATTTATGTTCAGAAGTTAGACTTGCAAACATCAAAGCACCACAAATGTGTGTGACATCTAGTGACACTGGGTTGAGAAATGCCAATATAAATACCATATATCAAATTACCATTGTTTCACACCAGGATAAAAAGGGGCAGGGGTGGTGGTTGGTGGGGGTGGGGTGGGGAGAGCTGTTCTGGAAAGAAAGGAAAAGAGCAGAACCAATCTCAAGCAGCCAAATGATGAAGTTGAAGGTATGTGACCCATGATCTCTCAGGTAGGTGGCCAGGACAGCCGGCTGCTAATGTGTCTTGGCAGAGGAAATGGGAACCAAGCGCAGTGGCTGGCGTATGCAACAGTGCCTTGATGTAACGGCAGATTGGGAACAACTGGTTTCTGTTGAGCTTGAGGCCACACATGTTCCAATTCTCCAGAGGAAAAGTTCCCACGCAAAACGGAAGTGTGGAGAGCTGCCCAGTGGCTCAGTACTCTTCCTGCTGCGGCGGTGGCTGCTCGTGGACCTGGTCCTCCGCTTCCGGCTCTTCCGGGTGGCCCTCCTGTGCGACAGGGAGAAGTTTTAGTGCGACAACTGACATGGGTTGGTGGCCCCTGCAGTGGCCCCAGCCCCATGCTGCCTCCAGGCTGTGACGAGCAGGCCTGGCCACAATTCCAACTCGCCATGAAGTGACTCCTGGCCCCAGGAACCAATACACAATGCGCACACAGAGATGCCCTCATGTCCCTGCTCCCTCGAAGGAAGGATTCTTCCAGGCAGTCATCTTGCTGTGCCAAACTTTTCTTCTGTTTTGGGAGAAATCTTCAGAGAGCCTGTTAGATACATGACTATCATCTGTCAAAGAGTAAACCAAATGCAATGGGACTCTAAGCTTTAGCATAAGCCCCACTGGACCTGCTGTGATGGAGAACAGAGCCCCAGGCTCCCCCAAAGTGTTGAAGGTCACCCCATCATAACAGGCCTGGATGTGGTGCTTCTGCTTCCTGCCTGCTGTCCTCACCTGGTAGCAAGTTGTCTTGAAACACATTTTGTCACTAATCTGACGCAGAGAAGCAACATGTGAGCCTGGGAGGGTGAAGAAAGGTAGCCAGCACATTTTCGCTCTGGCTGCACATGGAAGGAGGACTCAGTAGGGAAAGCTCAGGAGGGACATCTATTTAGGGTGCCTGCGGCCTTTCTGGGTCACTTTATTTATTGACTGTGACCCTCTATTTGGCTCCCAATGGCCTACTTAATTATTTGCATAACTCGGGGAGAGTATGAATATGTACTCCAGGGAACAAAACGCTGGTCAGTCATATCTGAAAATTCTTTAACTTTTGCGCTCCCAAGGAATAATTAGCTTTTTATTACCCAAGCAGAGGGAATGTAACTAATCAATAGGACTAGGTGCTCCCTCAAGAATGTGCGATGCTCTGTGACGCCACTGAAAGAAGTAGGTCCTCTTGTGCTTTGCACACTCACTCCTTTCTGCCCCAGAACACCCATTACTGTCTGACTCATTCCTTTAATCCTATGACAAGCCTGTCAAAAGACCCAAGTCAAATACAGTAGGATCATTATCTCAGATCCCTGATCTAGAATTTCTGTCCTTCTGTCCAGCAGCTTGTTTTCTTCTTAGCTCTAAAACTGATTTGTTTTCTTATCTGTTGCAAACATTACCCACCAAGTCTTCAGGATACTGAAGTCAGGGACAGAGCCCCATCCACCTGTGATCATTTACAGCAGAATTCAGTGCTTGTAGCTGAGAGGAAGAAATCACAGAGGGAGCAGGAACAGATGACTGAACTATCTGACCATCAGCCAAAGTCACGCGTGGGATATCTTCTGAGATGCTGTGCAATGTCAAGGTTGTAAGTATGGACTCTGGAGTTTTCATCCTGGCTCTCCCTCCTGAGCTTTCCCTATAGTGAGGCTTCCTTGCCTAGGGAAGCTGGAGCCAAAATGTGGTTATTACTCTTTCTTCAGCTTCCCCAGGCTAACATGTTGCGTCTCTGCATCAGATTAGTAATAAAGAGTCTATTTTAAGCCTGGGTGGCTTGGGGTAGGCACCTTAATTGCTCTGTGTCAGTTTCCTCACCTGGAAAATGGAAGATGACAAGGGTGCTTGTGCAGCAGTTTCCAGTGAGTGTCAATGATCAGCGACTCTCTGGAGTCATTAAACTCCATGAGTTAAAGTGCCAATACACTGCAGCACATTACAACGATCATGAGTGTGAACTCTCATTATTGGTAGGAAAACTTGTTGGGATGTATTTGGGAGTGAAAAAATATTTTAAAGTAATTTTTGTGACAACAGGAGAAAGTGACTTATTGAAGACTCAGGTTCAAATCTACACTAGCATAGTGCCAAGAAGCACGTTTTCAATGCATGTCAGCTCTCCTAGGCCCACGGCGAACTGCTGTTCATCATCCCACACCTGAAATGTGAAGGCACACATCCTGCTCTCTTGTCCACATCAAGTGTCCTTCGGGCCTTCACTCCTTGATTCCTTAACCATGATAGTTCTTTGACCTCAGAGTCCTGAGTCTCCCTGCCCCCCACCCTACTTCTCCAGCTCACCCGCAGACACCCAGGCAGCCCTGCAGCACCCACCCTAAACTTCTTTGCCCACAATTTGGTACACACACTGGGGGTTCTCTCAGCTCAGACAAATTCTCTTACTGGGGACAGGAGCATTTTTTGCCAGGTAATGCAAACTAGGAAAAGTCCTGGCTTCCTGGGTGAGTGTTCTCCTCTGGTCTGGGAACAAAGAAGGAAACATACCTGAGGTGGGTACTAGGAATGGTGGCCTGGGAGCTCCCAACTAACTCCCAAGTTGTTCCTGGAGCCTTGGCCTTGGGAGGGATGAGGCTCCTGTTTCTAAGCTTTCGATCCTTGGTTCAAGCTGTTAGGTCATACAGAGCTGCTATGTGCTTGTCCCTGACGGGAGACTGCAGCCAGTCTCTCCAGCTCGGCTCCCAGGAGTAGCGGTGCTATGTTCGCCATCCTAACTAGTGCCGTCCAGTTCTTACCTTCAAACATCAGCTTTTTTTGCTTTGTTTTGAGAGAGGAGGAAGCAGCACTTTATTTTTCATTTAGTTGTTCACACTGGTTTTCCCCCCAGGCTGGGACTTGAACCCAGGGGAATGTGGCCTGTGTCCTTCGGAGATGGTTGACCTAACCGCTACTCCACCAGGGTGTGCCCAACGTCAGCTTTTGTAGAGAATTGTTTTTGTGCATGTTAGAAAGGTCTCAGACATGAGGATCTGCTTGGCATTTTAGAGAAGCATGTTTGCTCACATCACAGTTGGGAGTTAACGTGGGGTAACAGTTAAATTCAGGCCTGAAAGTCAAAAGATTTGGATTCAAATAATTGTTGAAAGTGGAACAAGCGGTGGGACAAGGCACAAATTAATGGGGCCCATCTCTGGCCTTCTTTTCATACTTGCTGAGCAGGAAGTTGGGTGTGGTACCCTCGCGTAAGGTTCTGTGGTCTCCAGCTGGCCAGGCAGCTCCCAAAGGCACATACTCTGGGCTGAAGTCCCCTTCCCAGGGTGACCCGGTGATGTCACAGCTGCAGGGAACCCTCTTACTGGCAATACTGGCATAAAGAGCAACTTCTCAGGTTACCAAGAGACTGATAATACTCGAGTGCAAATTCAGGCAGTGTGAAGTCTGGCAGAAGGCATCTGTAATTCTGAGGGGGTTACATTAACATTACATATCACAACTGAGAGCTCCCAGCCTACACAATGCCGTGTAGGCTCACGGAAAAAAAAGTGATCCTTTTCTGAAGCCTATAAAAGCAAAGCACTTAAACACACATATAAACGGGAGACCAGGCAAACTCATGTCAGCTGTGAGGCTAATGCCACCTACTTAATCCATTCAAATATTTGCATATCAACCCACATCTTTCTAAATGTTAAGCTGTGATTGTGTTCAGAATTCCTTATTCTTATTATAATCATTAGAAAGAGATGCAAGCAGAAGATGGTATTGAGAGGAAAATGGGGGCAGAGGAGAGAAGGGGTCAAGAAACTGACGGCTCCCACTTCCCAGACGCACCAGGTGGTACTCCCTCTACAGGCTCATCTGCCACCAGCCGCGCCTACGCAGCCACTGTTCTTTCCTCTGCTGTGTTCATGCTTTTTCCTTTCCCTGAAAAATACTCTCACAGCCTTAGCCAGAGAACTGTTGACATTCCTAGTCATTCTTCAGCATTCAACACAAATGTCATCTTCTCTGGGAAGTCTCTGCTTGTCCCTCCAGGCCGTCTATGTTCTCCCCACTCCAGTTTACTTCTGTCTCTACTCGCACATTTATCACAACCTGACATATTCCAGTTAGTCGTGTTTGCCTCTCATTGGGGCTGAAGCTCTCTAAAGGCAGGGACTATGTCTTCTTTCTATATACCTGGTGCTTTGTCCCATGACAGAAACACAGGCTGTATCCAAAAGGTGGTGGAGGAATCTTAGGTCATTTAACAGTGACTTCCATGACAGCACCTCAGGAAACAAGCCCCCATCTCTAGCAGGTACACCTCAGCCGACAGAGCCAAGGCAGCAGCAAGCCAACAACTAGGTCCAGGGACTAGTGGTCCCAAGTTAACCATTAAGGGAAAAGATAATGAGAGTAGAGGAGTGGCACTGGACAGCTGGCTGGAAACTTCCATTAAGCTTTAGCAATGGAAACTGAACTGTTTAATACCCAAAACTCCCACTAGATTTCTGTTTTCCAAACATGATATTCTAAGACTGATTAAAAAATCAAGACCAGCTACCACCAAAGAAAGACTTAGGGAAGAGGCCTGTCCAGTAAATACCTCCACTCAGAATGTCACCGTAAGGTCATGCATGTTAAGCTAAAGAGGAGGCGCTCTGTCTAGTCTGATTCTCCAACAAGACTGATCCTTGAACACCTCTCCGATCTATAGTCGACAGACAACCAGAAATCTCTGCCTCCCAGATGTCACACATACAGCATCAAATACAAAGTACTGACGTGGCTTCCCAGCACCAATGTCTTACCTTTACACGGGACAAATCCCCCCACCAGAAGTGTCAATGGTCTGATGACAGGACAGCATCAGGGGCAGGCACAATGGGACAGAGGAGGCTTCTAAGAGCTTGGGGGTGGGTGCAGGGGCACAGCAACCTTGGAGCACATTTGTTCCAAAGCCATGTCTTTCCTGAGCAAGGGAGCAAGTCTCCCTACCTGAACAGTAGAAGTGAGTATGCTTCTGAGAGGCTGCCATGTGAAAGTAGAGCTCATTATGCTCTGGAAGAAAGACTAATGTGGAAGGCTTTAAGGTGTCTAGTGATTTCTTGAACCTCTAGGGGGAGCAGCAGGAAGAGCAGGCGGCTAGCTGCCCCTGAGCCCTTTCCTGTCCAGCCTGCTGAGAGTGTGAGCACGCATGTGTGTGTGTGTACACGCTCACGCACTGTATGAACACAGTGTCCAGGCACATGGAGATAGTCTTCCCCTTCTTTTATTCAGAAATCAAGCTTTTTAAAAGTGGGTCTTGTCACTAAAGGAGGACATTTGGGAAGTCCATGTCAGATGGTTTATTGTTTTAACATTTCTTTCAGAGTTGTCCAGACACTGGGCTGCAATGGAAAAAATCCTGGAAATAGAAACATTAAGGCAGCCACTCCTGCAGTCTGTGTTAAATCTGTTTTCTCTAGCACATTGGGTTACTGTCTCTTCTTGGATTTTGGATACTCTCGGGCATACACTTAAATGGTGATGCTACTGAGGTCTCCCTTCTCCCTACTACCTTTCTCTTTACCACATGGCACCAGCAGTGCCAGAGAGAATTACAAAGGTGGGTTTAGAGGTGCTACCAACCAGCCAGGAGAAAATATGTTCTTGGTGGACGCTGACACAGACAGATGACAGAGAGAGAGGCTAGGACACACTGGTGAAGAAGTAAAACAAAATGAAAAGGCGGGGGGGTGGGGGGTTATTTGGAAAAAAGTCAGATAGGGATTTGATTACTTCCTTCTTTACTCACAGAATGTGTTTGATTCAAAGCTGTCAACTAGACAAAGCCGATCTTGCAGTTTTCCACAAGTTGAACTACCTTTCTTTTCTCCCAGTCCCATGGCACCCAATATGCTGAAAATGAGGGAACAGTCCTTAAGACTTTGGGCTCTGCATTAGAGAAATCTAGGTTCAAATCCTACTGCTGGAGAACATTAAGTGTGGGTTGTTGGGAAAACAGTATTTCTGTAAAACAAATTAAGTGACTACTCATACTTTATAGGGATGTGGGTAGGGGAAGATGTATACAGAATATGAGTATATCTAGACATACTAATGTTCATTAAACGTTGGCTATTACTACTTCCATGTTCTTCATTTGAAAGGCACCTCTGGCTTGGAGAAGGGAGAGCATGAAAATTACTCTGCTTACTCACTTGGGAGTAACCTCCCTGCTGCCTTAGTTTCTCTCATTTGTAATAATTTATCTACCTGGTAGGATTCTCAAAGCACAAAAGAAGCTGATAAATACAAAGTCCTTGGTCCTTCCCCTCAGCTTCCATCCCTAAATGACTGAGGAAAGGACCTGCATGACTTAGTCTTCATGACCGATGATGCTTCAAAGGGTGCCTTTTCCTTGGGGAGTCTGCATTAACTGTCCATACACTGCAAGAACTCTGAATCCAGACAGCAAGTTAGACTGGGCGGGTGTGGTGTGGTGCGGTGACGTGAATGGGAAATGAGAAGTGGAAGTGGTCATCTCCACGGACTTCCTTCAGGGACACCCAGGTGTCACCAGCCAGGACTCTCGTGGACAAGATCTGGATCAAGGTTCGATTAAGGTGCCTTTTCCTCCTGTAGAAGCAGAGGGCGGGGGAGATTCCACACCTGACTCCTCCCAGTGGGCACTGTCTCAGTCACACTGCAGCACAGTGAAGTCAGGCTCACAGCGCTGTGCAGAGCTCATCAGACTGCAGCACAAGCTTGTGAAGAGAGTCCCCATAATTCATCTAGTGTGTGACAGACTACAAAGCACTCTTCACACAGAACACAACATTCACATCACTTTCAGTGGTGCAGACAGTACTGTGAAGCAACCCTGGGTTTCTTCCCTCAGATCTGAAAACACTGATACCGGAGTTTGTGAAGCCGTCACTGCCCTGGGACCTGTCCAGGTCCATCTCCAGGCCTTTAAGATGATACGGTCTGAGCTAATGCTAAGCAAGGACGTTTGAGAAAAAAAGGTATCTGGGGGAAAGGAACAAAGTGGTGGAGATTCCCCAAACCTCAGACAGTTTTGGAAAATTTCATTGCTAGGATTTAAAAATCTTACAGGGAGTAAACATTTGCCTGGAATCCAGCTGGAAGAAGACATAAAGTAAACTTGCTGGTGGCTTGTTGTATTCCGTGGAAATACTGACACACATGTAACTCAACCGCAGAGCCCCCAAGCATCCGCCAGTTTCCTGAACAAACAGACCCAAATGCTCCCACCAGCTTAGACCTGGAGAAGCTGGAAACCGCAGCCTCAGCTCCCCTGCCTTCAGGGCTCGGCTCTCCTGCTGCCATCTCCTGGGGCTGTTCTCTCCCCTTAGGGCACCCTTGGGGTACCGGCCTCAGTCTCCTCCATTTCCCCCACTGCTTCGCCGTCTTGCTTCTGGAGCATCTAGCTCCTCCCCTGCTCCTCACACTGCCTCCATCACCAGGATGGAGCCACATCCAGGGTCTCTGAGCAGCACCATCACTCATGGGCAGCGAACCCTGTGGCAAGTCCCCACAGAAGAGGCCTTCCAGATGAATTCTTCAGCAAAGGATCGTTCCACAGTGCTGCCGTGAGTAACCAGGACAACCAGCTTGCAACTGAAAGCAGACAGTTGTGGGGCGTCTGGTGCTGGGGAAAGCATCTAGATTAATTCTCCTTTAACCACACACTGATCTGTCATGAAGAAAGAAAAATCCTTACACACATTCCTACTGCTCATTTGCTCACAGAGCTGAAAACCACTTGAGATTTGGCGGTCTGAGCCTATGCTTCCCCAACACTCCCATCTCCTCCCAGATTAGGAACGCGTGTCCCACAGGCATGGGCCAGGGCTCATGAAGGTGACCACGCTGACCGCTCTGGAGTATCAGTGCCCTCGCTGAGGTCTCAGGGCAGTGTTGGAAGGTGTGCCAATCACCGCACTTTGGCACAGAGCATCATCTCTGAACACAAGACACAGGCACTCTCCTCACTTACGTGTTCATCCGAAGCATAGAGGACTTCCATTAGTCGTTGCACGAGGTCGTCATTTTCCTGCCCATGTTCTTGGCAGAGTAGCTCGATCTCTCGCAACTTTCCAAAATAGAAATCCCTCTCCTTTTCCACGCCTTCAAGGGCAAGTTTTAATGAATGTACCTGCGAGGGAGTTAAGGTGAAGAAAAACCTCAAAAGAGAGCATAACTGATCAACTATGCTTGCGCAGAAAGACCTGAAACACAAAAGACAGACATGCAAACGTAAGCCATGTGTGAGTCTGAGGGAGAACAAGGGGCTGCTGTTTGGAGCTTGAGTCCGCGCCAGTGCACCCAACCTCAACCGCACACTTGTCATTCCCTGCAGTCAACAAGTGTTTATTAACCAGGGTCAGCGGATGGTTCTGCTCAACACAGTTCCATCCAGGCTCCAAGGAAGCATTTCTCTCCTGTTATGGTGGACTTGGGTATAACCTGCTCATATTCTGCAGGGAGGGGAGGAGAGAGAGGATAGAGGTGACAGAGGGAGACTGTCACAGTGCCACTCCAAAGACCCTCTTGTGCTTTGCATCACTTGTGCTAAGAGCCACCCTGACTTTTGGACCCTTCGTCTCTGTTCCTGAGTTGCCAAATGATCTTCCTGGGGTGCTGGGGCATGGCAACCCCAGGAAAAGTCAGGGGGAGCCTAGACACCTGTCTGAGTCTTCATTTCTTTAGTTCTGGCTTTGGGCCCATCACTGGAGAGGCTGGAAGAGATGGAAGCTCCAGTCCTTCAGCAAAACCGCCCCCGTCCTGGTTCAGGACTCCGAGGGCTGCTCAGGCTTCACAGTGTTAAGATGTGGTGTAGAGAAGGGAGGGAGGCGGAGGTGAGGCAGAGTTCAGCAATGCTGACACCCAGGGAGAGGGAACTGAGGAGATGGCACAGATCTGGTCTCCAATCCCAGGCCGTCAGGCTCCTACGGGCTCAGTAGCTGCACACGGGTCCAAACCACCATCCCGCTTCTGCTCTCTGAGAACCCTCATTTAAAAACAAAACAAAAACAAACCTTGTGTGTGTTTAATGCAGAGAATATTCCTTACAATTAAATTAAGTCTTTCAAGGTCTTCCTTAGACCTTTCAAGGTCTTCCTCTCTCTTTTAATTCACCCTGAAACTTCTAAAAATGACATTTAGAATGAAAAGTTTTCTTCTCTTTCTAATAACTGCACTAATAACTGTGTAACTGTCCACCTGTCTGGAATCAGCGATACAGTGCCCAGGTCCCTCTGATGCACCGGGCAAACGTGTCCAGTAAGACTTGGGGACACGGTCCTCAGGGCTAACGTCACTGATGCCTGAATACAGAGGTTCACCAAACGGTGGCGCGTTTAAGTTTGTTCGCTTTACTTTGATTTCTGATCCTACTATGGCTTGGACATTTGTAAAAGCTAAAGGAAACCAGTAGCTTGAATTCCAGAAAAAAAAAAGAGAAAACTCCTTTTATTCTAGAAGTCCTTTCTTGCTCTGAAACACGTCAAACCTTCTCCTGGGCTTGGCTGCAGGAGCCACGTCCCAGCAGCACTAGACCCAGCAGACAGACCTGTGGCCGCCGAGATGTCTGTGTCAGCCATCTCCCCCCGGACCAGGCAAGAAGGGTCTCTGGGCACATTCAACCCAGGAAAACGAGGTGTGGCTGTCTCTCAAGAGCGCTTTGGTCTGCACAGTGAGCAAAGAGTCCAGGCTTCTGGAGTCAACATGTGGCGGTATTTCAGGCACATGAGGTAACAGAAGTGCAGCTCTAAACAGTCCCAGTAAAAACCAACAGGAGAGAAAGTTTATCATGAAGTATCAAGTGGCACACGGAATTCCATTTTCACGGTTTCATTCAGAAAGATGCTGCCTCCCTGCTGCCTCCACACCACAGGGGAAGCTGAGCATGGAGGGGTGCTGGTGGCAGACCCTTGGGAAGAGTCAAGGGGCAGTTCTCTTCTCCCAGTTCTCTCTGCCCACACACACGGCCTCCCAGCCTTGCACTTTCAAGAAAGTTTGCCCCGCTATCCAACACCTACTCTCCTACTCACCAATGGTCCCCGAGCAAGGCAGTGACTCCACCCCAGCGCCGTTAGCTACCCCAATGTCCAGAATCCCTGATTATTTAGTCATGTCTTCTCCCCTCTTTGCTGATCCATCTTTTTCATGGGGATTGTCTAGCACAGTGGCACTTTTATAGTATGTTATGGGAGAATAATACACGCATTTTCATTTAGCCCTCCCTTGTCCTAGTATCCTCAGTTCTAACACAGTGACGCCTGTGTGGTTACCCACCAGCATCGGGGGACCTGTACGTGTCAAGGACAGAAAACAGAGGGAGCAACAACTACAACCACGGAAATGGATCTCTAGTAAGGGCTCAGTGAGCAGTCGTGCAGTGAGGGCTTGTGATCTCCCTTCGAGGGACACAAAAGGGGTGTAGGCACTCCTGCCCACCTGAATGCCTGAGGGCTAAGATGGGGTAGTTCTGAAGCCCTTTGGAATATTCCTTTCTCTTTTCTCAATGTCCTGAGTGGCATTTTGGATGGTAGGACAAGAAAAAATAGTGTCCCCTGGGGTTACGTGTGGCTGAAGAGTCAGTGGAAGCCTTAGCCATCTCCAGGGAGAGGAAGATGACCTCTTGGCACATGCTTTCAGCCACTTCCCAACCTTCCTTAAGGCTAAGGGGACTGCAAGAAAAAAGCACATGGCTGACCCCAAGGGCTATGGCTTCGTTAGCTTTAAGGGCCCTGTGGCTATGTGCATGCTCTGTGTGAGATACGCAGGAAGTCCGTGGGCACACGCCCTATCAAGCTGTGCAAGAGTGTATGGAGGCACCAGCACCTGGACATGGCGCACAAGCACCAGCAGGAGAAGAAATCGGACTTGAGACAGGGCCTGTGGCCAGGCACCCACTCCACTTGGCTGGATGTGGATTCTTTCCCTCAGTTCTCCTCAGAAACCCCCTAGCTGTCCGCCCACCTATCCTCCCTTAAACCAGTTTCAATACATTTACATTCATTTACACAAAAAGGGTGGGGGAGAGGAGGCAAGAAGGCCCTCGTGGTTTCCTTTCTCCTTCCCCGGTGGTCACATCTTGGGCTGAAGGTTTGGGAACTGGGGTGTGGAGAAGAGGAGAACAAGTTGGAGAGGAGTTATGAAGAAACATGAAATAACAAAGATATCAAATGAATCTGAGTTTCTAAGGAGAAAAAGAGTTAAAATCCAAAGCATTAGGAAGCCACGCCCTGACTTTCTTTAGGTCAACTCTTCTGATTTGCCTGGAGTCTTCGGAATGTGGCTCGAGGCTCACTGCGGCAGTCCTTAACTGCCTTTTATCTGGAAGAACTCAGAACTGCCTTTACTGGAAATCTTGTACGGACTCACACGGAGAACCACTAGGTAATTACGGAACACTCCACCATTTCTAAATCAAAGTCTCATCTACCAGATGACTTGGGGTTTCACTTTTTTCATTAAAGTGATCAGACTGCAAAGAAACACCCTAGTTAAGCAACTGCCTGCTTTTAAACGAGACTCCTGATTGCAAATATGCAATTATCTCAAAAATGGTTTCCAAACTCTTGCTGGCTCGAGAGGAGCAAATTAATCACTGGGAATGGCCCAGTAAATGGCTGGGAATAGCCTGAGGACCTCAGGTGGGAGCTGCCAAGATACAAGACACTCCTCCTAACTCGGGGGAGAAGAGGTGGCTTTCCCAGTGGGCCCCATGCTACCAGTTGTTTTATTGCTCTTAGCTGCATATAATCTTAAGCAAAGTTAGCTATTGTTAGTTATTGAGCATACTAACTAAGCTTTTATATTGCACATTTTTCAAAGGCATTAAAGCTAGATTTACTGTAATCATGAGGAATATTAGATGAAAAGGAAAGTTTTTTCACTTAAAGCACAACTAAGTCCTTTCTGATTGCCTTCCTTTCCCCCCAGTATTGGGTTCATTGCTCCCATGGCACTGAACTTGGGCGAATGGAGGAAGTGATTTTGCTTGCGTGATACCAGACTGAGAACAATAGCTGCCTGTAAGTTCCAGGAGAGAAAGGGATGTATCTATCTTGTTATCATTATATTATTAGAACTAAGTAGTGTCTGTCACTTTGAACAGGCTTCACAAATAGTTGTTGAAAGAAGGCAAGGAAGACGACTAACCCTCAACCTTTAACACTATCCCTACTGAGCAAAAGTGGGCAGATGGGCCCTGGCCTAACCCGGAGCTCAAGATGGGTACTGAGGTGTGGGGTGAGGGAAGGCTGGCGTGCAAGCCTGCATTTACCTGGGGCTGAGTCATTTGTGATTATCTTAATGTATAGCTTTGATATTTGTGACCAACATCTTTAATTCATAACGGCCACTGATTTTATCTGCCTGAACAATTCATTTTATTCTTATTAGCTTGAAATCTCTGATTCTGCCTTGCTTCCTGCCCTTCTTGCAGATTTCTAGGGTTTCACTCCCTTATCCAAACCACATGTCACTCTTGCTGAGACATGGCCAGGAAGGAGTTACCTGTTCGTTAAGCTGTATGACCTGTGTTTCTAAATCTTTATCCGATTTGGATGCTGAACCACTGGATGAAGCCCTTTTGGCTGATGAGGGACGAGAGGGTGTGGATCCTGGTTTAGATGCTGGACTTGATTTAGCTGCGCCTGAAAATAACCAGAATAAATGATTAAGTATTGGCAACATTAGACATGTTTTTAGATATGTAGCAAATATATGATATAAAAGGTGACTAAAAAGTTAATGGCGAGAACCTCAGTGATCAGAAGCAGACATATACTTAGAGTGCACAGGATAAAACCCTAAGTGTGGCTTTGGACAACTTTTTTGGGGGGGCAACTTTTGCAATATTTTTTCCTCAAGTCACAAAAATGAAGTCATTTTTCCCTTTGGAGAGACAACAGTAACAAACACAAAGGGTTCTTAGATAAGCACAGAGTATAGACAGAACTGAATTTCCAACAAAGACCTCGTGATAGATGAATGCTTTGGAAAAAATATCAATACAAATATATCTTTCTTTTTTAATATATGTTCTAGCTTTAACCATTGAAAGAACCCAGGAGTAATGAATGATACCACACTAGTAGCAAGCACTCCTGCTGCTCAAGTCCTGATTCCTAAATTTCATTCTGCAGGAAAAAGGGCTTATTGAGAAGTGACTGATTCTAAGGATCAGTCTTGATCTAAGGATCAAGGTGAGGCTGGAATCCCGTTAAGTAAAAAAGTTGGGATGTGCTCAAGGAAGAATGTCAAAGGATATAGACCTGCCTAAAGGGACACCACACTTGGGGCAATTTGATGTCAAACAAAATAATGGTTGTAATGTATTGAGTAAATAAAAATCAGGTCCACAAGGATGGGGGACAGGAGGAGTAGAAGAGAGAGGGGAGCTATAACGATCTTTATAGAACACTAGCAGTCAGTAAATGCAGGGGTGTGAGAACTGGAAAGTTCACAGTTTTGCCCATAACAGGTTCAGGAGAGGTCCATCAATGGATGCTCAGACGTCAGCAAGGATCTGGGGGAACAAGGTGTGTACACATAAAGGGTATTGCCCTATACACCCGTATACAGGGAAACAACAGCAGCTTGACAATGAGGCAGTCTGGGGATCTGCACCTTAATCAAGTGATTCGACAGCATCAGGAGTAATGACAGAAACTGATGCAAAGCAAAGAGTACTGACTTCAGGTACCACTTCACCTGTCCACAGCTTGGCTCAGGACTGACTCTCACTGTCTAGCATAGGACATGAAAGGTATGGCTTCTGCAGTCAAAAGAGAGGCTACAACATGTTTGCAATGACATTTATGCATGTCACAGTTTAAGAAGTCACGGTCATTAATTACCTGCACTGGCCCACATACTCCCTGTCCTCAGAATACAGTATTGACCAGGGGGTAGCCCAGTCTGTTGCAGGCCCCCAGTGGCCCAGTCCTCACGACTCCCCCACGGCTCCTCCAGAAGGGTCTTGGAGAACAAAGATCATGTTTTATTCAGCTTTGTAATCCCAGTGTTTGCCTAGCACAAAGCCTGGCAGAACATATATTTGTGAAGGAACAAATGTTTAAATAAATACATGAACAAGTAAATAAAACTTGGTTCCAATTTCACAGTTTATTTCCAACTTTACAGTTTATTAGTACCACCAGGTTGGAGACAGGGTATTAAAGGCAAGTGTGCTGACAGCAGTTACAAGTTTCAACCAGTCTCCTAATTACAAAGGAGCAACAGGAAGACCATAAAAATTGCATTTGAATGAGTTCAGGTGCCTGTAGTTATTAGGATTCGAAGTCATACACACCCTCCAGAAACAGTGACAGCATCAGACATGGCCCCCACCCCGCCAAAAGAATCCTCTAAAATTACAGGGAAATGCCTAAGGTGCTTTAAAACGAGAATGATTACATTGGAAATGGCTGAAAATAGCTTGAGTTTTCAAAGAGTTTTATTTTCAGTGAACGGAAACCTCACTTATGTAGAACTTCCCATGATGTTTTGCTTTGTGATTTATTTGTGATTCACAGACAGTTGCAAGGATCCTTCATCTCTGAAGAAGCCCCTACAAAACATTCCGGAACACTACTTCCTTGTCCCACAGACCAGGTTCTCGAAGCAAAGGCTAAGCCAACAGGGTAAGGAAAACATATGGAGAACACCAGGGGAGGCAGGGTGGAGATGGGGATCTGGCAAAGGACCTTCCCACAGTGCAGCCACCAGACAGCACAGCTGGGGAAGCCGCTTTTGAAAATCAAGTTACTTCAGACCTCCGAATAAGCAAAAAGTCACATATTAATATAAAGAAAGTCTAAGAGAACACAACTCAAAGACTTCTATGAGCCACACCTCATATTTACTGAATACATATTAATTACGTGCCTGCCATGAACCATGCACTAGAGGTCCCTGGTTTCTAGGAGGCTGTGGTTTCACGGGAGTGACAGTCATCCAGAACACCAGGCCTGGCATGCTCGCCATACTCAGGAAAAAGGCAACATGGCGGGCCGGCAGATCTAGACGGTGTGACTACACAGTGCAGTCTGGGCTGTATTCTCTGCCCCCGCTTCCCCGGCCTCTTTGAGAGACTAAGTCTGTCCTGTGGTCTCAGCTCAGAAGCACCTCTCAGAGAGGCCATAGCGCTTAGCAACTGTGCAGGTAGAGTTATTTAAAGCTCACTTTTCCCACTAGGCTTAATACTCCACAAGCAGGAGTTGCATCTGTTTGGTTTAACTACTGCTTCCATGGCTGATGATACTGCCTGACCCAGAAGAGACACTCAGGGAAAGTTTTTATAATTCATTAAACACGTCCTAGGAGAGGCCTCTATCCAGAGCAAGGTGACCAAGGAGAACTCCAGGAGCTGATGACAACGTCGGTCACTGTCAGGAAGGGCCAGCAATACAAAACCCAGGAGTTTCCCAGAAAGAGATCTTACTTAGTTTCATCATCACCCTCCATTGTTACTTAGGACCTTTATCTAAGGAATTGGTGGGACAGTAGCACAAGTGGGTAAATCCAGTCTGTCAACAGCTAATGCGGAGTGAGGAGGAGCCGGGTGGTTTGTGCTGACCTGTCCAATCTCTCCCGTGTCTACTGGCCTTGTCTAAAGAAAAGGGTCCTGCAGAAAGGGCTTCCCTACAGCACCCACCCCAGGCAGTCCTTCCTATGTAGGTCAACTATCATGATGTGGCTGGTTGCAATTAGTGAGCTAGGTTTGTCAGACATACTCCTCTTATAGTTTGCTTTATATGATTTCATGTAAATTTTAAAAGCAAAAAATGGATGAAATAGAAGCTAAATGGCTTGTAAAACAATGACATTTCCAGGGCATTACCAAATGCAGCTTGAAAAAAACGCGCTGCGTCTGATACAGAAGGGATCCCGGCAAACCTAACTCAAGCAAGACCAAGTTAGCAGGGGAGAGAAACAGAGGGTCATGGAGACACTGTGGCTCAAAGCAGAGAGGCCAGAGCTGTTGTAGTTACTGAAATTGTCCCAGTTCCAGCTACACATGACCTCACAAGGAAAACCCATTTCTTCCTGAGGCAACGTTCCTGAACATATAAGTGTGCAGGTCTAACTGGTAAAACTGGAGTTCACAGAGCCTTGTCTTAGGATGGCATTTGTGGCTTGGGCGTTAAGCCTGTGCCTGAGCACATACAGCCCAAGGACCTGAGTTCACAGCTCAGGTCAGGGGAACAACTAAAATGAACAACTAAAAAACAGAATGCTTCTTCCTCTTCTCTCTTCCATCCTATCTGCCTTCCTTCAAAAAGAGGCATTTGTGGCTCATGGACCCTTGGGGCACAGAGCCCGGGGCTTTCTCCCGCACACATGCATGCTGGTGGGTCTCTGGGATGAGAAAGATGAAGGCTGCAGGGCGTGGAGGGGCAGAGACCCGCGGGAAGAAGGGGTCTGGCCCCCTCCACCACCTCTACTCCCTACCCATATGATGGAGACTACCTTCCACCCCACCTTTGTGAGTCTCTTACTGAAGGTGCAGTGAAGGCTGGACAAAAAAAGGGAAAACAAATTTGAAAATTTAATAACATGTCAATTAAGCAATAGTATGTGAAATTTAAAATTAGAGGGTTTTTGGATACTGAGTTGTAGGGAAAGAAATGTAACAGAGGGAATTAAACATTTGAATAACGAGGGTACGAGAGGTCAGCGCTGGTTAAGTGTACAGTTAAACTCTGAGGAATAAATGCCAAGGACATTAAAGGACAGAAAGACAGGAGGAAGATCTTAGTATCTTCAGAGGTTCTGAGTTTTTAAAAACCATGAAATGAAGGGTTAAATGAAAAGCTCAGTTTTAAAAGAATGTAAAGTGCGCTTTTAAATCACCACAGGCTGCAATTTGATAGGGAAGCAATTTACCACTCAGAGCTTTCAGATGATTAACATACATTAAGACATACTGAATACAAAAATATTTACAATGAAAGGAAACTTTTTGTTCAGTATGTACAATGATCTCATGGCTTATTTTTTAGAATAAATAACAGGAGATAATATCCTAAAGTATGTCACACTCATTAGACAGATAAGAATGATGTTTCTTGTTTATTTCCTTCAAAGTCTTGCTGTCTTTTCCAAACAACCATACTCTAAAGCGGACCCAGCTTCTGGGAGTGCCATCTATTCTTTTTCCACTTATCTGGGATTCTGTAACAAGTGTGTTATCAGAGAACTGTACAGATACCCATATCAACACATTTAATATTGATATCATATCTTTTTTTTAAGGAAAAGTATAGGCAGGAATGAAGGCAAGTAGGCAGGAAGGGAAGAAAGATCTTGGGATGTATGTGAACTGTGTTCCTTCAGAGGTGGCTGGGCTAACCACTACTCCACCAGAGTGTGCCTGGTACATACTTTTAAGGAAGCTTCAATTTTCATCCCAGTGTTGTGAAATGGCCCAAGAATGTCCTTGATTGTATCCAGTCCTGACTTCAGATACAGGGTTCCTCACTTAGCTGTCCTCCTGTTTTCTAGAATGCCCTCAAGCCACTGGTAATTTCACTTCTGTGACTTCCCATACCTCTTTGCTCCACGTTGCTCATGTGAAAAACATTTACATAATGGCTGTGAAAGAGAGCTCAACAACTCTGTCTATAATACAGGTATTTTTTCCTTGTAGTTATCAAACATTTCCATTTTTTTTTTCAAGTTGCATTTGATGATGACCTGAAAACATAATTAGTGGTAGTGCAGCCCTGCTTTACAGGAGTCACTGTCCCCTCAAGCTTTTGTCTCTCGCTCCCTAATTTTCACTTTCAACACAAAAAGAAGTGTCAGAAGCCCGGGGTGGGGGGGATACATAAATTCTGTGCTAGTCCCTGTAATTCTGATTTTAGACACTGGATACGGACGTGATTTATAATGCTTGTCTTAGAACAGTCGTGTCTTAATTAAGGACTTTAGGATTTGGGGTAAAAATATGATTCTAAGAAGTTTTAACCATAGTTATAAAAAAAACAAAGAGTGGTCTGATTCATTGCCTTAGTGAAGCCAGAGCTTCTCTGTGTCTAATGCCAATAATTAGTAGCTTACTTAATGTTTATGGAAAATGCTACAACATTTTGAGCATACGAGGCCAATGAATTCAGAACAATGAAGCAAATAAAAGCGTTGTACTTGGCTTTAGCCTTCATGGTCAGGGTTCTAGAAATTCTCACATAATCTTCCATATTCCTTCTGCCAAAATCATAAACAGAGGAGCTAAAAATAAGACATTAATACTGTTGACAAGAACCACAGAGATATTAAAAACATGTGCCTGAATGTGTACACACATGTATGCAACCGTTCTCTTGTCTCCTCAACATCTTCCTTACTTTGAGAGAACACTGCCCTCAACCCTCTTTGCTCAATTAAAAACCCCATGTGGCTGGTGGCTGGGGAAGACAGTTAAGGAAGCCAAAGGCCCAAACTTCCATTTCAAGGTAAATATGTCCTGGAGATATAAGATACATCACGGTGACTATACAGTTAATACTGTACAGAGAGTAGAGCATAAAAGTTCTCATTACAAGAGAAACCATCTGTAACTGTAGTGATGTAGCTTAAGCTAGAGTCACTGTGATGATCAGTTGACAATATACACAAATACTAAATCATGCTGTGCACTTGAAACTGATATGTAAATTGGATCTCAATAAAAAACAAAACAGCACAGAAATGTGGCAGAAGAAACATCACCTCGACATTGATAAATCCTTTCTTTTTTTTTGAGGGAGAACAGTTTCCTAGGTTATGCATTAGACACTAGCGCCATCACACTGCACTATGACTGACAGCTCTCATGCGACTGTGATGCTGCAAACTCCAAATCTAACCCTTTTCCTCAAAATTGTCTCTGTGCTTTATTTTTTGGATTCTATAATCTCTGCTCTGAGGGCAAAAAAAGCACCTCAGGGGTTTCAGTATAGTCCAAACAGAACGTTAACAGGGTTCTGGGATGTCCTGATTCATGAGATCATTAAGAGATTGGTTCTTTTATTCTGAAATTAGTGGCCCTCATGGTCCCTGTCCCACCAGTGGGGCCAGTGGCAAACTCTGGCTCTTCCTTTCTGCTGTTTCAGCAGCAGCTTGCAAAAATGGGCAGCTCCTCTTTGGACCAGCTTGGGGTAACCCCATACAGCTGAGCACGAACCACGGTAATCTTGTGAAAACCTGACATGGAATGGTGTGCCCCTCATCTTTTGCCCCCAGGGGGGCAGTGCAGCTAGATGGCCTTCATGGAATCTGCCTCTGCTGACTGGCGTGACTTTCGCTGTCCCCTGGGTTTCTTTATGTTTAAGATAGAAGTAGCAGGGCCCGCGTCCCAGAACTGAGATGACTACATGAATTAATAAACGGGAAGCTCTTACCTAAGAGCCTGGCACCTAGGACGTGTTCAATAAACATTCACTTCCATTATTGTTATTACTCAGTCAATGAGACAAGATTCAACTCATGATGAAAAAGTAAACAGGTCTCCCATTTCTAGACACTAGCAAGATAAAAACTAAACTGCTGAAATAATAAGGAAATGAGGCTCATTTAAAGGAAATTTTCACAAAAATTTATTAGCCTCTAGCCCACCAGTGGGTTCTAAGGTACATGGCTCCCTGGTTCCATGCATTATTTATCAATCTAGAAAATAAGTATGCTGTAGCTCATTTCTGTGCTCCTTCTTACATTACCTCCATTCATTCATTCATGCGGTAAATATTTATTGAATCCCTAGTGTGTGCCTGGTAAGTGACAGACATTTGGGATACAATGATGAAACAAAAGATGCCTGTCCTTATGGAACTTATGTTTTAATAGTGGGAATTAGATAATAATATAGTAATAAGTAGTAGGTGGCACAGGAAACTGGAAGGAAATTCTATGGAAAAGAGAGCAGTAGAGCAGGGCTGGTTAAAGTGGGTGGTGGTGGCAGTTTTAAATGGGCATTTCCAGGACAACATGAGTATCCACCATGAGGAGTGTGCTCCGGTCTCAGCTTCTCAGTCAGACCCACAGGGCTTCCATGGGCCACACTTGGTCCAAGTCCACTCAGGACAGGAATACAACGATTGGGGTCAGAAACTCCGCATCCTTGTGGTGGGAGTGTGGCAGCACAGACACAGGAGGTGAGAGCACCACCAGCATGCAGGGGGTCACGGTCACCCTGGCTCAGGAGTCTCACACCTCAAGGAAGTCAATGCCTTTTATAACAACAATGCAGGAATAACTTTTATTCTTCAAGGCCTTGATGAGAAAGTTAAAGACCCGAGGGAGGTGAGGAAGCTGGCCTTCTGGACAAACAGGAACAGAGCATTCCAGAAGAAGGAAAACCTAGTGCTGGAACAAGGGCCTGTCTTGCCTGTTCAGGGGCCAGGATGGCTGCCAGATCAGGGAGAGTATGGGGAACTGCAGGGGCAGAGAAGGGAGCAGAGAGTGCAGGTCATGTCAGACCTCACAGGTTACTGCCAGGGGGTCAAGCTTTCATTCTGAGGAAGAAGAGAAACCACTGAGGGTTGTGAGCTGAGGAGTGACATGATCTAATTTGGGTTTTAAAAGGCTCGCTCTGCCTGCTGTGCGGAGACCAGACTGTGAGGGTAAGGGCAGATGGACACTAGCCAGTGAAGAGGCCACAGCGTATTTCCCCTGGGTGTGAGCAGTGCATGCGAGCTCCAGATGTGTTTGGTCTTGTTTTGGGTAAAGCATCCGCAGTGCTCTGGTTCAGAAAACCCTGGTCCATTACTGAAGGTACCACAAGTCCACCCATTTTAGACAACCTACACTTCGTGATGTTAACAGCAACTGAAAGACATTCTGTAATCAAGAGCATCTGCTATTGAGACCAAGAGGTGGGCTGAAGGAAAAGCAGACAGTGACAAGAGCTATGAGTCAGCCTGTGTCCCTCCCAATCCATTGCTTGGGGGTCATTACACAGCACGATAACTGGCGCTGCTCTGGAGAGCACACCAGTGACCACACTGAAAGGCCTACCAAGGGTGTGGCTGCCGTGGACCCAGAGCCAGCAGTGCTGGGGCTCATTTCCCCAGCAGCCGTCATGAAACCTGCTTCTGTGATGGCAAGAGGGCCTGACTCCACCGAGCACGTCCAGCTTCAGGATGAACGTTTATGTACTGTTACTTCAGCCCTGCTCGCTGTCCCTGTTGGAGATGATGTGCTTATTTTTAGCCATCATGTGATTCTCTAGGATTTTCCAGACGCTGCTTGAGTCACTCTCCTTTCAGAGTATTTTTCATAGGAGGAAAAAATGCAGGAAAGAACTTGTCCTGAAAGGGCTCACGTACTAAAAATTCTAACTTTTCAAGTTATTTAAAGCTGGTGCATATTTCTTGACAAACCTTTTTCACTCCTCTCGCATCCTGGTAGAAAATGAAGTATACTTGGAAACACATTAGATGCCAACCATCTTAGCTCAAAATTCTTGATTTTAGAGTGTTCTCTGAACAAATTCTCTCTGGAAGCGGTGAGGATCCTACACCCCATGGAAACAATAAAAAAACAGAATCCCAATAGTTAGGGGAGCACCTCCCCCTGGCCTGTTTACTTCAGCCTGAGGAGAGCTGGTGGTTGAAAGAGCCCAATAAACTGAGCCCTGAGGACATGGGCATTACCATGACAATGGCTGTGTGGCTGTGACTGAGCTCCTGGCACCATTTAAGCAAAAGCTTATAAACTAAGCTGGTCATTTTTGAGAAACACAAGTACTTAATTACTTTATGATACTCACAGTCCCTACTGACTTACCATCACTAATCTTTAGGCAATTTGTTGATGATGGCAAGTCTGTCATACTCCATTTACACTTTCTGACTCCCTTGGCCAGGAGAGGCACCACCTAAGCCACAGAGAAGCTGGAGGTCAGGCAGAGAAGGAGAGCAGGCTCCGTGTGAATCACTCACTCTCCTTTACTCTGCTGGCCTGCTGCTCCGGGTTTCTCTGATCCCACCAACTAACTCTAAGCCAAGAACATGTGTATCGAACATGTGTATCATTTATTCTTGGCTTCTTCTCTCCTGTACTACTACTACTTTTTGAATAAAGAAAGGTGCAAGCAGGAATGAAGGTGAGTAGGCAGGCAGGAAGGCAGGAAGGCGAAGTGGAAGAAGCGTTTATTTATTCTTATTTAGCTGTTCATCTTGGTTGTTCCTCCCATCCTCAGGTCATACACCTGGGTCCTTGGGATAGATGTAGACTCCATCTGGCAGACTTACCCACTAAAGCAACAGGGCACAGCTCTCCTTTACTTCCTATACTCAATATCAGTCCATTTCTGTTGGCTGTACCTCCTTCATCTCTATAACCCACACGGCCATGACCTCTGCTGAAGTCACTCTCCACTGCTCCATGGTGGGTTGCAATAGCTTCTTAGCTAGTCTTCTGGATTATAATAGTGTCCCCTTCATATGTCCGCTATACCACAGAGCAAACCTGTGCTTAAAACCCTTCAATGACTCAAAAGCCTCATTAAGTGTGAACTTACAGATCCTTAAGTTGACAGACACCCTCTTCCCATGAGCTCCACCTCTGCTGTTCTTGCTTTTGCATAGTCCTCTGTCCCAGAGTGTGGGTAGAACCTGTGACTTGTGTCTAATCAATAGAATATGGCAAAAGTGATGGTATATCATGCACATGATTATGATACTAGATATATGACTCTTACTGGCAAAAATACTAGAGCCCCTTACTGGCCTCAAAGAAGCAAGCAGCCGTATGGCAGAGCATCCTGGGTGGTCTCTAGGAATGGACAGCAGCTTCCAGCAAGAAACTGAAGCTTCAGCTTGGTAGCCTCGAGGAAAATGACAACCCAAGGGAGATCTCTTAAGTTAAGTGTCTGATAAGACCAGTGCCTCAGCAGATACGAAGATTGTAGTCTGGTGTGACCCCAAAGCAGAGAACATAGTTCAACTGTGCCTGGACTTTGAAGTTATGAGACAATACATGTGTGTTATTTAAGATGTCAGGTCTGTAGAAATTGACGCAACAGAACATGAATTTGACCTCTTAATTCATTACACACGGGCTGCCCCTCTGCAACCTCACATCTCAGCGTCCGTACGGAGCAATGTGAACTCCACTAAACAGCATACTCTCTCCACTTCAGTTCTAGTCTTTTTGTTTGCTGTGCTCTTCACCACGCCCTTTCCCTGGCTAGCTTCCACTCATTCACGAAATCGTAGCCGAACTTCACTTTTTCCAAGAAGCTTTCTAGAATACACAAGACCAGCTCAGACGGTCTACCAATATACCCTGAAAGCATCCACCCCACTTTACTGCTATTGTCTATTTATTGTCAGGTTTCCCCACTAGGCTGTAACTTCCCTGAAAAAGTTACAGAAACTTAAAAAACTTACATAAAGCTTCAGAAACTCTTGGAATGCCTTAACAAATATTTGTTGAGGGGCTGAATGAATGAGAATTCAAGTACCGCTTTCACAAAAAGGACTAAGAATCCAAGAAACAGATATTGTTGCTTAGAAATATTTTCTGAGGATAATGCACTAAGCTACTTTCTCAGTTACGAAGCAAGGACCTTATCAGGGGATAGTGATATTTGACTCCAGAACAGTCACAAGACAACTTAAGTTCTGCATCTAACTTGATCCAACTGGGCACTGCAGTGATTCAATTTAAATCAGTCCAACAAACACTAAGTGAAAAACTCCTATGTGTCAGACAACTGGGAAAGAGTAATTGAACAAGACAGAACTAGTTGATAATTTGTTTCACCTAATTTAAAGGGAGTCTAGAAAATTCTTTAAGTCAAAACTGTATTCTATTCTTGCTCAACATACCAAGTGATAATGGAAGGCATTAACAATAACAACAAAATCTTTACTGTTGATCTGTGATATTCTGGTTCTGGAATCAGAATAAATGCTAAATAAATAGTCTTTTGAGGCCAGGCAAGGTATAGTCTGAAAGCCAAATGCCAAGCTATTATACCTATGGAGCAGAGAGATGATCCATAAAGTATGTGGGGTTCAGTTGCAGAACCAAACAATATTTCAAAATATATATGGAGCTTTTGTTTAAGAACGACCCAATGCTGGTTGCAAAAGAACGACCCAATGCTAGTTGCGAAAGGGCCCAATGCCATTTAAAAAAAGGATCAGGATAGTTTGTTCCCAAGTTAGGTGGGACAACAATGGAGGCTCTGCCTCCTTCTGCAAAGTCCTGTGTGATGAAACAGGGTATGGTATGTTGAAATACATGCCAGTTCTGTCTGAGTTTTGCTTTTTGTGAAAGTTTATACTCTGTACTTTGAAGTCACCCAGACCATCTACTTAGGGAATTATTTGATAAAAAATTAAGAAATCAGAGATTAGTAATCCTACTAATTCAGGGCTCAGGATTCTGGGTTTTATATACATTTCTGCTTTGGGGTTGAGAAAAGGACTGGAATAAGTGACTTAATGTTGCCTGCATATACAAATGTAGATAAAATATATTAATTGTCACCAAAGAGCCTGTTGCAAGGATGAATGGGAATTTTTTGAACTTCAAGAAAAAACTGCTATTTTTAAAATACAAATGCCATCCAAACAGAACAGCATGAGTGCTGTTTCAAGCTTTTCGAACTGCAGAGCCTTTTTCTCCATATACCATGCAATTTGGTTTGTGAAAGTTTACTGTGATTCAGTGTAGTGTGTAAGAACATAAAATAAGACCATATCCAGGATATTTGAGAGGCAATATATTGAAGACTAGGACCACCCCCCTACTTCTAATAATAACCCTGGCATGTTCCTGAACCTCTCCGTGACTCAGTTTCTTGAACTCTGAAATGGGTATAATGATATTACCTCTTACTTGGGATTGTTTTGAAGCTGAACTGAGCTAATACATACACATTAGTATGTAGCTTAGCAATGAGGTGAGTTCTTAAAGCAAGTCAAGGGGATGCAATGCAGACGTGGGGCAGGGACTAAGTGAAAGAGAAACACATTGTTCCATATAAAGTGTTCACATCTATTTGAAGTCTTACTAATTATGAGCATGGTAAGAAAAAAAAAAAAACTCTTCCTTGTTATTGAGTTGATTTGCATGGTCTCTAAGAATTAATGTTTGTCCCTGAAGCAGTGAGGGTTATGTGATTAGGTGACTAGTGGTATCAAGCAGATACATACTTGATGAAGGGACCATGAAGGGACAAGAAAGGTGACTTATGCCTGCCCTATGGAGCCCTGGGAAGTCAAATATTATCGTGGACTCCTCTATTCCAGTCTAAAGAGTCAACATGGAAAACACCCTAGAGTAGAGGTTTGGGCCCTCTGGCAAAGCACAATCCACATACATCCCAAGGACCCAGGTTCGTGTCTCTGGTCCAGGAGAAGAGCCAAGATGTACAACTAAATAAAATTAAATAAAGTGCTTCATCATCTTATCTCCTCCTGCCTGACTTCATTCCTACTCACAACTTCCCTTAAAAAAAAAGAGCGCACATGGGGAAAATGCCTTTCATGAAGAAAATGATGGCACTGGGGTGAGACCAACATTTGTGGTTAAAGGGCAGAGTTTCAAGAGTTACTCAAAAGGTAACTAAAAAGTTGAATCTTGGCAATAAGGAAGGGGAAATATAAAGACACAGGCCTGAGACCAAGATTAGGAACTCTTAAGAGGAATTTAACTTCTTAAGTACTTTTTACTTGAACTCTAGTGAACTTAAGTGCCTGTTAAATAAAAAAACATCAACACTCTTAGGAGCAATATAACAAAATCCAGACTCTCCACAACATAGCATCACAATATCTAAGATACAATTCAAAAGTATTTGACATATTAAGAGTCAGGAAAATGGTATATATTCTCAAAGGAAAAGATCATTAACAGATGTGAGATGGTTAGAATGGTGGAATTAGACAAGAATCTAAAGCAGTTATAATCATGCTCAGTGACGTATGCTCACAATAAATGAAAAGGTAAGCAATCTCAGCATATGAAGGAAAAAAAAAACCTGAAAATTTTAAAGTGTGCTCAATAGTTGAATGAAGATGATGGAGGAAAGAGAGTAAATCTGAATATGTATTGAAAGGAACCACTTTAAGATGAGAGAGAAGACTGGAGAAAAGATGAACAGAGCCTCAGGGACCTGTGAGATCATTTCAAAAGCTCTAACATGCATTAGTGGAGTTCCAGAAGATAGATGAATAGAGGTGAAAAAAATATTAGAAAAAAAGATTGAAAATGTCCCAAATATGGTAAAAAAAAAACCAAAAAAACTTACAGCTCTGAGATGCTAATGAGTTCCCAAACAAGATAAATCCAAGAGAACCATGATTAGACACATCATAACCACAATAGTAAAAACCAAAGATAAAAAGAACACTGAATATATCCTGAGAATAACATCATATTAAACACAGAAAAATGATTAGAATGAGTTTGTACATCTTATCTTTGGAGGTCACAGAGTGGAAAACCTCATGAGAGACAAAGAAATGATCAAGCTGACTTCTTCAGTGAAATGTTATTCAAGAATAAAGCTAAAATCCATATATAGAAAAATAAAAATTATAAGAATTTATGGCAGTGGACCTATTTTATAAGAAGTATGAGAAAGACAGCAAGAGAGATAGATTTATTATAATATTATAATGTTGAAGACAAAATAAATGCTCCAAATTAAAAAATAAAAAAAATCTGCAATCTGAAGAGAAATGACTCCGGTAGGGAACTCAAATGTTCAGGAATAAGGATCATTAGAAATGGCAAAAACATGAAAAATAAACAATTTTTCCTTTTAATTTCTTTAAAATTCATAACCAAAATAGCACTACCTAATAAAAATGAGATGTAAACCATCTAAGTAATTTAAAATTTCTAATAGCCACATCAAAAGTTTTAAAATGTATTTTTACTACATACAAACTATAATATCTACATGTAATTGACATAAAAATGATTATTTTATATTTCTTTTTTTTATACTAAGTTTTTAAAATCCAGCATGTATTTTATACATACAGCACATTTCAATGCAGAATAAACACATTTCAAATACTTAAAAGCCACTGTATTGGACAGTGTTGGTTTAAAGCAAAAGTTTTAACTTTTCCCTTGTGGTGCATGCAGATGGAATACATTTAACAGTATTACAAAGAATCGTGGGGAGAGGGTTCAATGGCTCCTCATTTTACATGAAGTAGTACAATATTAACTTGAAGCAAATTGTGAAAAGATAACATAATACTTAGCAAACAACTAAAAAAAGTTAATGCTAAGAGGCATATTTATAAAAGTAATACATATATTAAGATGGATGCCTAAAAACTAATTTCAAAATTCTTAAGGTAATAGGAAAGGAGAAACAGACAAATGAAAAACAGAGAGGACAGTAGAAAACAAATGATAATGTGGCAGAGATTTAAATCCAACCAAATCAATTGTTACATAAGTGTTAATGGACTGAACATTCCAATGTTCCAAGATCATCAGACCGAATAAAAACACAAAACCTAAATGTATGTGTTTACAAGAGACACTCTTTAAATATAAAGACAAAGATAGAAATACAACCTATCACAGAGAAAGATACAATAAGCATCAGAAAATTAGAGTGACTATATTAATATCAGATGAATAGACTCCAAGAGAAGGATTTTACCTAAGATGAAGAAGCATGCCTCATAAAATAAAAAGGTCAGTTCACTAGGATAACTTATTTGTCATGTGTATGCATGTATAACATGAGGTATATACATATTTAACCGAGTTCTAAAATACAGCGAAAAATCGAAAGACTAAAGGGAGAAAAAGACAATTCCCCAATCAGTGCTAACACCGTTTCTTTGCCACATTTATGAAAATTAGACAATGAATCAGTAAAACATAGAGGATCTGAACACCATCATTAAAAACTCTGATCTAACTGATATTTCTAAAACACTAAATCTGCAGAATACATATTCTTTTCAAATGTATGTATACTGACCAAGAGTGATCATATTCTGGGCCACAAAATTAGGATCAGAATAAGAATAAAAAGCATTCTTTTAGAAACAATTGAACATTTATTGAGGTAGCTCATTTACTAAAGAATATCGGCTCCCATATGCAGGTTCACCATTCCCCAAATATATGGCAGCAAATCCTGCCCATACCAAAGTATCCGAAGTCCTTCACTACTGTCCATGGCACCCTACTACCCCTTGCTCCGGTCCCTTGCTTCCTTCCCCACGAGTAACCTCAGTTTTATTGTCAATGTCCAAGGGTTGTTGTTTTGTAAAAATCACTCTTAACAGCTATATTTCACTGCCTCTCTTAAAAAACAAAACAAACTTTTGAAAAAATGTGAAAGCAACTTTTCTTTCCCCAATGTGACAGGTAATGTTTAGTTACTAGTGCTCAACACATGCTCGAAACAGCTATGACCAACTCAACAGATACGGCCACAATGCTGAGGGTGCATGAACAATCTCAGAGAGCCCCAAGTTAAAGATGATTGAGAGTGAGACTGTTCAAATATTCAAGTGTCTGAGAAGACACTGTTAAGATTTCAGTCTACATGTAGGGATCAAAGTAAGCTTGTTCAAATACTTGATTCTACTTCTTAGGTTGCTTCCTTTTTGAAATCATTTTTTTAGATTTCTGTGAATCTGATTTTTAAGGCTAGAACACGGAAAAAGTCCCTGAGGAATAGAGAAAACCCAGCATCCATTTCCATAGCAACTGTAAATCCATCATACTATATTTGTATATGTGAGTTTGATTTAAATACATTACTATATATGAATCTGCAATGTGTCGAAGCTGCGGTTGCTATAGGAACCGTAACTTTGAATTTCTTTTTAAGTTTGGAAAGCACATCTAAAACCTGATCCCCTGGATAGCTATCTCAGGTTGCAGATATGGCTCACAGCAATACATTCACAAGTATCATAACTCAAGGTACTACAGGCACTCAATAGTTATCTACCAGGGAAATGTGCATTTTAATATAGCTCCTTGTTGATACACTAAAAGCAATTCAAGATGTAATTCCTTGGAATCCAGATAAAGACTTGCCAGGTAGCCATCCACTACTCTGTGCTCATGTTCTGGTCCAGGTAAGTGATTCGATATATACAGATATCAAGTGCTATCTGGTTTCTCTGAATACACAGAAGAACATCTTGTATATATACAGAAATGGCAGAAAAATTTAGCACATTTTTACAAAAACAGAACATACCAAATAGTGGAGGGCAACAAGTATACAAGAAAACAACCTGTACATGGTTATCTAAGTCACTTATAGGATGTAAAGGCACTTTTTTTCTTGACAATGTAGACAGTCCTTTCTTAATTATTAATGTGAATAATCCATTCCATCACTTTTTCTACTTTAAAATAGTGCCTTTGCCACACAAATGCTCTTCATGTGTTATAGTCAGGTTATGCAAATTAAATTAAATTTTAACCGAAGGTAATAAATAATAGGGACGAGAGAAATCCCTTGCAAAATGAATCAAGTATTCCAAAACCCAAACTAAAAAAATTAACTGCATATCATCTCCTATTTTTTTATTATACCAGCCATTGCTCGTTTCCAGTGCAGATAATTAAGTAATGCAGATAATTAAGTAATGCAGATAATTAATGACCAAGGCTTAGAAGTGAGAACAGAAATTAGTGCTGACTGTTACTGACCTAGCATCCTTGTGAGAGAGCTGTGACAACATATGAATTTCCCCGACAGCTGACCTTTTCTCACTCAAGCACTTTTAAACTTTGGATCAACAAATTCAGACTTGTGTATGAAAAGGATGGCCCTCAACAATTTAAAAGAGGAGGTGATCAGTTAAGAGACTAAAAATAGTTCAAGGGGGAAATGACTATAAGTAGAGAACCAAACAGATTTTAAGACTTAGAAGGGTCTCTAAGGACATCAGATCACTGACCCCAAGGGTTAATGACAGCCTGTTGTCGGATTCCGAGTGCGCCCACGCTGCAGGGCTTTGTAGTATAGTTTTCTTATTTTTTTATTGCCTTTTTTTTTTTTTTTTTTTTAATGATACTTATATGTTTTATTGATATCAGCATACTCCCAGGCCTAAGAAGTTATGTGCTGAGAAAATTATATCCCCATGTTTGTTGCAATTATATATAAATCATGGATGACCAAATAGGTTCTGGTTAAGAATGCTAAGAAAATAATCATGAGGAAAGAGTAAAGTGCATGAATTTTATAGCACAGCTTTTATAACATGTATTCTAACTATATCAGACTTTTGGCTTACATTTTTTTGGCTCTATTCCCAAGAACTGGATACATGACCTCTAGAAAAATGAGGCCTTACTGTATTTTTAGGAGTCTTTCTCTTCTTATAGCTTTTAAAACTATTCTTCTCTATGGGATGTATACTCTGCGATGTTTTTTTTTATAGTATAGTTTTACTACCCCACAATGTCTGATACAACACATTTTATAAAAAAGGGAATGACTAGTTTGACTTCTGAAAATATCATCTCTCTCTGATTAAGACCAATGAGGGAAACATAGGCAAGGTACTGGGAATCCAAGTCTAGAATGAGTGCCTTCTAAAACACTAAAAACCACATGTATTCTCTGCTGACTTTAATGTATTCTCTGAGCTTTGTTACCTGAGAAGTTAAGCTCTGGAAAATAATCTATTTGTCTTTGAGGTTCTTTCAGTCAAGATGGTACAAGTTTCCCTGTGATTTTTGTGAAAGATAGATGAGGGAATTCCTAGAAAATGAAGCCAAGGAAGCATAATGACAATTCTGCTACGGGGAGTAGGACTATTGGTGGCAATTTAAGGACACATGATTGTGGAAGAAAAATATTCTGAGGCCTTTCCAATTTTACTATTAGAAACTTGAAAAAGTGGCAGCTGGGTTTCAAGGTGAATCGGTAGGTCATTAACATCTACAGAAAAAGACCTTAAGACGAGAAATATCACCTTGGCTTTCTCACCGCCTTGTCCTCCTACTCCATCTGCTTGTCAAACCCCCAACGCTGGAGAAAATACCCACCTCTCTTCTCTACCCTAGTTCCTAGACCCAGAAACATTCTTGACAAATGTTGAAGGCCAATGTGATCACCACAAACTTTTGCTTTCCGAACTCCTTGTGATTAATTTTTACTCAATCTCTCTCCATCACTTGTGTTCTAAAAATGTAAATACTCCTTTTGCCATCAATGCCCCGGTCTCATTTTCTCCTTCCAGGTTCAAAGTCTTGGCACTGCCAATTTCTCCTTCTTTTTCCCCTTTCCAGTAGTTCCTTCTCCATAGACCTTCTCCTGTCTTACAAATCTGTTCACTGTGCCTTGTCCTAAAAGCAAACAAAAATGGATGGAGGACAATACCATTCTCCTTCCACTCTCACTTTCTGAAGCTACCGTCAGCTTTTCTCCTACCACCAACCAACCAACCAACCAATAGTTTTATTTTCCTCAACTATTCCCAAATTCTACAAATTTGCTGAAGGTAGATACTTTCACATTTGGCTGGCCTTTGCCAACTTCCTGCAATCCAAGTGCATCCACTCAGCATTTTAATGGAGCAATTCTCTAGGGGATTATTAGTCATCAGCTAGGAATCAGCTTTCTTTGGCCTATTTTTAGGCTTAATCCTATATGATCTCTCTACAATATTCAGCACTGCAGTTGATTCCTTTTTCTAGAAGTGTCCTACTGTTTGTTCTCTGATACTGAGATTTCCTGTTGCTGTTTTTTTAACCTGATGTTCATCTTTTTCTCAGCTTCCTCTTCTCCCCTTAAGTCCACCAAATCTGTGCTTAATTTCCTATAAGATCATTAATTCAATGTTTATTTAAAGTTGGATTCTTGCACTTTTTCAATTTCTTCCCTTCAACTCATTCCTCAACCTGGCCCCATCATTCCATCCAATGACCCCCAAGTTGAGAAATCTGATGGACTCTTCCAGTCTTCATTTTATTTGACTCAGCAGACACAGACACCTACTGACTGTTTTGTTTCCTTCCTTCTTACCTGACATATCATTCCCTCATTACTTTCAGGCATCTTCCCTGCTTCCTATGCAAGTTGTTCCTTTTCTATTCAAACATCAGTGTTAGAGTCCTCAAGGCACTCTCCTCCCTCAGTACTCACTTGGAGCTTCAATTACATGGATATATGGAAGATTCACAAATGTCTACCTCTAGCCCACACTTCTTTGAGCTTCTGACATGTATTCCATGCATGCGTCAGTGCACACACTCTATTGTCTTTTTTTAGATCTCTTCTTAAATGTTGCAAAGAAATCTCAAAAAAACCCCCTTCTCTTCCCAAAACTGAACAATAACACTATCCATCCAGTTGTGTGAGACAGTCAGAAGTCATGCTTGATACTTTCTCTTTTCACTCTAACGTCCATGCATTACCAAATGCAATCTATCTTACTCCTAAATATATCACAAATTAACTAGTTCTCTCCATTTGCACTATTTTAATTCAGACAAACATAAATCCATCTATACACTAGCAAGTTTCATATATATATATTCCTGTGTGAGCATGTAGATTTAAAAGGTCTATTCCTATTATCTCTGCTTTAGAGATGAGAAAACTAAGTCTGAGTTAAAAAATTGTTTCAAGTGGCAGACACAGTGATATGAAACCACGTCTGATACTGAAGTTAGTGGCCGTATGAAAGAAAATGGCAACATTAACTTATATGAATATAAAAGAAATAAGAGAATAATCCTTCATTTTTCTTATTGAAAGGATAATACTACTTGTGACAACTACATAGTCATACCACCCATATAGTTATAGATCTCAAGATATGTTCATTCTGTAACTTTAGTATATTTTTAAAAATATTTCAAAAAATAATGCTAGATTTCTAGTGGTCTCAGTCTACCTGGAAATAAGCGTTGAACCAGAAATGAGAGGAAAAGAGTTTTCTGGAACAGCGAGGAATACTGTTACTTATAAAGTTATTCTAATCTATTCTGCATTGTTGTAACATTTTCTAACCCATTCTGGCTGGAGCTTGGGCATTCATAAACAACCTGTATTATTTATAAAATTAAGTTTACTGATTCAACAAATATGAACACCGATTTGCACATTTGGGATGGAAACAAATGGCTTATGAGGATTTCACTGTTTAACTGCCCAGTATCACAACTAGTGTTTACAATAATGACTACAATCTTACAAGAACACTTTCTGCCTGGTAAAGTCTCTCTTCTTTGGACGAAAAATGGTTTTACTCTTAAGAGGTCTGAAAAACATAAAGTTCTAGGTATTTATCATCAATGGCTTCACTTTTGGACAGCACTGAATAAACGAAATCTTGAATATTATCACATGAAAACTGGCACGGCCTTTGTGGGAGACAGAATGCGCAACCCATGAATTTCCTTTGAAGGATTATAAGATGATGGTGTATATTTATTAACAAAAACAGTCTGCATCTTGGTCTGCACTGCCAGCAATTAAGTAGCAAAAGTATTTCTGTCAAAATTTAAAAAGACCAGAAATTTCTCAGCAAAAATGGAAGGCAAATGAAATCTATACCTGGTATATAAATGTCCAGTGTCAGTCATATACAGTGACTAGCCCTGCCTTTTTAAGAGTTTAAATCATGATTATGAGGTCTCTGTTAGAATGCTAAATGTGGTCCAAGGGACGAGACACAAATCATCCAGATGCTTGAACTGCGCACTGCCGGGAGGAGTCAAACACAAGAAAGCACAGGAGGGGCTGAGACACTTTCTAAAAGGAAAGAGCCTCTGACTTCTTTGTTACAATACCTGCTGTAGGGGAGTTTGCGTGGTGAGACTTTTTCGGGAGGTTGAAGATCTGTTCGCCAGGGTCAGGAGGGGGAATTGCATCTTGCCCCTGTCGTGCTTCTACAGGATCGTACTCCTTCCCATCATAATTAGCATCGTAGAATTTTTTAAACCACTGAATAAAATCCAGGTTGTCCTGGAAACGTCCTTTCACTAGCTTCTCCACTGGAATTACCTGCAACATAAAATCGCCGTGTGAATCACGACCCTCAGGCTTGTTTGTCTTGAATACATGTCCTACATGTCTGCAGTTCTCTCTGATCTCTCCCCCAGCTTCCTCGGCCAGTTGCATGCTAGAATTCATACAGGCTTTCATCATAACAAAGAGGTAAACTAACATGTCATGTTGGTTTTCTTGGAGTATTTAATATCTGTGAACAAAGAAGACAAAACCAAGAACAGCCTTAGTGTCAAAGGGGGCTGATTCTCTCTTCATAGTAAATTTATTGTCAAAGCATCTTCCCCCTCAAAGTAGGCCTGGTCTGTTGTGCTTTTTCAAGATTGATAGCTTTGTTTTCCCCATTCTTTGTCCACAACTCGGTCCGGTTGTGGAATAAATTCTTGGAAGGATTATAGCTACTAGACAGTGCGAATGAATAAAATTCAAATCAATGCAAACATATACCAGTCTAATAGAGTAAGGAACAAATAAGCTTTCATAGAAAAACAGAGGTCAGTAATTCATGGTGACACAGGAGCAGCTGACATGCCATGGGAGTGCAGAGGAAACTAAATGGAGGCTGACTGAGGCACCCACAGGTTTTCTGGAAAAGAAGGTGCATTCATGTCATCTTCTGAAAATGATCTCAGCTTTGCTTAGAGCGGCCTTTCCTACTGGCAACCCAAAGAGCAGATCTGCATTTAGAAGTCTTATAGAACCTTCAGAATTGTGACAGAAAAAAATGGGGTAGGGGTGCATAGCTTTAATTCAGTGGGCAGTTATTTTTGAAGGAAAATGGAAAGATACTTAGGTTTCCAAATTGCACTATTACCAGATTCTTGCTTCTTTATCACTGGGTTGGGATACCAGTTGAATGTGATCCATGCCAGTCACAAAGCTAGGGAGTGAGTCGGATGTGAAAGCATGAGTGTGTTTGTGTTAGCATGAGATTCACACAGAGACCCAGTGCTCAAAGCACACAGCTTCACTGTTAGGACATGAACTGGAGCACTACAAATGACATCTCAGTAAGATCCTGTTACCTCAGAAGTTATAACATCATTAATATCCTCAAATGGATTAACAGGACCACTTCAAACATGTAGACAGACCTCAAATGTCAATAACAACTTGAAAGAAAAAATGCAACCAAATCACTTTAGGTCACACATTAAGTTGTCAGTGATAAATTAAAAAAATTTTTTTGCAGCTATAAAGGAAACTAAATCAAGTACAAAACAAAATTAAGAGAAGAAGACCTTTGGCGGAAACTACATTTTTTTCTGAAGATTGTTCCAGTAAGGTAGACTTGGGTGCTGTTCTTTCTTTCTTCTCCCAAGAACTCCAGAACGTCAGTCAACTCGGCTCACATAGGAGAATTCCTACCACGTGGATATTTATTTAATTGATTTCATGTACTATTTAAATATTTCTACATTTTCTGATTTATAAATTTTGTTTATGCTGATATTGTTTTTTACATATTGCCTTCTTAAAGCATAAGGCCCTGTTAATTAACATGCTACTGTATTTTTCTTTTCGCCAAACGTGAAAATTTATAAAGTTTTAGATGATGGTATAGAAGCCCTTCGAGGAAGGCAGTTACTTCGACTGACTTAATTTCACATTCCCTATCAAAATAAAAGCCCCAGAGCCATACATTTCAGATCTGAGGATGCAAGCATATCTCTGCACAGGAGTTTCCCATGTGCTGTCACAAACATGAGCAGGGATCACTATCTCTAGTCAAGGACCTTGGGTAGAATCATCACATATTAAGCTAACAAGGCCAACCTCCCTACTCTACAAGAATTTTATCTTTGACATTCTTAACAATAGCTCACTGTCTTTCTGTGTATATACTTCTTGAAATATGAATCCCTTAATGTGTTATATGGCAAGTTTCATCAATAAACTTAAGAATGGGTGGATGCATGTATATATAGAGACATGAACGGAAAAGACACAGGCAAGGATGTTAATATGTAAGTAGAACCTCTGCATGTGCTGATTTTGCACACATATGGAAGGAACTAATTGGAAATTAAATGCAGCAAAGAACATAAAGTTAAAAAGAATCCAAACAAGTAAGATGTTAGACAGAATATGTTTTGAAACAAAAATTCCAAGAAAATGAGAAGCAAGATTTTCCTAATATTTTGATAAGAATGCTTTCATTTAGGAAAATATTAAACTGCATTCAATTAAAAAACATATACATTTCCCAAACTTTGTTCCCCTCAACTTTTATCTCCTAAAACTTAGTAATTTACTTTTTATTTCCATAGCCTACTTATGGCTACTATCTATGCACAGTCAAATTTTCCATTTCCCCCTGCTGGTTTCTCTTTTTTTTTTTTTATACACTGAAAATTCATTTATTTTTAAGTCTATTCCCCTTAAATATATCCCAAAAGAAGAAAACGTAATGGAATAGTGGTAAACATGCACAGAGTGGAATTCAGCAGCAGTTTTTGAGCAGTGTGAAAAGGGACTCCTGTCTTACTCCATTTGTATCACTGTAGGATAAAAAGATAATTCAAAGGGGGAAAAAGGCAATTTGGACATTGAGAATCTAAGTATATAAACTCTGCTGGACACTTTCATAAGCATTTTAACTTCATAACCACAGTCTTATATTGTGATTTATAAAAAATAAATATTTTGGTCATTAACATGACCAAAGCATATTTCTCCCAAATATATTTGGTCTTCATTCACTGTTCCTGGCTCATAGTTACTGAAAGCTTTAGGATTTCCTAAGTGTTGAGTGCTAAAGGTATCTCTGATTATGGTAAATGTGGTGACTTTTTGGGAAGGATTTCAGGATGGGGGTTGGTTGCTGGTTGCCAGGGGAAGGAATCAACTCCGAAAGAAAGGTTGGAAGTGCCAATCCCACCCGCTGACCTCTGCAGAGAGGGGAGAGGCAGGAGCTCAAGTTCAGTGGCCAATGGCAATTATTTCATCTGTTGTAATAAAGTCTATAAAAACCATAAAGGAGAGGCTTCAGAGAGCTTCCAGGTTGGTGAACAAGTAGAGATTTGTAAGAGAGTAGAGCCCCTGGACAGGGAATGGAAGCTCTGTGCCCTTTGCCCGTACCTTGTCCCATGCATCTCTTCCATTTGGCTGATTTCTGAGTTATACTCTTTGTAATAAATTGGTGATCTACTGAGTTAATGGATTTCCCAAGTTCTGTGAGCCATAATTCTAGCAAACTAGTTGAAACTGAGAAGAGTGCCCTCAGAAGTTAGAACCAGGAAGCCTGAGAGGGTAAGTGGGACCCTCCAATCTGTAGCAAGTTGGTCAGAATCAGAGGCAACTGTTTGCATTTGGTATCTCAAAGGAAAGGCAGTCTTGGGAGACTGAGGCCTTGACCAGAGGACCCTGATGCCATCTCTGGGCAGATAGTGTCCAAACTGAATTAAATTAAATTCTCAGACACTCTGCTGGTTTTCTGAGAATTGTTTGTTGGTGTGGGGAAGTTTACACACACACACTGGAACTGGCCTCAGGGACACCAAAATACACAGGAAAGGGGTTTTTAATTCCATTTTATAGATGTGTGAGTTCAGGATCAAAAACTTAAAACAACTTGCTCAACTCATGGAGCTGGGATTCAAACCCACGCCATTTGCAGTGTGACATACCATTTCTCTAAAGAAACAAAACACACAAAGAACCACAACAGAATCTGACAAACATAAAAATTTCTCTTCTATAATGCTGAAACAGTAATAACTTTGAAATCTGTAATGACTGTGAAGAATTTTTAGTGTAATGGCTGCAAGTTTAGAAGTAAAAGTCTCAATCATGGGGAGTGAGGGCTAATCAGACCCCAACCTACTGCTGCAGTATCAAGATAGAGCCCCTAGACTGTCTGAGTTGAGTTTCTGTGCAAAAATAATGTCAAGGAAAGACAAGGCGTTTTTGGAGGTACAAGTTAGTCTCTTACCTTATCAACATTCATTCGCTTAAACGATGCCTGCAGAAGTTTAAAATTGTGAATATACTCATGCTCCAACTTTGCTTGAAATTTCACTTTCTTCAAACTAATGCAGCCTGGAAAGAGCATGTCCATGAACTGGCAGTAGGCGGCTCCTAGAAAGAGACAAGCACTGGCATGAATCGGACTGTGGGTGCACTGAGGACACAGAGGCAGCTGTAGACACTCTGAGCCCTCCTGGCCCTGTGCGCCTCTCGCTGCACTTGTACCTCTGTGTCCAGTGAGCTGGTGTCAGAGGGAAGGGACTGCGCTTGGATGCAGCTCCTGCTACTTCTCCGATCCTAACCACCACAGCATGGCAGCGCATTCACAGAGCACCATAAACTCCACCAGAGCACACAGCTCCTCATATTTTAAATGCCAAGGAAATCAGGGTCAGAGTAACTCAGTTTCTACCAGACAAAAAGACACATTTTTTTCTTCCACTGAGCTGTTACCTACTCCAAGTCATCAAAATATAAACATATAAGAGAAAACCAGAACACAAACATGAGAAAACTATGAAAGTACTCATGAAATATGTAGTTCAAAAAATACGCATTTGTCCAAGTTGCTTTATACTCATCTTTGCAAAATGACTTAGGTGAAACTATTCAACTAAGTCATTCAATACTCAAACAGTTGTATACCAGTTTAGCTCTAGTCAAAAGCGATGGAGTTCCCATATTAACATGAAGAATGAAGACATGGAGGCTCAAACTTAGAGAAGTTCTGAGTCATGCTGTTTATTACTGAGAAATAAAAATAATAAACATGTTCAATGAATCCCCTAAGGAAATGGTCATAGAAAAAATTATGTTTTAAAAACAAAGATTATGACAATTTCAACCAGAAAATCTTGGTAAGATCCTATCTTCTTAATAGTAAAGATAAAAAAGGAATTTAGAAAAATAAATTCAAAGAGAAAATGGTTTTATTTTACAAGGAAGAAAGGCAATTGTGTGGCAATTAAGGCAAATGGGAACAAAGAGTCATGTTTGTTTTCTTTCTTTTTTTTCTTCTCCAGATCCCTTGGTTTGTTTCTATGTGCCAATGATAGACTTTTCTGGAACATAAAAGGTTCCCCTCATTCTCTAGTATCAAGGTTTGCATTTAGGTGACTTTACCTTTACACAAAAGAACCCATTTGGCCTAAGAGTGTGTCGGAGAGATGTTGAGCATACTGTACTGAGATAGGAATTCAAGATAAGAGGGGACAAGACACCAGGAATCTCAGGGTTACTAGAACAGGAAATGGTGAAAAAAAATCATTATGTGTAGGTAAGAATGTAAACTGATGAGTGATAGGTCACAGTAAATATCACCTCCAGAACCTTTGCCTCTGTGATGCTTGTCACAAGATGCCAATACCCCGAGTGTCTACTGGTATGTTCCAGTCAAGCAGATGGTTTCTCTTAAAAACAAGACCAGATAAAACAAACCAAAACAAAAAAAACATTAAGGGAGGTAAGAAAAACATCATGATCTTGGGGGCATTCCCATAGTCATCATCCAATTATTTAGTTCTTCCATTTAAAGTGTCACCAGATGGAGTAAATTCCAATAGCCACTTCAACATTATTTTTATTGAGATGAGCAAGTGTAAACACACTGTCTCATCACCTGCTCTTTAAAGAGCTATTATCACTGTTGTAGAGGTTAGCATAAAATTCACTTATGGATACTCAGCCACTTAGTCTTCACTTAGTCTTCCAAACCAGCTAAATCACCCAACTTCCAAATTTAAAAAGTATTAAATTTTTGGAGATGATAGAGGAACAATTGCAGAATAGGGAGGGAGGAGACAAAGAAGGAAAAAACATCTTTGGTTTCATCACCCAGAGGAAATGACTGTTAATGTTCCAGCGTACACCATGCTGATCCTCAGAATTTTGTATTTGTTTTTTGTTTTTAAATTAACAGATTCCCTTTCCAGGTCATTTAATATTCTGACATTTTTAATGTCTTTCTGATTTTATAAGGAACTTACAACTTTCCCAAACCAAGATTACATAAATACTCATACGTATTTTCTTCAAGTACTTTTATGGTCCCAAGTTTTACATTTATGCTCTGTATTCATGTGGAATTCACTGTGGTCTATGACATAAA
Source organism: Solenodon paradoxus (assembly GCA_004363575.1). Lineage (NCBI taxonomy): Eukaryota > Metazoa > Chordata > Mammalia > Eulipotyphla > Solenodontidae > Solenodon > Solenodon paradoxus. Next base: position 401,312 of record RJWH01000321.1, on the reverse strand, counting down.
GATTGGTTCTAATTTTAGTAACTCCAAATATTAGTGAAAATCTGTCATTTCTGGTTTGCTGGCATTTGGACACCTTCCTATCTGGATTGCTAATAGAACCTGCGCCTCCTACCATAGTACTGAAAGTGGGCAGGTGCCCTTCTCCTCGCCCAGAGATGCAGATGCAGGCCCCTGATCCAGGCTCTGGCTGGGTCTCAGAGTCTTGGGGGAGTCACTGAAAACTTCAGGGACTTAGAATTTAGTCATGGTAGCTGTGCGCAGGTCGGGAGCCCTGCAGCAATGACAGCAGCATCCTAACCATTACAGTCCAGAGGTACAAGGCAGGCTCTGTTCTCAGTTCCTTAGCATCATTGGTGGCTGTCATCTTTGGAGCTGGATTTCCCACTGACTGAGCCAGCCAATATCCTTCTCCTTTACACTCATTTTCTGCCTAAGTCTGCCAGGACTGTTTTCTGCTATTTTCAACCAAACATGCTAATCTATAGAGTTAGTTAGATACTGAACACCATTTCATAAATGATGTATAATTTTCCCACTAAAGAGAAACACTATCTTTACTACATATTACTTTCCTAGGACATGTATTTAGTTAGCCTCCTTCTAGACTTTGTCTGTCTTTTGATAGTTTCAGACTTTATTTAAAAACTATAATATGTATTAATATCTATTACTCCTTTCTCAAAATTTTCTTAATTTTATCATGAATTTATTCTTTCCATTATGTCTGAATTTTTCATTCACAGCAAATGAAAATAGATTTCCTTTATAAAAAGTAGTCATTTACTGTTGAATAACAGCTTTATTAATTTACATATCATAAAGCCAACTTTTTAAAGTATAGTTTATTGTTTTTTAATATATTCAGAATTATGCATGCATCCATCACCATCTAATTCCAGAAGATTTTCATTACCCTCCAAAGAAACTCTACAGCTAATTAGCAGCCACTCTATTCTCTTCTCCCCCCAGGTCTTGGTAACCATTCATCTAGTTTTCTCTCTGGATTTGCCTACTGTGGACATTTCATATAAGTGGAATCATAGAATATGTGGTCTTTGTGTCTAATTTCTTTCATTTAGCAAAACCCTTCAAGGTTCCTCCATGTTGTGGCATGCATAAAATTTAATATTCCTTTTTATGGCTAAATAATATTCCATTGAAATATAACACATTTATGAATCCATTCATCAGTTGATAAGACATTTGGGTTGTTTTTACTTTCAGCTATCACGGAGTAATACTGCTATGGCTATTTGTACACAACATTTTGTGTAAATATAAATTTTCAATTCTTTGGGGATATACTTACATGTGGAGAACTTTTAAGATTTACTCACTTGTAATTTTCAAATATACACTACAGTATTATTAAATATAACTTCCATACTGCATATTATATCAATACTTTTTTTAATAGCTTAAAGTTTTTATTTAAAAAAAAATTTTTTTTTACACTCCTGGCCCTGGGTCTCAAACCTGGGTCTTGTGGGATTTATGTGGCCTGCACCTTAGCTGTCTGAGCCACAGGGATGTACCAAAAAAAAAAACAAAAAACAAAAAACTTTTAAAATGTCTTAAGAAACTTAGTCTTTTCATTTTACTGATGATATTCTTTGAAGTACAAAAGTTTTAAATTTTGATAAAGTACAGATTTATCTACTTTTTCTTTTGTCACTGTACTTGTCATATTTAAGAAACCATTGCATAATCCAAAGTCATAAAGATTTACATATACACTTTCTCCTAAGAGTTGTATAATTTTAGTTCTTACATTTAGGTCAATGGTTTCTTTTGAATGCATTTTTATACATGGTATGAGATTTGAGTTCAACTACATTATTTTGCATGGGACTACTCAGTTGTCCTAGAATCACTTGCTGAAAAGACTATTCTCCCCACTCCCCGCCCACTAAATTGCTTGGCAAACTTATTGAAAATCAACTAACTACAAATGTGTGTGTTTACTTTCGGACTCTCAGTTCTCTTCCATCTATTCTTATGTCAGCTCCACACTGTGGTCTGTAGTCAGTTTTGAAGTCCAAAGTAGAAGTCCAACATTTTTCTTCCTTTTCAACATTGTTTCAGCTCTTCTGGAACAATCGCATTTCCATAGGATCAGTTTGTCAATGTCTATAAAATGGCAGCTGAGATTTTGATAGGGATTAGAGATTCATTTGGAGAGTATTGCCAAATTAACAATATTGTCTTCTAATCCATGAACATGGGATTCTTTCTACTTAATTTCTTTCAATGATGTTTAAAAGTCTTCAGTACGCTATTCTTGAGCTTCTTTTGTTAAATTAATTCCTATTTTATTTTCTTTAATGTTAAAGTGGAATTATATTCTTAATTTTATTTTCAGATTGTTCATCATTAATGTATAGAAATAGAATTGATTTGTGGATATTAACCTTGTATCCTGCTACTGGGATCAATAAATAGGAAGCTTAGTTTAGATAATCAATGTCTCAGTGGAAAAAAACAATACCCCAGGTGCCTGGAATACTAGGTACTTGCCCCACAGGGAAAACCTTGGGGAGGGGAGTTGTTTTCCACTGAGGCTCAGGAAGAAGTCAAGAGCCCAACAGTTAACTAAAACCTTTTATATGTATACTCACTTTGTAAATAATGATTGTAATAATGGTCAATTTACTTCTTGTATTTTTTTTTTTTTTTTTTAATGAATGACTTCTTTATGTAATGACAATAGATATTCAAGGAGTCAGTGACTTGGTGTGCCAGTTTGGGGTTACAGCTCCCCAAAACTGTTCACCCCGACCCCGCTTTCTTCCCATTTTGGTCTTTATCTTTCTCAATCTTTCGCGGTCCCCTCCCTTCAATTTTGTTCCCTGGAACAAGCCTGACAACTGGCACCCATCATGAGGTTTGAATCCCTGCAGAAACCTGAAGGGAGAAATCAGCCTTTGGAGCATATGAAAGAGTACAAGCCGTGAAGGACCTGGAAGAAGTAAAAGTTGGAGATGTCCGTAAGTGAAAAGCTTCCAGGGTCTGCTGTTTTTTAATCAGGATAACACAGGGCATTCATCATCACATAAAATCCGGAACACACTACTGACAGCCTCAGGAATCAAGGTAAAGAAAAATTCTTTTCATCAGCTATGCAAACTAGTAAGCTTCAGCTAGGTGCTTGAGGAAAAATAAAGGGTAAAAGTGAATGAGCATGTTTTTGAAAAGAAAGATATGGTTTGAGTTTTTGTTTTAGTAAGGAAAGTATTGTGGAAATTTTGTCTTTAGTGAAGTAAAGAAATAAGTAATGAAAGGCAAAATGAGTGAACTTGGCATGTAGTAGGAAGGTTTGTGCAGGTGAGGAATGTTTGTGGAAGAAGTATGTAAAGAGATCTTAAGTGTGGTTACAGCAATTAAGAATGGAATAAGTTTCTTTGGAAAAATCAAGGTTTAAAGGTTAAATATCCTATGTGAAAGTTTAATAATTGATATATGTGCTGTAGGGTTACATAAAATTCCTAAAAGTTCTAATGTGTTTGGTTACTATTCTATGTACTATTTTAAAACATTGCATACTACAAAATCAATCAAACGTTATCAATTGTGTTATAACCAAATCTTTAACAAGGTTATTTTACTCTTTACTATTTAAAGAAACTATTGTTTGCTGATATTTTCATGTTTAAAAATTTGTGAAAAGAATGTTGGAAATAACATAAATAAAGTTTTCCCAACTTTACCAAATTAAGAGAGTGCCTGTATTTTTCTCATCTGTAGGCCATACTGGTTGGGTGCTCATGCTCAGCTCAGGCTGTAGTTCAGGTTTGTTTGTGCTGATGTGAGCCTGGGAAAAAATTTCTGTGCCTGGCTCAGTTACTCCTTCTTTTGTTAAGATTATACAAGGCCCTTCTAAACCATATGTAGAGATCATAGCTCGCTTAAAAGATAACCTTCACACATGTATTAACTCCTCAGTTTCTTTCAGTGACAGCACTGAGTCATCTACATCTTAAAAGCATGAACAGGCATATGGCTCCCAGTGCGTATGTCCCGACACTGGCAGGACTCTGCCTCTATACCTTGTTCAACAAGTACTCAAAAAAATTTTACGCCACTCTAAGCATTTTCTTGGGCTACCCATTGCAATAGTTATTGGTATTATTGGTGTCACCACTACTGTGGCAGTGGTGGGAACTGCCTTTCATTGGGGAATCCAAACTGCATTTTGTCCAACAATGGCCTGCTAATGCTAGTGCACTGTGGAATTCTCAGCTTGTAGATTTACGGCAAGCCGTCCTCCCGATAGGGGACCAGCTTACCAGTCTGCAATTACAAATGAGATTTAAATGTGACTGGAACTACACACAATTCTATATTACTCCACATCCTTATGACGCCTCTCAGCATACCTGGGACTGGGTGAGGAAACATCTAATGGGACAGGAAAATCTCACCTCAGATGTACAAAAATTACAGCAGTAAATTGCTCAAACTTTCAGTCAGAAACTAGAATTGATCACTGGAACTGATTTGATGGATGACATTGCAGATGGCTTAGCAGCTCTCAATTCTTTATAACGTTTGAAATCTGTGGCCTGCACTCTTATTCTAGTCATTCTAACTCTTCTTCTTTTATTATTCTACGCAGTCTGCAAAATCAGCCAACAACACAGACAGAAATACTGGCACCTCTAGTTCCTGACTACTCTTTGCTCCTCACAAGCAGCAAATGAAAAGGAGGGAGATGCTGGGCTCAATAAAGAGGAAGTTTAGTTTAGATAATCACTGCCTCAGTGGAAAAAACAATAGCCGAGGTGCCTGGAACACTAGGTACCCGCCCTGCAGGGAAAACCTTGGCTGGGAGGTTTTTTGTTTCCCCACTGAAGCTCGGGAAGAAGTCAAGGGCCAGATAGTTAACTACAACCTTTTAAATGTAAACTCACTTTGTAAACAATGATTGTAATAATGGCCAGTTTACTTCTTGTATTTTTTCTGTGAATGACTTCTTTGTGTAATGACAATAAATAACAGCATGGTTGTTTCCCACCAGGCCCAGGACTTGAACCCACAGGTATGTGGTTTCCTCCGTTGGAGGCAACTGAACTAATTGCTGCTCCTGCAGGGCATGACTGATAGTCCTGCTTTGTTGGTTTCCTAAGATTTCCTACATGTACAATCACTACATTTGCAAATATAGTTTTACTTCTTCCGTTCTAAACTAAATGCCTCATATTTCTTTTTCTTGTCAAACTGCCTTGGCTGGATGGAACCTCTAGCACAATGTTGAACAGAAGTGCTGAAAGTAACATCTTTGTCTTGTTCCTGGTCTCAAGAGGAAAGCATCTAGTTTCTCATCACGAAGTGTATTAGCTGTATTTTTCTTTTTTTAAAGATAGCATTATAAGATCAAGGAAGTTCCCTCTTAATCCTAGTTTAAGTTTTTTTTTTCCCATCATGAAACAGTGTTGAATTATGTCAAATATTTTTTCTCCTTCTATTGAGATTATTACATGGATTTTTCCTTAGTACTAATATTGTGTATTATATTGCCTGATTTTCTTATGTTAAGCCAACCTTCCACTAATCTTATGTGATTATGGTGCATAATCCTTATTTAAAAAAAAATTATATTTAATTTAGTTTCTTTGTTTAAAGGAAAGATGAAGCAGGAATGAAGGTAAGCAGGTGGGCAGGCAGGCAGGGAGAGAGAGGAGGAAGAATCTTTTTTCTTTTTCTTTTTTTATTAGTTTTTTCTCTTTTTGGCAATTAAGTATTACAGGTTATATTTAACATATACACTAGTTGTAGGTTTAGATGTATAAAATACATATACATACATGCAAAATAAAGTAAATAATGTATACTGTTCAATCTGGAAAGTTTATAGCATTTTTTTTTTCAGGCCAAGAAAAGAACACAATTTATTACATTAAATAGTCATTTCAAAAGAAACTCAGGAGAGTACAAAATATTGGATATTTTCAAAACAAACTTTAAAATGAATATAGAAGAGTATATAAAATTCATAATGTAAGCTTAAGTCACAATTCTTTAATTTAGAAAAGTTAAAAATTGGAATTGTCAAGAACAGGGTAACCAAAAAGAAAAACAGCATGATGAAAGCAAAATAAAAAAAATTTGTATAGCATTAACTTTCCAAACAAAACAATATCAATAACAATGAAACTAAACAGAATATTAAATGCACAGGATTTGGGCATAAAAGATAAGTTTGAACCTTGGCTCTGACACTTGTGTACTATCTAACCTTAGGCAGATATTTTAGCTTCAGTTTTCTCATCCATAAAATGAGGATAATAAAATCTACATGATAGGCTTATCTTAAATATCTGAAATAAGATAACAGATGCTAGGTTCTTGAATAAACCTCACAGAGAAATCACAAGCAAAGAAACTGAAGAGATCTAAAAATAAAAGCCCACTGGTTATTCCAACGAGTTTCATGCAACCTTCAGAGAAGAATTAATACCCGTTCTTCTCAAACTCTTACAAAATACTGAAGAACAAGGAACACTCCCAACCAGTCTCCACAAGCCAACATCACAGTGACACCAAGAGCTAACAGACAGGTCTCCAAGAAATAAAAATACAGACCAATATCTCTAATGAACAAAGATGAATAGGCCTAATAGACCTTGCTTTTAAGTGGGTTTCTTTACACTTTATACAACACCTTTTAGTATTTTTTGTAGAACTGGTTTTGTGGTGATAAATTCCTTTAACAAGCTTATTGGAATAGCTTTTTTTTAAATAATTTCTGCAGTTCTGAATGGAATTTTGCAAGATATGGTATCCTAAATTGAAAATCTGTTTCTTTCAGCCTTTTGAGTATACCATGCCTTTCCCTTGTAGCTGTCGAGAAATCCACTGACAATCCTATGGGAATTCCTTTGTATGCGACTCGTTTTCCTTGCTTTTAAGATTCTTTTCCTTGAATTTCTGACATTTTGATGACAATGTATCTAGGTGTAGGTCTGCTTGGGTTTCTTTTTTTAGGGACTCTGAGCTTTCTGGGTCTGGAGGCGTGCTTCATTCTTCAGGTTAGGGATGTTCTTAACTATTATATCTTCAAATACAGTTTCTGCTCCCTTTTTTCTCTCTTCTCCTTCTGGGATGGCTAGAACGTGAATGTTGTTTCTTTTGATGTTATCTCATAGGTTTCAAACGCTGTCTTCATTTCTTGGCATTCTTTTATCGTCTTTCTGGTTTGCTTGAGTGCATTTCTTGGGCATATCTTCCAGATTGCTGATTCTATTTGGGGCTTTATTCATCCTATTTTTGAGTCCTTCTAGTGAATTCTTTACATCAGCGATTGTGTTCTTTATTTCTTTGACATCTGTTTTGAATTACTTCATTTCTTCTCTCTTGTTTGCTCTCTTTTTCTTCCTCTGTTTTTTTTTTTTAATTTCCATGAATATGTTTATCACTGTTGCCCTAAATTCACGCTCAGGTAACTTGCATTTATCTGTTGTATTCAGATTCTACCCTGGGTTTTTGATTGGATCCATCATGTCATATATATTTGTGTCTTTGCTCTGTCTGGCATTCTGTTCGTTTCTGTGGATTAGGTTTTCCTGCAGTGATGGTCTTGTGTAGGGTACTGACTTGCACCAAGTAAGCCTGGATCTTGGTTTGACCACTGGGCTTTCTTGAGTTTTGCAGCATCACCACTGGTTGGATTTGTTGATTCTCATGTTGGTTCTCTTTTGCTGCCCGAGAGTTCATTCTATGGGGTTGGAGTTTGTGTGGGGGATGCAGAGCCTTCCCCTAGTAACCCAGCTCCCAATTGCAATGACCATCTTGCTATTGGCCCACAATCAGCAATCACGCTGCAGTTTCACCTGCCATCAGCAATCACGCTGCAGTTTCACCTGCATCCACAAGGTGGTGATAGTGGGTAGTACTGACACTCCCTCTGGAAGACTCATCTTCCTTTAAGCCTGAGACCCGGATTTCTGGTGGGCAGGCCCTGCAGTTCTGGGGCAATATGGTGGGAATGTGTGGGGATGGGCAATTCCCCACTGCTTTCCTGTTATGGTGGCACCCAGTGTAATTTTCTCGTTGAGCCTCCTGTTCAAACCACCAGGGTACTGGTGCGTCTTCCGTTCTGTGCCCCATTCCCGCTGGGCGGACTCTGCTGCTTTCAGAATTCCTGGGAGGGCTGGTTCTTCCTGCAGTTGCACCCCTGCCACAGCCAGAAGTCCAGTCTGAGTCTGTGGTTTGACTTTGAACCCAGATGTTTTCACTTACCCGTTTTTGTCGCAATTGCTGCTGTGTCTCTCTCTGCCTGCTTTTCTTCAGTGTTTGTTCCTGGAAAATAGGTGAATTTCTAGCTGCTCTTTAGGGAGGATGTGAGTCTCACTCCTAATAGGTCACCATCTTGGTGGGAAGTCAGAATCATTTAGTTAGTTGTTCATTCTGGTTGTCCTCCCCGGACCCTGTCCTGGGTTGCAAACCTAGGTCCTTGGGATATATGTGGCTTGTGTCAACCTGAGGCAGCAGACCTAACTGCTAAACCACCAGGGTACATCTGTAATCCTTTTTATATGTTACTGCATTCATTTTTTGATTACTGAGAATTTTATTTTCTTAAGAGATACTGGTCTGTAGTTTTCTTGATTTTGGTGGTTGCTGTTTTAATATTAGCCTCATAAAATGAGTTGCAAAGTGCTCGCATTTTTTTTGTTTTTTTGGGGAAGCATTTATGAAGGATTGGTGTTAGAATTCATCATTGAAGTCATCTAGGCCTGGGTTTCTCTTTGTGGTATTAAAAAATAACTCATTTAATCTCTTACTATAACAGGGCTATTCCAGATTTCTATTTTTTCAGTTAGTTTAAGTAGTTTATGTCTTTTTCAAGGTATTAATCTATTTTGTCTAGTTACTGAAAATTATTTTTTAAATATTAATTTCATAATTCATGAGTCATAATAAATGTTCAATTGCTTCTCTTTGGTTTCCTATGAAGAAATCATAATGCATAAAATGACAGATGTATTGTACTATCATGTGTAATATGTGTAATGTATATATTCATATATGCTTTTTTTTTCCTTTAATGAGGATATCTATGTTCTTCCCTCTCAATCTGATATTGGCCACTGATTTTTAAAACTAGTAAGATATTCTTGTATTTTATGTTTTACCAAAAGCTTTTATCAAAAAGGGATAGTGTGCTTCATCAACTATCTTTTCAGCAACCATGGAGAGAATACAAATGTTTTTCTCTTTTGATCTATTAATTGATTTTCTATCATTGATTTTCTATTGTGGAATTATCTTTGTGTTCCTGGAATAAGTTTTACCTAGTAATGTTTTCTAAGTTTTCACTGAAGTGTAGGCTTAGATTTATAAATACTTTATTATGTTTGCACCTATACTTTTAAGTGAGGAGTGTCTGTAACTTCTAAAAGTGCTTTTGTCCTATTTTCTTATCATGGGTCTTTAAAGTTTAAAAAATAAACTTTTTTGTTTGGGAAACTTCCTATTTTCTGAGCCCTTAAGTTTAAAAGAAAAAGACTTATTAGAGTCTTACCTGCACAATTTTACACCTGTGTGCCTAAGGTTTCCACACTTCCCTATGTATTTTAGAACTACATGGACATCAAATAAGCTAATTTTTTTTTTCAATAAGCAATGTAGGTCACATTAGCATCTTCAGTAAGTGATAATATTACATGATCATTTAGGCATTATTTGTCATTTTTTTCCCTGAGTAAAAATAAACCTTTAAGAATTTTTAGAAAATATCTTACTGGGATCTTTGGGAATAATAGTGAAGTTTTCTTGCTATTGCCTCTGGATATTGTCCATTAGGCAGTTTCAACTTTTGGTTCCCCAAATCTCTAGATGTTCTCAAGAGATATCATAAAAGGATACTTTGAAATTATTGATGCTACTACTAAGGACACTGTCAAGGGTTCTTGCTGGTGCAGAAAACTATACCAAGGCATACCCTGAACAATGCTGTTGTCTTCTGATTCCTAACAAAAGTTGACCCTTCATATGTGATATGAAACCACATATCCTTTCATCTTCTCATCAATGTCAATTTTGCAACTATGCTATTCTTTCATACAACGTTAATTTCTGTATGAGTTATTATTAAAGCATGCAAAAATGGGGTAGTATTCAACTTTGAGAAAATAAAAACCTTCCATAATTCCACTTCATCTTTTATCTACTGTAGCACTTTTTATATTTTCTTATTCACAGCAAAACTTGACAAAATTTTCACTGTTTCCCTTGTTTCAAATACCATTTGAACCAATTCCTTGTCTTCTAGTCTTACGATGTGCTAGTTAAGGTCATCAATAGCTTGCTTCTCTGTTACTGAATCTAACAGACACCTTTCTTTCTTCATCAAACTCAACCTCTGAATAGCATTTAACCACACTGCCCATTGTCTCCTTCTTTGAATTCTATATTATTGTTAATATAATAATAATATTATATATTATATATTACATTTTATATTATAATATATAATATATTATATATTAATTATATAATATATAATTATGTTATAGTATAGTATATAATATATTATATAATATTAATTATATATAATTTATATATAATAATAATATATTAATAATATATTCTTAATCAAACAAAATGAGTATCAACTAACTGGAAAATTTAGAAATCATTACCAATGTTCTAAAAATCTCAGTGAACCACATATCAGAATGTTCCTTATCAATAGATGTACTGATGCAGGGGTCATTTCATTAACCTTTCAATATTGTGGCTTATGTTTGCATACATTCCACTTTCGTCATACTATGACAATGTTATCATTATACAGATCAGGCACTATCCTTTTTTAAGGATTCTACAGTGGTTCCTATGAAACCACTATAAAATCCAAACTCCTTCCCTAGCCTTTAGTGACCTGTGATCAGGCCTTGGTCTACCTGTCCATTGCCTAGTTTCCCTTTAGGAAACTTCCTTTCACACAAACTTCCTTACTGTTTCTACAATACGTCAGGTCTATGCCTGCCTTCTGACCTTTACACAGGCTGTTTCCTCTGGAACTTCACATTCTTTTTGCCATTCCAATTAAAGCTTAGATGCTACCTCTTCAGAAAGGTCCTCCCTTACCACACTAACTGGAGTGATCTCCAGTCACCGTCATCTCAGTTTGCTTTATGTCTAGTGTTTTACTGTTAATTCATATACTGGTTTGTAGTTTTCCTACCCTCTCTGGAATCTAAGTTTTGAAAGCGCTTATACAAAGACTTTATCTGCTTTGACCCCCTCTGTAACCAAACCTTTACTATAGTATCTGGCACACTGTAAGTTTCAATAATATCTGGTTAATGAATCAAGGTCTACAGGCTGTAGCAGCTGAACTCTAACAGGGTTGGTGAATAGTATAGTCCTAATGTCACCAAAGTCCCAAATAAAAGATATGCTAGGTAATATAGAATTATCATATATAAAGAGTTGATGGAGCATAAATAAATTTTAAAAATAAACAAAACACAGAGGACACCCTAAACTAAAAGAAGAATCACTCTGGAAAACAAGTTTGCAGAAAACTGAAAGGTAAGTTTCAAAAGGCTAACTATACTATAATACACTTAGGGTAAAAGCAATGTAAACTGCACAATGTTGTGCTCAAAGAGAGCTTATTATGACGGGCTATGCTCTGAGGCCCTCAGCATAAGATGATACCACAGTCAGAAAACCAATAATATCATGGAAATAATCAGGGAATAAGTAGAAAAGGGGAAAACATTCTGATTTTGTATATTCTACACAATGCCTGAATGTACAGCTGTAAGAATGGTTTCAGCTGTTATTAAAAAGTGACATTATAATAGAGCTGAAACGAAGAGGTAGGAAACAAGAAGACAGAACGCAAAATGAATATCCTCAAAACAGCTGGGGTTATATGATTTAAGTCTATGAGATCACGTAAAGCATGATAAGACATACAATTTCATCTTTACCAAACCTCCAGAACTTCAATAGTAGAATAGTATGAGGATAAATGGACATTTTAAAAAGGAAATCACGGTAACAAAAAGGAAATATTATTTAATAAATTAATGAATTATATTATGCCAAAAAATATAACAAAGCATCCACACATTTGTGTAAAATCTGTTAAGAGTTTTCATTTTTACTTCTGATGTTCGAACATAGAGGTTAAGTATGTTATTATCATCACTTTATTTTGCAGATTGGAGAACAAGGCTCAGAAAGTCATTCAGCTAATAAATAACAAAAGCAGAATTTAAACGCTGATTGGAACTTCAATTTTTTAATATTTTTTCTTCTTTCTGTTATTTCCACAATATGATAAAAATTCAAAGCTTCAAAGAAAACTTAGACATTTTTCTAGATTACGGTTCTATAAGGAGTCACAAAGGAAATGACAAGAGAATCTATCAACCTTTCTGACTGATGTTAGGGGCATCATTTATATATTTCCTATTCATAATAGAATCCTAGGCTGGATATATAGAGCACAAATTTGCCCTTGTTGTGATTTTATGTTTTAGCTTATATATGCATAAGAATCCACTTTACATATAAAAAACAAGACTTTTATCTCTCTTTCCCCCTATTTATTTTTATTACTGCTATCAAAATCTCACAGCACTTTTCTAAGAGAGTGACAAAATCTGTGAAGACATCAAGCTATATTGGGTTCTGCCATGAAGTCACTCAAACGGCCCTTCTGATTTGCTCACAGAAATGGATATCGCTGAGAGATTTAGTTACAACTTTCCACAACCTTGTTTGGTATTGATGGTCAGAAGAAGAGAATGACAACCTTAGTTTCCTGGACACATCTATGCAATTATACTTTTCATTATAGATAAATGATCTCTAAAAAATTTTTTTTTTTCTTATTCTCTTAAACTACTATCATTGAAGATCAGGAGGGAGGGCAGGAAGGACAGAGAACTGGACTGCTAGTCCCTGGATCAAAGCCTTGGACATCTTAAATGGCCTGTGACATGTCATAACACCCTCTAAGTCAACAATGTTTCCAGCTGCAAAAGGTTAGGCTTGGATAGATCTCTAAGCTCTAAAATGAGATGATTCTCTAATTCTCAATCTATCATCAACTTTGAAGGGATATTTGATATTTTTGCTAATTAGAAGACAATAAAGCTCCAGCCTCATTTGACCAAGACTTTTGCTAGTGTTCTAGCTTTCAGCCACCATTATATTTTATTTTTATACTATCTGTTATGAGACAAGATACATGGCTTTCTCTAGAGGGATATTCCCAGAGGCACAGACACCCTTTTTAGTTTACAGTTCTGTGATCCTATCTTCCATGTACTCTTCTCTGAACTCAACATTTACATATTCAGCAATATAATCACATTTTCTGTCATCTTCAGTAGCTGACCTATTAGGTTATTTCTCATATTAGAATGTTGTCTTGTATACAATAATCACAAAATCACTCCAGCTCTGCTTTCTCCTTCAGACCTGTCATTCCTTAAACTGATATTAATGCAGAATGGCATCTGTTCCCAAAGACTAAGCCTCACGTGGAGGACAATATTCCCCTCTGGGAAATCAGATCTTCCTAACAAGGAAAGTGATGCTGCAAAATACAGAGTTACGTATTTTCGGCACATCAGCAGAAACCTCTCTGCCTACAAGCACAAGGCTGGAAGACTTAATGGCAGTTGTGGAAAAACGCTTTGAAAGATGAACATTTTCAAGGAATTTAAAATCCTGAACTTCAAAAGTATTTTTCTAGTCCAACAAAAATATGATGAAATTAGCAGTAGCTCTGAGCTGTTTTTATAGGGCATCTTTCACATTCCTGGCATGAACAGCAGCTTGATAGCTTCGGTTACCACACTATTATTTAGCTCTGCTGAAGTGAACTTAGGACACTGCTTCACCTGCCTGGAGTCGCAAATGCAAAAATCCAGATCTAGAGTCAGAAATCTGGTTTCCTACGGAGCTCGTTCCCTGGTCTTCCACACAGTCCTCAACTAAACTTCCAGCTTCTTCCCACTGCCTGCAGTTATGTCAGAAATTTTTACTTGCATTTTAAATAAGTCCCAAAGACAAGTAGCTTTCAAACTGATTCCATGGAAAGGAAAAGGACTCATAACCAGCAGGAAGATTCCAGCTCCCGCAGACATAAACAGAGAAGGCTTATGTGAATTGTGCAGAGTGCTGAAAAGCATCTCATCCTTTCCCGTCTCCATGCACACAGTAAGCTGTCAAAGAGCATTTTCATCTTCTCTCTTTTACAGCAAAGAAATAAGCCAGCAATCATTACTCAGGCAGATGGATTTTTAAAAGTATCAACAAATCTAAGACCCTGTTAAACTGTGTGGTCGGGATTTCATCTGATCTATGCAGTCCAGCGTTCACTAATTCACATACTATAAAACCTTTTTAAGAATCTTATGAGGCTGCAGTAAATAGCTGTAAAAGGTACTAAACATTCTCTGTTCACAACCTGCCTTCAAGAACCAAGAAAACATTTTTAGAAGTAATGTTGCCATGAAATCAGATTTTTATTAAGAAACATAAAGGACAAAGTTAACCATGAGACCTGACAGAAAGAGTACTGATCAGATATTATATTGAACTGATTTCAAAGTGTGTCTTCACTGAAAAATTATAGGAGAGTGAAGATTATTTTCCTTTATCTTTCAAAGGAAATTTCAATAGAGATTCACAGACAAAATAGCCCTTAATTAAGATTTGGGTATAAGTATTTTTATTTAAAAATCAATTTAAGGCAAGCTCTGGCAGCTTAAAAGTTAAGTTGGCAGCTGGGGTGTAGACCATGCGAAGCCCAGGGACTGGGGTTATGGGGACAACTGAAAATGAACAAATAAATAAAAACGCTGCTTTTTTTCTCTTCATCTTTAAAAAAAATCCATTTTAGAAAGATTGTAACAGATAAAAATATAAAATACACAGAAGAGAGCTGATATTCCAAGAGTACTATTTGTGAAAGTCATTTTCATAGAAGTTAACTATTATAACTTTCTGAATTGAAACTCAATTATGACTGGACTATTTACAATTGTTTTATTCAACTGAATTGTAATTACCCTGAAATGTGTCACCTTATGTTGAAATGCTTTAAGAAAATACAAAAAACTGAAAATCTGTCTGATATAGAAAAAGAAACAGCCAATTGAAAGAATAAAAAAAAAATTGGGGAGGAATTACATTATTGGTTTGACAGATTTCTTCTCATCTGCTGACAACTCAGTGAGGGGTGCTGAATTTCACTTCTTCCTCTTTTTCTCTTTCTTTTAAGGAAAGGTACAGGTAGGAATTAAGATGGCAACTCAGTGAGGGGTGCTGGATTTCACTTCTTCCTCTTTTTCTTTTTCTTTTAAGGAAAGGTACAGGTAGGAATGAAGATGGGTAGGCGGATAGGTAAGAGAGAGGAAGAGGAAAAAGCACTTTATTTTTATTTTTGTTGTATACTTTGGTTCTTTCCAGCCTGGGAAATGAACCTGGGTCCTTGGGATGCATGTGGACCGTGCTTTGGCTAGCAGCAGTTGACCAAACCACAACTCTACCAGGGCACACCAACTGTGACATTTTTTTGAGCTTCAATATTAAGAACATAATCTATCTTTAGGGGAAATTTTACAAATTTCTCAGGGGATTTCTGAATCATTGAGCACACCACTCTATCAATGTTCTATACGCCAGGCCACTATGCGAACTCCAGGTATCAGAGTTAAGGGAGAGGATGCTTGAATAGTGTGAGATATAGTGGTATGAATTAATGAGCACAAACCCAGAAACCATTTCTACACAATGGGCCTGTCTCTCAAATTGTTTTTTTCTGAGGCTGAGGTTGTTGTCCCTGGGACTAGGGGCTGAGAATTCCAGAGTTCTGCCCAGATCTAAGCCTTTTCACCTGCTGTCCAAAGTTTGCAGATAACAGATCCTTACTTATCACCACTCCCCCAAAACACAGTCCACCAGCTCTCACCAATACCAGTAACATTCCTGCTTCCAGAGTTCCCTGAGAAGGTCCAGAGGGTCAGGAATTGGTACCAAAGGATGCCCCACCGAAATTACAAAGGAAGAACAATGTAATATTCATGCAGATGGTGACACATAAGAGATTATTTTTCTATAGTGAATTGCTTTCTTCACATTTCACAGGTTAATATAGAATACCTTGTTCTTCTAAGTTGAATTCTTAACATTTGAAGAAACCCAAATCAGTATGAGAAATATTCAGTATGTACTTCAGAGATTCTATCACAGGACCACAAGAGAAATAAGAGAATGGGATCTAATTTTAATTAAAAGAAAAAAATATACAATTTTTAAATGGATTTAAACACTACTACATTTAATTTTGAAGTTAATAAACATGTCCTTATTAATATCTAGCTCCTCCTATAGTTGTTTAATGTTCTTTCCTGAATTGTCATACAAATGCAATCTGGAAGAAATGAGAGTGGAGAATGAGCTTCCTTCTGGAAAATGTAAAGACACTGTAGGAAATCACGTAGGCATGAGTTTCACACTTACACACTTCTTATTGTCAAATAATATGGTCATAAAAGCTTCTAAGTGTTAATACTGGGTAAGAACAAACCCTCAGAAGGAAGGGAACAAATAAAGAGAGGGAACTTGCAATCTGCTGGAATTATGTAATGATTACAGGGTAGAGGAAACGCAATCTGCACAATGATAGTTTTCAGAGTTGCCAAGAAACCAATTATTGTCTTTCCATATATTCAGTTCTAACACTCCCAAACAGTTGACAGTGACTTCAATACTCTTTATTCAGTGTCTACATGGTCGACAAATTGCAAATTTAAAAACACAATTCAGAGAAAAAAAAAAGTTAGAAAACAATATACTATATACAGATAATGATTTACAATGATGCACACACCTTAAATCTATATATTATTATGCAATGTTGCTTAAATGAAATTTTAAGAAGGTTCAGTTCAAACCTTCATCATCTATTCTTAGATTCCTAAAGGGGGCAGGAATGGTGTTTTCCTCTGAGGAACAACAAACTTGAAGACACAAGCTGGCTTGCTCATCATCTTAGTTGTGCAGAACTTTGCTAATGTTCTCAGATAATCCTACACTAAATGTCTACAATTTCTTCAAGGACCTTGTTCTATCCTTATAGCACTCTGGAAAACTGAGGAAAAGAAACTCAAATGTTCTGTATACAAATGTGTAGAGCAGAACTGTGGCAGTAAAGGAATGGGTCCCAACTGGGTACAGCCTGAGTTGTTTTCTGTGTATAGCTGTATCCCCAAATCCTAACCCATCATTTCACATATTGTAAGCACTTAATAAATACCAGCCGATTTTAGGAATAAAGCAATATGTCAAAGAATCAAAAGATACTGAAATGGTACCTTTACTCAAAATCTTCAAAATCAAATATTGTGTTGGAACAAACATTGTTTTCCTTATTAAATACTAGTGCTCATAGATCCTGGTGACTGATTTCAAAACAAACATATCATGTGCTTTAAAAGCAAGTATCTTATGATAAAATGAAAAATCAGTAGAAGGTACTCTAGAGTGTTCTGAAATTGGAAGTGTGAATTACAAATGAGACTTAAAACCCACCATGTCCTTGGGATCTAATGTCTCACAAGAGCTTTACTAAGATTTTGGGGCCATGGAGTTGGGGATCTAGGCAATAAAGCTGATCAAGTCAATACTGGGGTTCTGGAGGTTGCCTCACTGGTCTAAGCTTCATATTCTTATCATCACCTTGAGTCACCCTACACTTTTTTTTAAATGACCTGCCTACGATACGATACAACAGTTCTCACCTCTAGATTCACAACCATGGACTCATTCATGGTCTTTGGGCAGTAAAACTCAGTAGTCTTACTGTAACAGATTAGAAGCTAAGATCTAATCCCAAGAAGAAACTGTATGACAAAGAGCTTGTGAGTTACTTATATACTTAATAAGGACCCTACATACTGCACTCATGTCTGAAAATTTTCCTAGATAAGGGAAAACAATGAGCTGAAAGTCCATGTTTTAATTAAGGGGACTTTTTTTTTGTAAAAATTCCTAAAATTATTAAATTTAGGAGGATTTTATTGAGAATTCTCACAGATGATCATTAGTTTAATTCTAACATGTCAAATTTGCTTTGTTCTTGCTAAGGTACAATATTAAGTTGGCTGTGATTACACAGTGACTTTTTTTATTTTCTCTCTCTCTATAAATATATTTATATACACATGGTCATCTTTCAATAAACTTACATCTCAGGTGATACATTATATTCCCCTAGTGATGGTGCTCATCTCTACCTAGGAGGCACTCCAGAGGAAATGGACAGAAACAGCAAGGACAGGTGTAGGTCTGTCTCCGTTAAAAAATGCTAGTGCACTCACATGACAGCTAACCCAGTTAGAGACTTGAGCAGTTATTACTGAGATGTGACTTTACGACATTAAATTATTTGCTGCATTTTTCCAAAACAAAAAAAAGAGCAATTCTGTGGCTTCTTGAGATTATCCCACATGTATGCATAGCTGCTTCAAGCACAGAGAGTAAAAACAATTTTCACATATTCGCATGATGAGCTCATTGGGAACAATTCTTTGCATTTCTCTTAAAGAAGACAACATGCTTCATGTGTTTAAAGAGCTGTACCTAATAAAACACTCATTATCCTACATACTGACTCAACAAAGAATTTCTGAGGTGTTTCCCAAACTACTGCTATTGTAAGTCATCCAGTAGTGCCAGCCACTTCCAAAGAATCTGAGGGAAGAGCTTTCTCCACAGACTCCGTGTCCCCATCCCCCTTTCTCCTAGGATGCTCGAGCTCTTAAGACAACACTGAGCACAGCGTGGTCTCCGGTCTTTCGTAAGATGGCACCCTGCTCTACTGAGCTCCAGAGGAAAAAGATCCCATCTTACTGTCTGGGTCCTCAGGACCGAGTCCAAAGAAGGGTCTCTAACCATGGATGCTGACAAGCCCAGGTGGCATGGGCCACGGTTCAGGTATAGCTTAAGGACCCAAGTTCAAGACCGGGGGCCAAGGGAGCAACTGAAAAGAACAAATGAATAAAAATGTTTTTTCTCCTCTCAGCACCTGCCTGCCTTCCTCTTCCTCTTAAAAAGTAAAAATAAAAAGAAAACAATTATTTAAAAAAAAAACATGTGCTAAATAAAATTAGTTAACAGAACTGAATACAGCAGTAAGTTAGATGAAGGTGTTGCTGATTGTTCTCAAAGCTATTTCATCTATATATGTGAAAAACAAAATTTACAGGGGCAGTTTGATCAATGAAAGTGAATGCATACACACTTTTTTTCCCTGATATTATTTAGCATCACAAAATGTACTAAAGAAAACCCACCAATTATGCTTATTTTGAGTAACAAAGTATCAAGATATAGGTAAATAAATTTAAAGGAAAGAGTTACTATGTTCTGTAGTATGCTCAAAAAATAAACTCCCTTTCAATTAGTATGTTGGTTGCAATACTGGAGTAAATCAGCCATTAGAGCAATTTAATCTGATGCTGGACCCTTTGTTATCCAACTTACTTTTTGTCCCCTTGCTCTCCAATTAGTTGGTATGCTGAGACCAAGAAAACAAATTTTTAAATTAGCTTAATCCAAGTAAAATTAGAGAAAAAGTATCAGCAATCCCCGCCCAAAACAAAAAACCTCCAACCCACCTCTACATAATACAAACATCACAAATAGGAATAATATTCCATTATAACACAATTACATCTCTACCACTAGTAACATAACTCAAGGTGGTTTAACTTTCTTATAGCAAAGCGTCTATGATGTTACAAAGCTAAGTACTGCTCTTGAGTTTACAGACACTGATGAAATATCCTTACTTGGTTTCAGTTCAAGAGAGCCAACGAGAGGTCTACTAAATTTAGCTCTGAGCTGATTTCATCACTAACCTGTCCTCCTGACAGAGGTCTCTGTGGACTGAAGAAAGCAGGCACAGGGCACCACAATTGGTTGGGAATCAACCTATTTAAAAGGCACAGATTGTAGCCAAAAATGGTCACAAAAGAAGACTGCCTAGGCTGAGAGCACCTGTTCTACAGGTTGAGGTACAGCTGACAGCCACACCTTTGTAAATCCTACAGTCATACGGTAAAGACTAGACCCTTCCAGAGAGCTATCAGCGAGGACCCAGGATTACAAATGTGACTACAGTATTAGTAGCCAAACCCATAAATTTTCCTGGAAAAAGAAAATACCAGAAACTTGATCCAAGACAAAGCTTGAAGCAATTTGGAGAAGTACAAATTGAAATGAAATCAAATCCTAAACGTTTTTATGTTTTGGAGTTTTTTTTTAGCTAGTCAAAAAAAAAACCCCCAAAAACCCCAATACCTAAAATTTTCACCTAAAAAACAGATGAATTTGAATGAATTAATTTGATTCAATATTATAGTGAATAGGAAAAGAACTGAGCTGACACCAGCGTGACTGTACAGGAAAGGCCCCGCTTACATGCAGATTGCATCTCAGTCCTGGTAAAGAAGTCAGTTGCTTGTGGAGTGAGTGGGAAGGAGACAGGAAGGCTGCACAGACAGAAAAGGGTCATCACACCAGTCTTTTCATGTCTAGAAGAGTCACTGAGCATGTAGGTTCTTGTTGGTCATGACCCCAGCAATGACCTAGCAGTGGACCCAATGGCTTTGCTGCTTAGATCCCAGCCCAGAGGAGAGAGACAAAGAAGGAGGGACATAGGAAAACGGATGTCAGAAGAAGTTTCCAAAGTACTTTGGCATGTTTGGGCAGAGGAGGGGGTAGTGGGGAGAGGAAAAGGAAAAGATACACTTCTTCTAATAACATCAAACTCCCCATTTCTGTTCACTCTTCTCTATATAGTTGACTCTCTTTTCCGTCACCTTTGGTATAGTATCTCAAATTGCTAAGGCTATTTTTAGGAATGTTTAGCACTCTGCTGCCTGTTTTCCCTCTGGAAGACTTATAAAATATCTAATAAACTGATGTGAGCTGGTACTACAGGAAAAACAAAACATGTCACTCCACAAAAAGCTCTATAAATTTTATACAGCAATTGAACTACAACCTAAAATATTTCTAAGCTGAACCAATTTGGTATTTCATGTGATTCAATATCCCATTCCACTGAAGAAATCCGCAAATATTCATTTTTAAAGCATATTTATGTGAGTCTAATAATATTGTCAATTACAGCTAGTATTCACATCTATTGAAAGCCCGCTTTTTTACCTGAAACTTAAAGGTTGCTGCTTCTCACAAGAAATGAATGCAAACCAAATTACATATGCAATGACCCAGATTTAATGTTCACAGAAAGATTTCATGAGGTTACATCCTTGCGCTAAAATAACAGGAGACAGAGTTGTTTTCATTATTTTCCAACTTACTGTGAGGAATTGCCACGGGTTATACTTTTTCACACCCTCTCTCCTTTAAAGAGCCTTTAAAAATGCTTACAAAGAAACAAATGAGATGTTATATAAGGTAGAAAATTCTGAAGAAAAAGGAACAGACACATAAAGCAGTATTTCAACTCTTTATTAGCTAAAGAAAAGCTGATGCTGGTTTTAATATTAGCTAGAGGGAGATCACTTAGATGGAAATGAAGATGAAACAGGGTAGAATACAAACAGAAAAACTGCCAGGATTGGAGCATGTCTTTAGAAAAAAGTAAGAAACACTTTTATTGAACAAGAAAAAATCAACTTAATAAACACATGAAGGCCTTTTATGTATGTCTTCCACACACACTACTAAAACAAGGTCACATACGGTACCCTAAAGGAATTAAAATAAAAGTAAAAGAAAAAATATTATTTAAGAAATGTGTCTATTCATAATGTGAATAAATCACTAGATCAACATAATTTGTTTTTTTTCTACCCTAAAAGCATTGTCCTAGCTGCCTTAAATGTCTTCTAGAACAATGACAAGTATAAATAAGTAATTTATAAATAAATAAACAGCAACCTCCTCTAAATGCCATTGCCAAAGACAAAGAGAAAAATCACAGGCTAAATTATGAATAAGGATACTGTGCCAGACAGAGTTTGGATAATTTACCTTCACTTTTAGTGGTTTGGGGTTTCTCTAAAATGCATTACAAACTCCTGGCTACAGCGCAGAAATACTTGGGGTGCTTGTTGCTAAAAATGCAGATTTTAGGCTTCACACTCAGAGGTGAAAGAAGAAGTCAAGGATTCTAAATAACTCCATTTCTAAGTAGCTTCTCAGGAGATTATAAATGCAAGTGGTCCCTAGTTTATACTTTGAGGAAACTGTTGCCTGAAAAAAAGATCTTCCTATGATGGAGATTAACACAATTTTTAAAACAAGTAACATGCTTCAGAAGAAGGAATTTTAACACTACTTTATCCTCTGACCATCAACCTTTAAATAGTCCGTGAGTGATCAGCAATGGCCACAAACCACACTACAGCAATGTGGCTACAACGGATGTAAAATGCTCACCAGCGTTTTCCAACGCTTCACTAACACTGCTTAAAGTTCTACTGAATTTGTTTTATGAGAAATTTGGAATATCTGTAAGAAATTATGTATATTAGTCATAAGGATGTTCCTAAAAATTTCAAATTTCATCTGTTAGTAAAAACTGTCCATGTCTATTATATAGGAGGCTCCTCATAAATTCTTTTAACATTTAAGACATGTGGTTGGAATTGTCACTGGTCACTTCTGCTTCCTTATTCCCTTCCTTCCTGTGTCTCTTTTTCTAGATAAGCCCCCTCATTCTCCTTATTCATTTATACATTCACACATGTTGTGAGTAAAGTAAATGTTAATTACAATACAAAGTGGTAATGTGCTATTAACAAAGGAATTGCTAGTAACAGAGAAACTCTGTTCTTGTTTTGGGGGGAGGAAAATAAAAATAAATTATTACTGAGCTCCAAAATGCACAGCAAGAACAGCATAATAAAAGCTGACTGAGTGGAGCTTTGAAACTGAACAAGAGGTAAAAGGTGGTTTTTTTGTTTTGTTTTGTTTTTAGACTTTTTAAGGAAAGATACGGACAGCAGTGAAGGTCAGTAAGCAGGCAGGCAGAAGGAAAAGCTCTTTAGTTTACTAAGTTGTTCATTGTATAAGTTAGTAAATCTGGTTATTACCCCTGCTGCAGGTCTTGAACCCGGGACCGTGGGATGTATGTAGACTAAGTCCAGTGATCTAAATCACTAGGCTACCAGGGCAGGACAGGTGTTATTTTCTGACAGTCACGCTATCTCAGCAGACCAACTATATATATCTGGCACATCGGCTTTTCTCTAGCATGTATTGAAAGGCAAAGAACTGATTAGTTAGCACCAGTTATTGACTTCACAAATTATAGGACTTCGTGCCCGAGGTCTGGCACAGAGAGGCTGGGTGAGGTACAGTGCTGATCTGCCCAACCTCTTCATGAGAAAGAACCTCTTCATGATCTCCCTCTAGCTCCTGCTCACAGGAGAAGAGGTGTTGGAAGAAGTATTGAAAGTTTTTCCTCCTCTACTTTCTAGACAAATTCAGACCCGACAAAAGGAGAAATATATTCACCAGTGAGTGCTAGACTCAGACGTATCTGAGAGTAACTACTATGGACTTTCCACATCCTGATGGCACTGCATGAACTCTCACATCTACCTGCCCACAGGGGAAGTCAGAACCAACACCACTGCACCACTAAAACTGATGACTGCTTTGTATCTATTATGTCTCATGGAATTTCACATGAATACGGTTTTGTAATGTTTTCTAATTTCTAATATCATTTTCATGTCAGAGTCACAGAGAACAACTTTTACTTATCAGTTCATAAAAAGAAAATACCTCCTGTTTTCAAAGTGAAGGGGCTAAAACAGAACACCCCAAGTCACCCAGAATTGGTTTCTAGTGCATGGCCCTCACAGGAGGAACCAAAGACAGTAGAAGACAAGCCCGGAGCAAAGGAGACATTCCAATTCCTCTGATCCTTATGCCCTTCCTTTAATCAAAGAAGCCATCTGCCACTCCCTGGGCCTCTAGCCTTCTAATTCAGAAATGGTCTCTTGTCTCTATTCTCTAGAAGAATGTAGAAAGGGAAGTTACTGATCCTTACTTTCAGAGCAAGGATGTTATTCCTCCTTGACACATGGTGATCCCCTCCTCACTTCTGAGATCGGAGGTCCCCTTTCCAGGCTTCAGCACAGTCTAGCAACGTGGGTCTGCCCCAGCTACCTCAGATTTTACCACCATATAAATGCTCCATATACGTTAGTAAATCTGGGCTTTTCTCTTACTAATTATACCTAATATTAATTTGCTGATTTGTTCAAACTATGAAGAATTTCAGAGAAATGGGGGACCTTTATTTTAACCCCCATAATTGGAAGACCACTTCTCTGATGAATACTCTAACCTAAGAATGAATTACTTTACTTAGTGTACATTTTAAAAACATACCCCTAATTTATTATTGAAGGCAAATCTTTTTATTTTTTGAACAAGTTTAATTCAATACACATTCCCTGTAGACCTACTTCATACCATTCATGGCACCACCTCAGCCACTTGACAAAAATAAGTAAAATTTATACCAAAAAAAAAAAAAATCAAGGACCCCTGGTGTCTTCCGGGGAGTAGGAGTTAGACTTTCTAACAGAGCATGGCAAATGTTATTCTAAAAGGGTGAGGACAGTGCTGCAGCCTAAACAGAAAGAACATTAATAGTCAGGTAAAAGGGTTAAAATTTCACTAATTTTACTCTGAAGGAAGGACAACATGGAGCCCTGAAGGTTTATAAGGAAGGGTGTTGCAAGATTCAATCAGAGTTTAAGGAAGAGAAGTGTGGTGGCCAACAGGGAGATGATGGGGAGAAGCCTGCAAGATGAGCTAGAAGGCAGCACAGAGCTCAAGCAAGACTTCTCATAACATGCATTGAGATGGCTCTATGTTCTTAGATGTTCATAAACATTTTCCTCCATATGTACATACCTGAGTTTTCCCCTTTAAGTATTTGTCAACATTGATAAATGCTTTCCTACCCAAAATATCATCTGTAACATAAAATCACAGTCCACATCACAGTAAGTACTTGAATAAATACTTAAAAAACAACCTCTTACCTGAACAAAGCTGTTCCACTTTTGTGTAGTTTAAAGATACTATGTCATTAACCCATGCAATGATGTCATGTCTGCTCATAGTCTCTTGGGTTATCGAGGTAGAATACACATTGACCGCCATTCCCCAACTAGAAAAGAAAAACAAAACAAACAAATTAACTTAAGATCAAGATCTCTGGCAGAGGTCAAAGGGATTAAAAAAGTCCTGCTTTGGCTAAGCCCTTCAGCTTCTTTTTCCATTTTATGTATTTACCATAATGAGCTTAAATTTCATATATTGTTTATTTCCTTCAACTGAACTCAATGGATTTTCAGTTTTGAGATTCCTAATTTATCACATAATTTAGAGTCTCAGTTTCACCCTTAAGTCTGTGTGTGGTATTAAAACATTATCAGGGCTAGAACAGAGTACACTAATCTTTTAGCTTTATACATTATTTCATAGTACATTTATTACAAGCACTAGGCAGACAGCGCCTCTTCCAGTCTGCTCATCTTTGGATATGCAAATGACAGCTCCATTGTATCCAAATGCTCAGGCTAAAAGCACTATCCCCATTCTTGCCTCCTCTCTTCCCCTCCCTACTCTCTAGCACATCAGAAAATCCTACTGACTCTACCTTCAAAGTATTTTCAGAGCCGAAGACTCTGATCCTCATGTCTGCCAGCTTTCATTTTGCAAAAGCATCTTCACTGCATTCTTACCCACCTACCACTTATTTTCAGTATAAATCAGATCCCTTCTCCCTTTAACTCAAAACCCTCCAATAGTTACTCTTCTTGACATCTCCTACTACCCTCCCCCTTCACTCTCTCCATCCAAAACAACCTCTAGGCAGTTTCTTCAACTCTTTAAACTCATTTCCACTTCAAGGCCTTCACATAGCTGTTTCTTCAGCCTGGAATGTTTCCCAGGAAGTTTTGAAGCTCACTCTCCCTCATTTCCTTCAGACTCTACTTAAGGCATCTCAGCCTCTGCATCATCATTCTATTCTTTTTCTCTATACAGACACAGAATCTAGGCTCCATGAGTGCAGGGACTCTGTGCACTTTATTTTCTGCACATTCCTCGTGCCTAATACCGCTTCAAACAGAATAGACTTTTAGTAAAAATGTTGAGTGCAGAAGTGTGCATTGTGAGTTTGGTTTTGCTTTTTGCATACAAAGGTTACAGGTAAGTTAGGAACTTTTATTTTTTTTTTAGCTTAAGAGAAAATCCACGTTAAAAAGAGGTCATACGTGTTTCTTTAGGATAAAAATCCTCACCTGATATTCTCCTCTATCCCTAAAAGCTTTGGACAAAGACTTGAAAAAAAAGGTAATTGGACAATTGGACAATTTGGAAGACAGGTACTGACTAACTACAGGAGTCTTTTGTATCAGAAAATGGGAAGAAGACATTTTTTATTGTTAAGATACTCCTTTTGACCATTTAATGATACCTACTTGCCCCCACTTTTCACATATTAGTCACTAGTTAAAAAAAAAAAGTTTCAAATACTTTGTTATCTATAGTTCAGTGTATTTGGTTTCTTTTTTTAACTAAAAGACTTTTTTAATTTTTTAGGAACAGTTTTAGATCCACAGTAAAAGTTGAATGGAAGTAGAGTTTTCCCATATACTCCCCCTTGTCTCCACATGAAAGGTATGACTTCCCCACTACCAACATCCTAAACCAGCAGCTAGAAATTTATTACAATCAATGAACCAACACAGACCCATTACTAGGGTTCACTCATGGTGTTGTACACTCTATGAGCTCTGACAAATTTATAATAACATCTATGTACTCTAGTACTGCAGCATTATCATACAGAATAGTTTCGGTGCCCTAAAAGTCCTCTGTGCTCTGCTGAATCACCCCTTCCTCCTGGAAACGACTCATCTTTTCACTGTCTCTACAGATTTACAAGTTCCACAATGCCATCTAGTTGGAATCCTACAATATGTAGCCTTTTTATTCAGATATACTTCTTTCTCAGTAATGTGCATTGAAGGTTCCTCTGTGTCTTTTCATGGCTTGATAATTCATATGTTTTTAACATTCAATAATATTCCACAATCTGAATGTACCACACTGTACTCAAAGACATCTTGGTGCTTCCAACTTTAGGTAATTATGAATAAAGTTGCTATAGATATCCACGAGGTTTTTATGTGGACTTAAGTGTTCAATTCATTTGGCTAAATACCAAAGAACACAATTGTTGGGGAGTATGCTTACCTTTGTAAGAAATTACCAAACTGTCTTCCCAACTGGTTGTACCACTGTGCATTCCCAACAGCAATGAGTGAGAATTCCTATTCCGTATCCTCACCAGTATATGGTATTGTTAGTGTTTTGGTAATCTGGCTATTCTAACAGGTGTATATGGTAAAACAAAAAATCTTTTTAAACACTTAAAACTAGCTGAAACTTTAAAATATTACTAATTTTGTTAAATATATAATACATACCTAGTTATATATAATATGCATAAGCTTTTTATTTTATTTTAGAAATTTGTGATATATTCAAAAGGAGAGAGAACAGAATAACCAACCACTTGTGCTATATCTTCGCTTCCGCAATTATCAATACTTGGCTAATCTTGCTTCCTTTATACTTCCAGTAACATTCCCTTCCCTGAATCCCATACTGTTCTTCAAAGCAGATTATTTGGAAGTAAATGCTAATAAGCATCACATCATTTCACCTGTAAGTATTTCAGTATGTCTCTAAAGAATAAGGACGTAAAAAAAAACAAAAACAAAAACAAAAAAAGGATTATCACACCTAAAACAATAATTTCTTAGTATCATCAAGTATGCATTATTTGAATATACTTAAATAAGGTTCATACATTATGATTCTTTGATTTGTACCTTAAGTTTATTTTATCTATAGGTTCCTTCTCCTTTTCTATTATTTTCCTTGCAATCATTGTTCATTCTTGTCAAAGGAATTGGGTTGTCTTGTAGTTTCTCCACTGATGCAGTTTAACATAGTCCTCTGACCCTTGTAGTCCTATAAACTGGTGATCAGATCTGCAGGCTTGATCTGACTCAAGTTCTAAGTGGGAGAGGGGACAAGACCACTTCATGCCATGTTTGAACTTCTACCAGGAGGCACATAATGTCTGCTTGACTAATTCTGTGATACTGTTAGCTACCAATTATGTTTGCTTAAATGCAACAACTCATTAGAGACTTACAAGTGTTACTCTATTTGCCATTCTGATTTATTAGACAGATTAATTCTTCAAAAGGAAAATTTCCCTCTGAGATATTCATCATAAAAGAAAGATAAGAAAGATGTTTTATTTCTTCTATTTACCACTTTTCAAAATAATGAGGTAGTTCCCTAATATTCTCCAAATGTTACCAATGAAGTTTTTATTTTTTAATATTATTTACATATTTGCTGTTTTAAGCTTGAAGAAGTTTACTCAAATTGTCTTCTGCGTTCCAGGTCCTAGTAGTCACTGATAACTGCCTTGCTCTCTGGTATTTGACAGAACATTCCTGGCTTTTTAGTATAACCAAATGAAAGTGAATCACACTTTCCTCCAGCCTGAGCATTTCCTGCCTTGGACTTCAGAGTCAGTCATTTCTCCAAGGGGTCCTTATTTGTTTAGTGGAAAATGGTATTTTGAGATAAGCAATTATTTTTAAGTATGAATATACAGGACAGAAAAATCTAGTTTCACATAAAAATCTATGTATTTATGAAATAGTCATGTCTTGAATTCTTATTAACTCTAAAGCAATTAAAACCTGCTTTCTGCTAGATGTTTTTATTTATAAATAAAGTAAATAAACATCCATTCTCAGAAGCACCCTCATCTCTAAGTTGTCTATCCCTGAATGCCTGAAAAAACTCATGGCACTGGGATCTTGGGTAATGGGACCCTTATTACTGCTTTTCTGAGACATTAGTAAAGGCTTTGTGTTCAATTAATAACTTCTACTCTTTTCTTTAGTCTATGACTTATTAAACAAAACCATTTGCTTGTATTACCTATTCAATCTGAATTAACTATGTAAATTACATAAAACTTTAGTGAAGAGAATTAATTAAAATTTTTAAATATTTGGGACTCGATGCAATTTTCATTCACTAGCATAACTTTTGACAACTGAGCTACTTTCTAATGGTTTCTTCTTCAGGTGGCACTGAACAGCTCTGGCTTTCCCAGGCAAGTATGGATGGAATATGAGACACCAAGGCCCAGAACTGAGCTAGATGCCATCAAATCAAATTGGGATGGAATTTTTACTCCCAATCATTAAAACACAAAACTAAACACAAAGCAGGAGGGACATAATTTGATCTGTGTTCTAGAAAAATGATCCACCACAGAAGAGTATAAATGCTCTATGGTGATGTAAAAGAAAGACGCACACAACAAAAAGATAGGTAAAAGAATTATGACAGCCTTTAAAAAAGTCCATGAGAACAAGGAAGCAAGTCTATGTTGAGGTTCCTTCAATGAGTCAAACATTCTTCCAGTTGTTTTTATGGAAAACATTCACCAAAAGACATCAATCCTGCCAGATCTACACCGGCATTCACTCATAAAGTCAAAAAAGGTACTAACTGCCTTTAAGAAGTTCACTAAGATGGCCAGGTAAACAACGAAATCACACCCAATTTTTGCTTCAGGACACTCCAGTTAGCTTACTGGACTCACAACCTTAACCTCTACCACAATCCCTCTCTAACCAACACAGCTGCAATCTCCAGGAATCCAGGGTAAAAGCAACCCTGTGTTAAGAGACACGTGGGAAAAGTAGGATGGAGGACAGAACAAGAAAAAGGTTAAATCTTTGAAGGTGAGAAAAACAGTCTTACAGTCCCTAAATCAGTAACATATCATCAAATCACTACTCTAACATCCTAAGAGTTCATTAAAAATTCTTGGGTCCTGATTATATTAGAATATAAAAGCACCTGACCCTGTCTAATTTTCAGAAGCATGTGGATAACGTAAGAAATGTCTCTATCATTTTGGAGTTAAAGTGATTCATGCTCCATGTTCATCCTAGAAAGAATTTGCCAGGAAGGTAGGTGGGGAATCCCATTCTTCCCTGACAAATGTAGATTCCTGCTCCTTTGGGAGGTAGGAATGAAATCAATTCAAGATACTAATTTTTTTTAATTTACTGAGATTCATTCCAGAAAAAAAATAAATAAGAAACGGAAAGTAACACCAAATGCTAAGACTAAACAGCAAATGTACATTGCAGGGTTTATTCTCCTGTGCGCCTTTTCAGCATGTTTTTTACACAGAAATAACAGTTTTATCTTCGCTGACCTGCCATCTGGTTTCTGGGACGTAAGCACTCTGTCTGCGTCATCCTTGCAAACAGGAAGTCAAAGCGCTGTCCTCCGAGTTGAGGAGGCTGCTAGTTGGAATCTTCATCAGGCCACCATGCCTCAGACTTTACCTGGTAGATACAGTAGCACTGAAGGTAGCAGCTAAGGGACATCTTTCCAGCACTAGAGCCTCTAGGACACTAACATGTATTTAAATTTTATTCTAAAATTTATAGTCACTGCTCCTTCTTGAAAACACACTAATGATCACAAGGTATTTGAACATTGCTTTCATGGATGTTTGATGAGCGGCCTTTCTGGGTAACTAGCAATATATTTTTTGCAAATAAGAAAAAGGAAAAACAGAAAATCAAAAAATCCTTCCTATCTCCAAAGGGCATGATGCTGCTTGACTGTGGACAGTGTACCACTGACACTTTGTGACATTATAAAAAGGACAATCTCAGCCTGAGGACCAATGCCTTGAAGTGGCCTTGTCATCCTGTCTTTAACATCCGGAGGTGCTGGGGAGGAGGTGCAGCGAGTTTATGCTCTGCAGCAGCTATGCAGTCATACGGACTAGAACCTGCATTTCTGTTTGCTGGAAAAAAAAATGAAAGTTTTACGTGACTACGTGCCTCCTGAGTCATGAGTTAGCCCACTGAGCAAAAGAGCCTGGATAAAGATTTGGACCATCAAAACTGAAAACTGAATTCCATCACTTACCAGTCAAAACCCAAAACCAACTTACAAAATCATCTACAATTCTGTCCAGAAATAAAACTGGCAAGGTTTGTCAGTTATTCCAGGGGAGTGACTCCTCCAAATGCAACAAGTATATAAAATGTCACAGTTCAGATTATGTGTGGTCTTTAACTGCAATTATTTCTTATGTAATTCATTTTGCCTCTCCACCTTGTCCTAACCCTTACAAACAGATCAGAGCCCTAAATCATACTTATGGGGAGCAGGGTGATGGTGGACTATTTTCCTCATTTCTTCCCTTCACCTGTTGTTCATTCCTTTTGGGGAAAGAGGTGGTTTTGTTGTTTGTTTTTTCATGATAGGCCAGGTGTCCCAGGATCCTGGCTCTGGTGCTGCTTTGAATGACTGGATATAAGGAGAGGCATTTGAGAAACTAATTTTGGGAATAAGGCAGGTGGAGCCTAAATTTGATTTTCATTTTTTTTCACAACTTACATCTGAATTTTCCAGGCTTCCCAAGTTTAGACACGACCATCTGCAGAAGAACAGCCTCGAAAGCATCTGACTATTATAAGCTGTTCCGTAAGGAGCTTCCGTTTGGTATAGATCTATCACAAGCCCATTTTGAAGCTGAAACTTCAAAAGCCCTTCATGACAAAAGTTACCTTTTTTACGCCACTCCACAGGAGTCCATTTACAAGTGAAAATTTCTCATTCAATATAAAATGTTCTGAAAATCCAGCCCACCCCATGCCAATATCCTCTGTTCACACTTTGTGTATTAACAACTGACAAACCCACACTGGAGATTTCTCCTGTAGCAATCTCTATTTTCAATATATTTCCCCAACACTGGGAGAAGTAATCCACTCCAATATTCTAAGATAAATACATGCAAACTACTCTTCACCCAGTTTCACATAAATGAAAACAAAGAGGAAACTGGAAAAGAGGTACAACAAATAACGGTATTTTTCTCTTATCTGAGCAGTTTGAGTGTGGGCACAAAAGGATTTCTGAAGTCCTTATATAATCTACAGCCCAAGTGCTTCAGCAGTAACAGCACTTCAGTAATATTTAAAGATATCATTGTTTTACAGGAAGCCATATCCCACTAACCGGGTGCCAGAATTCCTTTCAGAAGCCATGAACCATGTTTTCATCTACGAAAGGTGAGGGAGTACCTTCCCTTTGGGTCACAAGAACACGTCTCTTTCAACCAATCACTGGATG
This sequence comes from Solenodon paradoxus, assembly GCA_004363575.1. Classification (NCBI taxonomy): domain Eukaryota; kingdom Metazoa; phylum Chordata; class Mammalia; order Eulipotyphla; family Solenodontidae; genus Solenodon; species Solenodon paradoxus. Next base: position 368,993 of record RJWH01000321.1, on the reverse strand, counting down.
TTAACCCCTGGTCCAGGTCAAGGCCATCCCTTTAATTCCCATCCCAAAGATGTTCTTTGGTTTAAGTTTTTACGATTACCAAGGCTGGTCTGCTCCTACAAATCAGGTAAAGGGAGGGGCATGATTGCAAATACATTGGCAAAATGGCTTATTTTACTCAGAAAAGGGTAGGGTTTTTGTTTTATTTTTTTACAATTCTAACAGAAATAACTATTTTGCAAACCACTTCTAAAGTATCCACAAATATTTTAAGAGTTTAAAAAGAGATTTAGCTAATCATTGATATAATGGCTAATTCCATCTCTTACAAGCATCATCTTTCCTTTAAAATCATTTGTAAATATTTTAAAAGAAAAAAAATGTACATTTCTACCCATAGATTAAATACTGAGCCAAAGGAAGAAAACCCTAAAAGTTGTTCTCTCTTCTCTTTAGCATACTCCTGAGGCAGGGATGAAGAGCTTCAGTCCTGCATTGGGTGTTCACTGAAATGTGTAAGCTTTCCTCTGAAAAGCCTTGTAGCAACACAAATAGATTCTGCCTGAGTTCCTCCTTTCTGGCTCCCTCCTAACAAAAAGGCTGATGTGAAATCTCACATGGCTGTCCCTAATAATGAACTGGGCATTAGTAGGAAGTGATGTGAAAATGTGTCCTGTGAACCAGAAACTTCCCTGCTTTTCAGCTGTGCATAATTTATTCTCTAGATTCAATACCTTGAGGGGTAGCATTTAAACATTTCTCCCAAGGAAAGAATATCTCCAGATAATTCTTGATTCATCACTTTCTCTTTAATGGTGACCCGAAATATGGGAGCAGGGAGAAAGTCTCTGAGGATGGAGATCAGGATGGAGAGAAGCTGAGTCAAAGAGGGAATCTTTGAAAGACAAACCTTGACAAGATGAAATCTCCCTGGAAGGACAGTACAGAAACTGTATTGCATTGCATTTAAAACTGAATATTAAAGCATCCATTCGAATTATGGAATAATTGATGCATAGATTCTAGAAGTGGGATGATAATCTAAGAGGTCATTTATTATCTTCAGGTAATAACAACATACTTAAGTGGTAGGGGGCTGACATGCATCTGTTTTATATTTACAGAGCTCTAGGACTCTGCTCACAGTTCGGCAGATAAGAATGGCAGAAAAACATCAGGACATGCCCACAATTATATAACACATATTTTATTAAAACACAGAGAGTGAAATGTATGATTTCCCCCCTCAGAATTAAGCTATTCACAATGTAGAGCCAGTGACGAAACTAGCTAGTTATGGAAGGAACTTTGCTACTAAGCTGCTTGAAGAACATTGGTTAAAAACTGAGTTTTATCTGAGGGCAGCTGCCTGCTCTTCATTCCAGGTTTGTCTAGGAACCTTCCACCACAGCATTTATTACCATGCCCTTCATCATTGCACACTGTCTAAACATAGTATTTCTAAGGTGGGTAAAAAGGTCCATTTAGTCTGACAATCCGCAGTCCTAACTCTAGCTAATAACTGCCACCTTCCAGAGAGAACGAATAGGAAAACAGTACTATTTTTCTGGGTACCTACCCCCTTTACCATTAACTATTAAAAAAAAAAGAGTAAGCCTTCTCTTGCCATATCATCAAATATACCAAATACAATTTTTTAAAGTAGGATATAATCAGAACACGCAGATTAACCACCTGCAACAGGAGCATCCAAAACTAGCCTTGAAAATGAACCTCTATTTGCATTGCCTGATCCAGTTCTGTAGGTGAGGCCTTTGGTTGACTGTGCATGATATTGTAAGTAAAGGAAACAAATGCAACTTCCAAAACAGTATATCTAGATTTTGTTTTTTTCTAAACTAAGAACCAACAAGTTCTTAGTTTAATAGGCTCTTGTCCAAGGAATGAAGAAATTTTATAATTAAAAAAAAATTCTTTGTGGCATTTATAAAGTTCACTGATATAAATGAACCTTAACTGCATATGATGGAAGAAAAAGGCTAAGGTCAAAAATGAACAACACACAGAAAACAGTCATAAGTTTCTTCGCACGGTCAGAAATGCAGTTGATCATAGCTGATTATATTTGCTTAAATGTCCATCTGTTTCAAACAGTGGGTGGCTTGGTCCATGCTCTGAAAATGATTTCAACGACCCAGAGCTCATTCCCATGCCACAAGGCTTGGCTGGTCTCCTCAGGGCACCAACTTTGCCCAGTACTCCTCCCCCTCTCTCCCTCCTCCACTACTTGGCTCCTAGTACCTCCACTCATTCTTGACCATATGCCTTCTGTTTACGTTTCCATCCCACTTGGACTTGTTCCCGCTCACCCTGACTTTAGTTTTCTCCCATTATCCCAAGTCATTTCCAGTCAGTGCCCAAGTCTCTCCTACTCAACACCACCCAGGGCCAACCTTCCAGAGCAGAGATGCTGCTGCCACCATCATGGGTGAGTGTAGCAATTAGGCAAAACCGAGGGGTAGGCTAAATTTGGGGGAAATTCCTCCCCGCCCTTATCTCCAGGTTCCGAACTATTTGGGACACTTGGTAGTGCTGGTTCCTCCTCAGGTACTTAGTATCTTCAGCTGTTTCTTTTCCTTCAAGCCTTCTCATAATAAAAGACAAATGAGGTATGACAGCTTCAAAGTCAATACGATACTTCACGATAACTGGGGTTCAAACCTTATGCCCTTGGCACTGTAGACCGCATCTTAAGCTTCAGGTTTGGCTCAGGTGTCAACTCCTCAGTGAGCCTTCCCTGACCTCTGCTGGAAATGGCCTCTTCCAGTTACTCCCACATTACCCTGTTCTTCCCTTTGTAATACTAATACAATCTATAATTACCTTGTGTGTTTACTGTCTGTCTGCCACCTCCTGCCCCCACAACATAAGATCTATGAAGGTAGGTACTTTGTAGATTATATGGTGTTTCATGTTGTCAGTGCCTGGCACACAGTGGGGTGCACAATAAATAAATGCTGAACAAATGCACATGTAGGAGAGTTTTGTAGGAGGGGAAACTCACAGGGTACCTGAAATCATATCATGTAAGCAGTTTACCATCTCCAGTGCTATGTGAGATGGTTAGGAAGGAATATATTAGGGCTGAGTAGATTAAAGGATTTTGTTTAAAAAAAAGAAAGTAGAGAAATGTGCCATTTTTCCTGTCTCCAACACAGAGATGTGAAGCTTGGCATGCCCTGGTGGCTTAGAGGTTTAGTTTATTGAGGCTCAGTCCACATACATCCCAAGGTCCCCAGTTCAAGGCTCTGGGGCCAAGAGAAACAACCAAGATGAACAACTAAATAAAGTGTTGCTTCCTCTTTTCTCCTCCTTCCCATAGCTTTCCTTTTAAAAAGAAAGAAAAGCTCCCTATTTGTATTGCAAATAAAGCTTTTTTTTGAGCCTGCTGCTCTGGGAGTTGGGGGCACTGGCTTCCATGAGTGAGCTGAGTAAACTTGGACACATGGGCCTCACCTCTTTGGATTCTTTTCTTCCTAAGAGTAGCATGTGTTTTCTCATTCAGTCTTCACAACAATGCTGTGGGAGAGCAACTGGTTTTATGCTATTATGTAGGATAAGATAGAGAGACTCAGAGTGGCTGAGTGACGTGCCCAGTCACAATTCTGAAGTGGAAAGGCTAGGATTTGGACCGACAGGTGATTAGTATACCAAGTCCCTTTCTGATCTGTCTATAAGTGGGAAGAAAAAGTAACTCTGAATGAGAACACAATTACGATCTTCAATAAAACTATTTTTTCATTTTAGTGGTATGAATGCTTCATTTTACATTTTCACTTTAACCAAGATGATTTTTTAATGTAAGAGTCCCTGAAATGTAAAGATTTGGGTGACTACTTAGTTTATTGCTGGGAACAATTTTTGGCTTAACAACCCACCAGCTGTAACATATAAGTCATGCTAATATTTTAGGAATCACCATATTTTACATTTCTACTTACTATATATTTTGGACTCACGTCTCTCAATGTCTTTTTAGTGGTCATTTAGTAAAAATGAACAAGACATTACTGCTTATAATTTTTCAACTCTAATAAAAGACCTCTAATTGGTATCTTGATTGCATGTTTAGAAAAACCTGTTTCTTTCCAAAAAATGAAATCTCTTGGTATGTCACTCTTAGAAATTGGTGCTTAGCCAAAGGTCTGTATTTACATTATGGTAAAATTCATTTTTAAACTCATGAGAACATTTTGAAATGGAAATGGAAAATGAAGTACCAATAAAATTAAGCTGAGCAGGATGTGGGAAGTATAAGCCAGTGTTAAAACACATTCCAGTGACCCTGATTCCAAAAGGGGTAAGAAAAGCGGTATCACCCGCTTCTCCCCAGTCCTGTTCATGTCACTTGTTCTTCTTAATTCTTTCTACAGTAGACTAAGACACAGAATAAAAATGGCAAATTTCAAATTGGGAAACAGCCTAACATAACATTAAATTTCTTAACTATGACCTTTAGTTAATAAGTTACTGATCAACATCTAGATCAAATCTACTCCTCAACGTCACAGCACATACTGGGAATTACATACAAGATGGCTGTACATTACGAGAAACAGAAAATGTAAGTTTTGGTTATTGATAGAGTTAAGGTTAATAATGCTCAACGAAAGGATGTAGTGATGAGAAAATGTTACCAAATGAGGAGCACTATTTCCTTACTAATTCCCCTCGTCATTATTTAAGGACTTCAGCCAGACACTGGATTTCTCCCATCTCCCTACAATTCTACCCCAGACACAGAATTCAGCGTTCTTTCCCCTTCTCTAGTTTTCTGCTACCCTTGCAACCAGATACCAACCCTATTTTCTTGGATATTAGAGTAGAAGAAGTTGTTTATGTTTGTTTTGACCAATAAACTCATCTACCATTTATTTACTGGAATGAAGAAGGAACCAATAAACCTTCCCATTGGAAGTACCTAACATCCCTGATCAAAATCAATTTATAAATTCTCTCTCCCTCTCTCACTTTGCAGTAATGTCCCCCACCCTACCCCGGCCATACAGTGACTTGTCACAGTTGTAATATTTCTATCAGCATAACACATAATTGTATAGATTTAAGGAAGTGCAGATTTAAGGGAAAAAGTAGATAAAAATTGTGTCATGTTCAAACTAAATCAGGCATAGAAATACTAGAGGGGTGGACACATAGTAAGAGCTCTGGATTTGGGGAAAAGCAGAAGTTTCTTAAATACTCCCTTTCTGATCCTTCAGTTCCTATGAAATGAGAACTTAGAGAATTTATGTTGTAGTTTAACATATATGAAGGATAATGGTTTCTATTGAATTTAGAATGTTTTGTTAAACTTGAGATAAAGATAAAAATATAATGATTGATTAATGAGCATTCAGAGATAACTGAAGGAAAAAAAAATACTTATAAACTAGTTCACTAAATAACAAGAGATGTTACTATAGACCAAAAAAAGTCCAAGGAACAGGAATGATGAATGGGTTCTAGAGTACATAAGTGTGTCAGAAATTACCCAGTATTTGAGTCAATGTGAATGAATAAAATTTGGTACACCACCAACTCTATCCCTAGGATTATATTTATAAACTTTAAAATATATATTAAAAATTAGATTTTAATTCAGAATTGAATATAATTGCACCTTTTTTTGGCTTCCCAGACTTGAACTAAACACCTACTATTATACTGGTTGACCCAATGTTTCAAAGACCTAGTTTACATTATTTAAGCTTCAGTAGATGTTGTAATAATAATAAATATAATTATTACCAAAAACACTTGATGTCATATTTATGTGTGTACATGTGCTAAAAAGGATTAATTCTTATTTCAAATTAAGGTTAAAGTATAACTCAGTAGTTTTATGAAGCAAAGAAAACTATTCAAACAAACAAACTACTGCCCTTTCTTGAACAAGGGTTCAGGGTGGAAAAAAAAATAGACACACACACACACACAAATAACTTTTAAAAGTAGATGTCAAAGTGCATTTAACATTTTTTCATATAAAAATAAGTATTTTTTCACTACAGAAAAAAACTTCTTTAACGTATCTAGCTCTGTTAAGTGTATACGAACTGCATACATACACAAACAAGTGTTTTCACACACACACACACACACACACACACACACACACACACACACAGAATGCCCCCTTCACCAGAATTCATGTTCATCTGAAATCTTAGAATGTGATCTTATTAGCAAATAGGGTCTTTACAGATGTAATTAGTTGAGATGAATTCAGACTGGATTATGGCAAAAATCCAGTGACTGGTGACCTTATAAGAAGGCCATGTGGAGACACAGACAAACACAGATACAACAGGAAGAAGGTTATGTGATACTAGGGACAGACATCTGAGTGACGCAGCATTAAGCCAAGAAGTGCTTAGGGCCACCAGAAACAGGAAGAGGCAATGATTCCGCTCTAGGACCTTCAGAAGCACAGCACTGCCAGTGCCTCATTTAGATTGCTAGCTTCCATAGCTGTGAGAGAATACATTTCAAGTCGTCTGGTCTATGGTAATTTGTATGGCAGTCCTAGGAAACTACTACAAAACACATACATTGTTGTACTGATCAGCTAGTTTATGTTAGCATGCTAGAACATTTTCTATATCTTCTGCTATATTTCATGGTATAGGTATGCCATAATATGTATCATTCCATTACTATATGTTAATATATTTAATTAAATAATATATTTAATTCCAAGAATGTTTGGTTATTTCCCCTTTTGCCAGTTTATTATTATTTTAAGACAACAAAACTGATGGCCACTTACATGCTGATTGATGACCAAATCATCATTGGTTCACATGAAAAGACATGGACATTTCTCCAAGTTCTAATGCTTCGGGTGACTTTGGAGGGAAGGTAGAGTTGTTTGCTAGTTAAGAGTTCATAAAGTCCACAAAGCCAAAAGAACATCATCTGTACTGGGCTCCAAGTTAACAGGAAAGGAAGCAAGCAATCAACTTACTATTTAAAAAAAAAAAAGTCATGTCCTTGGCCATCATAAACTAAGGGAATCACAGGATGTCCTGTCTAATGGTATTTGGCTTCCTTTCACGGAACAGCTTCAATTAAAGCAAAAAAAAAAAAAAAAAAAAAAAAAAAAAAAAAAAATCACTCTCGACTCTCAGTTGATACTTGAGTGTCTGTTCCTTGGTCAGTCTCAACCAGAACAAAGAAAACCATCATCAGTACCCTTGATAGCAAGAAGACTACTGACATCTTGGAAGCAGTAACATATCTGAAATTGGGCCTAACATTTTTACAATAAAATGAATAAATGACAGATGAAATAAGGTGCCCTTAAAAATCTACTAGCAGGCCTTTGGCTTTTGTGATGCATTTTATGCTATTTTTGGATTTTGAAACAAATGTGACTAAGAATTTGACTTTTAGCTGCTAGATTCTAGAAATCTAGATCTAGAAATCAAGCATCCCCACCCTCTTACAAATCAAGCATCCTCACCCTCTTACAAATCACAAGGTCCCTTAGTAGAACCTTTCAGGTAAATCTCAGACCTTGTCGGGTTTTTGCTTCCTGGTTTCTAAATTCTACTTGAGGTGATTTCTCCTTAGAGGGTTAGAGAGGTCAGGCACCAAACTGACAACAACAAAACTGCCCAGTGAAATAGAGCAGGAATGGAGTAAGGCAGAGTTGAGGGATGTGTGCCTCAGAATTAAAAAAAAAAAGAAAGAAAGAAAGGAGAGCACCTAACTAAATATCCTGAACAAAACTTTGAAAATATGAAAAAAGTTTCCTTACTATATTTAAAGAAGAAAATATTTCTACAAACACTTTCGTCTTAATTTCAGCTGTGGAGAGTTTGATCTAGCATTCAGGGAACATATAATACAGAGTAAAGAATATCTATATAATTATAGGGTTTCTCTCTATATAGTTAAAAGAGCATCTCATAGCTATCAAGACCCCAAAGAAAACCTAACTCCTAAATTTACTCTTTCGAATGAAACTTGTAAAAGGAATTTACAGGGTTTTTTCTCTGAGTTAAAATGATATTATTACTTGAAAATCCATTTTAAAAGAATCATTGAATATGTAATGAGAGAATAGTAAGAATATTGAAAGTTTATTTTTGTCAAACTTAAAAATGTTATAAACCTATATTTCGTTTTATCGTGTTTTTTTTTTTTTTTTTAAAACAACAAAATGATATGATTCATTTGCAGCACTGCCTAGTCCCTATCACTCATGGATTTAATTACTTAAAGGACACTGGATAAAGAACCAGATAAAAGCGATTATTCTTTTTCTTGAAGACTTGTATTCAGGGTAAGAACACAAGCCTCAACCCATTAAAAACAAAATCAAGACTAACTGTAGTATCCAGAATAAAGTTTTTACAGTCCTTTTATAACAATAAGATAAACCACCTAATTTTTTAAAAGTAGGCCAAAGGTCTGAACACTTTGCTGAAGAAGATATGAATAACTAACAAGTAAGTACATGAACAGATACACAGAATCACTAATCATCAAGAAAATAAAAACTAAAATCTCAATAAGATGCACCTTGGTGGCCTAGTGGTTTAGTTCATGGAGTCACAGTCCACATATATGCCAAGGTCCCCAATACAAGACCTGGGGAAACAAATAAGATGAGCAACTAGATAAATAAAATGTTCCTTCCTCCTCTCTCTTCCTGCCTGCCTGCCTACTCACCTGAATTCCTGCCTTAAAAAAAAAAAAAAAAATTCAACGAGATAACCTCTACATATCCATAAGGATGAATCAAATTTAAAAGACTAACAACACCAACTCTTGCCAAGGACTTAAAACAACTGCAACTTTCATATTTTGCTGGTAGAAATGGAGCAGTTACTTCAGAAAACTGTTTGCAGCTTCCCAAATTTCTTAAATTTTGTTAAATACCAATTGGGGGACCCAATCATTTCACTCTGTAGAAATGCACAGGACTTGTACACAAGTACAAAGACTTGTACACAAATATTCACAATTGCTAAGAACAGGAACCCACCCAAATGTTTATCAACTGGTAAGTGATAAAATTTAGTATACAATGGAATAGGGCTCAGCAACAAAGAGTAATGAACTGCCGATGAACCCAGTAGGGGTGAATCTCAAAATCATTATGCTGAGTAACAGATGTCAGGCACTAAAGATTAGAATCTGTATGATTCCATATGAAAAAAATGTAACCTAAACTTTGGTGACAGCAAGCAGAGCAGTGGTTGCCTGGGCAGTACACAGGGAGACAGGAACTACAAAAATTTCCAGGAATCTTCGGGAGTAATAGCTTCAAGGGCATATGCGCCGCCAAAATTCACTGAATCATACACTCTAAAAGGATGCAGTTTACTGTATATAAATTAATTTTTAATAAAGCTAGTAATGGGGTGGGAGGAGACTACAGCATGCTTTAATATGATACTTGGTAACATTTTTAAAGGCATTTGCTCTGTACTGGTCACTGCTTGATACACTTTATATTCTGCTTGATACACTTTATATTCTGCATCATATGTCTCTCCACCCCACCCACCACTACCAAGCCCTCTTCCCCTTCCTGCTTTGCTAGCAGAGACCTTTGGTTCACAAGCGACACAAGCTTCCCATGTCACAGTTATGGATGGTGAGCAGGTCCCTAGACTCAGATAATGTATTCAAAGCTCTCCTCTTCTTTCTTTGTTCTTAATTGGTCAGTCTCCAAGGGGATTCACAGCCTACACCCAGGAGGTGGGCTGTGGGCAGTGGGCAAGCGGCCTGGAGCAGGAAAGGATGGCAGGTTCACAGTGCTTGTTTCCTGGCCAGAGTCACACTGTAGAAGGGGTTACATGAATGCCAAATATTGCTCAATGACCTCCAGAAGGTGAGAGGTTAGGTTCAGAGGACAGAGGACTGAGTAAGCATGCCTACGAAATAGCTATCATCTCACAGGCTTAGGGTCCCCACTGTACCTGACATCCATCCAGCAGGTGCTAAGGAAATGAGAAGAAAACAACAGTTCCAAGAGGCTATCGAAGAATCCTCACAGAGGATTATTTTGCAGTTAGATTCAGGGAACATACCAAGCAGGAAGGACACATCACAAAAACAAGGGCAGCCCCAATGAACTCTGGAGAAAATGAAACAAAATATGGACGACGGATGACTGTGTGTGAAACATCGAGGGCAGATTATGTAGCAGCACATTTCATCTGTGATTTGTAATGTTGTTTTAATGTAAGAATGGTTCTAGCATTAGGCAAATCTTTCATATCCATTTGCCTTCAATAAATCCATATGTATTTTGAGATGTTTCCCAGCATATTTCAGAATGTAAAACTTCTTGTTAAAAACTCATTTAGGTTTTAACTTTCATACAATTAAAGTGTTAAGTGAAACACCACTGATTGATTAGGTGATACATGACATAGTTCCAATATTTTTAAAAACATAAAAAGGCACACTGGGGACTTATCTGTACAATTTCCACCAGTACTGGCTTCCAGATTTTCAATGTCCTCATGTGCATCAAGTAAATATGAATATATATTCTTGCTTTCTTTACTTTTTACACAAAAGTTAATATAGTACACTTTTTAAAAAATCTAGTGATGGTACATAAAAAGATTAAAAAATTGAGAATCAAAAGAAGTCCTTTACTTTTCCTCCAAAAATTCTGTATGGGAGAAATTAACTTCCTACCACATACGTCACGTAACAATGCCCAAGCCTGCGCTTCCAGAATGTGTTAAAACTTATAAACAGAGGTCATGGTAAGGAATACACATCCCCAAACTCAGCTATTTATGAACATGCCCCATTTCTCATTTGAAAATTATAGGAGTGATAATTTTACCCTAGCTAAGTATCAGCACAGTAATGACAAAACTGCTTTACTGGGTCAGGTGGGGGTGCCTCTCTATCTGACATGGTTCCCACTAAGCACTGTCTTTCAGTTTGCTGTCCCTGATAATGGAGGCTTTTCAAAGAGAGGTTGTGCATTATTTATTTTTGCATTCCAAGATTCTAGCACAGAGTTTGGCACACAGAAGAAAGTAAATTTGCTGAAGGAATAGATTAAGTTGGAAGTAACTAGAGGGGACTATGCTAAGTGAAGTAAGTCACAAGGAGAAAGAAAAATACTAGGTGAGCTCACTCAAATTAGAGTACAAAGAAAGAAAGTAAATGAACAGATAATACGACACAAAAACTAATCCTTGGACAATGAAACAGAACTGAGGTTACTAGGGAGAAGGAGGTGATGGAAGGGAGCAAAGGGTAATACGGGTCCAATGGACAGCAGTGGAGGACTATTACAAATTTGATGGTGGTTGTGGTGTGTTAGCACATACTAAATGAAGAGTAAATCCGCACATCTAAAACTTTCATTGTTTTATAATCAGTTACTTCAAAAAGAATAGATTCAGAGATCACCAGAGTTTGAACTTAAATTGCAATATAATTATATAAAATCCAAGAATGGAAATTAAAGAAAAAAAAATGCTCAGTAACTTGAAAACATATTTTGGGATTCCAAAATGACAAAATGGAAGCTGGTGGGAGTGGGAGTCAAGGAGACAAGACCATTTTAGTAGCTTCATGTCTTCATGTTTCCTGAGAATCAAATGCAAACTACAGGAAGTCACAGAGGGCTGTTAAATGAAGGGACACTACTGTTCATAATCAAAGTAAGACTGTGAATGTGCAAAGTCTCCCTCAGGATGTCAATGTTTGGCATTTTGGACAAATTACCTCAGGATTTTGCCAGGGCAGGATGATTCTAAAAAAAGGACCAAGAGTTAATGTCTTTAAAGCAAGCAAACAAACAAACAAACAAAAAACCCACCCACCAATTCCAGGAAAAATAAGACAGGATTACAGAAATATAAGGTGTACCTGACATGAAGAATATCTCATTTTAGGTTTATGTAACAAAAAAACACTGGTCAATGTCAAGGCCAATTCTGCACACAATATCACAAGTTTTACATACCCACATCCATTCATACTACGTATTTCTAACATGCTCTTCCTCTTCAAATCTCTTGCCTTATTCCTCTTCTGTGCCAAGTCACAGTCAAAATTAGATTCTTTTGGTACATTTTATTTGACTGAACCAAATGAGGTTGAGAAACAACAGGAGATTGAGCCAATATTTGCTGTATGAGGTAAATTACATAAAAAGGCACAGTCACTAAAAGAAGCCATCAATTGAACATCCTCCTATGCATTCTGCTCCTTTAGAAAATAAAAAACAAATTAATGCTTTAAATAAGAACATTTGCCCTGGTTCAAGTGTGTACAATCCTAAAATTCTAATTAGCCTGGGGTGATCTGACACTGAAAATCCCCCCCCCCTTTTTTTTTTCCTGAGTAACCTACTAAGAAATTATTTTTTATGCCCTATTAAACTCTTATTTAATCTTTACCTCACTCATGATTTAATTTCATTAAAATAAACAATCATCTTTGGACTGCATTTAGCAAAGACATATTGAGGAAAAATTTCTTGGATTCATTCTTTAAGGCAAGTCATATAATTTCAGTTTTTGCCTATGTAAACTAGAGATTTCTATTTTGAAAGAATTCTTTCAACAAAATAAGAATATCGAGGACCAAAAAATAAACTATCAGAATTTTAAATGAGCTAAGACACAAGGTTCATAAAATACCAGTGGGATTTATGTGGAATGTTATGAGGAAAAGGGATGACACTGGAAAAGTGCTTGAGATGTTAGCTGAGTAAGACATAGCCAATTTAGTATTACAGAAGCTAATAGCTGAAAGATAGCCTAAAGTCAAGAAGAATGAAACTATTCTAACATATTTCATCACAAAGAGATTCGTTTTCACAGGAGAGAAACAAGTCAATTTTTCCTTTAAAGTGAAATGGACAAAATTCAAAAGTAAACAAATCCCGGCAATCCACGGGAAACTCTCAGTCTACTCCAGAGTCGACTATCAAAATGAACACTGTCTATAACTGTAAGAGCAAATGGCGCAGGAATCATACAGTGTTCCAAGCAGTTTCATCAAACTCATGTCTGTATGTTTTTATGGTTTTAATGACTAAGATCACAGTGAGCTACCAGACACCTAGCTTCTGAGTTTGGATGGTCAGAATATATCATTAGCTCTATACACTCACGATCCCCTAATTTAGACTGCTGACTATGAAGCGGGTTATATGCAAACACAAATGTCATTGATCTCAGTACCAGTCCTGTTAAAAGGTGAAGCTGCATTGATTGTTTCTGCTAGGGGCCAGCTGCCTCTAGCCAGGGAACATCTACCTACCTTGTTCTGATCCCTACATTAGGGCTTAGGAGTTCTCTCGTCGAGAATTAAGGGTTCTCTCGTCGAGAATTAAGGGTTCTCTAGTAATTCTGGTCCCTGTAGGGTGGGTTGCTGGAAGACTCCGTTTTCTTTTCAACTTTCATTTCAAAACAAGAGATCATTCCAGCATGCACTTGTTTTCATTAGGCATTTTTGCAATTAATGAACTTCCAATGGCTTTCCATTTACAAGTTGACAGCTTGGCCTGCCTTATTTTCCACTATTACTCAGCATGCACCTTACCAGGTAGATGCAAATTGTGATTTTAAAGACTCCATACACTTTTTTTTTTTAAATAAAAAATTGTGGTCTCCCAACTTCTTTTATCTTCATACAGCTTTCTGGCCTCGAGGATATCTGTTTCTACAGGTTCAAGAAATGTAAACCACGTTTGCTAGCAGACCAAGTCAAATATTCACAGCAAGGTAAATCTGTTACAAATGATCTGCTTACACATCTGATTTTTGCTAGAACTCATAGTTCTTGAAGGGGATCTAGCAGAGACCTTGGGAGAAAAGACCATCAAATATTTGTTGAATTATGTCTCCAAACCAAAAGGGCTATTTCAATTAGTCCCAATATTTCTCTTTCTATTCATGAGGGAATACTCATTGCAGCTTCAAGTGATCCCTATAAATGCAGAAAAGATAATGCATATATGGAAATCAACCTCTTAAATTTGGAGTACCATCTAAAATCACTGTTCTGCTAAGGTAATGAACTGTAAACAGATAACACCAGTGCCAACCACTGATCAGTAAGGATTAGATCCTTGCCAGGGGCAAGAGCACATAGAAGGCCATCCCTTTAACAGAAGCTCGGACAAAACACTCTGAAAAGTTGTTCAAAAATTGGGCTCCTAATAAAGCATCAAGTGACCCTTTGATTTTTTAACTAAGGCTGAAAGAAATATTCAGGTTAAATATTCCTATCTTTGAAAACCTCCTACGACAGTAGTACACCAAGATGACACTAATATGTATATGAGGCATGTGAAGCCAGACCTTTGCCTGTCTGCAGCTGCTGTTTTGAGGATATATCCTGAAATCTACAGTCTGTTCAACATGAGTTAGGTTATTACAACAGCTTCTATTAAATGAAACATACTTTTGCAACTATCTTGTACACACATGCACATACATCTTTTATACACACACACACAGTATGTTTTTTTTGGTTTTCTTAACGAGTTCATTTTTCAAAATTAGCCAAGTGTGATGTCAGAGTCAATATTTTAGGCTAAAGTTTTCATTCTGTCTTTCTTTATAGTCCACTTGCTGGGGCCAAGCTTTTTTTTTCTGAAGTATTCAGAAACACATGCTACTGTAGCTGCATGTTCAAACACCCATGTGGAAACAGTCCCTGGGACTTGTACATTCATTCTTAAAAGCCTGGAGTATGCAAACAAAGATGTGGAAGGCAGGGGGCCAGTTAATAAATCTCATTTCCTACTAGCATCTGCATGAAACAAAGCTATAGGGAGAAGGCTCTCCAGGGAGGGCCAGAACACAACAGGCTCACTCTGAATTAGTGTCACCTCAGATGTCCCACACCACATTTTTTAAGCAGTTCTTAAAATATCAGGGTTTCTAGTGCTCATCAAGGCCATGAGGAGGCTGGGGCCGAGCAGTGGATCACACAGTAGTGGACATGCGTTATGGAAACATGGCCACAGGGCTCTGTTGAGTCGCTCTTGCACTTGCTCTTTCCAATGGAAATGACTAAAGGAGGGGTACTTCTCTACTGTAAAGAAAACTTGTTTTTCTAATGAGAGCACACTTTACTTGCAATAATGATTTACTACTCACTCTAGTTCAGGCTGTAAAAATGGGCTCTATTTACACTAAGCAATACCAGGGTTATGATTTCTGGGTCATAAGCCATATTTGACCCATATTTTTAAATAATCTAGTACAAATGTTACAAAAATATCTCCTGGGGAAGAGTTATCACTTGCCCACTGACGGTACTAGAGAGTCTGGTTTCTCCTCTCACCTGTCTGCTGGCCAGGTGAGGGGTGTTCTTGTCCTGGAGCTCCTGAAAGACTCCTCTTTCATAATAAAGCATTTCTCTTCTATTTATATAACTCTTTTAAGAAATACTTTGTTTTAAATATTTGAAGTTAACCTCACAAAAACTTGAGAGGCAATATCCTCAAGTCCATGGAGGAAATGTAGAAAATAAAGCCAAAGATAAAGGTCATGCTGGGGTCCTATCTAGAAGTCGGTAATCAGAAAAATTCCCTCTTATCTTCCCAAGCCCTCTTTGATATTCAAACAGAACTGTCAAGCACATCTCATGATTGAGAACTACACTAAACCCACAGGCAAAATAAAGCTTTGCCTCTATGCAGAATTTCAAACTGCCTCCCAGCTTTTCTGAACAACTAGTTGGCAATATTATTGCAGGCTTGGGATGCCAAAATCATAATGGAAAACTTCCTGAATAGAAAAACGTGTTGTTTTTACTGCTCCTATGAACACCTCGCCCCGCTACCCCAGTAAGTGGTAATCATACTATATTGGTCATCTACTTCGAAAGAAAAGCTTAACAAGAAAAACATCGAGTGTCTATCTATGCGTAAATCCTTTGTATACTACAATACAAACACAATTTTGGAAACTTCCTTCTTCATTTAACCTATGATATTGTTCACTAGTATGCCCAGTAATCCCACTACACAAAATATAAATGCAGTGATACTCTTAGTGATTTAAGAATTTGTTCAATCAGATCTTTATTAAAATCCAATGTTGTATTTTTTACATGATTTCAGGTAGGGTCTCAGAAAGCAAACTGAAAATAATTCAATAAGTGGAAATAACATTTTGGATTGAATTAAAAGGGTAAATAAAATTTTATTTTTAAAGCAATAACTTATCACCAAAAAGTAGCATTGACTCTGTTAAGTGGTTTTCCATTGTCATTTCAAGTTTGTGCATATGAGGAATAAAACCCAACGAGGAAGTCTCCTTTGGCTCACATGGCAAAGTTAGAATTCAGTCTTAAAAGCAGCTGCTACTCACATAGCTGGGATTAAATAATTTAGGAAATGAAGGCTTCACAATTATGATCTATAGGAGTTTAAGTGAACTTTAAAAGAAAATCGGGACTGTTTTTTATTTCGGGCTTTGGAATGCTCACAGAGAAAAGTGGAGGAGTAAGGAAGTCTGCAATCACAAAGGGCTCCAAAAGGGCAGTCCCAGAAATTGTGGATCAATTTTGGTTTAGATTAAAAAAATAATAAGCACTTCAAATGTGTAAAGATGCCATTTCAATATATTAGTTGGAACCATAAGGCATGAGATTTTTGTGACCTTATGGGCACAGCCAAAATTAACTCCAAGTATTTATATAACTGCCAGAGATGACAGGGCAGAGGTTGTTTATAATTTTTTTTAAATGTCAGCAAATAGTGCATTTTTTGGTCAAAGAGAGAGGAAGTGGGGGTACTTTTGGTCCTATTATGCAACATATATACACAGAGTATTCCACCCATAATACCATCCGAATGTTTAGATGAAAAGCTTTTTTACAAAGTTATTTCCTGTTGCTCACTAGCTGAGAGGATGCGCTTTAGAGGTATGTGAGCTTTGCCTTAAAGCGAAAGCATTGTTCGCAGTTATCAAGGTAACATTTAAAAATAACTACCCGGGTACAAAAGAACTTCAGAGGAAATATGAGCAAAGCTATCAGTCTCCCTTCAAGTCTGGTCTTGAACTGCATTACATTCTAGCTGCATTCTCCATTACATTGTTATTCTTATCAAACAATGCAAACAATTTTAATGAGCTTATCTACTAGAACATATTGCCAGATATGCTAATGTAAAAATGATGCCAACCATACAGGCCAACTCATTAATCAAAAGGCACACAATACAATGACCAAGATCAGTTCCATCCTCAAATCAGACCTCAGCAGAATAGCAGGAATTACCTTCCCACTGTAAATAAGAAGGGCGGGCTCCTCCACCCATGCGGAGGCCATAAACTCCGAAGAAAATGGATAAAGGCACCCAGTTTTTTCCAGGTCCATTACAATCCAGTCTCTTTCTAATAAACCTTGGGTTCTAAGGAGAAAATTTGGGTGAATGTCTGACACCGTGACCTCTGCTGTCAATCCTTGCACCAATCAGCGAGCAGAATTCTTACAAAGCTCCATCAATCTGGCGGTTTAACATCACAGACTGCAGCTTAATCTAGAGGATTCCATCTTTCCTGCACACACATATACACCAGGGCCAGCGCAAACATTTTTCTTGCCATCCTCCTGCTCTCTGCCTTTAGCACAGCCACCTAAAGGTTCCTTTTAAATCTAAAAGGGAAAGAGGAAAGGAAGTACTACAGCCTGTCTCCTTTTGGAAATGGGGGAAAATGCATGCATTTTTCTTCATGTGGAAGGAAGGAGATGGAGGGAGACCCCTTGCAGGCAGCAAACCTATTCACAAAATGCTTTCCATCTGAAAGCCTCAATGCAATGCCCAACATGACACAAGGAAACAGATACCTCATAACCACAACCGCCTGTTACAAACGCCCGCACGCACCGGGTCCCGAGGCAGTGTCGGCTCCATTATATAATGGGCCGGATTTCCGCGCGGTCCCCGCCCGGCTAGCCCGGTGCCAGCCCCATTACCTGTAGGAACGCTCCCCGCGCACTGTGTGCTTCCGGAAAGGGATGATGGTTCCGTTATCCTGGATGATGTCGTTGTTGTTCTCGCCATTTGGGGACAGGGTTTGGGTCGGACCAGGCATTGGCGCACTCCCGAGAAAGGGAACAAACCGCTGTGGGCTGGCTAATGAAGGTGGCTGCGTCCTGGCTTCCCGCTCGCTCGCCTGCTCCTCACGCAGACTGTGCCGGCCGCCGGCTCGCTCGCTCCCTTCTCCCAGGCTCCGGCTCCCGCCCCGCCCTCCTGAGGCCCCGCCCTCCGGCTGCTGACGTCAAAGCGCCAGCAGCAGCACCCGGGTCACGTGGCCCGAACCGTCACCATAGCAACCTGCTAACTCATCACCTCGCCTCAATTCGCACTGGGCTGCGGCGTGACCACGCCAGCGGCTCTAGGCAGGCACCCGGGCAGGCCTACATCTGGCACGTAAAACCCCAGGCCACCCTCTGCCCCCCTTGCAGGCTCGCCTTGTCTGAAAAGCAGCTCTTCCTCTAACCATTTCCTTTCCGACCCGGGCTCCCACTGCAGCTGTGTACACAAAAGAGCGATTCAGGCAAAGGGGGTGTGGGAGACCCTTTAACTCCTTCAATACCACGTTCTTATGCCATTAAAATGAAACGTGGTCTGCTTTCAGAAAGATGCATAAAAGACCTGGTGCCTGCTTCTGGAAAATGTTTTGGACTAAGGGGCAAATTATCAGTGTCCTCCATTCTCCAGAAAGCATCAACCTCCTCGCCTAAAAAAATCCCCAAACCTGAAAACCTAAGAGGAAGCTGTATGTCTGAGGAATCAATGTAGTTTATACTTTAATAATGTGGAAGAGTGCCCTAAAAAAAATCCCTAAAGAAAGGGTTTTTTTCTCCACGAGATAACCACCATTTTAATTTAGAACACTGTGGCTACCCAGGATAACCCCCCACCTTTAAATTCTTGATACACACAGTTGACTACAGAAACAGATAATTAACTCCTTTTTATTTTTTTCATTTGAAGTAAACAACTGAACAATTTAGTTGGATGCCCTCAGCATTCAAGCTATTCTATATCATTGCAACCAGTTTCCAACTGCATTGGCTATGAGGCAGGTCCTATTATTATAATCTCTATTTTAAAGATGAGTAAACTGGTGAGATCAAGTAACTTCCTGAAGGTCACGCAGCTAAGAGGTGGTGAACTGGAATTTCAAAATGACATGTTTTTAATCAATGTGACTGGACAGTAGTAATCTATATTTAATGTGAGCTCAATAAAAGTTATGGATCAAGGAACAGACCCCACATGTGCCCAGTACTTTCCTCCAGAGGGTAAAAAAGAGTTTGAAGGATTCTCTGCTTATTCAAAATGGTCTCTGACCTTTCGTGGGGTAGGAAGGGAAGAAGAAATGGGTGCAAAAGATAAAGCATAAATGTATGACAGAAAGCACTAGACTATAGTTTACCCTTTACATCATTGTATACCATTTTTGTCATTTTGTGATATAGATATTAAAAACAAGCAAAATCTTTTTCATTCCTGACAATTCTCCAGCACATCTCCCTGGTAATAAGTTATTTTTGGCATCAAGCTTCTGGAATTAGAATCAAATGGTTTTCTACCCAGATGGTAATGATAATCTCAAGCAAGGGGGCATTGTGCTTTTCCTATTTTATACCCTCTTTTGGGGTCATATTTTAATAATCTAATTTTCTGCTCCTCAGGTGAATTCCCAGTGTATAAACTAATTTCTTCATCCATGTCTCAGCTTATGTGAGAATTTTTTCTCATACAATAAGGGTCTCCTGCTTACCTAAGACACACAAGATACACAGATAAACATATCTGAGCACAAGTGGTACACACCAAGCCTCACATTGCACAACGGAGCTAAAGGGGCATGAGAATGTAGTCATTGCTACAAAGATCCACACTGCTTCCTCTTACTATTTTTGTTACTAGACCCACAGTTGTCAATTTCTTTCTTTCTTTTTTTTTTTTTTTGTGCCCTTTTAAGACAGCTTCCCCTTTCTTTAGGGACCATCTAAAGTTGAGAGACACAGATTATATAAATCAAATATTTAATGTTTCAGTATACCTTCTCATTTTTGGTTCTTTAGTACAGGTTACTATTCCATGATCCCCTATTTAAGTAATATGTTAGACATAATGGGAGTTATCATGGGGACGAAATTTGTGAGAATTTGAGTGTATAGTTCATTGATTAGACCAACTAATTTTGTGGTGAGAATACTTCCACTATTTCCAGGCTGCTCACAAAGGAGGGGACTAGGGCCAAGAATTTTTTGTTGATGGGCTAAAATGGGAGGGGTGAAGGAAGAGTCAGGTGAAGGAGGTATCCAAAGCATCCTTATAAATCTCCCTCAAGGACTTCTCTGAGCCACACTACTATAAAGGGACCCAGAGAGCTCCAGAGATCCATGATTACCCTCCGAGATGCAGGGGTAGCAGGGGTAATAATTTGAAAATATTAAACAGATGTGTTTTCATTCCTCTCCCCATAAATCAGGTTACCTGGCAGCCATTCTCCAGTTTAGCCCTAGGGAAAAGGGGAGTAAAAATTCCACTATGGGAAGGAGAAGGCTAGACTATAGGAAAGCACAGAAAAGGGAGGAAGAAGGAGGGGAGCGTCAACTGTTTCCAATCCCAGTTGGGACTAGGAAGAAGGAGAGGGAAATAGGAAAAAGTCAGATCTCCATTGTGCAGGTTGTAGGGGTAAGACATTGGAGAAGTTTTGGTTTTGTTTTCAGTTTGAAAGACTTTCTTTTGCCTCACTTCCCATTGGAGACTCTAGAAAAAGAATGCCTGAAAGATGATCTCTACAATGCATCCCTTCCCACAACGTGTCAGGCCCACAGTATACAGGCTAGAATCAGAGGCTTGGCATGGTTAGGCACAATGGTTAGGGAAATGGGAGGACATCTAAAAAAGACTAAATACTTACCCAAGAGATGGAACCTTTCAAAGACAGTCTAAACTGGGAGAGGCTGTAAGTCTGTGAACTGGCAAGTTTAAAACGGTTTGTTACTGGATGTGCCCTGGTGACCTAGAGGTCTAGCATACCTAAGAGCAGTCCCACATTCATCCCAAGGTCCTGGGCTCTAGACCTGAGATCAGGGTGGGGTGGGTGGAGGGGTGGGTGGGTGAGGGGAACAACCAATGTGCACAACTAAATAAAAATAAATATAAACAAAGTTCTTCCTCTTCCTCTCTCTTCCTACCTGCTTGCCTACCCACCTTCATTCCTGCTTGTACCTTTCCTAAAAAAAAAAGGTTACCACACTCCTGTGCAGGGTGTGGAGAGTCAGATATATTATAGAAAAAAATACGTAAGCTACATTATCTGTGTCCATCTGTGTCCATTGTCTCTGTAACTGGTAAGCCTACATATAAACCTAAAATAAAGTATATATACAGACCAACATACTACATCGCCAACTGCCCATGGAGAAGTGGCTTCTCTTATCAAGCACTGAGATGAAAGCTGGAGTCATAGAGACTGGATTCCTGTCTTGGCTTTACCACCTGCTGGCATGTGACCCTGGAAAGTTAATTTGCATCCCAAAGATTTAGTTTCCTTATTTCTGATGTAAGTGTAACAGTACTGGTTCATAATGTTGCTGTGAAGATTAGACTATGCAATATATTTCAAGCACTTAACACAGTGTTTGGTATATAACAAAAGCTCTTTAGTGGTAAATGATACTATTTTTAAAATAATATGTTAGGCATACTCTAGAATATTCATACGCTATTTGACAATTCTAACTGGATATCTTGTGAACTAGAAGCTGGTAAAATAAGGGAAAAAACACATGGTAGGCTCTGTCCTCAAGATGCTCACAGGGTTGTGGGTGAGCAAGATAAAAATATCAGCAATTTCCACAAAGCATAACACTGGAATAGTGGTACTGTATAGGGTCATATGGGATCATAGAAGTCAAGCAACTAATTCAGAATGGAAACTGGAAGTAGGTCTTGAAAAGTTTTCCCAAGAATGTATTACCTAAGCCTTAGATGAGTAATATTAGATAATCATTTATTTCATTTAACTTTCTTTGCACTAGACAAAATATCCCTCAGAACAGGGGCTTCAAAAGTTTTTATGTTTGTTTGTTTTTTTGTTTTTCATTTTTCCATTTGCAGTTCCTAGAACAGGGCTGTCAAGTAGTAGGATATGTAAATGAACATGGACTTCATTTCATTTATTCAGTAAATATCTGATGTGATTCTCACACAACTCTCATGACAAAATTGAGACTTAAAGAGAAACAGCAATTTGTCCAGGACTGGAGATCAAGTTTTCTTGACCCAAACATTCATATTCTTATCCACTAGGTTATGTTGTCATTTGGAAGAGAAATGGCAGCGTTGAGGGAACACCAGGGCTTTGCAAGCAGATATACTTAGGAATGAAAGTAGGAATGAGTGATGTCTTCAGGGGAATGGCTAGTTGTTTTGTATGAATGAAGAGCAGAGTGCATAGTGGCAGGAGATGGGGGCAGAAAGATCAGGTACAGAAAGATTCTAAGGTCAGCTAAGGAGCTTTACCTTAATTCTGAAGGTGACTGGGAACCCTGCAGTGCTTTAGGGAAAGAAAATAATGGTGAAGTTTGCATATCAAGAGGGTCTTGCTGCTGGCAATGGTATGGAGGATAGATTGGAGAAGATTCAATGTAGGCCTAAACTAAGTCAGTGGTTAAGGGTTTGGGAAGAAAGCACAGATTTGAGTTATTTTCATGGCTGTTAACATTCAATGAGTAATTGGATGTGGGCATTGTCCTTGATGGCAGTTCTGGGTGGGTAGTGAAGGAAAAAAAAGACATTTCAAATTCATCCCAAGTTTACAGCTTGGGTGACCAAATGGCTAAAGGTATCATTTATCAAGGTAGGAAATACAGATTGAATTGTCCTTCTGGAAGAAAAGTTCTCAATGTTTTTGAGACATAGATAAGTACCCTTGGGCATCCTAGAGGTGATTTTAAGTGGCCCATGGACTACACACATAGTGAGTGCTCATTAAGTATTTGTTGAATAAGGGAAAAAAATAGGTCCTTGAACTTGGGAAATATGTTTGATTTGGAGGAACACATGCTTTGGAAGAAATGATCTCATAGGTGGTGACTGAAGTTGTAGGCACTGTGGCCCTCTCAGAGAGAAATTGAGGAGCTGGCATGGAACTTTTGAAGGTCGGGTGATAATAAATACAATAAAAGTAAGCCTGCTAATAGAAATGAAAAAGGATTTTGCCTGGTTGGGAAAGTCACAAAACTTGAGTTGTTTCATTGGGCCCAGGAGAGGAGCAGATTTCATAGAGAACTGTAGGACCAAATGTCAGCAAGAGTGAGCAGATTAAGGACTGAGAAATGTCAACTAGATTTCAAAGGGTGTTCACAAAGGTATCTTTAAGAGGATGGATTTCACATCACCACTGATGATTACTGAAGAAAGTATTCTTCAACCAGTAGGACAAGCTGCAATTCTTTGCAAAATTCCTAATATTCTGACTAAACTAAGCTATGCAAAGGAGGAAAAGGTATTGAAAGCAAGGGTCCTATGTGTAACTAACTAGAATCAACAAGTATTTGCTAAAATAACTTCAGGTAATTTTGGAAGGTGCCAATACATCTTTTAATGGGCACCAGTAGGCACCAGATGAACTGATCCTACCTCTGAGACCCATTCTAGGGAAGTCAGGACACTCTCCCTGCTCTGCCCCCCACCTGCCAAGGTCAAATAACTATTTAAAAATGCATGTCTGGAGAGCAGAATTGCTAAAGCAGACTCCGAGGATAAGGAGCCACAAAAGTAATGAGCAAAAAAAAGGAAACCAGCAGCAGTGCAAGCACACAGGTCTAATCAAAGAAGATGGGTCTGGGCACCAAACCAGATTTTAATTTTTGGAGTTCCTAGGTTATAGCCAACCATGTTTCTCTTAAAGACCTGGGCCAGTAAACACTGAACATTGAATATTGCTAGAAATCATTGTCTCTTTCCTTTTCCAACATTTGAGTTTCACCCAGAACAGGGATTTTTGCATTGCCTTGGATTTGAGAAATCCAAAATACAATAGCGGAGAAAATAGGAACTCATTAGCCAGGAATGGATGTTAACCCTGATTCCATCCCAGAAACACCTACTCATCACAAAGGCCTTTTCCAGGTTAAAATGTGTTCATTGAAGCAGATAATTGCTCCTGTCAAAGGCATTCACAGCTGTCACACCACCTTTGCTGGGGACTCCTTAGATTGTTATCACCTCCAAATGCAGGCAGAAGATTCCACTTAGCAGTCACCATTGCTGCCCTGGGACAAGTAAATTCTCCCATGTGTATGTCCTAGGATATTTTCTAGTAGGGAATGCAGAGGACAAATTATCTAGCAATCGATCACTTAAAATATGTTCCACACCAAAATAAAAGTAATGAATATACAATGATTGACCAGCCAGTGGCATTGGCCTCAAAATCAAATTGGTGGCAAAAAAATGTACTTGAGCTGGGTTCTTGCACGCCACTTTTAACTGTTATACATAGAAGATTTTATTAGTTCTTCCTTTAGGTCTGATGAGAACTTATAATATGTATATACCTTCTAGTTATAAAAATAGTATTTAAGAAAAATTGTTGAATAATGTTTTCCCCCATATGAAGAAAGCCCTCTTCAAAGCCAACCTAACCAAACATGCTCCTCCAAGAATGCCTTTTGAGATTGTTTTTGCAGATTATTTATCAGCTACATTGATAACTATGTTGATATGTTCACAAAACAATTTTTTATTTACAAGCCTCCTCCTTGTTTGGTAGCAAAATAGCAAGATTTCTGTAATGTCAAATCAGAACATGTCATACAAGGTAAGATTTCTCTGTGTTTGAATTTATTTTTTAATTTACTATTTCTTAGATTTCCTTAAGGTTGGACTTAACTTGGAATAACTCATAGAACATGATGGGAATTCATTTGAAAACAGTCCCAGGGCATTATGATTTCTGTAATCATTCAATCAAATCTGTGCTGTGTGGAATTTCAGTCTATTAAATAAAAATGTGCTTTTGAATTATACCATCTGGTTAAATTTAAATATGTTTTCCATAAAACTATAATGTGATAAATGTTATAATTCAAGTATATGTTAAGAATCACGGGAATAGAGAAAGCAATCATGCCTAGGAAACCTAGGAAAAGCTTCACTAAGGTAGTGAGTGATACTTGTATTAGGGTTTAATCATTCATTGAACAAATATTTAGGAAGCACCTGCTATGTGCTAGGAAAAATTTTTGGCATTGAATAAAATAGACAATTCCCTGCTCTTATGGGACTTGCATTTGAATGCACAGGGTGTGTGCATGTGCGCTGTTGCATGTGTGTCTGTGTGTGCACACGTGTGTGTCATGGGTAGCAGAAAGTCCTAGGAGATGACATCCAAAAGTTCATAGAGACCAGAATGTACATACAGGACTCTGAATGGCCATCCTGAAGACTTCGGTTTAAACCAAAGTTATAAACCATTAAATTTTAGTGGTGCCAGCAGTTTCTATCGACACAAATGTAGAATTTTCTCTAACTGCAATAATAGCAATAGCAACACCTAATATTTACTGAATACTTTTCTGGGCCATGTGCTAAATTTTACAATGAGTAGGTATTTTAATTCTCACAGACACTGTTGAGTAAGTGATGATTTATTTGTTTATTTTAGAGATAAAGGAAGGGAGAGCAGGCAGAGGAAAGAAGGAAGGGAAGGAGGGAGGAAAGGAGGGAAAAAAAAGAGGGAAGGAAGAAAGGAGGGAGGGAGGGAGGGAGGGAGGGAGGGAGGGAGGAGGGGAGGAAGGGAGGGGCAGAAGCAGTTTTATTTATTACTTTTTTATTTTTGGTTGTTCCCTGGCCTGGGTCATGAACCCAGATCCCTGGGTTTTATCTGTATGGTCTATGTATGCCCCTGCTGCTGTCAGCACCTGAGTCACCAGGGCATGCCAGAAGTGTTGATTTTAAGTCCCATTTGTCAGAGAAGGTAATTAGCTAAAAAAACAGCCTGATCACCAAATAGGAAGTGGCAAAACGGGGCACAAACACACCTGCCAAACGTCAAAGCCATAATTCTTTTGCTGCCTTCCACTAGGGTGTGATACAAACTGAGCACCAGAATGTCGAATCTAGGACTGGGAGTAGCAGGGAGGGGACAGCAGAGGTAGGAGAATATAGCTTGGTGCTGTGGAGGCTGTGCACTTCAGGAAGCCAGAAGAAGGCTGGATTCAGAGAGAATGAGGGAGCCTGCACAGGACGGCAGTGTTCATAGGTGAGGGAGAGTGGAAGATGTAGAAGGATAGGAGTGATAAATCATGATTAAGGAAAAGGAAGGGCTGGGAGAGAAACCAGGATTAGCAGTATATATGATTGAAGGAGAAAAATCATCTTCTTGCCATTATTTATAGTGATAGACTTATTGTCTTAGTCTCAGCTAGCAGTGCCCATTGCCTTGATATCTTCTAGAGCAGAGAGGAGATTGAAGGTATTTTTGGTATTCATTTTCAAAGCTAAAATCTGCTTTCAGTTTCACTGTGCCTATTTGCAAGTTCTCACTAAAATGTGTCTTTTCCCCAGTTTATGAAATTCCTTCCTTTCCATGTTTAAATGAAACGTATTTTGTTGAGCTGACTGGGTAGGACAACTGGAAAGGGATAAAAGATATCTGGGCTCAGCTGGATGGTAGGTGACATGAAGAAACTCCAGATACTATCAATAATTTTCCAGAAGGCTCAGAGGCTTTGAAGAGATGATTTCTTGAGGACTCTGAAAAGTCAACTGATCCACTGGGCTTTATTTTTGACCTTGATAATAAAAAGCCCAAACTCAGTGAAGAGATTTCTTAATATAAACACAAAGTTGACCAGGGATTGGGAGATTGGGGAGGGGACAGTTTTAATAGATACCAGCAGCATTTCAGAATTTCAGTGCCACTCAATGCCACCCAGGCCACCAATGGCAATCAGGGACATTGGAAATGAGGGTCTTCCTACACCTGGGGCTTCTCTGTCAACGTCTGGTGTTTCTGGCAATGAGCTGTCGCTCATGGATGGCTCTCTGCAGTGTGTCAAGGGAACATGAGGCCAGCAGCTGGGAAGCAGTGTGAGTAAGAGATGAGGAATTTCCCAATTTCTGACCTCATCCAAATACAATTTTTAAAGAAAAATTAAAGCTTACTTCATTAAAAAAATGCAACTGGAAATGATGAAGTCTAAATTTCCAGCAGAAACGTTTTAATTAACACTTATGTTTTGTTTACTCGAGCTTCTAATGCCAAGAATCTTCATGTTCTCAGTTCATATTCTCTGAACATCTATAGAACATGAAGGGAGCGGTTCAGCTACAGAGGACAGTATGCATCTTCAAGGAGCTGCCATCTAATTTCTACATGAAGGAATTAGACTCTGAGGAAATTCAAAGGGATCTTAGTCTAAACAACATACAGGGAAGCACAGTGAGTCAAGAGTATGCAGACAGAGTGAGAATCAGTTCACCCCTGTACAACCAGCAGCTTGTACCCTCTCAAGCGCTCAACTCCAGTCTCATCAGGGAGGACCCTGTCAGCCTCAAGGCAGCAAGGGTATTATTATAAATGAAAAGCAGTGAGTGGCCTGTGGTGTAAACAACATACCCCATGAATTTTTATTATATTTGTCTTCCCCTCCTTCTTCTGGGAACTATTCCTTGTGATTCTAGTTGAGCTTGCCAATTATAATATCCATCCTCTCTGGCCCTAAGAAGTGTTTCAGAGTCAGGCCTGTGACCCGAGCCAGGCTGTTTAAAATATTTATCTAGGATTTAAAAAATCAGAGTGGCAAAATGTGTTTATGTGTGTGTGGGCTGTAGGAGGGGTGGCATGGTCTTTATGGAAGTTGGCACTTTAGAATTAATAAAATAAGCACAAATTCTTACACAGGAAAAAATAAATTAAAAAAATCCAAATCAAAAGGAAAAAGTAAAATTGTCACTATTTACAGATGACACGACTCCAAAGACTCTACCAAAAAACTATTAGAACTGGTAAATGAATTCAGTAAAATTGTAGAATACAAAGCTAATAGAAAATAATCTGTTGCATTTCTATATACCAATAAACTATCAGAAAGAGAAATTAAGACAATCCCAATTGCATCGAAAAGAACAAAATGCCTAGGAGTAAGTTTAACCAAGGATGTGTAAAAACCTGTACACTGAAAACTGTAACATATTGATAAAGAAATTGAAGAAGGCATAAATAAATGGAAATATTTTGTGCTCAGAGATTGGAAGAATATTGTTAAAATGTTTATACTATCAAGACAATCTATAGATGCAATGCAATACTTACCAAAATTCCAAAGGCTTTTTTTTACAGAAGTAAAACAAGCAGTCCTAAAATTCATATGAAACCATAGAAGACCTTGAATAGTCAAAGCAATCTTAATAAACAACAAGTGGAGAATCATGCTTTCTGATTTCAAAGTATATTACAAAACTAACATAATCAAAATAGTAAGGTATTGGCATAAAATAAATAGATCAATGGGACAGAATACAGAGATCAGAAATAAACCCATGCATATTTGGTTAACTAATTTATAACAAGGGAGCCAAGAATGTACAGTGGGGAAAGGATAGTCTCTTTAGTACGTCGTGTTGGGAAAACTGAACAGTCACGTGCAAAAGAATGAAATGAATCAGACCACTACCTTACAATACACAGAAAAATAACTCAAAATGTTGAATGTAAGACCTGAAACCACAAAGCTCCCAGAAGAAAACATAGGTAGATGGTTCCTTGATACAGGTCTTGGCAATGATTTTTTGGATTTGACTACAGAAATAAAGGCAACAAAAACAAAAATAAACAAGTGGGACAGCAAAGTACAAAACTCTGAAAAAGAGGAAAGCAAAGGAAACCATGGGGAGCTAGTGTTTGAAAATCACATATCTGATAAGGAGTTAATATCCAAACTATATAAAGAAAACAAAAAAAGAAAGAAAGAGAAACAATGTAGGCAGAGGATCTGAAAAGACATTTTTCCTAGGAAGACATAGAGATGGCCAACAGGTGCATGACAATGTGTTCATCATCACTAATCATCTGAAATGAAACCAAAAACACAATGACGGTATGCCCTGGGGGCCTAGCAGATAACTCTACCACCTCTGACTGGCATAGTCCACAGACATCTCAAGGACCCAGGTTTATGACTGAAGACCAGGGGTAAAAACTAAGATGAACAACTAAATAAAATAAATAAAAATGCTTCTTCCTACTCTTTCTGCCTTTCTATCAATTCACTTTCACTCTTGCCTCCACCTTTCCTTTAAGAAAACAAAAAGAAAAACACGATGATCCTTACCTATCAGAATGGTTAGCATCAAAAAGATAACAACAACAAAAAGCATTGGTAAGTATACAGAGAAAGGGAACCCTTATACATTGTTGGTGGAATAAATTGGTGTAATAACTCTGGAAAACATTATGGAAGTTCCTCAAAAAGTTAAAAATAGAACCACCATGTGACTTATCAATTCCACTTCTGGGTATTTATCTGGAGGAAATGAACATACTATCTTGAAAAGATATATGCACACATGCTCATTGTAGCATTACTTATGAGTGTAAATGCCTGGCAGCAATTTAGGTGTTCATCGACAGATGAATGAATAAAGGAAATATGGCACATATATACAAAGGAATATAATTCACTCATACAAAAGGAAGAAATCTTGCCATTTGTGATAGTGTGGACAGACCTTAAGGGCATTATGTAAGTGAAGGAAAAACAAAACAAAACAAAACAAAAACTTAACTCACAGATACAAAGAACAGATTGATATTTATCAGAGTGGAGAGTGGGGAGTGGGCAAAATGGGTGAGGGTGATCAAAAGGTAAAAATTTCCAGTTATAAAATATAGAATAAATAAGTCATTTGGATGTAATACAAAGTATGGAGACTATAGTTAATAAGGTGACTATTTAGAAGTTGTTAAAAGTATATCTTAAAAGTTCTCATCACAAGAATAAAAAGTGAAACTGTGTGATAATGGATGTTTGCTAGGAATATTGTGATTACTTTGCAATAAATACAAAGATTAAATCATTATGTTATAAATATGGTTTTAAGTGTCAATTACCTATCAATAAAAAAAGAAAATATAGCATACATTGTGTATGTACTATATTTTTCACAGAGTACAAATTGAAAGAGGTCCTAGTTTGGATTCGAAGCCCAGTGCTGATACCTACAAGTTGAATAAACCTTGGCCATGTCTCCTAGCTTCAGTTTCTTCCATAAAATTAGAAAAATATTGACAAGATAAAATTTGACATAATAGGCTATGTTCTTTCTTTGTCCACTGGAGCCATAACTTTTCTCACTTTTGCAGATTGAATATATTTATTTTTCCTTTGAATCTGGGCAAGCCCTATAGCATTTAAGCAACAGATTTTGGTAAAAATCATGCCCATCAGTTCCTAGCCTAGAAACTTACAATGACTGGCAGCTTCTGCCTTGGTCTCTTAGAGGTCAGCTGGTCTGTAAGAAGTTCCACATCCCTGGAACCACAAGCTGTGGGAAGTACAAGTCATGTGGAGAGGCCCCAGACAGTGGGAAACAGGGAGAAGAGGAGGATGATAGAGACGCAGTGAACCCACAGAATTTCAACTCTCCAAACGTACTGAAGCAGCATCCTCCGGCCCCAGTCACCACAGTGGAAAAGAACAGCGATCATTGTGTTCCCTCTCATTTTGGAAGTTGACTGGGATCGGCTAGGGGGTTGTCACTTAAGATCTTGCACCCAATTTGCACAACTGGTGGCTGATATTTATCTTTTGGTTGGGATCTCAGCTGGGGTTCTGAAAGAACACACACACACACACACACACACACACACACACACACACACACGCACACACCTCCCCCCACCCTCCATGATTGGATACTAAGCACAATTTTCCCCACAGAGCAGGCAGAAGAATATGGCAGTTTTAAAATTGAGTCTTCCATGGGCCCTGGTGGAGCGGTGGTTGGGAAAATCACCTCTGAAGGAAAGCAGGCCACATACCCCTGGGTTCAAGTCCCAGGCCTGGGGGAAAAAAAAACAGAATGAACAACTAAATAAAAATAAAGTTGCTTTCTCCTCATCTCTCTTCCTGCCTGGCTGCCTACTTGTTTCCATTCCTGCCTGCACTTTTTCTTTAAAAAAAAAAAATCTAGTCTTCAAAGTCACAGAGCATAATTTCTGCCATTCTTTGCTGATGAAGACGACCACAAAAGACCAACCAGATTCAAGAGGAAGGGACCCGGATTCCATGGCTATCCTAAAGGGGAGGGATGTCAGCACCGCAGCGGAAGAGAAACATGTGGCGTGGGAGTTCCTGTGGTAGCCATCTGAGGGAAATATACTCTGCCACACACGCCCTGCTCTCCCTTTTCCTTCCGTTTCCTCAGCATGGTGTCATTAAAATAGGAGTGCAGAGAAGGAAAGAATCAGTGCTCACGTACTGAGTTCCAAAACAGATTGTAAAGTTCTTGGTAGAGAGAAAAAAACAGATGAAGTTTGTGACCCACGAAAGTCAGATTATCAAGGATCAAAAGCTAAAGATCTCTTCTGCGAGGACGTATGGGCTGCCAAGGTGGAGCTCATTTCTTGACCATATGGGGTCTGAAACTGAGACAATAAAGAAGGGAATTGGGGGTGGAGAAACCAACTATCCATGTTGTTGGTTGAGACTTGACTCCATCTCTACCTCACGCTAGCCCTAGTTTTGGACTTGTAGTTTACACTAGCAAATTAATTCTCTATTTTGTTTTAGTGAGTATGGTCAAATTTTCTATCGCCAGCAATATAAATGTTCTTCAGTGATGCAGAAATTGGTACTAGAAGTGGATGTTGAAGGCAACTAACCTTAAAATGTGCAACTGGATGTTTCTAGCTCTTGGCTGTTGTACATAACGCTGAATAAACAAAATGGTGCAGAAAGAAAGAAAGAAAGGCTTAAGATCCTTGAATGACTCAGAACCTAAAGCTAATGCTATAAGCCACAAGACTTCATGACTAATTGGAGACTACTAAGGTAAAGGGGAGTGAGTGTCTCCAGGAAGACGTTCTATCCCCAGCCATACTCCACACTGGCTCAGGAATTTGCTGGAAGAGGAAACGTTCTTGGTTTTCTATCTGGAATGTCAAAGGATGACAAAAACACACAGGGGTTCCTGACTCACCACAGCACAGGAATA
The DNA here is from genome assembly GCA_004363575.1 of Solenodon paradoxus. Taxonomy (NCBI): domain Eukaryota; kingdom Metazoa; phylum Chordata; class Mammalia; order Eulipotyphla; family Solenodontidae; genus Solenodon; species Solenodon paradoxus. Next base: position 336,778 of record RJWH01000321.1, on the reverse strand, counting down.
TAAGGTTGTGGATACACGTGAGGGGTTTTATGAGATACAGATTTTCCTGCCAAGCTACCAAGTATATCTGGGGACTTGGGGGAGGAGGTGGGGCAATGGAGGGAGAACACACCTGACCCCAAGCAGTAGTGACAGAAACGTCACTTGAAAAAAAAGCCTCTGCTGATGGAACTGGGGTTTCCTGAGGGAGAGCTGCTGTAGGAGAGCAACCCAAAAAGGCAAATCTCCATTCAGGTTTCCAGAGACACCTTGTAAAAATGTGGTGTGGTGTCTATAGTCATCACTACATTCTCTCATTGACAGAATAAGCCGACCAGAGGCAGAAGTAGAAATTAGGATGGCGCCATTGGTTTGGACAATACACTGCATTTAACGAGGAGGCTTCTCCCACTTCTTGGCAGTCTCCTCTCCTGTTGAACCAGATCTGTATCCAGGGCTCAGTTTTAACTCCTTGGAATCTTTGTCCTTCCTCCCCTGTCTCTCTGATTTGGGTCACGTTCCAGTTCTGTCACGATGTGACATGCAGGGTCCTCCCGCTTCCTCTCCCACTCCTAAAAGCCTGCTGTAGTCATGTCTCACGACTTGCTTAGGAGACTCTCTTAAGAGGTTTCTTTGCTGCCTGACTGTCTCTCAAAGCTTCTGACATAGCACCACGCACTGTCTTTCTTCCCTTCCTTTTCAAAAGCCTGCAGTGGTTTCCGATAACTTTCAGGATAAAAACTCCAACTTACACTTTTGGCATTTAACCTATACAATCTAATCACTCTTAGAAACATTCTTTCACCACACATAGTGGGAGTGGGATTTACCTGGGGTCACCTTTCAACCTGGGATGCTAGTTTTGCCTTCTGGTGTCAGCAGAAGAAAAGACTCTGTGATAAGCAAAGAGCTTATGAACATTCCTGTTTGGAACCCTTAATATATGTTCCATTGGAAATATTTTTTTTACCTGGTTATTGTACCGGGTTACGTGCAGTGAGACTGCAAGACCTCTAAGATGACATCTGAAAATAACTTCATTTTGCTTCATTATAAATCTAGAAAGAGGGTGTAAATACAACAGTCTAGAGTTCCCATCTCAGAGTCTCATCCATCTAGAATAAGGAGAGAGAGCCAAGAACATTCAGCTACCTCCATCTCATCTTCACAACAGCTCTAATTAATCAGATTACAACCCGAGAGTCAGAACCACTATGTTTTCAACAAATTAAAGTATTAGCTGAAAAATTCCCGGCAAATGTTGCTTGCAATCATCAGATTGCCACCTTTGATCGCTGGTTTGAACACTCAAAGTTCTTCAGAGGGTCAACTCTGCAACTGGATGACAAGTTTCAAAAAAATGTCTTGGGTTGGTCACTTACATTTGGATACAACCTGAGGAACAGCGGCCTCACATTCTGCACCCAAAACCCTTGAGTCTGGGTAAAGGAAATCATTCCACAAGTGGCCTGCTCCCATAGTCACGACACCTGAGAAGACGCCCTGAAGCACATAGTGTGGTGGGGCTGAGCCAATGACTTCACGGCAGTTATGAAACAGCTGCGAATCCGTACTCAAGTCATCATTGTGCAAGTACTACCTAAAGGACACATCCAGATCCAAAGAAGATATACCGCTGTGCTGGTGCTCATCGAGGTGAGGCGCTTGATTTCACTAAAAAGCACTTCAGAAAATTCCCTAATGTTTCTTAATTATGCAATTTTAAAATGGATAGTTACCTTGTGTTACTTCCATATTTTCTCCAATTCCCCCAACGCCGAGCAAACAACTACTTATTTCCATCCTTTACATTGTCTCTCTATTCTTTTGCAACAGGGAGTAGAAAAACCCAAACCCAAACCAGAACAAAAGGAATCTGGCTGAACTCTCAGAGCTGTTTCACACTGATTTTACCTGGCAGGAGACATTGCCCTGAAGTGATGAGAGAGGCTGCCATGCATAATACTATCTGCAAACTAAAGGAAAAGACTAAATTGATGGGAAACATCTTTTTTTTTTTTTTTTTTTTTTTTAAGGAAAGGTGTAGGCAGGAATGAAGACAAGTAGCGGCAGGTAGGCAGAGAGAGAGAAGAAAAGAAGCACTTTATTTAATTTTAATTTAGATGTTCATCTTGGCTGTTTCCACCAGTCCTGGGATGCAAACCTGGGGCGCTGGGATGCATGTGGACTGAGCCTAAATCCCTACTCCACCAGGGTGAGCCTGAACAGATCTTTTTCTGATTCCCCTTGAGTATTAATATCAGGCAAATGTGGGAGCCAAGTTTTCTGCATGATTATATTTCTCTCCAATTAGGAAATGGAAGTTCAGTGAACTTTTGGATAATAGTAAATAAATCCATAGATAATAGTAAATTTATTAATCTTGAGGTTCTTGTTTTCCTTTGCTAAAGAAAAACAAGTTATATAGTTATCAGTATAACTGAAATACGTTTATTTGTATAAAATATCTTTGTTCTCCTGCAGGCTGAAAAGAAGTGGGATTTTTAGTATAAAGGATTTCTGCTAAAAATTGCAACAAAAACTCCACGAGTGAGGGATGATGTTAGGGGGTGAATGAAAGGAAGACAGACCCAGAGATTTTTTATGAAGAGGTTTGTAAGGCCCTCTATTCTTTTCAGCTTCGAGTTAGAAGTTTAAAAAGTTTGGGAAGTTGCAAAAATCCCAGCTTGTGGTAGTTCAAGGGTTTATCAGCTTGTTGAAAACTCAGCAAATATTCAGAGCCTTGGAACTCAGTGTTTCAAATGTGATAAAACCTGGGTACTTTCTCCTGCCACAAATCAAATCATGGAAATATAGCTGGTTGAGTCAGTATAGACTGTTAGACTGAAATGTCAACACTTTGTTGTTGATATGTTTACATGAAAGCTTCGACTAGAAAAAAAAAAGTTATATACTCTTCACTGTCGCCTATGGTGGTTCTGCAGTGTAATATATTTGGCACTATTAGCAAATATAAAACTTCTGGGTTATCACATTCTTATGGCAAATATTTGACGGTATAATAGGTATCACCTAATAAATGGATGTATTTTCACTTCTTAACTAGCCTGGAGAAATAATACTGGGTAAGAAATAGTAAGGCAGACAGAAATTCCAAAATAAGTCCATAGCTTCAGTTAAGGTACCTTGTTATGAGTCCAAAAAGACTATTCATCTTTGTTTTGCTTTATTCTACCCTTTTATATAAAAAATTTTTTGGAATGCCCTGGTGGCCTAGTGGCACAGACCACATATATCCCAAGGTCCCTGGTTCTAGACCCAAGATCTGGGAAAATAACCAAGATGAACAACTGGATAAAATGCTTTCTCCGCTCTCTTCCTGCCTGCCTGTCTCTGCTCACCTTTAGTCCTGCCACACCATTTTAAAAAAGAAATGAATCCATATTGGTGGGTCCTGGTGGAATAGTTGTTAAGCCAATAACCTCTGAAGGAGCCCAGGCCACATACCCTTGGTTTGAGTCGCAGGCCTGGTGGGGGACAACCAGTGTGAACAACTGAAAATAAAGATAAAATAAGGGGCTTTCTCTCTCTTCCTTGCTGCCTCCCTATTGCCTTCATTCCTGCCTGCACCTTTCCTCTAAAAGATAAAAAGAAAGAAAATCTGTCATCCATGTACCCCTTTGAAATGATTTATGCTGTCTCTTGTACCTTCAGACTAGAGCCTAGAATGTCCTTTTTCTTCTTTTCACCTATTCACATTTTACAAAGGTAGGCTCAGCTCAAAGTCCATCTCTTCAGAGGCATTTATGATCATTCTCAGATAGCCAAAATTCTGTATTAATTAAAAACATTGAGTTCCATCCAGGTAAATGATTCTGTTCTCTGTGCCAGCAATATTATTTTTCCAACCAGAAATCTCAAAATAATTTCACTTAAGTTGAGTTAATTTTAAGAGCAAACACTTTATGTTTTATTATCTTACTCTATGATAAAAATAAAACTTTGATGAGACACATTTTTTAAGAACTACAGTATAAAAAAGCAGGGGGTGCTATTCCCTTCTTAGGATCTGGCTCAGCCTTATTCCATCTCTTAAAGGGTGTACTATCTTCCATAAATCTCACTTGTTTTTTCAAGTGAAAAATAAGAAATATAGTGTGCCTGAGTTAGACATTCTTTATTTTATATTGTTTTCTTGAGTAAGAAGCAAGAGTAATTGAATATTCTAATTTCAAGACACCGCCATAGAATAATGTTATTCCTAGTGGGAGGCAATAATCTCACTACAAAAAGCTCCAAGACTCAACCCATATTCTTGGATAACCCCATGAAAGTTTCTCTCTAACCCAAGCAACAGAAAAAGATGTAAACCAAACTAATGTTAAGTTTAAGTCCACAGCTTATAAACCAAAGCAATGTTGCATGAGTGATATTACCTCACACAGGTCTGAAACATATTGCTCCCCAAGAAGAAAAACAAAGTTAGAGACACAAAAATCCCATGAGAGAAACTCTACCAAGCAGATATTATAAAGCTCAGTCAATCACTGCCTAAAGAAAATATAACAGAATGGCACATCAGCATTTTGAAACACCATGGTCCAGTAAAGGCTTACCTGCATATGCCAATGCAGGAGTATGATGAATTAAAAAACAATTATAAATTCTCATGCTTAGAATTTAGCATAACGTGGTGACCTAGTGAATGATTCCCCTCAACACAGTCTACATACATCCCAGGGACCCAGGTTCAAGACCTGGGGCCAAGAGGTAACAACCACCATGATGAATAACTAAAAAAAAAGTGCTTCCTCCTCCTCTATCTTCCTGAATGCCTGCTTACTTGCTTTCATTCCTGCCTGCACCTTCCCTTTCAAAACGTAAAAGAACTTAGGCTTCAAGGGAGCCCCTCTGAAGTTCATCCTGACCTTTTTACAGTTCGAAGCCCCCAGTGCAATTGATACTGGTCTGATAATCATTCATTTGAATTCCTTTCTTGACCTGAAATATGTCTAATTTTAGAAGAGAGACAAACATATCCGGGCAAGCATTTTAAGCCAAATAATATTTGAGGTAAGGGATGTTAAAAATCTATCATCCACAGTCCAAGTCACTGGACAACCTGACGCCAAGTTAGCTTTATAGACGCTACAGAACTCAGGAGCATAGATTAAGTGACGCGGGTCTGCGGGGTAGTTATAATAGAATGAATCACCCATTGCTCTTGAGAATATTATATTTTGGAAATTAAAATTACACATGTGAAAAAAATGTAAATCCAAGGTAATATCCCATCAGGAATTCCATAGTGTAATAAAAAACATTATTCACAGGAGATGTGGAAACACACAGGCATGAGACTGCCAGTCAGGGGTATTATTTAACAAGTTATGACCTTTACGTTTAAAACATACCAAAGTTAGCTTTAAAAAGAATTCCAGGGGCGTGTCCTGGTGGAAGAGTAGTTAGGTCAATTGCCTCCAAAGGAGCCCAAACACATACACCTGGGTTCTAGTCTTGGGTCCAGGACAAAACCACCAAAGTGAACAAGTAAATAAAAATATAATTAAAATGCTTCTTCCTCTTTCTGCCTGCCTGCTTGCCTGCACCTTTCCTTTTTTTTTAAAAAAAAAAAACTGTGTAATTAAAAAAAAAAAAAAAAAAAAGATTCCATGTGTGCCATGGTAGAGTAGCAGTTAAGTCTGCTGCCTCCCAATGAATGTAGTTCATATACATCCCAGGGACCTGGATTCACGTCTCTGGGTCAGGGAGGGAAAAATAAGATGAACAGCTATTTGATGTTTTTCTATTCTCTTTTCTTGCCTGTCTGTCTCTGTTCGCCTTCACTCATGCCTGTACTTTTCTTTAAAAAAACAAAAACAAAAACAAAAAAGACTCCATACAGCAGACAATGTTGGGTTGGATTTATAATGGCATGCCAACGCTATAGATGATTCTAGGGATATTAAAACTATAATCATAAATATGAGTGGCAGCAAAGGAAATCACATGTCATAAAATTAAAAAGCAAGCAGCTAAACTATGCACGAGGTATGTTTACAATTATGTACAATTATGTGAAGGAGGCATAGAAGAAAAATATGCTAGTGTAAGCCTATAATTTGCTTTTCATGATTTCTACTGTAATTTTTAAGAGAAATTGAGAAATATCTAGAAGGAAATATCCTCCATGTAAGAGACATTTGAGAAGGATAGCAGGCAGCAGCTAAATGTTGGAAGATATTTGATTAAATGATTGTAGAGTTATAAAATATATGTAAATACTGAGTACTTGAGATTTACTTAGATGATAACTGAAGATGTTGTTTCTTCAATCATTTTTGTTTCTTGAGTAATTTAAGTCCATGTGATCAATCACACATCTTCTATAACATTAATAATTGTATTTCCAAGAAGAGTCAACTATGATTAACATAACTGAAGTGGTGGGAGTGTCAGGAACAGGGGGGAGAAGAGGAAAGCAAGTAGTTTGTGAGTCAGGATCACACACGCACTGAAGTCAAGTCACTTGCCTCCCATTACATTCATTCTATCACCAAACCAACCCTGAGGTTTGTTTCTTTAGTAACTCCAAGAGCGTATAGTACTAGCTGTGAAAATGCTCACAGGTATCACTTTGGATTTGCACCTGCTTGGTTTCTTCTTCTTCTTCTTTTTTTTTTTTTTAAAGAAAGGTGTAAGCAGTAATGAAGGCAAGTAATCAGGCAGGCAGGCAGGAAGAAGGAGGCAGAAGAAGCATTTTATTTTTATTTAGTTGCTCACATTGGTTGTTCCCCCTGGCCCCAGGTCTTGAAGCTGGTATCTTCGGATGTATGTGGGACTGCTCCCAGGGTGTTCCACTAGGCCACCAGGGTGAGTCCACCTGCTTGGTTTCTAATCTTGTTTCTGTCAAGTTAGTAATCTCTGTAAATTAAATTTCCTCATATGTGAAAAGCATAAGTAAGTTTCACATAGGAAATATAAAGATGAATGAGACAATGTAAAGTTGCTAGCAGAGCACTTGAGCATAATAGGTACTGAAGATTGTTTTCTCTCCTATACTTTTCCCTTTGTACACAGATTCTGGGGTTCAGTTGTAGGCAGGTTTTTAAGATCTTGCTCCCTCCCCCATACTAACCTTTTCACAAACCAAAATCCCTAGACTATAACCAATTTGTTGATGGCAGGATGTGGCCAGGCTAGACTTGTTTAAACATCAAAGACCAAGGTTAGTTTCCTGGTATGGCTCAGTCTGCAGGATGTACTCAAAAATTCAAAAATTCATTTCTATCTAATCAGAGAGCTAGATGTCTAATATAGTAGCCATTGGCTTAATGTGTCTATTTACACATTGATTTCATTAAGTGGAATGGACTTTTATGTGCACAAAAGTGTACCTCAATTGTTTAGTCACATTTCAAACACTCAATGTTACATGTGGCTAGTGGCTGGCAATTTAGAGGGCATAGATATATCACATTTACATCACTGTAGAACATTTGGAATTCTGCTCTTAAATTCTGGGGATAACAGTGCAGATAAGAAAAGTCATAGGATTAGTGCCTGTCATCTTTGCTCACTTACATATTTTTAAATGACTGAGATCAGAAAAATATGCTTAGATAATGAAGTGGGGTAGAAGAAACACATTTCTTGATACAAGGCTCTTAATACATACAAGTGTTCCAGGCAACAGCCTGTGAGACACCAATGGCATTCCAGCCACATGCCACAGCCCAGTTGTCAGAAAATCTTGATAAGATATGTTACTACAAAGTAACATCATGTGACATTTCTACTAGCAAAAAGTGAGTATTACTTAACCAGATCCTAGTACTCTGTGCAAAAGGCATAAATCTCCTATTGGGATCTACAATGTATTAAAGGTTTGTTAAACAGTTGGCACTTTGATTTCTATATGCAACACAGTAATTGTCTCTAATGCCACAAGAACTCATGACAAACAATACAAGCTTGTGAATGGGACATGTGACATCAAATTGCTCAACCAACTGCTCAGCTTCACTCTGAATCAATTGTTAAGACTGGTTCCCGATAATCTATTCTGTCAACAGGGGGCCCTGGTGAATTAGGTACAATCCTGTACAAATATCAAACTCACTGTAGACCAAGTAATCAGCAATTTGTAAACCAGTCATTTGGTTCCTAAAATGTTAAAAAAGAATGAAACATTACCTCACTTGAGAATAAATGCACTATCTGCATTATCAAATTTATTTTTCCCCAAAGACAAGATCTTGTAAAAATTTTCATCTGCCCAGGGACATACACATCGTTTGGACTGCTGAGCTTTCCTCAGGAGTGAGAAGCTCGCTCTTAGAAGACCAGCACAACATAAATCCATGGCTTCCAAATGCAAGTGTTCTCAATGTCATTATTCATAATCTAGACATGGAAACTTTTTCAGGTTATCATTTTGGTCCACCATTCTTGTTTACCAGATGGCCTTGTCCTTGACTTCCCAAAGATTATTGAAGTCATCAGTCAAGACTTAGGTTTCTTGCCCCAAACCCACATGTTTACCTGCAGGGCAGCCATCTTATTCTATTTCCTACTTGTTGCAAATGTAGGTATGCATCCCACAGTTGCACCTTGCCTTCTTGAAGGCCCTCTCTGTAACTTTATACCAGACCAATGCACACCACTTCCAATGCTCCTTTCCTGCAGCATTTGAACTGATCCAGTCTCTTCCACCTTAAATCAACTCTTCTTCCCTATGGTCCTTCTTGCTTACCTCATCTTTGTAGCCACATATCAGGGTTATCTAAAGCTACTGTCTCTACTTCTCAATTTCTCCCTCCCTCCTCACTTCTGGAATGCTGGCTTCCTCTCAGACCATATCATTGAAATCATCCTCATCAAGATCACCAACTACTTCTGTGTTGCTAACTTAATAGTCACATTTTAATCAATATCTTACTCTGTGGAACATATGGACTTATTAGCCCTTTGCTTGTTCTTGAAAGGCTATATTCTCTTGGCTTCTATAATAGCACACCTGACTGATCTCTTGTTTTTCTGGTTAATTAGTATCACTGCTCTTAGACTGTAGCAAAATACAGATAACATAAAATTACCATTCTAATCCTGTTTGAATACACAGTTTTGTAGTATTAAGTACATTCACACTATTCTTCACCACCACCATCATAGATCTCCAGAACTCTTTTCATCTGAAAAAACTGGAACTCTTTAACTGTTAAATAATAACGCTCCATATCTTCATCTGCCAGCTGCTGGCAATCAATCCCATTCAATTTTCTGTCTATTAATTTGACTACTCTAGGTAGCTCAGGTTAAGCGACATCATTCCGTGTTTGTCTTTTTGTAACTGACTTGTATCACTTGACAATATCCTTAAGTTCATTCATGTTGTAGCATGTGTCAGACTGTTAAAGGTTGAATATTTAATTATCTGTATATACTACCTTTTGTTTATTTATCTGTTGATGAACATGGGCTGCTTCCACCCAGTGCCTATTGTGAGTAATGTTGTCGGACACTTAGGCAGCTTCTAGTTCTTAGCTATTGTGAACAGCGCTGCGATAAACATGGGGTGCCTAAGGCTCTGTGAATTAGTGGGTTTTTTTGTTTGTTTGTATCTTTTGGGCAAATACACAGAAGTGGGATGGCAGGATCATATGGGATTTCCATCTTCAACTTTCTGAGGAATCTCCATTGTGTTTTCCGTAAGGGTTGCACCAAATTTGTACTCCCATCAACAGTGTAAAGTGTTCCCTTTTTCTTCACATCCTTACCGATATTTGTCATCTCCAAACTTTTGGCTAATAGTCTTTCAGGTGTAAGCTGATATCTCATTGTTGTTTCGATTTGCATTTCCCTGATAGCCAGCAAGTAGGAACATCTTTTTATGCACCTGTTGGCCATCTCTAGATCATCTTTGGAAAAGATCGTCTTTCCAATTCCTCTTCCCAGTTTTTGATTGGACTGTTTTTCTGCTATCAACTTTAATAAGTTCTTTGCATACTTCAGGCATTAAACCCTTGTCAGAAAATGGAATGTAAATATCTTCTCCCATTTAGTAGGTTGTCTTTTGTTTTGGTGATATTTTCTTTTGCTGTAAAAAAAAATCTCTTTAGTTTGATGTAGTCCCAGTTGTTTATTTTCTTTTTGTTTCTCTTGGTGCTGGAGTTGAGTTCCCAAAACCCCTTTACTGCTGATGTCATAGAATGTCTCTCTTATGCTGTCTTCCAAGAATTTATGGTTTCTGATCTTATGTCCAAGTCTCTACTCCATTTTGAGTTAGTTTTTGTGAATGGTGCTAGAGAGCGACCTAGCTTCATTCTTTTGCATGTGGCTGTCCAGTTTTCCCAAAACCATTTATTGAAGAGACTTTCCTTTTTACATTGTATGCTTTTGGGTCCTTTGTTGTAGACTAACTGACTGTATATGTATAAGTCAATAGGCTGATTTTCATTGTCATGTCGGTCAGTCCATTTAATATCCTTCAAACTTTCAGCAGCATGTCTCTGCTGTTTGCTGACACAATAACCAATGAAGACTGTGCCAAAAGAGTAGCTATGTAAAAGCTCCTCTTCAAAGAAAACCTCTGTTTCATTTTTCTCTGATGTATCCACTTCCAAACAGGCTAACTATCCACCATATCCTATGGCATTATTCTTTAAAGGTTCTGTAATTTGATACACTCTGGTGGAGTAGTGGTTAGGTCTGCCATCTCTGGTTGAGCACAGTCCACATACATCCCAAGGATCTGTGTTTGCATTCTGAGTTTGGAGGAACAACCAAGATGTACAACAGAATACAAATAAAATAAAATTGCTTCCTCCTCTCTCTGACTGCTTGCCTATCTACCTTCCTGCCTGCCTGCACCTTTCCTTCGGGGGTTAAAAAAAGATTCTCTAGCCCACCTAGATAGTGAGCTTGAAGAGCTCTGTCTTTTATATCAAAGACTTTTAACCTAGGACTTGGCACAGAGTTGGCAATCAATAAATGTTCATGGAACAAGTGGCTAATCAGACCACTTCTCTGTACTCACATTTCACCTCTCCCTGGCCCCTACCCAGCTCAAATGTCCATTTTTTAACAGTATTTCTTCTGTGGTGTGTCTCTGCTTAGTTCTTATTAGACTCTCAATATTTAACATGGAAGGAACACATCATATACATACATCTAATATATATGTGTGTATATATGTATGTATCTACACATACACACACCCCATTCACATATATGTACACACATACATATGCACCAAAGCAATTCATATAGTTCTTTACACATAGGACATAACTCAATACATATTATTGGCTAAATTAAATAGTTTTTCTGATAAAATTGTGAAGAGACTAGAAGCTAAGCCTTCAAATTGTGCTTGTAAAGTACTCCAAAACTTTTTGGGGAAAATATGGCATATTAGATTAAAAGTTGCAAAAATGGTCATATCCTTGAATAATAATCCCACTTCAGGATATTTTTTCCTAAGGAAATAGATGAACAAAGCAAATCAAATTGTCAACCAAAATAAGAACACCACAGTGTACAAAAAACTTGATATGGCATTTTTAGTGAAATATTAGAAAGTATTATGGCACATCGATATATTATTCTCCCATCAATAGTTCTGAAGACTCATGAAAGGTGCTTGTGACGAATGCAAAACACGAAGTTTATAGGCACTATGATAGCCACTGTAGAAAATGAGGAATACTTAATAGGAAAAACAAATATGAAAAAAAAAAAAAAAAGAAAATGGTATTTGGGCAAGGTATTATTATGGTCGATTTAATTTTTTTTTAAGTTTCCTTTAAGGTCATATACTTTTAAGGAAAGGGAAGGTGCAGGCAGAACTGAAGCGAGTATGTAGGTACTCAGGAGGAAAGAGGAGGAAGAAGCACTTTACTTTATTTAGTTGTGCGTCTTGGTTGTTCAACCCGGCCCCAGAACGCGAATTTGGGATGCATGTGGGTTGTGCTCTTGGCTGAAGGCCACTGACCAAACCACTGTTCTACCAGGGTGTGCCAAGCTCACTATTTTTAATAATAAAAAATTGGTATAGTCAACATTAACCTTTTTTAAAATGTGCATTTCCCATAGGCAGTTATTTAGTGAGGACTAAAGCACAATAATTAATTCATCCACTGAAGAGCTATTGTTTCAGCATTTAACTCTAGGATTCAGGTGACAACCAAATACAGATGCTGTTCTGTCATGAGTACAGAGCACAGGCATGCTGTACACGGCACAGAAATAGCCAGACCCAGCAAAGGGATCTCAGGAGCTGATAACTGATGATGACGTTATTCACTCAAGGAAACTATTACTACCAGTTTCTGAGAGGGTTAAAAGGAGGCTGCCAAGTCAGAAGAGCTATGAAGAGAAGGTTCTCCACCATCTCCTATCTCCTCATCATCTCATTATCTCACAAGAGTCTATAAAACTGCTGTTTTGTTGTTTGTTTTTTTAAGCACACATGCAGGTAGAAATGAAGGTGAGTAGGCAGCCAGGCAGGAATAAGAGGAGGAGAAAACCTTTTTTTCCTTTTTTTTTAGTTACATGTATATCTTGGTGGTTTCCCCCAGGCCCCAGGACATACACCCAGGTCCTTGGGATGTGTATGGACTGCACTTGGCCAGAGGCGGTGGACCTAACCACTATTCTAACCAGGGAATGACTGCTGTCTTTGTAAATAAAATTTTACCGAAACACAGCTAAGACTATCCATTGATGTGTTGTCCATGCTATTTACATCCTACAATTAATAGTGACAGAGACTAAATGACCCATAGTGCAGAAAACATTTACTCTTAACAGGAGAAGAAGCAGTTGTGCTGTAGCAATAGATATAAGAAGGTTTATGTCCAGAAACACCATTTCTATCACTTTTTCTTCCAATGTACCAAACTGGAAGATGGGGCAATTCATTATCCAAACTGAGATACTTCTGAGAGTCAAAGGAGGGTTAACCCCAGGACTTCAGAAGTATTAACCAGGACTGTCTGACATGCCAGCTTCCTGGAGCTGCAAGTACTAGTAGCACAAGAGCAGATGTCAAATGGTACCCGATGCCTGTTTCAGGACAACTTCTGTATGTTCATAGATTGCTCAGGTGACCCCTCTCCTTGATCCTTCCTATTTCAATGGCCTTTTCCCTCTGTCCCAACTCTGCCCTCGAGCTAGCCTGGTCCTTAAAAACATCAGTTGTTTAGGTAATTCTCAGGGTACACTATCTTCACTTTCTTTAGAATAGAAGGGTAAAAGTTTACTCATCCCATTTAAATAATCTTGATTCTCTCAAATCAATACAACTAAGAATTTTGAACTTGCCAATTTCACTTGATTTATTACTAATCAAAGCAGCTCTTTACAATTCTACTTCTCTTTAGGTGAAGAATTGGACTATTCTATTCTCAAATAATTTATTTAAAAATGACTCCAGAAAAGCAATCAGACCTCACCAAACAAAAGTATCTGACTCATTGATTTGAGTTTTTCATAGACAGCAAAACTGTTTGGAGTATTAAGAAAGAAGTTTTTGATTTTATTATCCAGGAATGAAAAACCAAAGAAAATAACACAAACAGCCGACCTATCCTCCGCTCCAGTAAACATTTGATGTTATAGGGAAATATAAATAAAATAAAAGCTGCTTATAGTTTCTTTGATCAATCTGGGACATTGTATTTGTGAGACTATGTGCAAACAAGAATTGAAATTGGAATTGAAAACATGGAATTGAAAGCTCTCAGGATGGCTTTCCAAATATTGCCATCTGCTGGAATTTCAGTTAATTGTTCCTTTGTTCTATGGAGCCCTGGAGGGGAATGCTGAAGGCATTATTAGACAGAAAGACTTAATGCACCAGTGCGAAATAAGTGCAGGTCAAATGACTGTCTCAAATATAAATTCCAAACTGAAAAATAAAATGAGGCTTTCTGGGTCTTCATTTCCTTTCCAATACAAACATCCCTCTATTGTAAACTCATTGGAGCAGCTGCCTTGATTTTTAGTATGATGAAATAAAAATTACTTACAAATAATTGGAAATGTCATGAGGTCATTTGACTGTATCTTGATATTTTCTCCCTCCACTATCATTAATAAGATCTCCAAAATGAAACTTTAATTGGCTTGCCCATTTTCAGAGATATTGCTGTTAGCAGTTAATTAGCTATTAGTACATGTGGGAAAAATCAATTTTAAAAATAATGCTTTAACAGAGAATGTTTACTCAAAAATTTGCTTTATCTGTATAACAGAACTGTGAAAATAAAATTTGTTACAAAGGCATTATAATACTCACCTCAATTTAATCTGTAAGCAAGGAGACACATAATATAATTTATATATAAATCTTACCTTGAGCATCCAGGCTCTTTCCCTGGCTGTCGAGATGAACGGTTCCTTGAAGGAATGGGAAACTGGGATAATGAAAGTGAAAAAGGAGAGAGAGAGAGAGAGAGAGAGAGAGAGAGAGAGAGAGAGAGAGAAACATTTAATATGATGAAAACATAGGAGCAAAGAGCTATAATTTAGGTCTTTGGGTGTGGCCCAGTGGAAAAGGAAATTAACAAACAAAGCATGAAATACCCAAATTCAGTTGATTTTTATCAAGAGCGAGATTAAGTGAGCCAAACAATAATATAACAGGGTTCTCAACCTATATTATCAATTTTTAGGTTAATCTATTACAGTTGTGAAAGTTTAGTATAATGTCAGCCATATAAAAAGATATTTCAATCTTTAATTCACTGTGATGAGAATCATGTGTTAGCATGTAACTCCAGGAAGAAATACCAATTGTGGGGTATAAAATGTCAACATCAATGAAAATACTGACTTCCCCAAACTTAGGTTAATTTTCAGATTTTATATCTAGTGTCAGTGCAATAAGACTTGATTTTAAACAATGCTAGGATCAAACTTCAAAACAGATACACCAACAAGTAATAATTAATGATCTTTATATAAATTAGCCATTTCTCTCCAAGACGTGGTCTGGCTAAGTGATAAAACAAGACAGTAAGCTGGATGAAGGACGGATACAATTATAATGGTTGAGAAATGTGTCTGAGTTCAGGTTTTGAGGGTCCAATGTTACAGAGAGTAGGGGGTGACTCGAGAGATTGCTTGTGGTTCAACCAGCTGCTGAGATGCCTGTGTGCGTGAGTCTAGCCTGTCTTCTCACCAGCCTGAACAACAAACTAAAGGCCTGGCTTAGCAAGTGGCTTAGCAGTTAGGTCTACTGTCTCGGGCTGGCATAATCCATACACATCCTAAGGATCCAGGTTCACGACCCATGGCTCAGGGGAACAACCAAGATGAACAATGAAATAAATAAATGCTTCTGAAGACAAAACAAAACAAACATTAGCAATGTCCCCTCTCTTCCTTCCTCCTAAGCCCTCACCCTGTTCAATAGACTTCTATCTTTTCAGAATATGACTGTTTCAGAAATGCCTTTGGTGTTCATTTAATCAAAATCAATTGTATATAAAAAAATATTTGTGGTAGATCCAGCATAAGTGATAAATTCTAGATATGGTTCTAGAAATGTCACTGGGAAAATGAATTTTTGTTTTAAAACAGGTCAAGGCAGGAATGAAGGTGAGCAGGTAGGCAGGTAGGAAGAGAGAGGAGAAGGAAGCATCTTCATTTTATTTTTATTCAGTTCTTCACACTCGTTGCCTCCACCTCTGCCCTGCCCCGCCCCGCCCCCCCCCACTCCCAAACTGAGCCTGGGACTCCACCTCTGTCCTCCCCAACCCACCCCACCCCACAAACTGCCTGGGACTTCAACTAAGAGGTATGTGGCTAACTCCTCTGGAAGCAACTGACCTAACTGCTGTTCCACCAGGGTGCGCCAGGAAAATAATTATTTTTAAAGGGAGGAGAAAAGCATTTTATACTTTTTCTTTAAGGGGAAAAAAAAGATAGTAAAGAAAAAATGCAAGTGCTAAAATGCTAAGTGTTGAGAATAAAAGATGATTGCAGATCAGTGGCTATGCTACTAGGCAAAGTATTGGTCATAAAGCTGTGCGGCAAGCACATAAGGTTCCTAGTTTATTGATAAACCAGATAATTAGCCCTTATAAAATTCAGAATTGTCTGTATACAATTGTCCTTTTTTCTATTCTCTGACAACAGCCCATTGCTAACTTTTCAATAGCTGCAATGGATAAGTTTGGAGAAGAATGAGATCATTTATTTAATATCCTATGTACCAGTCACTTCCATATTTTACTTGCTTAAATCATCAGAGTCATTTTATGACAGATAAAGAAACAGGCTCAGTGTAGTGGGGCTATTTGCTCAATTATCATGGAGCTAGCAAGTGACATATTTCAGTCAAGTCCGGCCAGCTCTGATACCTGCTTTCTCCTCTTCACACCAGACCACCTGAAAAGCCAGTCCCCTGCCGTAGATTTGAAATAGCTGGAGAAATTTAGCTCAGCTTCTGGTACATAGCAAGGGCTCACTAGGGCACAGCCTTGTGAGGGTGAGGGTCTAGTTTCTCTACTTGTGGGAGCAGCAAGTGAGAAGACTTTTTTTTTCTGTGCAGGAGTAAAGCGGCTATAGACTATACTTTTCACATTTTGTGTGAAATCCAACTCAAATTCATTTGTGATGTAAATTTAAAATGTAAAAGGATGGAAATGGATTAGCACAAACAGCAGTTGTCAGGGGTTAAGGAGGTGTGGGCTAGAGAGAAGAGGGATGATGAAAAGGCAATAGGGCTCCTTTCTTGTGGGGTTGGAAGTATTCTGCACCCCCAACATGTATCATGTCAGTATCTGGCTGTGGCATCCTACTATAGATTTGACAAGACCATTGAGGAGGAAACGGTATTGTTTATTACAACTGCCTGCTAAAGTAGTTAACTATTTCAAAATCATAAGTTTAATTAAAGTCAGGAGATTGTACAGCAGCTAAAATTAAGCAAGATACCTCTCTTCCTTTATTTTCTTACCTTTCAGAAAAGAACAAAAGCCCCCAGGCAGTAAAATGGAATTAGAAACTTGTTCCACCTTGCACAGATGCAAGAGAAAAGAAAATCTCACCCTTTCCTGTAGCATTCAGAAACGACTGCCAGTGTTCTGCCATCTAATCTTGTCTCTCTCTGGAATTTTCTCTGCTGTTATCCTTCTCCCACATACATCTGCCCAATCCTTCATTATAATTCAAATTATTGATACAAAGAAACACACTTAAAAGCAGAAATGACTTCTAAATAGCAGTTTGCTACACTCTGCATGCTGATCTCTCCTACCTTGGAATTCACGCTTTCCAGGAATTTCTGAAATTCCCGTGTCTGATTTGCACTGGAATAGAATTTCATCTTTGGTGGGTTTCAGGCGGGACAGGCAAGTGTTCTCTATTTTACTCTGGGCCACACTAAGGGCATACATTTCATCACTCTACAGTAACATGCCACTTCTCCCTCCACACTGGGAGAGATCAGGTGGACACCAACTCTTCTCATTTGGAGCACCAGGCAACTCTTAGAAATGAGCTGCCAGAAACCAGCTCCTTTCTGGGGGCTTGTTGGTTTTGTTTTCACTGAAAAGACCGAATATCTTCATTAGAAAAAGAGTCAGGATATGCTTAAACTTGTTAACAAAACACACTATTTCTACAAAAGTTTGCTTTCTCTCATCTCTAGAAATTTAAGGTTTTCTTTTTTGAACAATCTCAGAATTTTAACATCCCATGTTCCATGTGTGAGGCAGAGATGCAGAACATCTGCCCGAGCTAAGGAGGGCTTCTCAAACAATTGCTCCACAGGCACATGAGATAGAGCAGAATGAAACAAAGGTGGTAAAAATATTTCTAATCACGACACTGAAAGAAACGAGCTCTTTCTCTCTTCATCAGTCTGTATCTAGCCAATCAGTCTTCTGATCAATGTAAGGTTAAAATACACTCCTCACAAAGAGGCAAGAATTACTGCCTCCTGTTGGCTCCTAGCTTTTCCAAGAAGAGGACACCCCTGGGAGCTGAACCCAGGTTTTCTTCTCAGGGATTGACTAAATTATCTTTGGATCTTCAAAATGAGCTGTATCCTGAATCCCAAACTCCCTGTGGTTGTTTTGAGATTTTGAATCACTCCAGCTGTACATCACATCCTTCAGTGTGGGAGGTCCACAGCTTTCTAGGAATAAAGCAGTAAGCACTAACAGAAGGGCACAGGCTATAAATCCTTAGGCTGATGCTCCCCGATATCAGCCTTCCAGAGAGCCCTGTCTCAACTAAGCACAGCTTCAATTAGTGGGCTTGGATTGGGCTCAACGCCTTCTCTGGGGGGCAACAGAGGGAGGCCAAGAGCCTGCCCATTCAACTCCCCCAGGGGACTGGCGGCATGACTGCTGGGAAGTTCACAGAGCTGAGCACACACCAGGGAAACCAAAAACCAAATGAGATTATCTGGCAAGCAAAGGAGGTCAAATTACACTGAATCTTGGGTCTTGAGAATGGTATAATACATTCCTCTCTTTAACCAAGGCAAACTACCAAGGTACTCCTATTTAAGGACTTAAAAAAATTACAGAGGAATGATAAAGGGATTTTGGAGATGTATATTAAGAATGGTAATGATAAAAACTTCTTATAGTCAGGTGATTTGGACTTCTATAAAAATAAAAGATAATCCTCAGAAACTGTATAAAGTGAAGGCTATAATAAAATAGACATTCCATTCTGTTCAAACTGAGTTGCAGCCCCTCTTCTTAGAATCCATTATCCATCTGCTACTTCTCAAGTGAACCAGAATTAAAATAATCTTTAAGACTGTCCTTTCTATTCTAGAATATTCACAGTGCTAAAGTACACAAAAGTAAAATCCTAAAAAAAATGACATGAGACAAATGACCTAACAGTTAACATTATAATTCTGTGAAATGCCTTTAACCATTATTTTCACTTATCCTTTTAACCATGTTTAATACGATAGCCTTGAAAATAAAGTGGTTAGAAGAGAAGGGTTCCTTGCCTCATAAGTGTGATCGACATGAAATACAGCAGAAGGCTTGTGAACTGGAAAAAACAGTCGGATCAGCTTCATTTTCAGAGCCAAGGTTCAAGTGTAGTGGTTGGGTCACAGTGGAAACCAGAACTTTGCTTACATGTGTCCTGTCTTTATAGTCCGTATTCCTTTAACCATGCAAAGAAGGGAAGAGAAGCATGTTAAATGTGTTATGAAGGTAACATGAGATCTAAATAAGACCTTGGCTATGCCAACAGGATTGTTCTGATCTCCCTCAAAAGATGGGAAACAACTATCCACCGTTTATGGTTTGCTGTGCTGTGCAGAAATCTTTTCAAATGGTAACATTTTAAGCAAAGTCTTCTAAAAGTATTGGAGAGAAAATTTTGAAATGAAAAGAATGATTACATAACCTCTGCGTGCACCTGTTTTTGAGCCCATGTGACCCCCAGAATACTGACTTGGGGGCCCCTGCTCTGAAGTCTGACTGACAGAGAAGTCCACTTACAAGTGTGGAGGCTGTATCAGTAATGAAATTCCTCGATGGGAAAATTCAGGCTGAATTCCACTCGCCTGGGAAATAACCGTGTGCAACTTCAGAGAAGAAACTCCAATTATGTGTCAGGGATTAAACAACTATATGGAAAATCAATCCACTATGGGGAAGAAAAATCTAGGGAAAATACCTGATTTGAAAATCTTTCTTAAAGCCCTTTTTCATAATTACACGTCTAGAACTCCTAATTGTGAAAAATTCTTTCACATATATCATCTCATCTAAATCTGAAAATCCTAATTCTTTTGCTGTTTTCCCTAGAATTTCACTCTGTTTGCCATGTGGCTAGCTGCTTCTCTAGCCTTTGCATTTGTTCCTTAGGAACTCTCATTTGGAAGTGAGTCCCAGAGCCAAACCCTTATGTCAGTGTCTCAACATTGTTTGTTTCTGTCATTATCTCCCTCATGTCCTGTCCACAAGGAGCCTTTTTAGACTTCTCCTGACCGTCACTAGTTATTCCACTTCCCACCCGCAAGAAACTGAACGTTGAGCAGTAAGATTTTATCTGTTAGAGATGAGCTTTGGACAGCCACGAAACGTTGCGATTCCTAGTTTTGCCCCTGTTGAGAGTGTATGCTCTAATCCCATGAAACAAACATGATTATGAAGCATCTATGTGCCAGCACTGTGCTGAGAGGTAAGGAGACAAAAACAAGGTGGCTCCTGACCTTCCAGTCAGTTACAACCCATCTCCCGCTTTTTTTGTATAACCCCACAAACTGAAGAGGATCATGAATCCCATTATTCAGATGAAGAAACCAAGGCTCAGGGAGGTTGTCTGTTGCAGATCATCGGACAGTTGGTAAAGGACAGAAATGGGATCCAAACTGTTTTCTGACTCCAACTCTAATGCCTTTCATCTGAAGCCATTCTACCTCTATGTTCTCCTGTGGGTGTCAGGCTTTCTTTCCTTATTACTTTTCAACTCAGTTCACACATTTGAAGCAGCAGGGCACCAAGTTCTGATCTTCATGAAAGTCTTTACATGAAGTCCCTAGTCATTCATTTACTCCATACTTGAGCTCCTAAGAGTAACAGCAGCCACTACTTGTGTGCAGCTAATAAGTGTCAGGTGCTGTGCTAAGGACGTCACACCATCAACCCACTTACTACCCAAGTAGCCCCATGAGGGGGACTGTTTTTCAAAACAAATGAACCGAATCAAACAAAAATAGATGTTTTACCTATAGAATCAAATTAGTGGTTACCAGAGGTGGGGAGGGCATACTGAGTAAAAAGGATCTATTCTATGGTGAAGAACAGAACTGGACTAGTGGTGGTGAACTTAATGTACTATAGACAGATGTTGATCTACAGTGATGCTCACCTTAAACCTATATAATATTATGATGCAATGTCCCTTCAATAAAATTTACTTAAAAATAATAAAACCAAACAAAAACATTCCTATCTTACAGATACAAGAACTAAAGCTTGCGGAGGGCTGGGATTCAAACTCAAACTTTTGAGCGACACCTTCTACACCTAACATATCCCAGTACTGGGATAGGTGCTGGGCACTAAGGATGAACAATGCCCTGCACAATCAGCAGGATGCTTACAGACACATTAATTAATAATTATATCACAGGGTGGTGAATGCAATGATATTGAGAGGGAGAGGGACTAAGAGGGAAAAAAAATGCATGACTGCTGTTCTCTAGGATAATATGTCAAGTCTGAAGGCCAGTGATGTTTTCCAAGCATCATTTGGGAATCCTGTAAAATGCAGATTATGATTCAGTAGGTCTGGAGTGGGGTTGAAGAGTCTGCCTTTCTAAAGGTGATGCCAAAGTGATGCCTAGGTGATGCCAAAGTTGCACAGCTTGCCAGTGCTTTCTAACAATACTTCCAGAAAAGCCATGACTTCTTATGGGGACCACTCTTTGAGTTGCAAGGTACACAATCTCTTAGCTTCAGAGCTCTTTCACAATCTGCTGTGTGGTTATTTAATTTAACCTGCATTTAGTCAGGTGATCCCAAATGACAAAAAATTATTTAGCTCCGACTTTGCTACCAAAGACAGACCAAAGCAAAACTGAGGCAAAACTCTGTAATTACTGCTTTTAGTAGAGAACTTTCCCATGCCTCAGTTCTTCATCTAGAAAATAAGATACACTGAGATGCTCTCCAAGGCTCTCTGTGGCTCTCAAATACTATGATTCTACTTGGCACAACTAAGGAAAATCCTACATTTCAGAAAGTTGTGTACTGGTTTCGTGAGATCATCTCTCAGAATACACTCTGACTGTGCCAGGTCCTTGGGATGGATGGAACACAACTAGCTCCATTTGTTCATACCAGAAGTGGAAGGCATCCCAGGGCTGTGTCCTTGGAGGCCAGAGTGCCAGACACTCCAGCTTAGTCAGAGGAAGGCACTGCTCCTCACACACGTCTCTCCTGGAGCACTGATTTGGCATTAACTTGAGGATACCAGGGCTATATAACTCCTCCTCTGGCCGTAACTGTGATGTGTAGCCTTTCTACATTTGCTAGCATACTCAACTGCAGTCTAATATAAAGGGAATGCTTTATTATGCCACACCCTGGTGGAGTAGTGATTTGGTCAGCCTCCTCAGGAGTACAGTCCATGAATATCCCAAGAACCAGAATTTGAGTCCGAGGTCCAAGGTGGCAGGGGGAAGGGAGCATGTCAGTCAATGTGAACAATGCATGAAAATGAAATTTTCTCCTCTCTCTTCTTGCCTGCCTTCCCACTTGCCTTTATTCCTGCCTGTACCTTTCCCAAAAAAAAAAAAAAAAAAAAAAAAAAAGAGGTAACTCCCTTTGCATCAGGCTAAAGCAGCAGCTGTGTTTTAAGTCTATTTTCTTCTTGTTCTTGCATGCTCTGGCGCCTTAGGCAAGGGCCGTATCTTTGCCCAGTGACTGTGTAGCAACAGCATGAAACCACAGGTTGCAGGCTTTGTCTTTGCCTGTATTTGGGGACAGCATGAATAGAAATCATGACCGGATTGGGTCAGTAGTTCTGCATTTTTTTTTTTTAAGAGAGGGAGGAAGAAAGGAAGGGAGGGAGGAAGGAGAGGAAGAAACATATTTATTTAGTTGTTTATCTTGGTCTGGAACCAGGGTTCTTGGGTTGTATGTGGTCTGCACACCAGTGTCTCAGTTGCCTGAGCCACAGGCCTTGCCTGACAGTTCTGTTTTCCCCACATCTTTTCTGAGTTCTAGCAAGATCTTCTGTAGGATCTCCTTACATCTCTGCCCAGGTTGGCCAACAAGAGATGGCCTAGTGCTGATGATCCCCTGCACAGGTGTGTGCTCAGGAGGGTGTCTTAGCGGACACTTTTATAAGAAGTGTCCGCTTTGCCAGAAATTGCACTGCTTTCAGATTTTGAGGCATTTCAATGGCGTTCTCTATATGTTACTTTTGATTCTCATCATACTTCTGCTTGTTTCAAATTAAAAATTCAATGTGCTAATCAACTATCAAACTATATATTCAGGAGCACCCTGGTGACCTAGTGGATATGGCCACTGCACAGTCCACATACAGCCCAAGGACCTGGGTTAGAGACCAAGGGTCTGGGAGGGAACAACAAAGAGGAACAACTAAATAAAAATAAAATTGTTCTTCCTCCTCTTTTCCTGCCTGCCTGCCTTCATTCCTACTTGCACCTTTTCCTGTTTTGTTTTGTTTTTTAAAGGTATAGGCAGGAATGAAGGCAAGCAGGTAGGCTGGCAGGAAGAGAGAGGAGGAAGAAGCATTCTATTTTATTTTTATTTAATTTTTCGCAATAGTTGCTTACCCCCAGACCCAGGATTTGAATCTAAGAGCATATGGCCTATACTCCTTGAGAGGCAAATGATCCAACCACTGCTCTATCAGGACATGCCCACCTTTCCTTTTTTAAAAAAACAAACTATATTTTCCTCATGTTTTGAAAAGTTTATAGATTCTCCAAAGGGGAAAAAAAAATACAGTTCCCATTGCATTTTCAATTATATTAGATTCCATAAAAGATGGATTAACAGCAACTTTCAGAGGACTGGGCTGTCTCGCGGGGAAAGACAGGTCAAGGCGAGAGACTCTTTACTGATGAGCCCAGAGTGGTGTTGTGGGTTGTTCTGGCTGCATTTTGAGCAGAGCTGAGACATACACAGGTCCTTCCACAATTAGCTTAAACTGACTGCTTGTTAATATGATGAAAAAAAACAAACAAACAATAAAAATGATGTTGTGCCTAACTTGCAAAGATTTTTGTAGATCATTGTTTAAATAAGGGGGAGGGTAGAGAGCCATTCTTTTTCTTCACTCGTTTCCTGTTCTTTTGAGTATTTTTGTTGATGCTGCTGCTTCCTATGTTAAACTCTCGTTTTGCTAATTCTTCCTATCTGGAATAATTTTAACTTGCTCTTTTTTGTATTCCCCCACCCCCCCGCCCCCAATCTATACAGCCTCTATTCTTGATCATTAGCAACAAATATTAGTGTAGTTTTTCAGATAATCAGGGTGTAAAAACTCAAGTAAAGTCCTACAAACTGATTATCAGTGTAGTAAAGCCCAAAGTTATTAACTATTTGTTTAAAACAAACTTCCAACATGCGAACAAAAGAATGCACATGACTTCCAGATTCCAAGAGCGACCCTTAAAAGACCACTAAGATTCATAGGAATTGTGTTAAAAATTCCTTTGGGATGGGCCTCAAACCCTACGGGAAAATATGACTCAAGTGAGACTCAATAATACAGTGTCTAGAACATGACAATTGTTCTACCTGCATGGCTCACTGCGTCAGATTGCTCAACAAGGTACAATCTGAAGGTGTCAAAAGACTTACAAACCGCACCCAAGGTTCCAGGTCTGGGCGAATTACCATGAATAGTATCATCACAGACACTCAGAGAAGCCCTTTAGTGCAGAAAGACAATCTCAGAGCTAAACCTGACTAACTTAGACCGACAATTCAGCTGGAGTCAGTGCCCATGGTGATGGGGAAGTGCAGTGAGAGGTCCCCAGGGGGAGGGAAAGCCACACACCCTTGAATATAATTGTACTGCTTGTGATCTGTGTGGCTTACTGCGAGAGCTGTTGGTAAGTTGTACCAGGAGCCTCCAGTTCTTTTCAAATAAGGCAAACAAAAGCCCTGTGGGTCAGACGTTTCTTGTTTCTGGGTACAGTTTGATTCCAAAGTCCCAGACAGTCTCCTGATACTTAAAACAGCAGCCTCCAAGGCGAAGCCTTCCTCCATCAGATTGTCCATCCCTGAATTCACAAGACACTCCTTTCACAATGAAAACCAAGTGGTTCTGAATACAGTGGCAGCTCCCTACCATTCAGTGGCTGGTTTTAATGAGTTTAGAAACATCAGAGTAGAAGTACCTGCACTTTGTCTATAATTTTGAAACAAATATCTAGGAAAAAAAACAATGACAAGCCAACAAACGCTCCGGTTATCAATGGTTTGCTTTGTATGTAGGGCTGGATGAAGACAGGAGAAGGGGAAATGTGATTTTTCTTAAATGGAAAAGTGATGGATGGCAATTCAAGATAAAAATATATAGTGTAACATGTCAGAATTAGCTGTTTTGCGGCATTCCACTGTTTATCTTTTCTAGCATCTCCTAGCATTCCCTATCTTTCCCTGTCAGAACCATTATCTCCAGATCACTCCCTAAACACCAAATCTGCCAGCAGCTCAACTGACACCAAGTATAAAGTGTGATTCCTCCCAGAGGTGTGCGTGTTTTGCAGATATTAATACTTTAAGTAAAAGGCATGAAGTCCTGGACTTTCAGAAAATCATTTGCAGAGAGGCATTCCTCCCAGTATATAAAGACTGCAAAATGGGACTCGGCAACTGCAGATCAAAAGGGCCCTCTAAGTATCCATGTCCTAGCACAGAAGAAAACTTGCCTCTGCATTTCCTCATCTACAAAGCAGTAGCATGGGAACATGATGAAACGATTCCAAGTATCAAAACTGACCTGTCCTGGACAGCTGGGCCAGTGGAAGGTGGTGGGGGTGTGGCGGGGGTGGGAGTGGGGACACAATGGCTAGGTAGGGAAACACTTCACAGAGCATTTTCAAATGTTAACCCATAACAGTGCACACCCGGGGATATTATAGAGCTACAGATTCTGACTAAGAATGCCTGGGGTGGGCCTGGAGCTTCTGCAGCTATAAGATGCTCCAAGGTGAAACTAACACAATTTGAATGGTAAGGACCTAGAGGAATTAACTCCTGAGATAAGACAAAGGCGGAGCTTGAATTAACCAATGGGAAGGTGTTCCAGGAAGAAGCCTGTGCAAAAACAGTGAAGTTAGAAATGTGGGAAATGGGTAACCACATAAACAAGTGAAGGAAATTGAGTGTAAAATAGTATCGAATATTAAAATATGAGCTTTGCACACAAATAAAAACAGTTCTTAATAGTTTTATGGTAAGATTAGGACTGTCTCCCCTGATGCCCCTCACTTCTCTTTCTCAGACTCTTATTAGTAACTTTATGCTGCGTTTAGAACAACAAAAACAAAAAGATAAACTAGTTTCTCTTCTATATAATAATGGGGGAAATTCTGCACTTGGATGCCTTTTAGTACAATGACCATGCAGCATCTTCCAATTTGGGACAAAGTTACTTATAACTTATTACAATTATGTAATGATGTGATCATGATAGGTTTATGAAAACATGTTTTCAAAAGAATACTGTAAGGAATAGTTTATAAAAAGAGTAATTAAAGAGAGTGACACATGTTTTTATAATTCATTAATGATATTTTCTTCGGACGATAAAGGAAAAATGTGCAGAATTCTAGCAGAAAAAAATACTGTGTCTTTGGACTTCACAGATCATGGATCCACCAATTCATGAAGAAACTATTGCTTGGTATCTCGGAATAGATTACGGTCCCCTCGCCACGAAGAGAACTTTACATTTCTGAGGAACAGGAGGGAGACCTGAGACTGCAAGGACACAGCCACAGAATGAATGTCTGTAAGGTATGTGCTCTATGGTTCCATTCCCAGGGCACAGATCGAGCTGTTAAAATGAACATCACTTTTCTTCTAAATGAAGTATGTTGCAGAAAACCACATCCTATAGTATTTAGTCAAGTCTCAGCCCTGTCTGAAGCAGATCACTAAATAAATCTTTTGTTCATGTAACCATTCATCTTTCTTAAAACACTTAGGTTGTTTTCTCTCATGCAACATAAAAAGCAGCAGACAGAAAGGAGTGAGGTTCTTGAACTCAAAGGGAATTAAGATCTATGGAACCTTATCAACAACTTTTTAGAGACTAGAATTTCACAAGAGCTGTTAGGAATCTGCCATAGGTCAACAAGATGTCCTCTGTTCAGTGTGAGAGGAATGTAGGGGATATAAATATACGAATGTGTGGTATTGACATATACATTTTCTTAGACATGAAAGCAATAAGCATAAAAGATCTCTGCAGTAATTTGAGGGCCAGGAAGTGTACCTAATATATAGGTTATTAGTCAAGGACCAACTAGGTGCTATTTAAAATAGGATGTTGAAGTCCTTGTGAGTCTTTTTCAAAGTTATGTCTATTTTTGTTACATATTCTCATTATTAAACAATATTATAAATGGTCATTTAGAATTTTCACATGAATGAAATATAAATACAATAGTTTTGCATCTTGAAGCTATTTGATCAAAAGAAACTATTCTCTTTCATGTTAAAAATGACAGTTAATTCAACATGGTATCAAACATAAAGACCAATTTATGTGTGAAAGAGTGAATCCTCTAGTTCAGGGATTCTCAAACTTTAATGAGTATATGAATCACCTATGGGTCTTGTTAAAGTGAAAATTCTGATTGAGAAGTGCTGAAATGGAGCCTGATAGTCTTCATTTTAAGCACTCCCTGCCCTTAATCATGTTGCAGGTCCTGAGACCTCACTTGACTAGCAAGTCATCATTGGAATCACCTGGGATTGAACTTCAACTGGCAATACCCAAGGGATGAAGCTGATGGGTTTCTCAGGTTACCAGGTTGAGTTAACAATTTATCTATTGACCTTTCCTATTTATACACCTAGTAAAGAAAAGAAAGGATCTTAAAATACCTTATCAATGATATTTCCCAGTTCTGGCTTTACTTTCTAGTTTCCTTCTTAATCATGCCAATCGTGCAGAAAACCAGATTATGGCTTGATATTTTTCTTTAGTAGGTGAAGGCAGCTCATAATCTTATATTTATTATCCTAGAAATATCATTTCAGATAAGATTTTAGGGATAGGAAAGCTAGCCATTTTGAGATTTATTACGGGATAAGAGTAAGGTTGCATACTTTAGCAAAAAACAAAAATAAAACTCCAAACAACTGAAAAAAAAAAAAAAAAAAGATGCCCAGCTAAATTAGAATTTGGTAAAATATTAATTTTCTTTATAGTGTGAAATATGCACTATATGCTCTACATGGGACATAATAATACTAAAAAAAAGTGAGTTTATCTGAGATTCCTATTTCACTGGGCATCCTGTATTTTATCTAGCAACCCTAAATAAAAGCAGATCCTCAAAATCTAACTTGCCTTGAGTGCTGCGGTGACAGATACTGTGACGGAGAATTAACAGTTAACAGACACATTGACAGGCTGCTTAAGCATTCCAACAGCTTAGGGAATTTCTTTCTGGATTTACCAATAGCACATGGAGAACTTGGCTATTATTGTGTTGATTTGTGGAAACTCCTTTTAGGAGATCTCTGTCCAGAAGACATCTTAAATCTTGAGGGCAAGCTGCCAGTGAAGCTAACAGGAGCCTCACAGCATAGGGTGGGATGGGATGGGGTGGGGTGGGGTGAGGTGGGGTGGGGAGGGGAGTACCAGGTGGAGTTTAGGATTGTTTTTCTTCTAGCTCTCTTTTTCACTTTTGAAGGCCTGAAGAAACTCAGTGGGAGAACAGAAGCAGTGGTTTCACGGTTAAACTCGTGAAAGTCTTCTAAAACGATGAATGCTGGCAAGTTGACGGGATTTAAGAGTATGCGTGAAAACACGAAGGGAAGCATAAGGTGGTTGCGGACACTCTTCCCTCCTCTTGTCAGTTGCTGAAAGCAGCCTTTGATTTCACTTTCATGTGTGACATCCAACAAAAAGTTCTGATACTTTAGCGAGCCAAAAGGAATTGCCGCGTTTTCCAGCTGCCTTTTCTGGCTTATTTTTCCTTGTCCTACTGACTTCAAATACCAAGAGTCATGTCTGCTGTAGTGTTTATAGTTAATTCTAAGTTAGTAAAACATTTTTGAGTGTTTTGCCCTTTTAAGCAATTGGCAATTACAAATTCCCCACTCTGGTAAAAGAACATATATATATATATATATATATATATATATATATATATATATATATATATACACACACATTAGTAAATCCAATTAGTTCCTAATTTTAGGAACTAATTTGGAGAGAAATATGACCATATATGTATGGCATAAGCTATATTAAATAGAATGCATTTAATAAAAATGCGAACTCTAACATGATTATAAAGGAAAGTTAATTTCACTTGGGCTGATTCCTTACCCAGGCAGCATGGGAGTTACACAATCTAGCTTCAGTTGTCTTCCTTTCTCCTCCCCCTCTAATTACCCCATCAGGAGCACTAGTGGTTATCATGGGAGTTAGTTATCTATATGCCAATACTACCAACATTCCTAGGATGGGATCAAATACACTTACAATTTTGTTTTTTAGAGATGACTTACATGATTTGAGCTACCTCAAAACTTACTTATAATACATTCTTTGATTTAGTGAAGAAGAAATCCTTTGTGTGTGTGTATGTGTGTCTCTAACCTGCAGGTGTTGATTCTGGAAGGAAGAGGATACCAGTTATAGCTAACCCTTAAAGGTGCTGTATTAATCTAAGTGAAATTCATTTCTAAGTGAAATGGTCTGAAACATTAACAAGCCATCAGAAAGAGGAAGCTCTCCTAACTGAAGGAAGTTTTATGACAGACAACACAATAAAAAAGTTGGACAAGTTCCTATCAGCGTAGTTGCTCTACAGGTGTTCTCGCTAGAATCTTAATCAATAGCAATCTGTCCAGCCTTGGGCAGAAGACACATATTTGAACTTCTGGATCATCCAATCTACTTTTGAATGTGGAAATTTCAAACTAAATTACTAATGGTATATTATCAGCCGTTAGTGATGTAAGTGACTGTATCTGATTATTTAATGATCACTGACTTTATAAGTAGCAAGCAATTTGCTTTTCTGTATACTTGAGAAGAGTGGTACTATTTCCAAAAGTAATGTTTCTGCATAACTAAAATGTGTATGAAGCGACTACCAATAAAAAGTGTCTAAATCTGAATTCCCAAATTATATTTTCATACACTAAAACAAATAAGCATACACATGTCCTCATAGATTAGTGAAAAAGGGAGTTCTGTCTGCTAAAGACTTAAGGCAAGTGCTCACCCTGGAATTGCTGTGAGGGTGTGTTTTTCCATTTTTTAGAGCTTTGGAAACAATGATAACTCAATGTAAATTAGTATGGCACTGTTTGAGTTTGTTTAGGTCCAGAAGTTTCACAGTTGATCATATCACTAATATTATTTATTATTGTTTGCTTTTGAAAACACAAAAGAGGACTATGAAACAACTATTTTAAAAATAATTAGTTGACTTATGTTTGGAAAAATTCTCCCCCCTTCTCTAAGGGAAAAAAAATTGGAAAAAAACTAAGGCTTTAAAGTGAACAAATTCTGAGTTAAGGTACAACTATGTTGAATTGGAATAAATCAACAGTCTGCACACTTTGTAAACATTCAGTCAATATTTTGGGTTTGGGGTCCGAATGGTCTTTGGTACAACTATCCTAGTCAGCCGCAGTAGCTCAAAAGCAGCCGTAGAGAAGAGGGAAGCAGTCAGTCTGACTGTAGTCCATACATGTTATTCTGAACATTGAAATAGATTTTCTCATGATTTTCAAATGTCCCAAAATATTTTCCTCTCTTGAAATTTTTTCAACCATTAAAAAACAGAAAAATCAATCTTAGCTTGTGAGTTCTATAAAAACATTTTTTAAAAGACCATAGTTTGTGGATCTCTTAGACAGATGGAATGGTGGGTTTCAACTCAACACAAGCTAAATGTCATTTTTGAAGTGTGTAGGTTAGGTTTGTTGGAAGTATATTGACCAGTAATTCTCTTCTAGAAGGTTCTGGTGTAACAAGCCACACTTTTGAATACTTCTCTTGAAACTTATGGTTGTGTATTTGGAGCAAAATAAGGTGTGCAATTAACATATTTGCAATTCTATAGTCAGATTTTTCTGATTCAGGAGAATAAATTCACTTTAAATTTTTAGGATGGTTGCAGGTGTGTATGCGTGAGTTGTATTTATTCTGTGTGGTCTCTAGTAAATGAATATTGCAAGGAACTTCCTGAGGATGGAATTGTTTTGAAGCAGACAGTGAAGCCAAAGGTTGTGGACTACTTAGTAAAAATGTTGTTCAGGACATTTAAAATTTCATTGGGTGGTGGACTAATCTTTAAGGGTCCTTAAAGCAAGATATTTTATGACTTGGGCAAAGATTTCAAAACTCCTTACTTTGGTTATTTAGATAAGAAACTGATAATGGTTGAGATTATTTGGGGTTGATCTGGTCCAAATGGTGAGTACTTGAGTAAAGTCAGTGAGAGCATGATGTATTTGAGCAGTTTCCTCTATTTTAAAGAGGGAGGAGATAATTGGCCCTAAACTTGTCTAGTCAAAGCTTCCAGGTAAGATTACATCAAAACCTACTTAACAAACATGAGAAAAGGACTCAATATCCCAGGTATCTAGTTTTGACATTGACATTTTGAAAAGTCACTTAATTTTCAGTCTGTCTTATACTATTTAGCACGAGGCTGTTATCTTCCCTATTTTGTTTAGGCCCTGAGAAGTTAAGACCAAAGGGTTGCATACATTTAAGGTAATAAGACTGGGTGGTTCTCACTTGTTTTAAAAAACCTCAGAGATTCTAAAATGGAGATGACACCCTTTCTTTCTACTCCACCCCTTGTGGCCTACTTATAAATATTACAGGGCTGGGTATAGAATGAGAAACTAGTTTCTCATTTATCTGCATTAGTCCCTTTTTTCCATCTACACTTCTGTCTTTCAATACCTTGCACTTCTGATCACAGGGGTTGTATTTCAGAAGGAATTCCTAGTTTCTTTCCTAAGTTACACAGAAGTGAATATGGAAGTTTTACACCATTTTGGCCTTTGGAAATTCTTACTAACATTTATTTTTGGTGGTATCTGTCAAAGAATACATGTAACTTCCCACTCTAAATATGCTGGCTATTTAAATGCATTTGTACCACTTTAGTGAGAGCAGTAGGCAGATGATTAAAAAAAAGCTGTTTGCCTATTAAGCTGTCATTTGGCTACTCTGAAGTAGTTCCTAATTTAATGAATTCCTCTCAGTATCCACATAGTTAGCTATAAGGTGGTGGCAGCGGTTGTTTTTCCCAGAATGATGGTTAGAGACTGAAGTCTTATGTAGTAAATTTTTGATCCTTGAGAATGAAATGTTATAATAATTACGAGTTATTCCCAGAATACTAAATAGCTTTATGTAAAAATATAAGTGTACAAATGAGTTGCCATTATATAGCACTTAAGAACTGTAACAGAACTTTGGCTCCTACATATACAGAATGTGTGTCTTGGAAATATCCAGGAGTTTGTCTTGGAAAATAAAACCGAATGAACTCGGGATCCTTTGATTGCAAATGTTCTCCCCACTTTCTGTTAACAGAGACGTGACACGTACAACATGAAAAGACCTGTGTTTGCATTATGGGGTGGCAAACATAAAGGACCCTAGTAGATACTAGAACACTAAGAGTAGGATAGGTGCTACTGGAATGGACAAACAAAGTTCAATAGTGGACAATACTGAATGCTTGCTAGGTGCCAGGCACTGCTGTTCCTCCTTAAAGAACAAGAATGAGAAGGAAGTCATTTAGGCAGAGTCATGGTGATAGAATAAAGGAGAGGTATAAAAAACTGAAATAGTGATACAAATAAGAAAAATTATCTCATTTATTACATTGCATATATGTCTTTAAATAGATTATCTTATTTTGGAACATCCCTTGTGGATTTTGTTTTTTTAAGCAAGAAAACTTTAACAGCAAAGACAAATTTTTATATAAATGTTAGGTGTAACCATTTCTACTTAAAAAGATTCTTCACTCCTAAATGCATAATCAACAGAATTTTAATTTTTTGGATTCAAAATTTATCTATTGCAAATTAATTCCCTCTACTTAGCATAAATGAAATAAGGCAAACAAGTGTATAGTTTTAGATGCCTTGTGTTTCCTCTTATAACAGGAGAGCGCATTATATGAAGCAGGTAGAATGGAGTGCTGCTTAAGGGAGCCGCTCCAACAAGCAAACATCCTGAAGATATTCAAATGTATTATAAACTACTCCATGTTAATTACTTCCTATTCTCGGGCTCCGCCTTGGAGTGTAGCCTGCTGAGTCACCAGGCTGCCCTTAGTTTCTGCTGGGTTTCCCTACTGCCGGCTACACGTGAGTCATCACATCTTTCTACCGGTCTCCTTAACAACGGTGAAGAAACCAGTAACTACAGTGAACTTCGATCTTTCCAATAGGAACCGGATCCTAACCCGGGGACGGTGACAAGTTATGTGGCAAGTATCACAGCCTGCTAAACTGCCAGATGACAGTTCCCGCCCTAGTGCGTTGTCAGCTGCACCCCAGTTTCACTGTCCCTCCGCCCACCCCCAAATAGCTAAACTAGTATCTTGTCTTGCAACGCTTGCTGTTAAGGCCACTGAACGCTTCCTTTGCATCAACTGCTCTCAAACTTTGCTGCACAATGGAATCACCTGGAAACTTAAACGCCAAGTCTGATTCTCATCTCCAGTCTGATTTAAGTGGGTTGGGATGGACTATGGACATCAGACATTTTTAAAGCTCCCCAGGTGACAGTAATAGGAAGCAACGTTTGGGATCCTTTACTTTGGAGAAGCAACGCTCAATTTTACAAGTTAAATTTACCAAAGGACCACTCCAGTGGGCTTCCAAATCTCTTGTCTTGGAGATCTTACTGACAAATCGTTGCTAACTACTATCTTAGTTTTACAGGTAAGAACCCTAGCAAAACAAGATGGGCATTTCCGGAAGGGTCTCTGGCCAGACAAAGGACGAGTTCCCCGTCTGCTTGCTAAAATTTTAGCTAAATTTGGTGTCCAAGAGAGGTGTTTCAAAAGTTGCTATTCTTTTGGTTACCTTTTGAGCTCTGTTCTGTTTCATTCCACAGGGTCTTGTTCGGCAAAGTCTCAAGTCTTGTGTCCTCTTAAATTAGAAGCAGGTGCTGTGTCCAAACCTCAAGCAAGCCGGGACAGCAGGCTTCACCTCGAGAAGGACCCAACAGACGCCTTGAAGCGCGGCCCGAGGGCAGATACTATGCTAATCAAGAAAGTTCTTCCCTCTTCTCTGGGCGGGTGCAGGTTTGAACATTTAACCCTTTAATTTAAGGTGACTACTCTACAGTGGCGTAATGACGTCCTCTGGCGTAGCGAGTTTGGATCGTGCTCTCCTTTTTCCCTCTTATAATTTGGAACAGAAAAGTGCGTGAGCATGAGCTGGAGAAAACTCGCAGGGAAGGGACAGCAGTGTGGCTAGTGCCCAGATGAAAGATCGCTAATGTTTGGAATATTAATTACTCCATTAATTACTCCATACCCAGGGAGGACTAGCAGAAGCGGACGGGGGATCTGGACAAAGGCGCCTTCTGATCCGCTGTTTGCAGGGCCCCTTCTTCCGAGGTTACAGGTCTGCGCTCTGCGCTGGGCCCTTGGCACCCGACTGGCAAAATGACTCAAGGGGTGACCAAGTTCCATTATCCCTTTCGGGTTCTGAAAGGCTGCATTCTCAAGCGCTCCAGATTTAGAGGGGAGCGTCTTTCCAAGCCCATCCCTCCTTCAGATCCTTTGTGGGGTTCTGACCCGGTGCAGCCCTTTCAACGGTGGGCAGAATTCCCTTAGCAAGCAGCTGAGGGGTTGCTGAGCATCCTTCTCGCTGCGCGCAGGGTGCTACCGGCTCAAGAACCACTTAGGCTTAGAATAATACCCCGCTATTTCCCACCCGCCGGGGTCCTGAGTCCAGGACGCTGGGAGCATTGCGGAAGCTGGAGCTGGAGTGGGGAGTGGACGTGGAGAGCAGCAGGAGGGCTTGGGGTCCAGAGTTCGCACGCCCGCCGGCCGGCGCTGGCGCGCAGCACTTCCTGGTCCGTCCCGAACGCAGCGTGACCGCGAGCGCCCGGGCTCTCAGCCCCTGCGCCCCAACTCTGGCACCGCGAGGTTAGTGCGCTGCGGACTTGCACCTGCAAGACCCCTTCCCCGACACCGCGCCAAGTGTCCCCGTCCTGGAGAGCCCCACCCTCACCCCCCGAGCCAGTTCACTTTGCTTTTGCCAGCGTGGCAGCCCCGACTCCCTCCCCTTTCCCGGGGCGCGCAGCGCTGGGTCCCCGCAGGAGAAAGGCAACCCCCAGGAGCCCGGCACGCAGACGCTCGACCGGCGAAGACGACCCTGCACAACTTCTTGTTGGGCTCGGAGACCCGGATCCCGCGGGCTTCGCCGCCCGCACACAGCAGCCCCCGGCGGCAGGAGAGGCGCGGCCAACGCCCGGCTTGGGAGGGACTGAGCCTGGGTTCAGGGTGTCGGGGTGCGCCAGGGCGGTACCGTTTTAAATACACTTGACTCACCTGCTCCGGCGCGGTCGCCTCCTTCCTCTACTGACAGCTGGGGGCTTTGTTTTCTCCACCCACCCCGCCGGCCGCGCTCCGCCCCCACCGCCGCACGTGACGCGTCGTCTGCCGCTTCTGCCGCTCAGCGTATCTACCCGCGAGCCCCGCCAGCGCCACCCCTTTCCGGGTGGCGGGGTGCAGGTGGGGACCCCAGCTGGGAAGACGCCTGGGCAGGTCCCAGACGATCCGCCAGCGAGTCAGTTGGGAGATGGCACGCAGATTAGTCTCAGGAAGCCGGAGTGAGTTGGTGGCAGGTTCTAAAGTGACAAGTTATAAAGAGTGGAGCTGCCTGTCGCGCCTCACCCAGGGAGGAGGCCTGGGCGGTTGGCAGAAGGGGCTTGAAAAGGCGGCACCACACCCTGAATTAAGTGCATATAACCAGGGGCCTACACATCATCTGCTTTGCATCGGCTTCTTAACACTGTGCTGTACTTATGCCTGAAGAACAATTGATGCTGAGGGGCGAACTCGTTTTGTCAATGAACGTTGTTAATGAAACTAGGCAATTCTAAAATGCACAATACGATTAACAATGTAATAATAGCAGGGTCTTCTCAGGTTTAACTCTGCTTGTTGATGCTTTTGATATTCGGATTCTCTTTGGAGAATGGAATGCTGGCTGGAAACACTAACTCCAGATTATTGATATGGGCACGCGTCCATTTGAAACGGCACACATTTTTGATGAAATGAATTGACAAAAAGTTCTGGCTGCAAGACCCAGCTTAGTATGTGCTGCTTTTGGAAGTAGTCCCGGCCCTTGCTCACCTCCAGTGCTTCAAGCTGCAAGAACCTGTTGTCTTAATCTTTCCTTTTGCCCTTGGAGAATGCACGCATGCCTCCCCTCCTTCCTGGCTGAAACTTCAGAAAAGATTGCCTACTTCTCCCCTGCATCCGTTAAAGTGACTTAGTTTCTCACACTTTAATGTGCAGAGATTTCTGGGGGCTTTGTTAAAATCAAATTCTGCTTGAAGTATGCCCTTTGGGTGCAGTCCACATATATCCCAGGAACCTGGGTGTTCCTGGCCCGGGAGCGGGTAGCAAAGAAGGATGGTGGGAGAAACCACCAAGATGAAATGAACTAAATAAAATAAATGTTTCTTCCTCCCCTCTCTTCCTGTTGCTGTCTCTGCTTGCCTTTATTCCTGCCTGCACCTTTTCTTAAAAAAAAAATAAATAAATAAAAATTCTCCCTGAGTAGGCCTGTGATTTTGCCTGAGAGTCTGCATTTCTAGCAAATGCTCAGGTAGTGTCAGTGCTGCTGGTTTGAGAACCACACTTTGAGTAGCAAGGCTTAAGCACCTACCCTGGCATTGGTTAGCTTATTTTCAATCCTGACTGTGTCACTTAGTAACTGTGTAAACTTAAGCACGGTCCTGTTTAGGTCTTCCAAATTCTAAATATTAATATCCACCTCAACCTTGAAGACTAAATGAAAAAGCTTGTATAAAGCACCTTGTATGGGGTCTGGCACACCTACCTAGGGTATAGGAAATGTTAGGTAGATAGCTTGTGGGGTCATCCTTACAGGAAAAAACTGTCAGAAAGGCCAGCATGCCCTCAGGAAGGACAGCATGTGAAGTGAAATGGGCACAGAGGTTGAAGCAGCTTCAGAATGATGACTGCGCCCCTGGAGTGCCTACCATGGGCCAGATGTGTTGAACAAGTTTGTTGGATAAATGTCTATAATGCAGAGCAAGTCATACACGTTGAAAAATTCTGATTCTTCTGCAAAACTTTAAGTCTTGATAAATTAGTTCTGGGACATCGAATTAAAAATTCATTTGCTTTTTATTACAGCTTAGTTCCAGTTGCCTGTCAGATGAGTAATCTATTTTAATATCTGAGAGAGTAAATGGATTGTTAAGGAGTGGTACATTTTTTATGCTCATTAAAGATCTTGAAATTTAAATTTCAATGAATTTATTAATGAAGATATGATATTCTTAGCTCTCACAATGAATGGATATTGTCATTATACCCCTCTTATTTCCTTTCCTTGCTTCTTCTCTCTATGTTCTCTAAATCTGTTTCCTAAGATTCATTCTTGGCTTTTAATTTTTCTTGCTTTCTGTCATTTCCCTTGAAAATTTTATTCACCTCTTATGTTCAAATTTCAAGTGTGTGGAGATTATTTCTGTATCTATAGCCTCTTCTTGTTTCTAAGCCTCTTTTCTGTATTATCAGCTACTGCTCAGCTTTTTCACTAAATTTCCCACTCTTCTAGAAGTTTCAGTGTGTTCTGAATTAAACTCCTACTTCTTCCCATAAAGTTGGTGATAAATCAAGATGGTTATTTGCATTGGGAAACCCTTG
This sequence comes from Solenodon paradoxus, assembly GCA_004363575.1. Classification (NCBI taxonomy): domain Eukaryota; kingdom Metazoa; phylum Chordata; class Mammalia; order Eulipotyphla; family Solenodontidae; genus Solenodon; species Solenodon paradoxus. The sequence goes on along the minus strand of RJWH01000321.1, from coordinate 299,196 downwards.
GTGCTGAATCAGTATGATCATCCCAGCTACCTTGGAATGACTTCCAGACATTTTTGTGAGACTTTGCCTTCAGCAGTGAGAGGAGATGACTTGTGTACAAACAAAACTCACTGGTATAGCAGCCACGTGTTCATCTGAGATCGGCGCAAAGATGGAGATCAGTGTGAATTGAGCCAGTGAGAGACTGTAACAGCCCAAGTAGGTTAGATTACGTTGCTATAACAACCACCACCAAAATTGCAGTGGCTTAATGCAATAAAGTTAATTTTCTACTCATGCAAAATCTTTCATGGTGACTTATACTAACATGCTTCATTTCTGTGACCTCTCTGCCCAGGGGAGAGTGTATAGATAACTGTACACAAAACCTTAACTGTTTTCACCCAGAAGTGACACAGATCACTTCATAAATTTCATTAGTCAAAGGAAGGAAGTCGCATGGCTATTACCTAACATGAAGGGGATATGTATGCAGAAGAAATGGAAAAGTGGAAATCTTGACAAATGTATGTCTATGAAGAATAAAATATATTTAAGCAGGATTAAATTGTCTTGTATTTCTCCTATGTTTGTTTGAATTATGCCTTTGACATAGAATGTTCTTGTCTTAAAAGGAATGTTGAAATGTAGCCATGTGAGTAAAAACCAGTTCATAAACAAGGAGAATAAATCATATCAATATGAGAAAAAGAAAATCATGGTTTTCAATAAACATTTGGGCTTCTTTCTTGAAAGAGCAGATATCCTGTCAATTGAACTTTCTGTACTGGCCAACATGCATGTACTTAAAAGTGATAAAACATCAATGAATAAAATACAAATACCGGCAAATATCTTGTGTTTCTGGACACTGAAAAGTGTTTTAGTTCCCAACAATTTTATCTCTGCTCACATGCATCAGTAACATTCCTTTTAAAACATTTCCAAATAAATAATTTTGTCTAATCTCCTGAGAGCTAATAGTCTGAGAACTTCAGGCATACATTTCCACAAATATTTAATGTAAAGGATTAAAAAGGAAAGGCAGAGTTTATAAATTAATCATTTAAACTCTTTGCTCAATCCTTTTTTTAATCTGATTTATTTTTAGCTCTGCATGCTTGTTAAACAGTAATACCTTTTTAAGTATAAACCATAACCTCAAGAGATGTGTTCTAGTGACCCACATATAAATGTATCAGTAATACCTTGTAAGACTCAGATGGAAGTTTTCATTGTCAAGATATGCTATCAATTATCAAGATGAATAGTAAAGTTGGCATAAGATGACAGCCTCACAGGGATCATTGCCTGTAGTGTCTTGTTAAGAGTAAATGCTGAAATAGAAAACAGTGCCATCTTCAAAGCATTGTGTGAGCTCTTAGAAGTAAATATTTGTGATTTAGCTAAAAAAAAAAAATCACCTTTTTATAGATGAAGTTAGGAAGAGGAGCTAAAATGACTCATCCTTGTCCTAATTTCTAGCCATATTCACAAAGAAGATCTGCCTCCATAAAGTAACACAGACTGTCAGAATGAGAATGTTTATTATGCAACAAATATTGGTCTATGCCTCATACGCTAGGCTTAATGTACAGTAAAAGGAGAAAAATGTTACCTCGGTTCATGAAAACCATTGTGTGACAGAAAAGTCTGATTTTATACCAAATTGAAAAAAAACTCATCTATAGAGAAATGTTGGTCACACACACACACACACACACACACACACACACACACATGCTGCTTTAAAGATATGTAGGAAAGATGTAGAGCAGTTAAGGAAGAACTCACCACATTCATGGTACATTTTGAAGGCAGCAGATTAATTTGTTAATTATAACTATTTCTTAAAGGGAGATTCTGTCTTCAAACTTACTTCCCCAGTCTCTGGGACCCAAGAGGTAGAATTTGTTCAAGTTTTCTTTCTTTTCTTTTTTTTTTTAAAGAAAAGTTGCAGGCAGGAATGATGGTGAACGGAGGCAGGCAGGCAGGAAGAGAGAGGAGGAAGAAGGATTTCCTTCATTTTATTTAGTGTACATCTTGGTTGTTCCCCCTTAGCCCTGGCCTGGGATGTGAGCCAGAATCCTTAGGATCTATGTGGACTGTGCTGGCCAAAGGAGCTGACCAAACCACTACTCCACAAGCACGTGCCTATTCAAGTTTTTTTTTTTTTTTTTTTTTTTTTCTTAATTGTAGCTCCAGGGAGCCTGAAGCCTAAATGGCTGCTAGAGACCAATGGTATGGTCACCATCTCACCTTGAGATCTCCTAGGAGACCATGCAGCCAGTTTTGTTAAATTGAAAGCTATTCTTGATTTATGAAACATTATCTTGCCAATTGCCTTTTCTTGGCAGGTTTCCCATATCTTGTTCATGGATTGACCAACTTGTATAAGAATAATAGCTAATTGATTCCTCGTGTCTCCTCAGAATCTTCTTTCTCATGGTTTCAAAAAAAAATTTTTTTTGTGGTAGCAAGTTTCAGATTACAGAATTTGACAGCTGCCTACACTACATCTTTGATTCTTTAGCAGAGATTTGCTCTTCTCTGACATTTCTAATTTTGAGCTTACTTTGATCTTCCTATGTTGTCATTTATTCAACAGTCTGGTGATACCTCCTACTGGGCAGTCACTTTGTTAGGTGCCGTGGTAACCCACTTAATCTTTGGTCTCGAGGGGCTTACAGTATCGGGAAAGACACATAGTGTGGCCCAAGGGATATTAAGAAGTATGAGCGAAATGCTAAGAGAACACTGTCCAGTCAGGAAGAACACCAGAGGGTTCTCGTTTGTACCGAATCTTGAAAGATGAAGAAGTTAGTAGCAGGTAAGAATCATTTAAGGGTGGTGACAGAATGAGTGAGTAGAGTATTTCAAAATGTGAAAGTGAAGGTATGATGAGAGATTCAAGAATGATGAGCAACTGAGCGTGGCTGGAGGACAGTAGGTGTAGAATGCAGAGGTCAGTGGAGCAGACGAGGAAAGGCCTGGTCTGTTCAGCTGTGTCATGTGGATGTGGTACATTAGGATGACACACTGGTGTGTGAGAAGAAAGTGTAAAAACATTGATATTTGTCTGAAAATATGACAAAGGATTTTAACTTTAGTAATAAGTAATATATGGACTGATGTTAGTGCCCTGGCATGATCTGTATGTCAGACAGACAGAAGGGCTTTCTGAGAGAAGGGTTAGGATCTCCAGCACTGAGGCGTGTATCTCACCCTCTTGTTCATTTTTAATGCAAGCAGCGGCTTGATGGCAGTTTTTTTATGTGTACTTGGTGAAGTGAACTTATGTGCATTATCTACTTTGACTAAATCACAAAAACAGATTGAAGGTAACATGAGTAATTCAAGTATTAGTGGATTTTCTCAAACATGTATATACAGAATTCATAGCTGACTTTTAAAAATGCACATCATAATTCAGACATGTATTCAATGATATATTTCCTCTGTATACGTGGTTCTCTGTGAGAAATATTCTGTAACTCTGACAATCATCAAATCAAATATCCAATCAAATTGTACTTAGAAACAGATTTTTAGTTGCTTTTTCAAAGGCAATAAACTTTCCAAAAATATGAAATATATTTAATGACATACTCACACTAAATAAAATTTTAGTGATAGTCAAATATTTTATCTACCATTAATAGATAGAAAAAAACCCATTATTTTAAAGGAAAGGTGAAGCAGGAATGAAGGTGAGTAGGTAGGCAGACAGGAAGAGAGAGGGGGAAGAAGCACTTTATTTTATTTATATTTAGTTGTTCACACTGGTTGCTTCCCCCTGAACAAGGGACTTGAGCACAGGGGCATGAGGCCTGTGCCCTTTGGAGGCGATTTACCTGACTGCTACCACAGGGTGTTCCTAAAATAGTCTTATCTTACCCTTTAAAATTTCCATCCCTTCCCCTTTTATTTCCACTACTGGTTCTGCTCTGGATCTTGAGTTTTGTCCACAGTTTTCATAGTCTGCACTCTAGGTACCTGGGTCAGAGAGGAGTTTAAAATTTTAATTTTTAAGTTAGGTGTTCTTATGTGTACCATATATTAATGCTGTAGTTGTTTTACCTATATTATTTACAAATGAGTATGTATGCGTGAGATAAGAAAGTCAAAAAAGTTATTGGAGTAAAGATGTCTACTATCAGTTTTATTTTTAGGAAGATGATTTCAGCAACAGTATGGAGCGGAGGATTAAGAGACTGGAGTTCAGAAGGTCAGCCAGAAGGCTAGTATTCTGATCTAAGAGAAAGCTGATGAGGATCTGGTGATAAAGAGGAGAGCTTGCCAAAGAATGTGGTCTTCACTAGGGGAGTGTATGTGAGAAGGAGAGTGGGTATAGGGGAGAGGGGAGAGGGGACAGGAGATTCTCAGGTCTGTGGTTTGCCAGTCTGAGTGGACGATGGAACTGTTACTTGAGATGAAGAAACAGGATATCAAATCAGATGCAGAGTTGAGTTTAGGACACGCTAAGTCAGAGGTACCCAAGAGATTCCTGGAAGATGACTAATGGGTAGTTTTAAATACAAATCCAAAGCCAGGAGAGCTTGGAGATACAGATTTTATAGTAGTTAATTTATTCATCTGTAGCTCTTTTTACAACTGCTGGTCTTAAAAAAAAAATTCCCTTTAAAAAGAAATTAGCACAATAGTGTACAATTATACTTACAGAACCAAATGAAAATGATCAAGAATTAGCTTACTATTGCATATGGTAAGACATCATCACTAAACAGATAACAGAATTTTAATTGAACATTTAGGCTAGTTACTCATTCCAATGGACCTCTTTCAAAGTACATTGTCCTTTGTTGCTTTTCTATGTTTGTTATTTTGTTATTTCTCAAGTGTTTTCTTACAGTTTGCTGTAAGATAGTCTTTCTCTCTTACTGTATTTAAAACCTTGTTGAAGCCAGTCATTATTTACTTTTGTGATACCATAGAAATTGGGGATATTTTCAGGTTCTGTGTACACATTCCTGGTTCTCCAGGAATCACAAGTGTTGTAAAACCATGTTGTGATGTCCACTTTAATATTCCATCTCTCCATGTTGATGCTGGAACTTCCTGCTAAAATATGTTTCTCCAAAGTCCTGAAGATGCCTTCCATACCAGGCCATTTTCCCAAAGTCCTTACTTTATAGTTGCTAAGTATCTGTTGAAAATTTCCGAGTTAATTTTCAACTTTCATACAGTTCTACTTCTTGCCATTTATCTGACAAATATGATTTTGTAGTTAATGCCAAATAGGTATCTATTTTAATAGTTTTATACCACAGTTTGGCGTTTTATTGTTTAACTGCTCAAGTACTTCCGCTCTTTCTTCTTTATTAAATTAGAATTAAGTTTAATGCAAGACCTGATCTCTCTTTAGAGTAAAGCCCCAATGACAATAATTTTACTGTTTTATCTCCAGAGTGTGGAATTATGTTTCAGATATTGTAGGTGATAAATATTTTGAATGATCAAGTTAATACATAAATAAAGGAACAGGATAGACTCATAAGTGTCTTGATTTGAATGATCTATTTCTTAAAATCTAAATCTTCTTTATCATTTTGTATAATTTCTGTAGTTTTGCAACTCCACTAATTGTTTTCAAAAACTCAGTCTGATATGTTTATTGTGAGATTGTTATTTCAGATATACAACAAGCTTTAATCTTTCAGCATCTAGGAGAAAAATTGATTTCAATTAATTTTTAACTTACAGAGATACTAAAGACCACACAGATATCTTTTTCTTTCTTTCTTTCTTTTTTTTTTTTTTTTAATTAAAGGAAAGGTGCAGGCAGGAATGAAGTCAAGGCAGGCAGGAAGAGAGAGGAGGAAGAAGCATCTTTACTTATTTTTATTTAGTTGTTCACACTGGTTGTTTCTTCCCAGACCTGGGACTTGAACCCGGGGGTATGTGGCCTGTGTCCTTGAGAGGCAATTAACCTAAATGCTGCTCTACCAGGATGCGGTCACCACATACATCTTATGTGCATTTTCTATCAACATTTTGTGGAAAGGTTACATTTGGTCTTACAAATAAAACATACATTCATAAGCCACAGTTTTTCTAGAATATGGCAAATAAGTAATCAAATACTAAGGAAATATATAAACTATATTAAAATAATAGAACAAGTGATCTAGAAATCAATTTCTTGAAGATAATGATTCTCCGTACCAGTGAAGTGCTAATCATAAATTGTATTTCAAGACATTGCTAAAATTGCGTTTAACCACCTCCAGACAGTAGTTCTTGCCATTACTCACACTGGTTCACGAAATGTTTCTTTCTCCATCCCGAGAAGAGTAATGGGGAAAGATGCCACTTAACTGTCTCAGGGAAATCCAGCTGCTGGGAGGTGCAGTTTGTCCCAGGGGACTTAGGTCAGGCGCTCCTTAAATGAAGATAATGGATGCAGAGTAAAGTCAGCAATAGGAGAGTCAGACTCTGAAATTCCCCAATTGTGCTTCAGAAAAAAACACTAACATGGTTGGTCATGCTACCATATGTTTCTTTGTTCTCCAAGAACTTCCATGCTGTTTGCCCCTCATGAGCACATTTACTTTTATCTCACAGCTCATAGTGTAAATTAATGCAGAATGTGTGCCTCTTGAGATTCTTCTATACAGGCGCCTTCATAACTTCTCTCCATTCTTTTATTTTCTTTGTTGTTGTTGGGTCGGGGTTTTTTTTTTTTTTTTCCACTCTTATGAGAATTTTCTAGGATTAAACGAATGTAGGACAAATCACAAAGTTCACCGTTACTTGAAAACATAGTGGTGTACTTTACCGTGATTATGATGTGGGAGCAGGAACCCAGGGTCTGCATCTGCCACAAAGACCTTTATGGTGGTTACAGGTCAGTGGATATCTCCAGAATATTAATATTTTTGATGCTGGGTCAGGCTCATTCTGGCTAAAGGCCGAATTGGCAATATGCACTTTATTCATAATGAGCTTTAGTCTGCACCAAGTGGAACCAAGTGGAACACTGTTTTCTGAGAGACAAAAAATGTAGATATGCAACATAGAATTTAATGAGTTTGGAGAGAAGTCTACATCTTCCGAATGTAACAATTTTGAGCCTGATCTCAGGTTCCAGGAGCAGCGCCCCACTGGCTTTTCATGTTAGGAAAGAGGGCTGCGTATTTAGAGAACGAAAGGAAATAATCAAAAAGCCCCAAAATAGCCACATTGTGAAATAGATTACAGCTCAGTTATGTGATAGATTGGTAACTGCTAGAAAATCACATTACCATATTTAAGGGGCTGGAAAAATGATCACTTTTACATATTAAGGAATGATGTATGTCCACTATGAGTAAAATGTTTTTATATATTTCTATGCATTGAAAAGAAAATACGTAAGTTGGAGAAAATATTTTAAAATGGTGATATTCCTGGATGACAGGGTATTTTTATTTTTAAAATACTTTCCAGATGTATTTATAAAGATAGATAGGGTTCTCCATATATCTATATCTATCACTATCTCTATTCTATTTATCTATATTTATATATAAAGAGATTTGAGAGAACTGTCTTCCATAGCTGTAGGATGATTGGTGGTGCTGTGAAGTTGGAAACCATGGGACAACCAGCAGACTGAAGACTCAGGCAGGAGTTGATGCTGCTTTCCTTCAGGGAGTTCCTTTGGGGAACCTCAGTCCTTTCTCTTACAGTTTTCAACTTTAAGAAAGTTGGAGGAGGCCCACTACATTATGAAGTGTAATCTATGTTAATCACAGCTGAAAAAAATACCCTCGTGGTAGAGTAGTGATTTGGTCAAATGCCTCCCGTTGAAGCGCAGGCCATAAACATCCCAAGGACCCAGGTTCATGTCCAGGGCTGGGCAGAGCAACCAAAATACATAACTAAACAAAAACATGTAAGATGATTCTTCCTCCTCTCTCTTCCTGCCTATCTGTCTACTAGTCTTATTCCTACCCGCACCTTTTCTTTAAAAAAAACAAAAACCAAAAACCATGCAGCAGCCTCTAGACTACTGTTTGGCCAAACAACTGGGTATCTTAGCCTAGACAAGTTGGTATCAAATGAACCATCACAACTCTGAAGCAATCCTGCTCTGCCTCTTGGTGTTTATTTCTTTCTAGCCATAGGAAGATTTTCTAGGTAGGTGGTGTTCTTTGCCCCATGAATCCCATGTACTTGTCATGTTGTCAAGCACAGATGTAATTCAGTTAAGGTGAGATGATCTAAATGATTTTGCAGTGAATATAGTGATCTTCCAGGTGAATTTTACTGTTTGGAGTGCTAGATAGAAGCCTCATCTCCATAATAGAATGGGGGCCAGGTGGGAAACTTGAGACTGATACCACAAAAGAATTTGTTTCACAAAGACTCACACTTGGGAATACAGAACAAATGCAAAGATACTGCTGAGGAGGTAGCCTTTGGTCCCTGAATTAAATGGGCACTAATGTCCAAACTCATCGCCGGACATCCTCTGGATTTTCGGTTATGCAAACTCTTCTTACTTAATCTAACTTTTATGTTACTTTCAATTATGTTTCTGCTAATATATAGTCTTTTCTAGTTTTTCAACTAATATGGGTTAATTTTATAAAAGGAAAGCATCCATATTCATTGATTCCAAGATACACTTATTTTAAAATCTCTGGAATTGGGATGCATCATGGTATGTCATAGTTTAGTAGAGCATTCTTTTGTAGTAAACATACAAATAATGATATGTTGGTGTGCTCTGGTAATCTAGTAGAGAAGGCCACTGGACATAGTCTATGTTTACCTCAAGGATTCAGGTTCGAGACCTGAGGTGGGGGAAACAACCAAGATGAACAACTAAATAAATGTTTAAAAAACTAGTAATGGTATATCTTATATTCGATGATGTTATAAGCTTGATGAAGACCTTCATAAAGATTATTTTTAAGAAAGAAGAACTACAAATGCTCAGTACCCTTGGAAGGATAGAGCACATACTCCTAGAACCATATGGTGACTGGATATCTCTACATTTCTGGATTGGCCCAAGAAAAAAATCAGTGACCTAGGACTCAACTTTGCGGTTCTATATAAGACAGAAATAAATTAGACTAACAGAACATTTTGTTTCCCTTACTGGAGACAAATGGAAGATATTTTAATTTCAAAGAATCTGTAGAGCACTGCTTGAAATGAATTAGCAAAAATGATTATTTTTTTTTTAGAGAAAAGTGCAGGTAGGAATGATAGTGAGTAAGTAGGCAGTCAGGAAGAGAGAAGAGGAAGACACATTTTATTTTGTTTTAATTTAGTTGTCTCCCTCTTGTTTGTCCCACCAGCCCTGGGATGCAAACCTGGTACATTAGTATGTATGTGGACTGCACCCAATCATTATTCCACCAGAGTGTGCCAGTAGTTGATGAATTTTTAATGTTTGGTTTCTTTTTCTTGGAGTCCCATGGTTTTGCATTATGTTTCCTATCAAATGGTTCAAAATTCCAGTTCTACATTATGCTATTTCAGGATCTTGCACACAGGAGTATTACATTAATTAATAATAATAATAGTAATAATAATGTACATTGCTTCTCTATAGTAGTTTCTTAAAAACTTTCACATATTTTTGGATCTGTTATGTGCTTTGATTCCTCTACTATTTCTATGAGTTAGACAGGCTGTTATGGTCATTTAGTATCCAGGAGACTTGCTTACTGTCACAGAGTTGATAGCACAGATGGGCCTTCCAATTGACTAGAAAGAAAGGACTGATAAATGATGTTTTATTGCATGAGGTTATGATCTGTGTCATTAGCAAAGAGAGAACACAATTTTAGAGTTTTTGAAGGCTGGTTCAAGGTTATGGTCATCAATTCATGATCATCTTTCTATTCACAAATATATTCCTGTCACTAGAAATGGACATTGATGAACTGAGTTTATTATGATTCAATAGTTTTTAAAAACTCATCTTATTTTGTACTAACTCATACTGTAGTGTAAGTAATTCAACAATGAACTAACCCAGGAACTAAAGTCTTAAACACTCTTATAATCTGTTAGATTAATTTGAATTTTAAAATGGTTTGGAATGTATGTCACATTTACATTTTTCTGTACTAGATCAGGCAGAAATGAAAGACAATGGATAGGAGAATAATCATAAGTTCAAAAATGGGAAGTAGCTAGAATGAATTCAGGGAAAACTCCCAGGTAACTGTATTTTGTATTTCTACTTGCTTTTATAAAAGCTCTGCTTGCCTTGTGAATTATGGCTCCATAGCATTTAGCTATAATTACTATATTTTGTTTTAATTTTTTCCCCAACATCTTCTACTTCACAAGGCCATGCATTTCACAAAGGCAGAGATTACCTTGTATTTTTCGCTCATATTGTTTCTAGCATACTTCCAGGCATAGAAGAAGCACTCCAGACATGTTAACTGGGTGTGTCCTGGTGATCTAGTGGTTTAGTTCACTGGGCATAGTCCACGTATATCCCAAGGTTCCTGGTTCAAGATCTAGGACGTGGGAAAACAATCAAGTTGTATCAACTAAATGAAAGTAAGGTGCTTCTTTCTTCTCTCTTGCCTGCCTTCCTGCCTATACCTTTCCTTAAAAAAAAAAAAAAAAGCTGGAGGGTTGTGGAGAAAAAAAGAGGGATGACTATTGTTTTATTATTATTATTATTATTATTATTATTATTATTATTATTATTATTATTATTTTGAGCTATGTAATTCATCTGTTGAGAATTAAGGAGTAAGGTCTGGTTTGAGAACTTGGAAGCATGAAAGAGATTTTCTGTGTTTAAGTCACCAAGATTTTAGGTGATGTTCACAGCCACAGGATTTCAGGTGACGTTCACAGCCACTTGGGCAGATGAGAAATTCTCAACAGGCTGCTGCTTCCATTTATGTAAAAGTGTCAGAGAATTAAGATAAATAGAACATTTGGGTCTTTCAGTTTCTTGCTTATTTGTGGCAATAAACACATTTTTAAAGCATAAGCATCATATTTATTTTCATTGAGAAGACCAGTTATATAAAGCAAGTGGAATATTACTATTCAATACTCTCTAGAAAAGTAAGGAGTGAAGTGCCTTGTTTTATTTACCTGGACAATGCCCTTTAGCTTCTGGGAAATTAATAGAAAGATTCCATCTAAGAAAGTTAAAAAATGTTTAAGTAAGTCAAACAGAGATATCAAACAAAGCAATCCCCACATAATGTCTAAACCCTGATCATAAAGCATTTTTATTTACTTAAAAAAGTGGGTACTTTTGACCTGTGAGGACTGTGAGTATTCAGTTAATTAAGAAAACAGAGAAAGACCATGATGTGATTCTGATTATTTTAAGGTGGTGAAAGAAGCAATGTAGAAAGCAGTTTCCTTGTGTTGTTTGCCTTGTGGATGGATGAGATGCAGAGACTGTCATTACAGATCAAACAATTGCAGAATCTAATTGGAGGTCACTTTAATCTCTCTGAGAACTGTGGTTTTGACAGGAAGAATATAAAAATAATTCCAAAAAAGAATCAGGCACTAAATAGATGCAAGTCAGACAAGAAGGTGAAAGGGTTGAAAACACAAATCCTTGAGAAGAAGTGGAAATTCAGGAGACTTGTGGGCTGTTAGACTGCCCCCTTTTAAGATGAGGGTGGTTATAAACACAGGATCACAGCATCCCAGTCTTAAAAGGTGAGTTTATTTGTTCTGAGAGAAATTTTTGTTCACAACAAGGACTGCATGTACTTTGATTTTTAAAAAATTATCTGGTTTATTAAAGTTGCAAATCCAAATTCTGCTTTTTCTTTAATCTTTAAATTTAAATTAATAAATCTAAATTATACTGTTTAAAAAAACCTAGTCTCGTTTAAAACTTAATTTTAAAGAGTATAAATTAATGTATTTGATTTTTAAGGCAGTCAAATGAGTAGAATAAATATCTACTAAATTATTAAATATTAAATATTCATAAATGTGAATTATCTATGCATATTAATTATTCTAAATGTTGCAACATTGTGTATAAATGCACACTGCTTTTCTGTTTCCATTTAAAATTATTAAGTACTGCACATTTAAAATAGGAATCACGATTCATCTCACTGATCCTTTATTCTCATAGTTATTATACTCTTTAATGCCAATCATACTTATGATTTTCTAACATTTAATGCAAAAATATTTGTTTCATTTTCACCTCCTTCCTTACTCTAATTTTTCCCAGTTTGGAGCATAAAAATCAAAGGAAAAACTTCTACCCAGTAAATTGGGATTAGTCTATTAAAACCTTCTTAGATGGATTAGACTGCACACTTGCTGGTCTTTTTGTTGAGATCATAGGATATTCATTGTCCTGAGACAGTGCCAAGGCCCTGGAGGCAACGAAATTCTTATGTGTAGTGGCTTTAATGGGTCCAAACAAAAGGAATCTCAGCTCACTCAAGTCTCTAAGATTCAGTTGAAATTGGTCTACCCCTTGCTCTTTAATCCTTGATTCTATCCTGAATTCGTTTCATGTATTTCTTCCTTAAGAGCACCAAAACTCTTATAAATATTTAAATGACATCTGATTGGATTCTACAGATGCCTCATCACTTTGTCTGGTTAAGAACACTTGATTTGGGTGGTTGTCCCTCAAAAGCAAACCCTGACACAAAGACTGAAATTCAGGTAGGTGTAAACACTCGGAAGTAAGACAGGGAAGGAAGGCAACTTCATCAAGCCATTATCACTGTGGACTGCTGGAACTTAATGTCATTGAGGAAACTCTGGGAGCTAGTGTAGGACAGTTGTCAGAGTCAGGTCATTCAAGAGGTGAGGGAGCTGGGGTATTTATACACCAGTTCCTGTTGATTGTGGGTTGAATGCTGTTCCTGGAGGTCATTAATTCCTGCCCTTTCCACCTATTGCTTGAGTGACTTCAATGGTCAGGGAATCCCTCAGGCAAAGGAATTGGGGTACTGAGTTCTTAAGAGCATGAGTCTGCCTGTCATTTCTTGCTTCAGAGCTTCACCTGAACTTATCTACAAACTAATTTCATTATCCTGAATTACCATTACCCCTCTCTACATCCTCTTCACCTATTATGCCCCAGTTCATCACAGGTAAGAGTCTTAATAACTGGATTGACACACATTCCTGGGATTGTTAATGCACCATTTATCACCAGTAATGAAGCCCTTGCCTTTTAACTGGTGAGTCATTTAATTCTAGATGCTGAGTCTGAAGATCTCAGGACCCCTTATTTCTCCAATTGTCTTAATTTGGGCTTTCATGAGAAAAAGATCGGAGTGCAAAAAGTTTATTTGTAAGGTGAAGAAGACATCTGTAGGAGAATTGGGTAGTATGACAGGGAAGAATGACAGTCAATAAAAGTACACTTTCTGGCTAGGTTCCACTGGGGGCTACAGAACTAAATCTTGCTAGGGTGTCTCTGGGGCCTATAGAACACACGCCTTAGTATTACTTGCTCTTCCTTCTGCAGCTTTTAGCTACTAATTCCTCTCCGCCAGGTCTTCTCCTCTCAGGCTCCTAGTGAGGGGTGCTAATTCCCTGGCACAGTGGCTGGAGAAAGCCTTCAGGGAAAGAAACACAGATGCTGGGAGTTGGTAGTCTGGTCCACATGCACTGAAGTGGGAAGTTCCAAGGGGATAGTAATGGGCCACTCACAGCATCCCATACACCATCCTAAAGTTTTTGCTCTAATTAAAAAAAATTTTTTAAAGGAAAGTTGCAGGCAGGAATAGAGGCGAGTAGGCAGACAGGCAGGAAGAGAGATGAGGAAGAAGCATTGATTTAATTTTATTTAGTTGTTCATCTTGATTGTTCTTTCCAGCCCTAGCTCTCGAACATGTGTCCTTGGGATGTATGTGAACTACATCCAGTAGTCTCTCCACTAGGGCTCACCTTGGCTGTAATTTGAGCAATGAAATGAGAATGTTTGAGATTTTTAAAATAGATTTTAAAACAAATTAGCATTTCCAAGATTGCTAAAACCTTTAAAATAATTAGGAGGCATTTTCAGAGTGCTGGAGAGTAAGTGTGAATTTGAGGGAGAAGACAGATTTGTTAAACTGAACTATTTAAACTAAATTATTTATTTTTACTTCTGCTAATAAGACTTTCAGATGTAGATGTGAAGGAATCGAATAAACATGTTTCTTGAATCACTAGAGGAAGGGGAGAATATGAGTCATGTTTATATAGACAGACAAAGATTTTATTAGAGAGGAATTAGCACTGCTGGGTATAAATAAGCCTATTTTACAAAAAGGAAATGAGCTAGCATGAAGGATTGGGTCCTTTTTTACTACCATGAGATAGAAACAATGAAAATAGTAAAGTTTTATTTTAATATTTAATATGGTTAACTTAAAATCTTTTTTAAAGGCTGGTATTTGGTAGAAATTTAAAGACTTTACTACTGATAATACATGAATCAGGGCAGGTCTTGTGCTAATTTGATTTCCATATCGAAGCTTCTAAAGTTGTGTAAACACTGAAATCTAAAATGGGTAGCATGATATCAGTTGTCCATAAAACCACTTAAGACAAAATCTTATGTGAATCTCTTTTTAATTACATAGATATTCTGAAGATGTATTTAAAAAGCACAATTAATTGTGATAAGGGATTCTGACCAGATAATAGCAGTAACAATATAATTTTTTGTGTGTGTTTAGGAAAAGCAGAATTAGTTCTTGGGATTTCCAAATTCACTTGTCAATTTTCACTCTTCTATATCAAACATTGGCTTTTTTCATTTAATTTGGCATCTATTATGTGCAAAGAGTTATGTTGGTCAGTATGGATAACACAAAGTCAAGCTTCATAAATGATGCCTGCAGGTTTACAGATCACTATGAGAGAAGACCCTAACCCAGTTAGTTATAATGCAATGAGGACATTCAGACCATTATAGGGAAGTGTCATATGATCTCAGAGGAGGGCCTATGACTTCGCCATAAAACTAGATGCTGAACAAAACTTCAATGACTGCTGGAGGAAATAACTGACCGTATATAGTTAGAAAAATTAATTGAAACTCCTGGGAAGAGTTTCTGAGTAGTCTTCTAAAATATGAAGGCTACTAGAAAAATACATCCAAATGGAATCCTTTTAGGCAGTACTGCCCATTTGTGCAGAAGCTGCTCTCTTCTGCTTAGCATCTCTACATGGCTCCAGATGTGGGTTGGAGATCCCTATAAAGACTCAGTAATATGGAGTATATTTTGGCCAATATAAACTCTAGGAAATGAATTGACTCTCTGCTATATCCTTGATTTGCGTGAAACCAATTTATACGAGCCATTAGCTGTGATTACAATTGATTGCATGGTAGTAAGTGAATAGATATGCTTCCTTATCCACTTTTTCAGGTCAGTACAATCACTGGGGAGTCAGAGGTCCTATCCAACTTTCTGTGTCATGATAGTAAACTGATGGGCAGCAAGTCTGGAGGAATGTCTCTGCACCACAGCTCGCCCAAACCCTCTCCTGAACAGAATCCAGGTCTGAGGTTTACCCTCTCGGCTATCCCTATAAAACTGCTTAGAAAGCAGAGAGCAAATGAGTCACGCTTAATATTCTTTCAAAAGATCATTGAGCAAAACTAAACCTGATTCTAAGGAAAAGCCAATATTTCTTTCAGTTTCTGGATCTGGATTGTTATAAAGGCAGACAAACAAAAAGAACACAAACCCAGTCCATAATCTTTATTTATGCTCTGTCAGATGAAAATTAGCACATTCAGGGCAAGAGAGAACCAAATGAGAAATGAGTCTATTATTCAGGCTAGAATACATTGATTAGAGTAAAAAATAGTACCTATATTTTTTAATTTTTCACTTGGAATAAAATCCTGGGCCCTGTTTACATTCTCACATCAAGTGAAGTAGGCCCACTCATTTGATCTGGTTGGTCTACAGCTACTCTTCTGCTTCATACTGCACAGCCATCATTGCTGTGTATTTGGTTTGAGTTGGCAGACATTGGACTAAACAGATGTCTGGTGGCCTACTCCCACAGGCAAGTGCATAGATTTGGCTATAGCAGGAGTTTAGGCTGATAGGTCTACCCTGATAGATGGTAGGAGTGAAGGACCCTTAAGTATATTTTGTAGGAGGAGATTCTAGCAATGGCCATGGGAACTGAGAACAGAATTATCCTTCATCCTAAGGAAATACTATATTTCAGCTAGGACTACAACAGGATCTTGTCCTTTATCCAGAATGGTTAACATTTTATTAGAAAGGATATGGGGCTGAATCTAAAATTTTAAAGTAAGGAGAGGAAATAGGAGGCTCAGGACAGATTCCAAGGATATTGGGTGAATAAGGGCGGGGATCAGTCTTTGAAAAATGGACTGGGTTGAAACCAGGTGGGAAATAGCGCCTCTGTCATTTCATGAGAGGGACAGAGCAAGGCTGGAGGTGGAGGTCACAGTTACAAGTGCAGGTTTCGTGGACCAAGTTGGAATTACATCCGAGAGGGTTTTTGTCTGGGTTTGGAGGGTGAGACTGCAGGAGAAGATAAAGAGAGACAAATGACTTTATAGATGGTCTGATCACTTTCCAAATGTATTTGGGTTGAGAATACATGAGGACTTTCCCTTTCATGTGAGGAGTTAATAGGAATTTCTAAATCTGGCTGATATGCAATTAATTAATCCCATCATTCAATACATGGTACTCAGGGATTGTTAACACCTTTACACTGTTATTGGTCCTGGGGCTACAGTACATTCTTCTAAGAAGTAAATCAACAGCAATGTGGCAATGCACACGTAGGAATAGATACATGAGTGAGAAGAAGGTGACAGCTGTCCAGCGTGGATCAGAGGCTGGTGGAGAGAAGCTGCCTAGAGAAGTTAGCATGATATAGGAGAGGGGACAGTAGAGAGAGACGGTTTGCTTTATGGGGGAAAATGCAAACAGCTCATCATTACTGGTCAGATGGTGAGATCTAGAGAGTATGAATTTGGCAAGAGAGGGAAGCTGGCTATTCCCACTGCTGAAGGGGAGAGAATTGGGTGCTATATACCATTAACTTATTGCTCTTAAATATACTGGAATATTGATAATATCTAACTTTAATTATTATATTTATATTATGGATGAGAAAGTTAAAGCATAAATGGAAGCTTCTACATAAATAAAGTAGGACTGGGATTCTCATGACTGTGTCCACCTGGAAAGCTCCTGCCCAACACCACCGTGTGGCTGTGTGTTAGAACCACTTAGGGGCAGTTAGCTTGGGAGAGGTGTCTCATCAGGTGTGGAGACTTCAGGCCTGAGACTGGGGATAGGAGTAATAGTGGACAATCATCCAGAACACCAAATCATAAGGCAGACCTCATTTTCTGTCTTCTAATCTTAGTCCATCGATATTGTGAGCTTTCCCAGGGCATGGATACTATGCAATAATTCCATCTGCTCACCTGGTATTTTATAGCTGTGGTTCTCAAAATGTGGTCTAGTGACCCCAGAGGGTCCCTGAGACTCTTTCACTCTACAGAGTCAAAATTGTTATTTATTTATTTTAAAGGAAAGGTGCTGGTAGGAATGAAGTTGAGTAGGTAGTCAGGCAGCAAGAGAGAGGAGGTGAAAGCATCTTATTTATTCTTATTTAGTTGTACATCTTGGTTGTTCTCCCAAAGCCAGGGGTCAAACCTGGGTCCTTGGGTTGTATATGGACTGCATTTTGGCTGGAGGCAGTTGACTACACCACAAGTCCACCAGAGTGCACAAAGACTTTTTCTAATAAAACTAAAGTATTGTTTGTCTTTATCACTGTGTAGATATTTGCTCAATGGAACTGCAACAAAACAAACAAAACAAAGAACAAACTTGCAGTAAAAATATGGTCAGCTTTACTTAGGCATGTCCTTAATTAAGAAGTAAATGATTTCTTAAAGCTTGACCCTTGAGAAGACATTTGTGTGGGGAGATGGTAAATATATTTAAAGCATCTTTCTTGCAAATTGAAGTATTTTTGTCTTGAGTGAAAGCACTCCTGTGATTGATCTGTGAGTTGAACTAGTCTCTTTTTGTCCCCCTGTGATACACCATTTTACTTCTAGCATGATTATCAGACAAATAAAGCTATTTATTGGGTATTTGGCCTACATATTTCTCAAAAATGAATGACAGAGTCTGTTACTTTAAGGAAAACAGCTAGCTGACATTTGTCATTATAGACAATGTTAAAACTCAATCTTTTAAGTGCAAATTAGAATTTTAGGAAACCTGAATCTGCTACTATAAGCATGACATATTTCCAATATTTCTCTGATGAGATTTGTAGATATATTAACACATATGATTTAAAAAAATATTATAAAATATGTCAATATAAGGAAGGCCTGCATAATTCAGTGAACAATATTTCCCAAATGAGAAATGTATGATGTTACAAAATTATACCACACATTCAAGGACAAGATAAACCAATGGATTTTAATCTAAAAAAAAAAGGGCAAAAAATTTCACTGACAGTGTTTCAGATTCTACAAGGCAACTAATATTTAAGAACCTACCATTTGCTTAGTTTTCATATAATGTCAAAGAAGAATAATCACAAGTATCTGAAAAGATTTTTAAAACAGTTCATTCTCCAACTGCATAATTGTGAGATGCAGGATTTTCTTCATATACTTTAACCAAGCAGCATGCTGCAAAAAATAGAATGCAAAAGCAATTATGATAATCCAGTAGATCTAACTGTAAAGAGATTTGCACATGTGTGAAATAACTCTACTCTTATTTCTAAATATTTTCGTCTTTGAAAATAGTTATTTTTCATAAAACATGTTGTTAGGTTAATATGAAGTGGATTTTTACTGCTATTTAAATAAATACTTAAGAAAAATTTTTCATTTTTTAAGTTCTAGTGGGGTAAATATCAATATATATAGCACACATAAATAAACTGTAAAGGGTCTTTCTACCAAAATATTTGAATAGATGAAACATTTTCCCCAAATTCCTCTTGATAACTTTTCACCCATGTGCTGTATTTTATATACAGCATTGTATCTAACCTTTATCTGTTAATGTGAACTTTGAGAATTCAAAGAACATGTAAAAGTTCATTTCTAAAGTAAAGGTTTAATTTCTATATTATAGATAGCATTAGTGATATCTATAACTTTTCAAAGAAATTTGCTTATTGTCAGCAATGGAATTAATAAAATCAACACACCTTTTTTTCTATGAACTAGAAAATCTGTCCGGGGCAAATATCACTTTTATATCTTTTTGTTTCAACTACATAGGTAAATGTGTTTACTTGTGTTTATTATTGAAATCACTCTCTGTCTTTTTAGAAGAACTAATAGTCATATTTCTGTGACTCAAGGATGAGTGATCACATTGATACTTGAATAGTTTAGTGCTTACAGTTCATGCCTGCTCCTTAGTCTTTAAAAATAGAAGTACATTTTCCATGCAAAAGCTTATTCTAGTCAACACATAGCAAACAAACACGTTTACTAAGTAAAAAATAAAAAATTCCATCATTGCTTTTTTTTTCATATAGTTGATTGACTTACTTTCAATCAAGTGTCAAATATTAGCAGAAGTTGTTGGAACTGAAAGCTAAGGAAATTCTAGAAGATAGTGATGGTGTGTTAACTCTTTGGGGAAAAAGATCTTCAAAGATTCTCATGCATAGATGGCTATTTTCACTTCCCTCCTGAGGATTGACTGCTGGTAGTGTAGTGCGGTAAAACCTTGATGTGCACACATGGTCCCTGAAGCATCAATCCAAACCGGGAGCTTCTCATAAACTTGGGACCTCAGGCCCTATTCCCAGTTGAGAATAAACAAATTAAAGTTTGAGAAATACTGCTATGTGGAATACGTAAGATTTTCCCCACAGTATTGGGGTGTTTTCCCTATTCATATTCAACTACTCTTTTTGTATAATTTTAAAAAAGATAATCAGATTTATTTTTGGTTGTTAAAGTATTTACTCCTACTGATCTTTTAAAAATAAAATAAAGGCACTTACATTCTATCTTCTAAAACACATTTCATTGAAAACATGAAACAACTCAACAGATTAAAACCTAAATGCAGGAATTTTTCACTTTTTCAGAGACAATTGAGTTCCTATGTTCACTGCAGCATTATTTACAATAGCAAAGACATGGAAGCATTCTAAGTGTCCACCAGTGGATTAATGGATAAAGACAATGTCGTACACACACTGCAGTATTATTCAGTCATAAAAAGAAGGAACCCTGCCATTTTTAACAATATGGATGGGCCTTGAAGACACTATGCTAAGTGAAATAAGTCTGGCAGTTAAAAGCAAATTCTATATGAGTTCATATATATGTGGAATATAAACTAAAACTCATGGGAACAGAAAATAGATTGATGAAGGTCAGAGGTGGAAGGGTGATGGCTGGGGAAATGGTAAATGTAATCAAAAGCTACAAACTTTCAGTTACAAAATAAAAAAGGCTCTGGAGATGTAATGTACTATATGTGACAATAGTTAATGAAAATGCATTGCATATCTGAGAGTTACTGGGGAAGAGAAGGGGGAGGTGGATGGGCAAACGGAGTTATTTATATAGTGAAGGAGGAACTGAAATATTGTTGAACTTACTGTATTATATACAGATGTAGATTTGATATAATGCACATCTTAATACTACAAAATATTATAGTGAAATTTTCCTTCAATAAAATTAATTTTTTAAAAAAAAAATCAAAAAAGTTGCTGAAAGTAGATTTTAAAAGTTCTCTTGACAAGAAAAAGAGAAGTATTAACTGAACTTACTTTGGTAATCATTTTGCAAAACATGCAATATTAAATTATTTTGTTATGCACCTTAAACTAACATATTATATGTTAATTTTACCTCAGTAAAACTAGGGGGAAAACCTAAAATAAATATAGGAACTTTTTAAGGCAGTAAAAATACATTGTATAATATAATAACAATGGATATATATCATTATAATTTTGTCCCAACTCGCAGATTGTATGATACTTAGGCTGATGATATTTCCTTGAGACAAAACAGGACATTGCCATGGCAAAAACAGGGTGGGGTAATGTGCTAACGACCTAGGGGAGGAGAAGAGGCTGAGTTATCCGAAGAGGAGCAGAGCAGCCAGGCCAGAAACAAGTAAATACTATGTGATGACTATCAGTGATCACATAGCAAAGACTGTGGTCCAGTGGAACTTCACACAAATGACTCCCCCGTGCAAAGAATTTTGGCACCTTAGGCGCAAACCAAATTTGGCATCCTCAAGAGCCGGACTCTACGTGTTCTGCCTAACACATGCTGCTTTCACCATCCCAGTGCCAGAAATGCCTAATAACCTTTGCGGTGCCAGAGAGAACTCCCACAGTGCCAGAATCAGCCTCCATAGTACTTAACCACAGCTTGATCATGCTGTGATGTTCTCCTCTTTTTGAAGAAACAGGAACCAGTGGCGGGGAATCCTTTTCCCACGAAGCTCCTGTTTCTTCACAAGGGATGGGAACCAAAGTAGTGGCCATGACTCATGGGGCAATAGGGGCAGTTGTCTTTGGGGGTCCTCAACAGACAGGGCCTGGGGCAGTTCAGCTGTCCCTTTTGTTCTCTGTTAAAGATGGTCCTGGTTTATTAAAAATTGGACAAAATTGACATTTATGGTAAAATGATGAATGGTGAGGAAATATGAAAAAATAAAACCTATTCAAAACCGGTATTGTCTCATTTAAAGTGATACGTATGTATGTTCATCCTAATAACACTGAGTGAAACTTAAGGTAAATTATGGACTTAGGATGATATGATGTACACGTGTAGGTTCATTGTGGGTAAAAAAAAAAATATACTCTTCTGGTAAGTAATGTTGATAATGGGGAAGACTATTAGTGTGTGGAGCAGGGAGTCTATGAGAAATCTATGTACTTTCTCAATTTTGTTGTAAAAATAAAACTTCCCTAAAAATATAGCCTTAAAAAAACCCCTAAATTTAGGACAACCATGGATGATTGAGAGAATTAATATGTACATATTCATATTTTAAAAGCATTTTGTCTTAAATGAACTTTTAAAAAGGAAATTCTTTTGTTTAAGCAGGAAACTCTATGAGCTAACCCGTTATTTACTCAATAGCACATTTTCAACTGGAAAGGGCTCTGATTTGCAAGATAACCTGATAGACAATTTTTAACATAATATTTTCCTGCTAGACACCTGTAACCTATTCATCTAACTCCCAAACTTTGAAATGTAATAAATCACTTAAGGAGAATAAAGGCTTTTTACATACATCTTTCAATACTCCCCAGAAATGGCTGTTTGGGTGGTGGGCCCCTGTGATTGGTAGCTCTGTGGAAGCTGTTTTAGGTTATTCGAAATGATGGGTAATTTTCCTTGAAATGACGAAAGATCACTTTATAAAATCAGCTCATGTTTTTGAACAGCTGGTTATATTGCTTTAGAGAAGGTGGAAAGGTAGAAATTCTACAAAGTATGAGGAAAATTACAGCCTGACAATACACTATCATCTTTTCATACTTTTTGCTTATTTCAGTACCTGTCATTTGGAATGCAGTGTCCACAGATCAGGAGTCAAAAGCTTTAAATATGTGTGACCAGGTACATTATGTACTCAGGGATCTCAACGTTGATTTAATAAACATTTGGTTGCAGTTTATGCAATATATGTATGTCAGGTTGCCTGTGTGTAAAGGCATATTAATTAAAGGTCATAAACAATTAGTCTATACTTCAAGAATTTAAATGATTCTCATTTCTTTTATCTGCTACCAATTTTAATGTAGTCCAGTGATAAATGTTTAAGAATATGTGCTTTCAGTGTTCTGATAAAAATGACTGTCAAATAGTAACTACACTCCACACTTCTTACATATTCTACTAGTCATTATTGGAGGAAAAATATGAATAATTTATTGGTGAAAAGTTTGAATTAATCTACCAACAACTTAAATTACCCTTAACAGTGCATCAGGGTGTGGGACTTTGGGGAAGAAAAAGGCATGATTGTGTTGATAAGATGGGTGTCTGACTTGTCAAAGGGTCAAGAAGATAATTTTACCCCCTACAGAAAAATAATGCACAAAATGATCTAATCTATTTCTTCATAGTGTAAATCATCTCAGGCAAACATTTTTCATTGTATTTATAACTATTTGGTGTTTTCCATTATATCAATTTTGTGTGTATTAACCCAAAGATATGTAATGACATATTATAATTTGCTTAAATGGTTTATTTTTAAATGTACTTATTTTAACAGATCAACTTTAGATTCTTACATTTGAAAAATTAAAAATAATTACAGGTAAAATACAAATTAAAATCATATAAAAGTACAAATTATGTGGAATGTTATTCTACATTGAAAAGGCAGGTAGGAATAGGGATTGAGATGTATTAGGAGGGAACTTTTTTTTTAAAGAAAGGAATGAAGACGAGCAGGCAGAAAGAGAGGAGGAAGAAGAAGCTTCTTTATTTTTAAATTTTATTTTGTTGCTCACCTTGGTTGCTTTCAAGGTTATTTTCTATCTGTACTCCTTGAAATAAGAAGAGAATATTGTAGTTTTAATTTTTATTTAAAGTTATTTTTTTCTTTTTGTAAAAGTAACATATGCTCATTTTAATAAATTTGTAAAGTGCGAACACGCTTCCCACCTATTCGCCACCATCTCCTCGTTTCTCCTCATTGAGGAAATGTTATACAATGGTGCTTATTTTTGTGGAAGAAGGGGAAAGATGAGGAAGGTACTTGAGTAGATGGATATAAAGGTTGAAGGTAATATAGTAAGCAGTTAACACATTTTTCTTGACATTAGGCACATGGAGTCTATATATTTTTCTATTCTATTTGTAAATTTGTTTCAGAAGTTCAGAAATGTTTCAGAAATAAAATAAATAAAAGCCCTCAAGTTCTTTAATTTTAGGTTAAAAGACACTAAACACTTGTGATATATATTAATCATTAGGTTCCAGAGATGCTTGAATGCTGTTCTTTACTGTTTAAGATGCACCGGTGCCTTTTTAAAAATGACACGGAAAGTGAGCACGAGTCTTGAATGCTTGCGTTGATGATGGTTGGGAGCTGAATGATGTTTTCCCTAGGTTTCTTTATAGGCATCCTACTCCTGGCTGTATGAAATAGAGTGAATAAATGATCTGTATGGAAATTTGGGGAAATTTCCTGAAGTGTTAAGAGTATAAGAACAGGCAAGTAAGGTGACTGAAGCTATTAGCTCAGGGGTTAGAATTGGCCTTCAAAGTCAAATCACACATTTTATAGAAGGTTTTCAGGTGCAGTTTTTTTTAATGGGTTAGTTACATTTTAATATGTTCCTTTTTCACACTTCTTGAGCTCAATCTGCCACCTGATCATCTCTGGCAGCTTACTGTTGACGTATAAATATTAATAGGCTCTAATGATGGAGGCACCTGTCTAAAAGGTACCATATTTTACATTAGTACTTTATAGTGGTGTTCATGTATTAAAGTGAAGCAGAGGACTAGGGCACTCATTTAGATGATTCAAGAAAAACTTTTGCTAGGTTCTAATTCCCTGGACACTTCAGGTTCAGTCTATCTTGGGGACAAAATATTCATATAATGAGTTCATTTTGCATATAGATTATATCAAACTGGACTTTTTTACCTATACAAGAACCATACCTTCCCAAATATGCCTGTTTTCCCCTTTGTAAAATTGAAGGTAATACTTTTACTCGCAAAGTTTTTGGGGACAAAATATTCATGTAATGAGCTCATTTTGCACATAGATTATACCAAACTGGACTTGTTTACCTATACAAGAACACATACCTTCCAAAATATGCCCTTTTTTCCCCTTTGTAAAACTGAAGGCAATGCTTTTACTTGGAAAGATTTCCTAATGTTGAATCTTGTCTTACCAGGAGCAAGTCTCTCCCTCACCCTGGATTTCCCATTCTAGCGATAGGTTGTAGGATTTGGACTTACTGAATTTTAAGTTAACTGTTATTTTCATGCTTTCAAGAAAAATTCTTATGGGTGCCCTTCCTCCTTTTAAATAAAGAAAAAGAATAAAATTAGTTTTAGGTTCACAGCAAAATTAAGACACAGAGATTCCCCATATACTCCTTCCCCTACACGTGCATGGGTTCCAGTATCATCCCCACTAGTGGTACATTTGTTACAAGTGATGAATCCACATCAACACATCACAGTCATGCAAAGTTCATGGTTTACATTAAAGTTCACTTTTGGTGTGATGTTTTCTATGAGGTTGAACAAATGTATATGACATGTATCTATCATTAAAGTGTCATACACAGTATATTTCACAGTTCTGAAAATCCCCTTTACTCTGCCTATGTCCCTCTCCTTCCCCAAAACTCGTTCTCAACTCTTGGCACCAACTAATCTTTCTAATGTCTCCAAAGGTTTATTGTTTTCCAGAATGCCATGTAGTTGGAATCTACGTTTTGTGGCCTTTTCAGATTGACTTCTTTCATTTAGTAGTAGGCATTTAAGTTTCCTCCATGCGTTTGCATGCCTGGATAGCTCACTTCCTTTTAGAAGTCAAAAATAGCTTATTGTCTGGTCGTATCAGTTTATTTATTCATTCATGTACTAAAAGGTATCTTAGTTGCTTCCAAGTGTGAACAATTATGATTAAAGCTGTAATAAACAGTCATGTAAAGGTTTTTGTGCGGGCATAAAATTAAAACTTTTTAAAGTAAACACTAAGAAATGCAATTGTTGGATCATAAAGTAAGAAGAATGTTTATTTTTGTAAGAAGCCACCAATGTCTTCCAAAGTCACTGTATCATTTTTGCATTCATGCCAGCAAAGTATAGAGTTCCTGTTGCTTCATATTCACACCAGCATTTGGTGTTGTCAGTGTTCTGGATTTTGGCCCTTGGAGAAGATATGCATGATATTTCATGGTTTTAATTTAAACGATATATAGTGTCTGCTTATTTTCCATTGTACATTGTACTTTGGTGAGTTGTCTCAAAAATCTTTGGCCCATTATTTAGTTGGGTGGTTAGTTTTGTTATTGTTGTTGAGTTTTGAGGGGTCTTTGTATATTTTTGGATAACGGTTGCCAGGTGTATCTTTTATAAATATCTTCTTCCAGTTTGTAACTTATCTTCTCATTCTCTTAACATTGTCTTTCACAGAACCAAAATTTTAAATTAAGTCCAGTTTATCAGTTATTCTTTTATAGGTCTTATTTTTGGTTCTGTATCTCAAAAGTCATTACCATACCCAAGGTCATCTACATTTTCTCCTATGCTATCTTGTAGGAGTTTTGTATCTTATATTTAGGTTTATCATATATTTTGAATTAATTTTGTGAAAGATATAAGGACTGTGCCTAGATTCATGTTGTTACATGTGAACATATGGTTGTTCCAGCCATTTATTGAGAAGACTGTTTGCCATTGTATTGCTTTTATTCCTTTTTTTTTCTTTTTAAAAGGAAAGGTGCAAGCAGGAATAAAAGTGAGTAGGCAGACAGCAGCAAGAGAGAGGAGGGAGAGCATTTTATTTTATTTCCATTTTAGTCGTTCACACCGGTCCTGGGAACCAAACCCAGGGATATATGACATGCATCCTTTGGAGGCAATTGAGGCAATTTGAGGCAATTGCTGCTCTCCCAGAGCATACCACTTTTATTCCTTTGACAAACATCAATTGAATATATTTATATGGGCTATTCTGGATTGTCTGTTCTGTCCCAGTGGTCTATTTTTCTGTCATTTCACCAATACCACACTGTTTTGATTACTGCAGTTTTATAGTAAGTCTTGTTCCCACAAGTTTGTCTCTCCTTTAATATTGTGTTAGCTAATTGTAAAATTTTTCCTCTCAATAAAATCTTTAGAATCAATTTGTTAATATCCACAAAATCATTTGATGGACTTTTTGACTGGGATTTCACTGGATTTGTAGCTAATATTGTGAAGAATTGACAACTTAATAATATTGAGTTCCTGTTCATAAACATGAATTATCTCTCTATTTAACTTGTTCTTTATTTTGATCATCAGAGCTTTGTAGGTTTTTTCCCCCATATAGATCATATACACATTTTATTAGTTTTATCTAAGTATTTAATTTTTATAGGTGCTCATATAAATGGTAGCATGTTTTTAATTTAAAATTCACTTGTTTATTGCTGGTAAGTAATAAGTAACACAGTTCTGTATATTGACCTTGTATCCTAAAGCTAATATAGGAATTGAGGTATCTTTTCATCTTAGGATGGAAGAAAGGAGATAAGGGAGTAATCAGATGAAAAAAATTTGAGACAATAATAGGGACACGAAGAGACCAAATTAGGGACTTGAGGTCATCTACTATAGATGGTGTAGGTTTAGTAGAGGACTCAAAAAGAATGACAGAATTGTAGAATAGGAGCTCTATTGAGAGAAACCCTGGCTGAAAATTGAAATGATATTTTTAGAGGAAAAACAGACAGCAACATTTTAGCTGATGACTATTTTTAACTAAGGCAGCATAGCAAAGGGAGATTCATAAGCAGATTTAATAGGAACTATTGTTCAGCTTTTTTAAAAAGGCGAAATATTCTTAAAATAATAGTCGGCTCCCCCCCGCCCTCCGCCCCTGCCCTTAGTCTAGGATCTACATTTTTATGTGGTGGCAGACTATCATTTTCAGGCAAAAAAGATCTGTTCTTTATACAAATTGTTTACGTGATTTTTAAGTACTTGTCTTTATAATGTATTCTTTGGGTTATTCCTTTAGCATATTGACAATGATTATATTTTAAAGGAATGGTACAGGTAGGAATGAAAGTGAGTAGGCAGGCAGACAAGAAGAGAGGAAGAAGAAGCATTTATTTATTTTATTTAGTCGTTCATCTTGGTTGTTCCCCCACTCTGGTCCTAGGATACAAGCCTGCATCCTCAGGATATATGTGGACTGCGCTGGCAGCAGTGGACTTAGCCACTAAACTACCAGGGCATGCTAGCAATTGACAATAATTAATTGAGCACCGACTAGGTGACAGCAGCATGAAATAGATAATAATTGAGCCCTGCCATCAAGAATCTTTTGGTTAATGGAATATACTGACAAGGAAAGAGACAATTACATTTCAGTGTGCTGAGCACTGCAATGGGATAAATGTAGAGGCCCAGCAGCAGTCAGGAAGTCTTACATTCAATCCTGGAGCTTTCATGGCTGAAAGATGTTGACTGAGAGAATTTGGCTAGAAACAGTTGTCTGGGAAGGGACTTTGCCTAGTGCAAGATGCAGAGATAAAACTACAAAAAAAAACTGTTTGCCAAAGCCAATATCACCATATCTAATCTATTCTATGTTGCCTTGCATTTTTAACACCAGCGGTTGGGATGATGGTTTTATATTCATCCTCTGTAAAGTTTTATGACACAATGAGCATGATTCTCACTAAAGTTTCAATGTCAACATTCCCCTAAATTGCATTAGTTATTCATTATTTTCAGCTATTATGTGTCCCCCCACTTTGGATTATAATTAGAATCTAAGCTTTGAGTGTTCAACATAATGGGTAAGTTGTTATGATTTATGTGTTAGGCTGGAAAAGAGAGACCGTTGTCTATTATTACAATATTTTAGAAATTTCATACAGATGATTTAAGAACATAATCTCTGTCAGGGAAAGGATTTTGGATTTGGGCTTTTTGTTTTACATCTTTATTTACTAGCTTTTTTTAAAGTAATTTATGTAATTCTTTAGCATTTTTATAAGCTAATATTTTTGCCCCAAGCAAAGTTGTTAGAAAGCTTTCATGTAATAGCCTGAAACAAGGATTTTGGCAAGGTTTCACATTATAAACACATATTTTTTTAGGAATAAAGCTTCTCTTTAAATATTCACTCTGGATGAATAAACTCTTTGGAAGTATTTTTCATGTAAATACATTGTGCATTGGTTTATCTGTCTCGTTTATGGAATAGGAGATATAAGTAGTTGCAGATGTCTTGAGAATTCTCTTTATTCTTCAACTGACCTTTATTTAAACACCAGCTATTGAATACTTATTTTCAACTAGAGTCCTTTTTGCTTTAGGACAGTTTAAATTTACCTAAATTGTTTTTTTTCCACACACAGACTCATTGTTTGAAAGTGGTTTGGAATTCTCTAGAGAAATGCAGTCACATGGTCAAGTATTTCATATTTAATCAGCCACTTTTCCTAAACTGTGGACTGAAAGTATATTGCTGTGAATGAATGGATAATGGTATTTTAAATATATGATCAAGCTATGTTTGTCAGTTGTAGGAACTTGCTAAGGGATGTTGCATAATATTAGATACATTTGAAAGTTTATTGTTGATTTAGGGAGTACGACAGTGATTTTTTTTTAAGATAAGCTCTTTGAATTCTTAGAGCTTCTTCATAACAGTGTTGTACTTGATAAGAAATGTGTTAGATGTGTCTGATAACTTTAACTATGGCATTGTGGTTTCAATTCTGTGACATAACACAGTCACCAGTGGGCATTTGTAATAATACTTCTGGAAGTTAATTGATATATTTGGATTGAAATGCTGTTTCTTCTCCTGTTTACCTTTTTTAAAAATTTAACTTTATTATTTAAAAATATTTTTAATAGCGTGCACCTTAGCTGCTTGAGCTCAGAGGAGGGCTCTGTTTACTATTTAAACTGAATACATAAAGTTTGAAGTATTGGCAGAGGGCATTACATTGTTTCAAGAGGGCAAAAGGTTGTCCTATTTGTGAGTGAACTTAAATTCTTTTGAAAAATGGTTACAGTGGAGGAGAGAGAAAAACTATCAAGTTATTAACTTGATATTTTAGATGTGACTTATTAAGTGGCAGAATGTGGAAAGTTTATTCCATAGAATAAGGAAAATTTTTAAGAGAAAAATTAGATTTGCCTTAGACCAAATGTAGCAGAAAATAAGTTTCAGGAATATTCACCAAGACTCACTCAGAGCAATGTTTCCCAGTCATTTCTATGTTGTGATATCCAGGAAATTCACATGTGTGATAGATTCTCATGGAAATACCCAGATGTTGAATAAATTCTCAGTATGTTTTCACACATCCCAGTGGATAGTTGCTACAGCTATCAACATTTACTGACAGCATGGTAAAGTGTGGATTGCTTATTCAGGGTAAGTTGTGGTTATATGCAGTTTTCATATACTCAAATTGAGTGAGTGAGAAAGATGTAAGGGATATGCCTGAATTCGTTCTATATCATCACCTTTAAAAAACCCACATAATTGAAAATGCTGATACTTTACTGTTTGCAGCAAAAAACACTACCACTTGCTTCATGCTTGATGGTTGCCCACTAGCCTCTTCTGATAGCACGTTTAATGACGACTAGCCTAGAGAACGCTGGTTTTGGAGACCACTCAAGCATTTCGAGTAATCCAGATTTCACTATTATTGGTGGAAAGCAGAATTCAAGACCTGAATGAATTCCAACATACTGATTTTATTGGAGTGAACGCTTCACCAACAGCACTATTGATTATGTTTCAAAGATAAACGCTTTGATGGAATTTTGAAATCAATACATTTGCTTGCGTTAGGACTTTAAATCATTTGTTGCTTTTATGGAGGTGATGGTGACTCATCTGGGATATAGTTTTATGAATTATGGATAAGAATAATGAATGGATTTCATTTAAATAAATCATAGTTTTTCAGAATTTTTGATTGTGTATCATTTCTGGAGAGTTTAAGAAATAGAACTTAAGCATATTTTAATAAATATACTCCAAGCATTGTGCTTGGGAATACTACAAATATTTTTGCTAAAATTAAGAAGAAATTTTTTTTTTTTTTTTGTAATCGAGAATCTGTTTAAAGGTTGTAAAGGCAATGACAAACAATGGCATTAGTTACAAATCTACAAAATGGAGCAAGTGAAGACTGAACAAAAGTAACTCTGAAATTTTTCTCCAGTGGGTAAAAAGGAAATTAAACAACAGAAACAAACATAACAAGGAAAGTATTTAAGGTGGAAGCATGCTTTTTTTCCCTCAGACCTGCTTACTTAGATATTTTCCTCTAATATTAATTAAATTTTATAGAAGTAGGGAACAATAACAAAAGGTAGTGATAGATGGAGGAAATAATGTAAGCTGTATTTCTTTTTTTCTTACAGAAAATCTGCAGGCAAAAAGAAGACTTTTTTTGAGACACAGGAAAACTGTTTAAGAGAGAAAAGAGGAGTAATGTGTTAGGTAGTCTAACGAATAGTGTAAGATATGTAGCACTGCCAAGTTTTTGTAATCAATGGATTTAGCATTGTGACTACAGTGCCCTCAGGTTTTCCTTCAAGTAATAAAAATGAGTTTATCTGCTAATCATTTTAATCACCAGAATACAATTGTAATGGTAGACTTCTGCATTGTTCTGTAACACTGTGAATACTCTGTACTGGCTCTGATAAAGAGTTCATCCACATGTTTATGTATTCTAAATATTAAATTATGCTCCCTAAGCACTTAGAACCACTGCCAATAACATAGGTGTTGAATAAATAATAAATATATAAAGATGGCCTCATTAGTTAGAGCCAGTACAGACTGTCTACATTGGTGAACAGTGATCCAGAAATCTGTTTCCAAAATTTTATTCTGGTCATTAAATTGATTTTTCAGTCTACTGAGAAAAGCGCACTTAACTTATAGCTGTCATTTATAAGGGAAAAGATGGAAACAACTCCCAATCTCTACCTCTGAAAAATAGAAAAATAAATAACTTATACTATAGCTTTGTCATTGTGACTGACTGTGCAGAGACATTTCTCATCAAAGAGTCCTGTACTCTGACAAATTTCTTAATGCCTGTATAGTTAAATAAGGTCATATGACCACCATGGTCAATGAGCTGTGACAAGAAGTAGAAGCTGTGTGAGTTGCTTTTAGGCCAAAGCATTTATTAAGAGGTAGGTGACTCTCCAGTTCTCTTGTGGTCAGCTGGAATCCAAGTAGTGTAGATGGGGCAGCTCCAAGTGAAATTTCATTGGGCCTCCAAGTCACCACTTTGAAGGGCGCTGCCTTGAATTATCTCTATACTATGCCAGTTGTGTCATGTGTTAATCCGTTGTGAGATCATAGTTGTTGGTTTTTTAGCATAGCTTTCCAATGCTGACTAATATTAGAAAGCTAATATCTGACATTCTATTGCAATTGTCAGATGAAAATCCTAAGCACATTGACTTTTTTCTGGGAAAAGTTCTTCAATTTTGACTTGGTTCTTCAATGCCTTAGCTTATAAACTAAATAGTGATTTAACCTTAATAACTTCTATTCCCTGTGTTTGCTACATTTTAAACTTATGGGCCAATATTTTAGCTGGACAAAGAACATGTGCTAGATTGGAGTAGCCTAGGCGATTATTATTCTTGCTTTACTCTGGTGTTGCTAAAGTCTTACTAAGTAGGACCTTTGAAGTTTGAAATGAACCTGTTGAAGGAAAAAGTAATGTCAGACAGGCAGTCACCACCTAGGAGGCTGGAGCTGATAAGCTCTCTGATGACTCCTATTTTATTGGACCATGTGATTGTGATGATAATATGAGTATAATAAACTAACATGTAAGGATTAACAGGTACTAATCATTGGCCTAAATCTTTTCTATATGTTCTAAGATATAATACATATGATATTTATATATTATTATTATAGTCTATATCTTAACTAATTTAATTTATAATTAAAGATTTTTCTCCAATTTCTGCCTATCTTACTTCTAGTCATGTAAATACCACCTAATATACTACTTTCTGTCATGCTTTGGTGGCCTAGCAGATAAGACCACTGGACACAGTCCACATGTATCCCAAGAACCCAGCTTCAAGACCCGGGTCTGTAGGGAACAACCAAAATGAACAATTAAATAAAATAAATAATTTTTCTTCTTCCTCTCTCTTTCTGCCTGCCTGTCTGCTCGCCTTCATTCCTGCCTGCATCGTTCCTTAACCAAAACAAAATATCACTATTTTGTGAAACCTTTTCCAACTCCCCCTGAAAAAATGGTTGCTCCTTCTCAGATTCCTTATCACTTGGTATTATAATTTTTAAAGCTCTTAGAACATTATTGTAGTTATTTGTTGATATGTCTGAATCATCATATACTACACAAGGGTTGTTTCATACTCAATTTCATATTCTTATTTTCTGAATGATTGAACATTTCTGAATGATGAATGACTGAAAAAAGTAAATGAACAAATGAATGTAAGTTTATTTGTATTTCTTATGATCAAGATGGAGCTAATAAATAAGAAATTGGGCAACATTTTCATAGTTAAAGCTTAAAAGATGAACGATACGTTATATCTTTAAGCTAGTCCTGAAAATGTATTAAAATAGTTTCAGGCTTCTTCAAAGCAACTTTTAATCAGATGTCTTCTTTGTTCTGGTTACTCAGATGTGACCCCAGGGAGGATAAAGTGATATAAGATCATTAAAAATCATTTTGTTCCTAGAATACTATTTCAGATCCTTGGGGACATGTGTAGAAAATGGTCCTGGGCTCTCAGCAAGGGTCTAAGGGCATAATGGAGTAGTTCCTATATGGAGACATTGGGCCACTTAAGTACTTACAAGTAAAATGGCAGAGGCTTAAAATGCAATAGCAAAACAAAAGTGCTCACTGATGCTTCACTAGGATTAATAGTTGACATTGTTATTATTTATTATTTAAATAGAGAGAAACAATGCAACTGAAAGTTTTCTACAAAAGTTAAAGCACTCTGATAAATAAGTCCATGGGAACTTTGGCATAATTTTGTTGCAACAGGTTAAATTCAAGTTCATTTATGGATACTCAGACTTTTAGGCAAAACTAATATCTCAGACAACTCTTGAACATTTTTTATTATGTTAACTTGAACAACATTAAATTTTTTGTGACCCTAAGATTTAAAAGGGAAATAAAAAACAAATTTTATTGCTATACTTAGTGGTATTAATAATAACAGATAAACCCAATACTTAACCTGTGCACTGCACAGACCCTTTATGGGTGGACTGTGCCTTCCTTCCTTCCTTCCTTCTATCCTTCCTTCCTTCCTTCCTTCCTTCCTTCCTTCCTTCCTTCCTTCCTTCCTTCCTTCCCTCCTTCCTTCCTTCCTTCCGTCCTTCCTTCATTTCTTCCTTCCTCCTTCCCTTTCCTTCCTTTCCTTCTGGAAAGGTGGAGGCAGGAATGAAGATGAATAGGCAGGCTTACAGAAAGAGAGAGGAGGAAAAAGCACTTTTCTTTTATTTCTTTTATTGTGTTATTCATCT
Organism: Solenodon paradoxus; assembly: GCA_004363575.1. NCBI lineage: Eukaryota > Metazoa > Chordata > Mammalia > Eulipotyphla > Solenodontidae > Solenodon > Solenodon paradoxus. The sequence continues at coordinate 264,955 of RJWH01000321.1, read as the reverse complement.
TGGTTGTTCTTGCTCGCCCTGGAATGTTGTGGACTATGCCCAACTACTACTCCACCAAGGCACGACAATGCTAGGACAAATTTAAACACTTTTTCCACCAAAGAATCTTATCCTCTCTGATTTACTATGGTTGGTCAGGAAACTGGAAAGCACACACCTGTTTCTGAGAATCCTGTACAACCTACAACTCCAATGTGGCTTGTGGCTTATGCTTGGTAAATAGGACTTTATATAAACTACCCACTTTCCTACTATTCAAAGGGGGAGTGTGGATATCATTGCCCAGAGGTCTCACGTATCAGTTTTTTCCATGATTCTCTGTGATAATATTTTTGAGAAACTATTGCTTTTGAGAAGAACATTAGGTATAATGAGCATCTTGAACCCATTTTTGTGACTGTTTTCATCGTGTAAGTGGTTGAATCATATATTTTTAAAATAGCTCTTAGGTGTTTATAAATAACTGTAATTATAGAGACTTCATCTTGTGCTATATGTAAGTAATTAGGGAATTCTAAAACTATGCAATTATAAATTAGTATCACTAAAACAGATTGTTTAATAACTGAATTTTGTTATTTTACAGCAAAGTTCTTTTGTTAGTATGTTATTAGATGTATAGAAACAGTTTGTGATGTAGATAGGGTGAGTGTTTTTATTTTTACTTTATTGATGAGAAGACAGACTTTCATGAGGTTACATGACTTGATCAAAGCAGCTGAGGACTCATATTTTATGTTCTGACTTAAATCTCGTGGTTCTAGTGGTAAGGCACTTGCCCCTCCTGTCTGGTGACTCAGCTCTGTGGTCAGCCTCTGGAGGAGATGGAGGAGAATTGGAAGGAGAGAAGAGAGCTAAGTAACATTTCATAGATTATTGGAAGTTTACCCCTGGGACCTGGAAACTTCCAGTGCCAGAGGTAAAACTGACATCACAGCTTATATTGCAACTCATCTGGCTCAATAACTGAGGGTTTTAGATTCTTTCTATCTGTCTGCCTGTCTCTCTCTGAAATCTGTTTAGCTACTATGACTTGTGATTAATTCAATAAATATTTATAGTTCTCTAATCCACTGCCTGGAATATTTTTTTTTCTCCCACTGCCAACCTGACCCCGCATTCTGAAAGTTTTGGGTATACTATTATCAGTTGAGTCCTGCCTGACACCTTTGCTCACTTCATTAGCATAAATGGGAATAGAAATTACATTATTTTACACAAGCTATGGGTAAAGCTTTATGCAAGATATTTAGGATGAGCAGAAAATGAAAATACAATAAAGCATTCCTTAAGAAGTTTTCTATCTAGCAGAATACTTTCTAGGCCTAGGAATCATGTGTCAACTAATATTTTCCCTTTTTTGAACAATACTGATTTTTTAGTATTCAAAGATTTAGGGAAAAAGTGATGTAGTTACGTATTTAGTAAATAATGAGTGGCTACCCTCTGATCAGGCAACATCTCACATCACATCCTGGGGCTGCAATGCATCTTGAGACCACCTTATCTTCTGCCTTTACTCAATGGCGGCACTAATTTCAAAAGATGTAAATGTAAAAATAAATGAAACATTGTGTTAAATTAAAAACAAATGAAACATCGTGTTACACCAGATGAGGCAAAAAACAAGGGCCTCAGAAATGGAGTAACAGATTTGCAAAAGAGACCTCTAAGGAGGATGATGTCAGGGAAGCCAGGAGTGGGTGTATTTCAGTTCTTTAGTATTTATTAAATTATATATATATATATATATATATATATTTTTTTTTTTTTTAAGGAAAGCTGCAGGCAGGAATGAAGGCAAGTAGGCAAGCAGGCAGAGAGAAGCACCATTTTCTTTTTCTTATTTAGCTGTTTACATTGGCTGTTCCCCTACCAGCCCTCACCCCACACTCCTCCACCCTTGACCCACGACTCAAACCCAGAGGTACATGGTAACACTCCTTTGGGGGTGATTGACCTAACCACTACTTCAACAAGGGGTGCCAAAATTTCATTTCTTATTTCCTTCTTTTCCTTACTACTCAGTTTCCAGGAGTTACATCCTCTTCTATGTACAACTGATTCTTCCTCTAAACAATGCTTCTCAGAGACTGATGCTTCTGGTTTCGTCATCCCCAAGTTCCTTCCCTGTAGCTAGCACTATGGATTGCCGAGTTCTAACTGTGCTCAGTGTTTCCTGTTGGATTTTCTCTTTCTGGATATGATTTTGTATAAACTGTCTATAAGTCCTCTGCACCCCTTCAATATTTTCATGGCATCTCTTAGCCTCATATTCTCTATTTCCCATTCTCTGCACCCACAAACCTGCGGTGGTAGGTGAGCAGCAGGAGAGTAACTGGATTTTGGTTTATTTGTCAATTTACATGTATTTGAATATCATGTTATTCATAATGGATTATGCATGATTTTATTTGCTGTATTTGTTTATGTTGTTTTCAGTGGGTGGAGGGCAAGTGGGTAAATTCAAAATCAGCTAGTCCATTAGCTATTTAAAAACATTGTAACATCTTTGAAATAAAAATGTATCTGGCAAATGATGTAATAAGAAAGCATTCTCACATTTGAGTGCTATGTTTTTTCCTTCTGTATATAAGTTGCATTTAAAAAGTGAGGGCTTTGGAGAGTTCCTCTTGAAAGATTACTTTTACTGCTCTGGGGAAAATGGGCTGTAAGGAACAAGTAAAGAATTAGCTAAAATGGTTCACAAACTTCCATAGCAACCTGGGTGGGATAAGATAGTGGGTTGCTGTGTCAGGGAGGAGCAGAGAGATGTGGATGGGGAACAATTTTTGGGAGGAAGGTGTGGTAAAGTAAATAGGATTTACCAGTAGGGAGGAAAGGAAAGAAAAGATTAAACATGATTTTCGAGTTCTTGAATTTGAGCACTTAATGCCAGTTGGTAAGCTAGGGAATCCTGTGCCCGTGAAGATTAGCAAAGCAACAGGTTTGGGAGAGAAAATTAGGAGTTCTGTTTTGTATATGTGGACATGGCTTATCTGGGAGCATTTAGATGGAGTGGTCAAGGAGGCTGTGGTCTGTGGGAGTTTGGAGCTCAAACTTGAATTGAAGATACAATTTCTGCACCCTCACTATACAGCTGAAGGAAAGGATAAAAGAGTCTAGAGAATGTGTGGTGAGAGCTAGGATGGAGGAAAGAATTCTGAGGTGCTACAGTTAAAGACACTGGGATCGAGGTTGGGAACTGCAAAGTGTCCTGAGAAGGTCAAGTGAGAAAGTGGGAATGGGGGATACCTTTTATAGAAAACTCTAGAAGGAAGTAAGCTGCAGTATAATGGTATCAAATGCTTACTTAAAAAGTAGTATTTTAGATTTTTGAAATAGATAAAACTAATACATCCATCCTGGGTTCCTTTAAATCTGTGGTTTATTGAAATACAACCTCTATTGGCTACCTATATATATGCATATATATACATATACATATACATATATATATTCATGAACTAAAGTACAAAACTAAAATGCACTCCTAACAGTGAAGCACCATTAATGTGCATGACATTTAATTCCAGATGGCTCTCTCTTTTGCCAATTTCATGTGGAAATCAGCAGCTTGTCTGGAAGAATGCCTAAATACCCTTCCCAGGTTAACGTTCTTCTCCCATAATAACACACTCATGTGTTTTTCTCTAAGAAGAAAGCTGCATTTTAAGGCTAGAATCACTCTAGACAAAAGTATAATTAATCTTTTCTAAAAAAAATTCCCATTCTAACAAAAGTATTAGATTTCATTATCTGGAAGCTGATAACCCCATTCATGGAGAACAAGAATTTATTGTTACTAGGTTTTTGGTTGCTACTATTTCCAGTATTTTCTTTTTGAATAATTATGAGTCATGGAGGAAATGATGCCAACTCTTCCACAAGTGGCAGATCATGTGGAAAAATACTTTCGCTGTCGGTTACTCGCGGTCTTGCACACAGGGGGCGCTGTTGCTGTCTTAACCTTGACCTCAGGAAATGCAGTTGCAGATTTCACCCTCAACTTGAGAAACCCCTTGGCGGGATTTCTGTGGTAAATATGATGACGTGGAGAGCTGTCAAAAGAGAATAGGTGGGCGCACAGGGTGGAGAGAAAAGCAATCATAGTGCTCGGAGACAAATGTTTCTGTCCAGTCTCCCCAGAGACCTGCTGCTGGCCCTCCTCAATGCCTCACTCTTCTGTGAGGAAAGGGTCCATGAGTGTAAAAGCTCCATCTGCTCTTGGTTGTCTGAGGAAAGTCTTTCCTTCGCATGCACCTGCTCCTTTGTGGTAAACAGTATTACTCCCCTGAAGGGTTGAGGAGACTGAGGCAGAGCCTACAGGGCCTTGGTGAGGGTGGGTCTGTGAGGTTAAAATGGAAGCATCGAGGTCTGGGAGTTTGCTGGATGCGGGTGGACACGCCAAGTCTGGAAGCGTCTTGGAAAGTTTGGGTTCAAATATGTGGAAAGAGAGTAAATTTTAGATCAAAGATGGGCAATGAAGGTAACTGCATGAAGTTCAGTGTTCAGAAGGAAGATACAGGATAAGCAAAGCAGGATGAAGACCAAAGCCATTTCTTAATTACCAACGTTAACTGTTGCCCCCACCCCTTTTTTGTGGATGATATCTTCTTGGAGTGATACTCCTTGGAGTTACTAATTCTCCTTAAAATGAATAAGTTTAATAAAATAGCTTATTAAACTTAATAAATAACTTTTAAGCAATAACGTGTGTGTGTGTGTGTGTGTGTGTGTGTGTGTGTGTGTGTGTGTGTGTGTGTGTGCGTGTACCCACTTGTAGATCTGGATGCCTGTGGGGGATTCTTTCAGGCTTCCGGTGTGAGATGCCAGAAGGAACTCTCTCTGCAACAAATAATGTCAGGATTTGTATAATACCCTTACCCTTCCCTTCCTTCTCTGGGCAGTATGATCAGTTTGGACAAGCTGTGAAGCAAAGCATCAGGGACTTGGGATAGTAGCGGAACCACCGTTCTGATCAAAGGAGCTTTCTGCTGCTGAGGAAGCCCTAGGAAACCAACGTGAGAGGCCCCAGCAGCAGTGAGACTACAAAGCACTAGATGAGGTAGCACAGAGCATTGGAATTCACATTATCACTTTGCTAAAGGTGGGGTTTGGGGAAGGAAATTCAGTCAATCAAGTTAGCTGACTTATCTGTATTTGGCTATCAGGAGAGAACATGTTTTGTTTAATTTACCGAAAGAGAAGAAAATCACCTATCAGCTTCTCTCAGTTCTTTGCCTAAGAAATTCATTAACCAATGGTACTTGATGAGCAGCCCAGAGCCTAAGCAGAGACTGACTTCAAAGACCTTGTACCACTGACAGGTTGGGCTCAAAGGCAAAAGGAGTGTGGGGGTAGGGGGTAAGGATTTCTGAAGAGAATTTCTAAGAAAGGAAGATAATAGGAAACGGTGGGGGGGCGCAGGATCAAATATAAGTGCCCAGTAGGGAACACTGGGAAGTTGTGTTCTTATCCTAGCACCTTCCCCTCCCTTGGTTTTTGAAAGTATTTGCCATCAAATTTCATTCAATTCTACTGGGAATTATGGAAAATAAAAATTAGTTGTATAGAGCTCAGATTTTAACTTTTTTGCTTCAACATTCTTATGACCTGTATTTACAAGTTAGATCTTTGAGAATAGTTTTGGAAGAAACACATGTTGATTTTTTAAGAGGTGTGTGTGTATGTGTGTATGTGTGTGTGCGTGTATCTCAAAATGATACTTAGGTATTATTCTTAGCATCTTCTAAGTGAATGTTGCTTCCCCGTATTTATTATTGTTTGCTTGCATTTTTCTGTATCTTTAGTAAGTGCAAAGTTCATATTTTCCAAAGCAAATGAAAATTAGGCTGTTAGAAATTGTTTATTAAAGTAATTTTTGTAGAAAAGGAAGTGATGATATCTTTAGTTCCTTCTTTCCTCCTGTCTTTTTTGATTATTGATGCCATTGCTTGAGTTTTAAGTTTTCACCCCACCCTGTTAATTAGAGGCCAAGCCCAAAGGACATATTGTTGACTATTTAAAGTTTGCTATGCCCAAAGGTGTATTAAAGCTAAGACACTAATGATAAGTCTAGAAAACATCCACATTTTATTCCTCTCATTCTCTCCTAACATTTTGTTTGAAAATTGGCTTTCTAGTGAATATAAAATTTATCTATGGGCGACCACTGGCCCCTGCTCAGGTCTTTGAACTTGATTAAATCTGAGGAATCCTAGTTCATAGCTGTGATTTGGGGCCTGCTGTTTTCTTTTGTTCAGATTGTAGTGCTTGGGAAACAATACATAGAGTATTTGTCAGATGTACACATATATGTATGTGTATATATGTGTATATATTTATTTTTAAGTTAGTTTAGTTGAAGGACCATTGTATCATAGCATTATATTGGTTTGAGTTGTGCACTATTGTCAGTTATATCTGCATTTGATACTTAAAATTGACCACCACCAGTTTAATTGTTCCTTCATTATATAATTGACCCCTTTTACTCAATTTGCCCACACTCTCCCCTTTGGCTTTTTGTAGCCAGTAATTTGATTTTCTAAAATCAAAATCTACTTTTGTTTGAGTTGGTTCATTTGTTTGCTTGGTTTCTCTATATACCGCATGTGAGTGAAATTGTATGATGTTGGCTCCGTATACAGAGGGGGAACATGGCCGTTGATGAAGCTTCTGGGCTCTACTGTTCATTGGGTTCATGCAGATAGTTAGCTTTTCTTTAAATTCCACCAGATCCAGAGTTTAGTTTGGATTTTCATAGCAAAAAGAGAGACACCAGACAGAGAATGCTTATCTTTTAATGTTTGCATCTGTTTTGTCTCTTTGTATTCACAAACTTCATATTAAAAGCCTCTGAGAGTAAATTCTCCATAAATCCTTCATTAAATGATATGGTGAGATGAGTTTTAGCCAATTAAAATGCTGTTTTGTGTAAAAAAAGAGAAGCGTTCAATGCCATTTTGATGCATAGAATTCTTTTTACTTGTGAAATTAATTGTTATGATTCTACTGCAAATGTAATAGAATGCAAAAAAAAAATCTTCCATGGAGTGTGCAGCTTATGAAATTTGAGTTGGAAACAGGTTATATGAATGGGACAACTATACTCTATGCAGTCATGAATGTCTTACAGCAACATGGTATCTAAGTCTAATATTAATTTTTATTAGTTATCCTTCACACTATGCTTGAGAAGTAGCTTGCATTATTATTTCTTATACTTTAAATGTTAAGACTCTAGTTTATCAAGTTTACCAGGGTTAATAGAGCAAGGAAAAAAAAAAAGATGTAGTTTTGAATATAAATATGTAACCAAATAAATAAATAAGTGAAAATGTGAGTGAATGAATAAAAAACATAGAAACTGTGAGAATGATATCTTTATATTAATTCTCTCAGTGATCCAAGTCTCATACTTCGAATGGGAAAGGAGCAAAACGGATCTTTGAACTTAATGAAGAATACTATATATTTTTTCTTAAGCCTCAATAAGACAATATCATGTCTAGCTCCACTAGGTGGTTTAAAAACAATGCTTTTTTAAAGTATTTTCTGTTACTTATATAATAGGCTTCAACTAAATGAATATTAAATTCATAGTCAGGAGATTTGGGCTTGAATCCCAAATTTGCCACACTATTAGCGTGACTATTAGTAAGATATCTCATTTTTCTAAGACTCAGTTTTCTCACTTATAAAACAAGAGGTAATAGTTCTCTCATAAGAATGATTTTGAAGACCAAACCTGATAACATTTATTAAAGTATATTAGAACTGCAAAGAGCTGTAAAAAAATAGGAGAACTTGTCAGGTGTTGGAGCCATCACTTTTTTACACAGACAAAACATGAAGATGCTATTGTTTGGGTAATAAGTCTATTAGGTTACTATTATCACAAATTTGAAAGCAATCAAAACCCGGTAATGAGTGCTACTATATTTATTCTGTGTCTTTTCTCTTAATAACTTACTAAACTTATCTAAGCAAATGATTAAAAGGCAAATTAATAGTTATATGCAAATCATAATTAAAATACACAAATCATAATTACATATATTAGTCTACAATTTTGAATTCAATTCTCCTTGAGGTTAAAATTCAGCAAAGGGAATCCTTTGTGAAATTATAAGAGTGAAAAACAAGTACCCTCAGTATTTACATGCTACTGCAACAGAGCTTTGAAATCCTGATGCGGAGTCTAAAAAAGATAATGTCTGGGGAAGAGGCAATAAATGTGACCAGACAGCATCTTATTGGGGGATCCCTATGTCCGCACTCACATTCTTACCTGTGTAAATATCTGAGATGCTCAGTCATGTAGGAGAATCTGGGGAGTGAAAAGCCCCACTGGTCCATCTAGTTAAGTCAGTTCTTGCTACTTCTAAGTGACATAAAACTAAAATGGTAACAATTAAAAAAAATTAAGCCAGGAATGAATTAATGAAGGGGTGAAACCTCAATTCCCTCTGAGTCCACTGGAGAACTCACGATTCAGCTATGCTTTCTCAGTCAAGTGGAAACCACTGAACACACCCTTCATCAAATTACCTTGAGACTTGGTCCCCTGATTCCAAGTTTCATACACCACCACTCCTCTTTAGTTTCAATAAACAAATGCTTTTAGAGCACTGGCTAGGAGGGGAGAGATGGCCTGCTTTCAAACCCAAAGGGACACTTCTCCTGCCTGTGGAGTGAACTGGGTTAGGGTGAGGAAAGGAAAGCCCCGTTCATAGTCCCGGGGATCTGGCTCACAAACACTGAGACCATTGTCTTTAGAGGAAACAAAAGGGGTTGTTGAAAAACAAAGCTTTAATATAAAGCCAAAAAACTGTGCTTGTCATTTTGTGTTTATTTGGCATTTGAGTATGGTAGTCATTCTCAGTTCTTGCCACTGTTTATATTTAAACGAAGGCCCATAACCTTTGGAATTGGGAGCCAGCTTTCAATATCTGACTCTTGAAAAAAAGGAAAACCAAAAACCCTCTATCATTTCTACTCAGATGTACTTTGACTGCCCGTCTGAACCTTGGGGGCTGGTGAGTGACAGTTCAGCGGGCCCCTTCACACCAGAGCCTGCAAACCTCTGGGCAGCTCTTTCCTAATGAGACACACATTTGTCTTTATTGGAAGGAGGGGGACAACGTATTCCTTTGTCATTAGGTCAGATTTTCCTGTTTCTTATATTTATTTTTTGGTTCTAGTGGGGCAGTTACTGTCAAACAGCAGGAGAAGGGGGCGTGTTATCCTTGTAGAGTATGTTTCAGTTTCTTGGTTAACAACAGTTCCTCAGAGCCTCTGGTTTGGGGAAGCAAAGCTAACCTAACCTTCCAGGTTAGAGGAAACTGCTGCAATTATGTAACCTTTACCCTCTCCGCTCAATTGAATGAATTAGAAAGGAGGGTGGTGGATTGGGGCCAGTCACTTGGCAAGGGTCACTGCATGCTAATTAGTGTCTGCAAGGCACACCCATTTTTTCTGCTGGTCTCTTTAAGGAACGTCACTCATTGAAATGAACCCATGCTCTTGACTTCTTAGAAGAGATGAAGGGACTTGACAGTTCAATCTATGAACATGAAAGTTAATATTACCTCCTAGAACTGATGTGCCTGATGAAAATGTCTTTATTCTTGGTGAAATATTTTTTTCATAATGCTTTTCATTCAGATTACCATAGATTACCAGATAGCTATATTTACATTTCATTATATTAATTTGTTTAATTATCATGGTGAACCTGAAGAAAACTTAAAATAGGCACCATTACACTGAATGGGAAGTTTGTCGAAAATGAGAATTGATTTGTTTAGGGTTAAATAAGTTAGTCTATTACTCAAATCTTTTGATTCCTAGAGTCACATTATTTTTCTTCTCTCTCTCTTTTTTTTAGAGGAAACATACAGGAAGGAATGAAGGCAGGCAGGCAGACAGGCAGGAAGAGAGAGAAGGAAGAAGCATTTAAAATTTTATTTCTATTTCAGTTGTTCACACTGGTTGTTTAACCCCTCCACCGGGGACTCGAACCCAAGGGTATGTGGCCTGCATCTTTCAGAGATGACTGACCTAACCGTTGCTCTAAGGTGTGCTGAGACATATTTTTTTTCAGTGTATCATCTGACTTCATGAAATGTTGTAAAATAGACATTCATGATTCAACAACAGATATAATGCAATGATTATATGTTATCCAGTGAAAAATCTCTTAAGATACATCCTTAACTCACCTATTTCTCAGCTGGAAAAAGAATAAATGCTGACAGACTCCTTACCATTTCCTGTGGGTCAGAGCAATGATACATTGTGCATTCCTCTCTGTTTTCCTAAGAACCCAAGACCCACTTTTGGTGGCCATGAAAATTGATTTTCACTTGACTTCAGTGTAAATTGTCAGTTAATTCTGGTTTGAATTAATTTAGGGTAAAGTGTCTCAACTTTAAAAGAGTCACATTTCCTTAAACCATTGTTTTGTAGGTTACAACCAAATCCCAAAGTTGTCTTCTTTTATCCGTATGAAAACAATGAAGAGTAGGAATTATTTCAATTAGAAGTTGTTGCTGTAACTCAGCAATAAAAAACAAATACCCACTCTAAAGAGGGGCAGATGGCATACTTAATGGCTTGCGTGTTAAGTTTGCGACTCCACTGAGGTCCATGTAAAGACTAAGGACCCAAGTTCATGACCTGGGGTGGGGGATAACGACCAACATGAACAAGTGGATGGATTAGTGGTGCTTCTTGCTCTTCTCTCCTCCTCTCTGCCTGTCTGCTTGCCTTCATTCCTGCCTACTTCCTTCTTCTAAATAAAAAAAGTGGAGGGAAAAGATCTGAATAGATTCTTCCCCAAAGAAGACATATAGATGGCCAACAGGCACATAAAATAATGTTCACCATGGGGAAATGCAAGTCAAAGCCACAATGAGATATCACCTCACACCCATGAGAATAGCCTATATAATAAAGACTAGAAACAATTGTTGTCAAGGGTATTGAAAAAAGGGGAACACTTGTGCACTATTGATAGGAATGTAAATTGGTATAGCCACTTTGGAAAACAGTACAGAAATTCCTCAAAAAAATAAATATAAGACTATCATATGAGCCATCAATTTCACTTTAGGGCATCTATCTGAAGAATGTGAAAACACTGTTTCAAAGATATGCACCTCTATGTTTATTGCAGCACTAATTGCAATAGCCAAGAAATGGAAACAACCTGAGTGTCTGTCAGTAGATGAGTAGACACATGGATAAAGAAGATGTGAGATACGCACACACACACACACACACACACACACACAAACACATATACGCACATTTACACACATACAATGGAATACTACTCTGCTATAAAAAGATGAAATCTTGCCATTTTCAGTAACATGAATGGAACTAGAGGAGATTATGCTTAGTAAAATTAGTCAGAGGGTAAAAGATAAATACTGGATAATTTCACTCATGTGGAATATAAAGAAACAAAGCAAACAAACAGACAAATTAGAACGAAAACTAACCCTTGACTCTTACAACAGGACTGTGATACTGGAGGAGAAGTGGGTCGTGGGATGGGAGACAAGGGTAATGAAGGGTCCATGGACCATGTGGAGGACTAATGGAAATTTGGTGGTGAGGTGGTGATGAAGAGTAAACCTGAATATTTAAAACTTATTTAATATTGTAAATTACTATTACCTCAATTAAAACAAATGATTGGTTTAGTTTCTGGTCTAGGTAATCCATTCAAAATCCTTTCTTGATCAGATTTCTGAAGATACAATGAAAGCTGATGAATGGAAAGTAGCTATAGGATCCTGTGAAATCCCAATTAGCATGCTAGATATCTGAAGTATAACTATTCTGTGAGGAATGTATACTTCTCTTGATCATAAAGAAAGGATCTGGTGACTCCTTATACATCAAGGGAATTAGTTATCCAGTGAATATTTGTTGATGGTAAATGGCATGACTGGACATCTCTCTTTGGAAATTTATTTCCCCCCTTTTTACAAATGGACATTTTGTGGAATCGTGAATGTAAATATTTGAGACTGTAAAACTTGAGTTCTGAGCATTTCCTGCTTCCAAACTTTTGTTTATTTTCCAGTGGGAATGTACAGTAATCTATTTCGAACTCTGGCTTACATGGCTGTAGACAAGGCTCCCCTGGAGGTAGGAATGCCAGGGCAAGAATTAACCAGATTGTAATCTTTGTGTCTGGCAGTCTGACATCACTTGTAAACTCTGCCAAAATTCCTTGAGAAGCAGATGTTCCTAGAGGGAGAATGGTAATTATTTATCCTCTTAAATTTGTTCAGTAAATGCTGATTCGTGGGAAACACAAGGACTTAAGTTATGGTTATAGACAATTCACTAGGAATGCACCTTTTCAGAGAGAATAAACATGATTATTACTAAACATTTTCTCCCTCTCTCTCAGCACTGCTCATGTTTTAATTCAGATTTTCACACCTACTTAGAGCCTGGGAGAAATTGTCATATACTTGTTTATCCCCTCCTTGGGGCAATAACTCCCATGTTAGTCTGTGAGTGAGTAATTTATAGTCCTCTTTAAGGAACTGCTTAAATATCTTATCCAGAAAATCCTGGGAACTTTTTAATGTAATTTCTGGTGTGTTCTGTAGTTTTTCTGGATCTTCAGAATTTGCTTATTATGTATGTCAAACCTGGAATTATTTAGAGAATTAAAAAATACATATGTCAGAATAAATTTCCTCCAGAAATTGCAGAATAGAGTTACTCTGTGTCATAAATCTATCCCTCCATATGTTAGTAGCTATTTTAGAAATATCAAGGGGGGACTTTTTTGTTTAATTAAGAACACTAGCCTTTATAGCATGTATATTATTCAATAAATGAAAAAATCTCTGCGAGCAAGATGGTATGTTCCTTAAGTAGAATTCCAGCTTACATGTTTCTTCCCAGAGTCTGTTCCTACTGAGATTACAGTGGATGAGAATGGGCCGTGGACACAACAATGAAATGGGGCAAATAGCACTGACTCTTTTCACTCTCTGTCTGAACACAAGCCTATAGAATTTAATTCTGCTTTGAAATGAACTGAATCATATTCTATCTTCAAAGAAATGGGAGGTCAAGTTGACAACCACTCAAAATTTCTGGGATGGCCTCAAGAAAACATTGATCCTCATAGTCAGTCTCTGTCTTATTTACTTATTTATTTTGCACACTATTAATTATGCTGCAATTCAACCTGACTTTTGTGGAATCTTTAGCATCTCGATGTGTCAGCAATTCTAACCTATAGCTTATCTCATTAAAAAAACAAAACAAAACAAATATCCAAGTGAACTTGCAGGTGTTCTCATTTTAGATGCTCTGAAGTGAATTCTGCAGCTAATATCATCCTGACAGGACATCAGAAATAGTCCTTCTAAAAACTGAGATTTTTGTAAAAAAGAAGATGTTCATGGCAGAGTAAGCATTTTATGTTGTTAAATGTTCCCTTCTAAAGTAGCATCTTTCTCGCTTTCTGCATCAGAAAGCTTCTGAGACTTGCTGCTTGTTTGGGTGCTTGAGTGTCTCTTGATTTCTTGGGTGAACAATGACTCAGATTTGCCCTGGACTGAGGGATTTCTCAGGACTCCAGGGTTTTCAGGGCTGAAACTGGTTCAGATAAAACTGCTGAATTATTTTCAGAATAAAGCCATGGCTCTCTTGTCATGATGTTTTTTGCAGCATAGAGGTCAGAATACTAATCAGTATCTCCACTTTCCAGAGTAAGCATTACTTCCACCTTATTCTGGTGCCCATGGGTGGCCTCCCCACTGTTAGTGTTGACCAGATGACAGTCCAGAGCTTGAATTTCCATTTAAAATCATGGTTGCAACTACTGATATATATAATATTGTATTATATATAATAAATTATATATAATAAATATGCATATTTATATATATTAAACTATGTATATTATATTTTTTAAGGAAAGGTGTAGTCAGGAGTGAGGTTGAACAGAGATAGGCAGGCAGGAAGAGAGAGGAGGAAGAAGCACTTTATTTTATTTAGTTGTTCATTTTGGTTTTCATCATGGCCCCTGGTCTTGAACCTGCATCCATGGGATATACGATCTGCACTCTCTGTGGAAGGCAACTGTCCTATTCCCTGCACCTCCAGAGCATGCCACAGCTACTGATATTTATAAGAGCAGCTTGAGGAATGGTGTGACCTTAGTTGTTTCTTCATTTCTTCTATATTTATTCCTCAACTAATTTGCACCAGGCGTTGGATTAGGTGATGTTTCACATGAGGGCGGATCATGTGCACTACGGCCTTAGAGTCTGGTAAGGCAAAGAAGAAAACAGTGATGACTTACAAAGTGTGTCCCTTCATAAGGCCAGGCCAGGTCAGGACAAAACTATAGTCTTGGGATAAATCTTGTTAACTTTACACTTACCATTGCTAACTTGCAATTTGGAATTATACTAAGCTGTCATTTGAAGAATGACTGTGGTTTTAGGAAAAAAAAATCAAAGACTGTCCCTTATGCCTCTCAGTGTTTGTAATGGAGATCTGCACAGTCTCTGCTGAACACATATACTTGTTCGTGGACAGTACAAGTCAGGAAGCTAAGCAAAATGTTACATGAAGTTTTCAGTGTCTTTTCCTAGCCTTGGGCTAGGTTTACTGTTAAAAATCTTGCTCCGTTTATTAGCCTGTTGAAATATTTGAATCTCTCTTCATCAAGGAGGCTCCTTGGGTCTCTCTGAAATAGATGGGAACTATTTCTTATACATTAACCCTCCCTTCCTGAACAGCGTTTTTCTTAAAGATCACAAAGGATTCTGTTTTTCAGAGGACCTTGGCTCCCACATTGGCTTTGAACCAGGGAAAAGTATCTTGCCCTAAACTTCTCCTGTGTTCTACAGTCAGACCTGCTCTACTACTCCTGACATTTACCGACTTAGGGGAAAGTTTTGGGGAGCTGATGGTCTTGGTGTGCATCATAGGCTTATTTCAGGGGCTGATTCTTAGAAAAAAAAATGCTACTGACAATCTCTTTTCACCTCATTCTAGCCTCTTGGTTCTCTTTTACTAGCTCAGATAACGTTTAAAACAAAACAAAAAATCCCCCGTGATTAGCATGTGTTGCTTGGGCAACCAGAAGGCAGTAGCAAGAATTAAAACAAAGCCAAGGAACTGGGCACAGCTCTGCAGACACATCTCAGTCTTGGCTGCTGCTACATCAAATGGGGGTGAACTGAATGAAGTCCACTTAGGCCTGCATTGAGGAAGAACCCTATTTTCTGAAACTCCTCTGGGAGGCAAGCAATCTTCTTGTAATTGAGAAATTCCTTCTGTTTCTTGTTTGATGGCATGTCCAGGTCTTCTTCCCCTCTCCACCCTGCTTGCAGATTTTTTTTTTAAAATATGATAAAGACAACTCCTATGGTTATAGTTCTGGTTGACTGAGCACTTCTGATGCGGGGATTGTGAGGATAAATACAAATAAAACAGGTTTTTTTGAAAGCTGTAAAGAATGACACAAATGTTTTTTCCCCAGTATCTGCAATTTGGAAGGAAAGAACTCAAAAAATGCGAGAGGGAAGAAGAGCAACAGGAAGAGAAGAAAGGAGAGAGGGGATAGGAATTTTGACTTTGAGATGCTTATCCATCTGTGGCAGATGCAAAAAGAGTGATCTGAAATGGTCCTGGAAAAAAGGGGACTTCGCTCATGCAGTTAAGGTTGCCCTGGCTGAGAATTCTATTTACTAGTCAAGTTTGTTTGGAATGGTTCTATAAATTGTAATTGTTCTTCAAGAGACATTTATTATGTTACTGTTAAGAAAATAAACAGAGAAGGGCCATATCTGTTATGTGTTTCTACAGGGTCAAATACATGTAAATGTTATATCAATGAGAAGAGTAATTCAACCTCATGAATACTCATCTCCTGTTTAAGTTAAAATCACGGAGTAATTTTAAAAATTCTATTGCTTAAAAATAACTTAATATTTTAAAGTGGCCCCCACCCTATTTTCAGTTTTTCTTGGTCAGAATGGATTGTCTATTTTTATTGTTTCTGATTCTCCTTCCCTTTTCCCTGAAATTCCCTCCAGCCTGGGTTTTATTGTTCCACTACTTCACTGAAAAGCTCCAGGCCTGATCTATGAGCTCCCCATTATGGAGAATGAAAAGTTATTTCTCCCCATTTACCATGGATTTGTACACTTGCTTATTATCAAGTTATTGTACCCGTCTCAATACATAAGCTGTTCTCGTGTTGTCTGCGTGGATTGTCGTCCTTGATTCGAGCTGACCTGTGAGGGAGTGTGAGATGGAAATCAAAGTCAGCTCTGCAGATTCACTCGCTCCCAACACCTTTCCTAGCACCCTGAGAGGAAAAATGAGCATGGCTCTCCACTCAGTTTTCCTCAGAATTTTATTGAGAAGATAAGAAAAAGCAAAGAGACTCTTTGTGGTTAGTTAATTCGACGGGCAGGCAATGATTCAATTCCTTGTTTCTTTCTTATCTGGCTTATCAGCTGCATTCAAATATAATTGATTGTGCCTTCCACCTTGAAACAATTTCATCATTTGACTTCCAGGACACTATAGCTCTTGATCTTTCTACCTTTCTATCTATTCTTTCTCAGTCTCTTATTCTTTCTCATCTCTCTGCTGATGACCTCAGGATTTATAGCTTCAGCCTAGTCTCCTGTCCTGAATTCCCTAGGCCTGGGTTTCTAACACACTACCCCTTCTTTTCATCTGGATGTCTAATAGGCACCTCAAATATATTAGGTAAAGATCTGAGCTGCTGAAATTCTCCCTATCCAAAGTTTGGTAGCTGTTTTCTTTTATTTTGCTATTATAGGTAAGTCTGCAGGCGCATCCTTGCATGTCTCTCTCTGGGGTTTAAAGTGAGGGTGTGTGCTTCACTGCAGTGTCGCAGTCCCAGTGTAGTTCATGATATCAGAGTCTCGGATGGCAAGATTCTAGGTTCCCAAGGTGCCTCAAGAACCTCTTCCTGGGCGTCTCAGCAGCTGATGTACACTGCTGGAATGATGACTCTGAAATGTTGCCAGCTTTTCCTCACCTAACCTGGCCCTATCCCGACTTTGAAAATCTGCCCCTTTGGGGCAACAAGGTCATAAAGTCTTACTCTTGGCGGTGCTTTGTACTGTTGTGACAGAGATCTCATCTCTTGGAGATAAAGCTTCTTATTTGACTCAACTCTTAAATCCACCTGCTCCTAGTACTTCTGGCACAGCTTTAATTGCTTCAGTGTTACCTGAACATCTCAAGTCAACTCCTTTTCCGTCATGTTCATGTCCTTAAATTTGAGTGTCTTTATTATGTATAGCAATCCTCAAAGGTCAGGGGTGGATTTTGGTACCTGATTTCCAAGTAAAAAGCTCACCAGAATTCACACATTTAAAACAACCTCATAGCGTGGTCCTCAAACCAGTATCAGCATCACCTGAGAATTTGTTTGAGAGGAAGTTCTCGGGCTCTATCCAGACTTACTAAATCAAAAGTCTACAAGTTCTAGGAACACTTCACTCTCCTAGCTTCACAAAGGAACAAACATTGCTAGCTTGACATTCCATGCCTCTAAGATCCAACTGAACCTAATCCTGGAGGCTAGGATTAAAACTGTACTCTACGTCAGTGTTTTTCAAACTTTAAGGTGCGCATGAGTCTCCCGTGGATGTTGATAAATGCCAATTACGTTTAGTAGGTCAGATTTGGAGCTTCTGCATCTGTAGCTAGCTCCCAGGGGATGCTCATGCTTTTGGTCCACTAGACCAATTTTTTTTTTTTTTTTTTAATGGAAAGTTGTAGGTAGGAATGAAGGCAAGTAGGGAAGCAATCAGGAAGAAAGAGGGGGAAAAAAGCATTTTATTTTTTATTCAATTGTTTATCTTTGTGTTCTCCCAGGCCTGGGATGTGAACCTGGGTCTTTAGAATGTTTGTAGACTGTGCTTCGGCTGGAGGCAGTTGACTACACCACTAATCCACCAAGTCATGTTCACTAGACCACATTTTGAGTAGCAAGGGAATAACAGTTCCTAAAACTTGTCAGACCACGAGGGCTTAATACCCAAAATTTATGACGAGTTCATAAAACTCAACAACGGAAAAACAAATAATCCAATAAAAAATGAGTAGAAGAACTGGAGAGCTGTCTCTCCAAAGAAGACATACAGATGGCCAATAGACATGTGAAAAAGTGCTCTTCCTTACTTGTCATCAGGGAAATGCAAATCAAAACAATGAGATATCACCTTACACCTGTGAGACTGGACATTATTTAAAAGTCTAGAAACAACAAATGTTGGGGAGAATGCAGAGAAAAGGGAACACTTGTGTACTATTGCCACAATTGCAAATTGGTGCAACTCGTATGGAGATTCCTCCAAACACTGAAAATAGAATTCCATAAGATTCCGTCTTCCCACTTCTGAGTATTTACTCAAGAGACACAAAAACACTAATTTGCAGAGATAATATGCATCCCTATGTTTATTGCACTATTATTTATAATAGCCAAGAACTGGAAACCACCTAAGTGTGCACTGACAGGTGAATGAATAAAGATGCGGTATGTATGCACAATGGAATACTTCACAGTTTTTAGAAAAGATGAAATCCTGTTATTTGAGACAACATGGATGGAAATAGAGGGGGGATGGTATTTTGATGGTGAGCAAGGTGTGATGTGATGTATCTGAGAAATGGGAAATTTACACATACGGGTTTATATTATTTTGTAAAGCAAAATTACCTTAATAAATATATGCACCCTCCATGTTCATTGCAGCATTATTTATAACAACTAAATGCTCATAGACAGATGAGTAGATAAAAAAGATATGTACATAATATATACATATATGTTTATATATGTATATATGTATAAACAAAATAGAAAACTACTCAGCTATCAAAAAGGTGAAATCCTGCCATTTTCAGCAACATGGATATACCTGGAGGGAATTATGCTTAGCAAGATAAGCCAGAAGGAGAAAGAAAGACATAGTATATTACTCATTGGTAGTGTACAGAGATACCAAGCAAACAAATGAAATAATTTAAAAAAGTAGGCTTAAAGAATGAGCTAAATTAAACAGCAATAGACTTTGAGCAAAAAAAAACCAAAATAGCAAATCAGTGGTTGTAGGAAGTGATGGGGTGGGAGGACTGGGGTTGAGGGGATTAATTGTATAGTGAAGGAAAAAGGAAATAGTAGTAAATTTAGTATATCATATATGATATAGATTTACTATCATGTATATCTTAAATCTAGTGAATGTTAGAATGTAATACTCTTTTAAAAATCAGTTTTTAACTATTAAATTAATTAAAAAACAAAACAAAATCAGTTGAAAAAAGGAAAACAACAACCAAAAAACCAAAAACAACTTATCAGACTGCAAGTATAACTTGAGGCTCTTATTAAAAGTACAGCCTCCTTGGCCTAACTTTACCTCTGCTAAGTCGGAAGTAATCACTTCCTTTGGTGACTTTTGCGATTAGATAAACTTGGGAAGTCAGAGCTAAATGTAACCCCACATAGACAAGGGGATGGGGCATTGAAATGAAGCTGAAAGAGACAAGGACAGATATCTGGGGTCATGCTCTTGTGTGTCACTTCCAAGGAGGAGTGGGACGTGTAAGTTTCTCAAGCGGTCATAGATATCAAGATTTGCCATTATTTGGTGTGCCCTGGTGGAGCAGAGGTTTGGTCAGTTTTCTTCAAAGGAGTAGACCACATACTCCTGGGTTTGAGTCTCTGACGTTGGGGGACGCAACCAGTGTGAACAACTAAATAAAAAATGAAATAAAGACGCTTCTTCCTCCTCTCTCTTCCTTCCTACCTGCCTTCTCACCTTCATTCTTGCCTGCACATTTCTTTAAAAAAAAAAAAAAAAAAGATTCGCCATTATAACTAAGGCAGAGCCTCAATTCTCCAGTCGCCTGAGTGCTTATTGTACTGTCGTGAACTCCAAATTAACCGGAGACTCTGTAAGCACAGACTTTCAGTATCATTTCAAGTCAGAGTTCCTCAAAATTCCATTCAGTAAGTGCTGGCATCACAGCCACAGATTCTGCTCTTGTTTTGTAGAGGAACTGGTTCCTTGAACAATGAAACACACAACCCCGCATTGCATGGGACTCACAGAAGTTCTTGGAGGAGAATGCAAGGGTAACTGCAGTGTCCCTTCTGGTCACTTGTAATTTGATTGCCATGGCTACTACTACATTGACCTCCAGGCCTCAAGTCTCCTCTCTCACTAACACTAGCTAAAATAAAAATCACATTTATTCATTCATGTAGCAAATAACTGTTGAGCATTAAGTATTTGCCAAGTATCTGGAGAGAGTGAAATAACACGAAATCCTTCTATCAGTGTCTGATATAAAGTAAGCCCTACCTATATTAGCTATTAGTATATTAATATTCTCAAACTCACCTCCATAGTGATTATAATAAGGCTTTCCATGAAAATAGAATAGTGTCTCATTAAAAGAAAATCATTGTCCCCAAAGACAGGAAAATGTGACATATTTTGCTCCAGTTACTTAACACCCAGTCGACTAGTCTGCCTCACACTGCAAGTACCAATCTTTCATCTTTCTCCCTTGAATAGTCTGAATTCATGCTTGTTTGGGAAAGAGTCATTGAAACGAAGTAAGAACATACCTAAGATATAGTGTTTTTAAAAACATTTTTAATGAAGAAATAATTCCATTCCAAAATATAGACACACAATTAAATAGTTTAATCACTTCAAAATATAACATGTCCCCAGGAGGTTCCAACATATGCGCGCGCGCACACACACACACACACACACACACACACACACACACACAAAACAGTACTTAACAGCAATACAAAACCCATACAATAGTAGTTTTGTTACAATACCAATGCATTTGTGGAATCTTTCATGTCTCTGAGTTGATTATTTCAAATGGTGTCAAATTGCAGTAGTCATATTTAAAAATTTTGTACAATTAATTTGCCTCAAAATGTAATGCTTCTAATCTTTTTTTTTTCTTTCTTTTTGGTTCAAAAGTAAAAATGCCCTTTCTTCTGAGGACATGGTGGAGTGCTTGCTTGTGGCTCCTTGGGTGGAATGGAACCATGATGATGGCAGCAACCATGGTATGCTGTATTTACAAAGTCTATCTACATTTAACAGCCAGGAACTAATAAGGGTGGACAAAGATGATCAAAATAAAAGTAGACATCAGTGCTAAATTATGATGCAACAGTTTGGCTCATGCATATAAGAAAATACAGAGTATATCACAACAAAGGCCACATTCTTATGCAATTCAGTTCACATTACTACTTACAAATGAATCTTCCCTGCCTTATAGTAGATCATTCACAAATCCATATTTCACAATCTCCAACACGTCTCTCTCTGACCAGCCAAACTTACCCCGACTTCCATCCTGACCAACCACAACTGATTCCTGAATTCTATCCAGTGAATTTCACCCTCCTCCCTCTCTCCCTTAACATGGCGCTGTGGGAACGGTTTGGCTGTGTTAGACCAGTGCTCATTAATAGGCCATCATCACTGATGGAGCTGGATGTGCAATTCATTGTGGAACAAGAAACGAACAACCCCTATATGATATAATTTAGCTAATGGACAGGGCAGGTGAAGCCTGCTGAGTCTGCACTTAGACCAGGCCCCAAAAGTAAAACTGGAGAGCCAAGGAAAGAAACCCACCCAAAACCACAATCACCCAAAACAACATGCGCCATTTTGTTTCGGTTACAGGACAGGGGTGCTTGAGTCTGGTCTCAGTGCTGACGTGGAGCTAAGAGAAAGAAAAGGTGGCTGGTTAGTCAGGAATTGGTCATTGGTAACAGTTTCCAGAGTCCTTGCAAAATAGCTTTGTACGATGGTGTCAACAACCGTGTGATGGAGTTGGCAATGAAAGTTAGGACAAGGGGGAAGTTTATCAGCAAAACAGTTCAAACCTTAGACAAACATTTGATGTAAAAACACAAAGGAGAATTCACAGCAGCTCCATCCAGTTAGTGGCTGAATGCTTGCAGGGCCACCATTCCAAGTTCAAGGACCACCTGGCAATGACTTAGAGCTGACAGCTGTAGGTAGCTGGGATGTAGTGGTTTTGAGTGCTAAGTAGGAGGCATGAGTAGCCACCTGCTCCATCTAGAGATGTGTGGTTTCACAGACGATGGGCAGGGGAAAGGAGATGAACATTAAGACAAACCAACCAAACCCACAATAAAATCCATTTGTGCAAATAAATCTGAGAAATGTACAGTTGTGTCACTTTGGTGTCAGCCTGTTCTCAGGGACATCTGTTAGGCTGATCTGGAGGGAAGTATGATTAAATACATCAATGGACAGACTGGGCTCCTTCCTAATGCCAACCAAGACTTTTACTATCTCCAAGGTAAGTGATTTTGTTCCAAAGGGCAACCTGGGAGATGGTTTCTGATCAAATGCTGAGATGAACATCTCAGAGCCCTCTGAAGAGGGAGTTTGAAGATGTCAGGATGTCTGTTCTCAAGTAGGCACCCACCAACTATGGACAAGTGGGGTGGGAGGTGTCCGCCAGCCCCAGAAACAAAATCGAATTACCGAAGCTTCGAGGTTGACTCAGAACCTTTCTGCCTATTCTGTGTAAGGCCTTTTCAGAGATTTCATTATACAGCTTTATTGTAAAGCAGGTTAGTTCTCAACCTGCAGCAATTGTCAGAGTCCCCTGGAGGGCTTATTAAGACACAGATTGCTGGGTCCCAATCCCAGAGTCTCTGATTTCATAGGATTGAGTGGGAGACTCAGAGGTGCAGTTCTAATCAATTCCCAGGGGAAGCCGATGTTCGAAGGAAACTCCCTTTGAAAACCACTGTTTAACATGATGGTCCCTTCTTTCATTTAAAGGAGAAACAGGAATTCCAGAGAAGCTGCCAACTTAATGATAATGCAGGCAATCTTTTACAGGTTTGTTACTGAACCAAATCTTGAAGTAAGTAGATTATTTTTTCACTTGACCAGAATTCCTAAGGGAGGTCTTCAGTACTCCCCAAAATGGTTCTTCCACAGGACCATCAACAGAGTCTGTCAGTCTCCTTCTTTGATAGTCCTTTGCACATCAGTTTTTCACCGAGTGCAAAATCCTAACTCCACCTGGAAGAGCTGTTTCCTCTCACGTGACCACAGAAGGCTGCATGCAGAACACCAGGTAGCCAGCTAAGGCAATAAACATTCAGAAATAAAAGGAGAGCGAAGGTTTGCAAGCGCACTTTAAGCCTGTACATTTAAAGCTGAAGGCCTCCTAACAACCTGATCGGGGAACTTGTGAATGAGCAGTGCTGTTAGAGACATGCTCTCTAAAGCTAAAACAAGAGGAACAAGACCATGGAAGAGCATAGATAACTCGAGTCCGTTTGGGGATCGTATGGCACCTGTGGTTTATAAACAGCTTTAGTAACGAGTATTTCAAAACATAGTTCACAGTTTTTAAGAAGATCTGTGCTGATTTTAAAAACTAGATTATATATCATTTGAATGTTGCCTTTTTTTTTTTTGAATATGGTATCTATTTGGAAAAAAATATTTACACTAAATTCTATGGCTGATTCATTAGAATATTTTGAAAGAAAACAACCCCAAACTTGGAAAGGAGCCCCAAAGATTGCATTATCCTGGTGTGCAAGGTTCAAGTCTCTGTCCAGAGACTTGGAGACACCGGTGGACTGTGCAGGCCAAGGACCCTTCTTGGCTGCTCTGAGACTGCGCGCTCAGGAACCACATTCTTCAGGGTCACTGAATACTTGCAAGTGGTTGTTTTTTTTCCAATTGCTGTTGAAAAACAATGTACAGTGTATAATAAACTGCTTTGCTAAAATCTCAAAGAATTCAGAAATCAAACCTCTAAGCTATAAACAGTATTAATATTGTCATTGTAAACTGAACAGGTTCAAGATCATGTGCAAAGGTTTAAAATGCTTGTTAATACTGCCATTGTGAGTAACAGCAGCCTGCGTTTTCAGCCTGGGTTTTTGTTTTGTTTTGAACCAGGAGTGAGCCATGTTACAGACAAGGTACCTGATAAGTTAGCTTTGAACAGAAGTCCTTTTGTTTGTTTGTTTGTTTCCTTCTCCAAACACACACCTGTGAACTACAATTCTTAGAACAGAAAGTTAGCTGCGCTATGGTCAGCAGGACGCGTCTTTAGGGGCGGGGGTCTGGCAGGAGCTGCTCTGTGTGGTGGGTCTTCTCTTCTGAGCTGCTGTCAGGCTGCTGTCTTCTCCTCTGTGTGGGTGGCTGCAGTGCTCTCCTCATCGCCAGTTTTCATGTTACTTTCATCATCTGTCTGACTATAGTTTGCCTGGGAATAAGGAATGTGTAATTTTTTTTTTTTTTTTAAGATGAAGAATGTTCTCTTAATTAGGGTTATGAAGCTTACAATCCCATTTCCCCCAAAGCAGTCTCTCTCAATCTGTCTCACATGCATACACACACTCCCTTCCTCTGAGGATCAGGAACAAGTGTGCTAGAGTAGTGTGTGCTATTGCACCTTCTGAAAGAGAGAACAGGAATCCTCCTGGGCGAATGTCTTGTTTTCTGGAACCTGAGCTGTCTGAGGGCAGAAGTAAAGGTAGCAGAAATATTTGTGCGATTCTTTGGACAAATTGATGAGGCTGCTAGCCCCTCATCAGAATGAATGCTACTTTCATTTTTACAAATAACCACCTGGGACTGTCCAGTCGTCTACTTGTTGAAATTAAGATGTGGTTAGCTGAGGAGAATGGGTTTCCATGTGCACGGAGGGATGGAAAAGGACCAATCCAAGATCAGAATGGGCCAAAGTGGAGTTCTGTGGACTCTAAGCTGAGTGCTAGCCATTAGGTATATTGTTTTTTCAAAAGTGAGTAGATGAAAAGCAACAAACTAGGATGTACTCTATTCACTCTTACTAGTGTGCTAATAAGTGAATATTTTTTCCAAAAAGGCCCAACACTCTTTTTGAGCAGAGGCTCGGTCTTCAATGCCTCTGGTATTCCACTTCTGCCCCTGACCCATGTAGGTCTCTGCCTCCATGCATGCCTAATTGACTCTGAGTTGATGAAATTGGCTATGAGACCCATGGTTAAGAGGTGCATATACTTTGAAGTAATTTCTACTTTTGCAGCACAGTCAGAGAGAGCAAATAGATTTTAATAGTACACAGTGTTCTAGAATTTTAGGTACATTTCTCTCTTGGCTATATGAAGGAAAATGATAGTGGGCTAGGATTCACAGCTAATATGAGAAACCATTAGCTTCTGCAGTATTACATGAGGTTTTAAATGAATTTTGCCTGAATGGGTGATTTTGTGATTTGATGGTTAATTTTAGACTGGAATACTGGTTACGTAGGTACCCAGTAAGTACATGGCAGAGACCACAACAATTTTTTTTTTTGCTGCCAAATTTGTAACAGAAGATTCAAAAAATGGCCTACGCACCTTCAGAGTACTAAATGCTTTGGCATTTATAGACGAGAACGAAATGCCACTTTTTATCTTGGGTATGTGTCAAGGACATTTTAATAGCTTCAAAAATATTTATTTTTCTGAAAACTAGCTACTAATGTTTAAATAATGTGAAGAATAAAAACAACCAAATTACTGGAACGATGAAAAAGAAAATGCTATTCAAAAAAAAGACTTGCTCCTTTGGGACTGGGTTTGTTATAACTAGAGTGAATATTTTTAAGAAACAACTCCTGGGAATTATTCAGCCTCATCATGTGTAGAATTTTCCAATCTCAGGGAGAAAGAATAGAATGCAGTCAATAAGATCTTTACTTTCATACCAAAGTTCCTACCTCATACTTCAAAAAGTCTATTTCATAATAGCAACATGCCATGATTTTTGTTTTCTTGATCTTAACCTGAGGACTGAGGCAAGAAGTCAGTAGTGTTTGAGTTAGAGTTTATTAATGTATAATATATAAATACTGTCATGTAGGAGATGCATATAGGCCTTTTAAAATTTAGCAGCCAAAATTGTGTCTATTATGAATTTCAGTTGAGACTGATATTCTCCCATGGTTGAGAAAGACTATATATACCTAAAGTAGACACAAATCTTTGGTTCCATGCAGCCAAATGGCTGTGAGAAGTGTATTTACTTTGAATTGTAATGGGAGACAGCGAAATGGCCATTATCCGGAGCCAGAGAACCATCTACACTTACAGGACAGTGCAACCCAAGGTGTGTCACATTATTGCACATAGGTAAGCCCTAGCTTGGTTTATAAAAATAGAGAGAATATAAGCAAGTTCTGAGTCCTAGCAATTCTCATACACTACATAACTACAGCAGCTCCCAGGGACTGAACGGCTTGCAAATCACTGAACATACTCCAGACATGTATCTGTATGTTCATAGTAAAATTATAGTATATTTGCCACTATGTTAAAATCTTTAAAAACCACATCCTAGTGAAGATAACTCCTCTATGAGGTAGATATTATGGACTATGTTGTATAGAGTTTTAATAATTTGTCTAAGCTTATACTGCTAGGATTTGGTGAAACTTACATTTGAAATTGGGCCTGTTAGAATTCAGAGTTTAAGCTTCAGATTACTACATTCAAATAATCCTACCAGTCTAATGCTATTCTCTCTTGATTAAGAAATTATGGAGAATTTTTCATATATTTAGGTAGATCCTTGGAGTGGGGGATGAGCGGTCACATGCCACATAAATGCTATTTTATATTAATTTATATCCCATTAAGTTCCATGATAATTAAAATCATCTATTCCAAAACTACAAGGCAGCAGAAGTTTTCCTCTATGTTTTGATTCTTTTGTTTTCTTTAATAATAATATATGGTTTTACTATTGATTGCTAAGGTACACACCTTTGATTTTTGGGGACAGCATAACTTGGGGGCTGACCCATTTCTGGAATTGCTGAGCAAGTTTGGATGTTTCCTTCTCAAGTGCTAGAGAAGCTGCAAATTTGGATGCTGTCAGGAATTAGTACTGTGGTTTCATAGACACAGATGATAGCTGGGGCCTTGCTGGTTTTATAGATATTTCAGTCTTAATTTTCCTAATTAATAGTGTAAAAGATACAAGATATCTGCTACATCTCCCCTGGGTTGTAACGAAATGTCCATAGACCAGGATGGTTCTTCAATATCCAAAGGGAAGGAGGAATATTTGATCACACGAAATACTCGAGAGAGTGATTGTGAATTTTGGTTATAAGTGATTAGAATTCAGTGTACAGCAGCCATGTTTCCTCTTAAATAAGAGGGTACTTACTTGAGAGGAGAGTGATAAAAGGATATTCAACCTTGCAAGCTGACCTGTGGGTGACAACACAAACAAGAAAGGTGACATGTCAAGTATGTGATGCAGTCAAGCTGGTGAATTATTTGGTTGGAAGCCATGCAGAAAGGCAGAGAGAGGAAGAGAGAGAGTCCAGTGCTGACTTATCTAATAACCATATGCTCACAGAGCATTGAAGGAAACCCACTTCCACATTCTCCAGGGTGTATATCTTGAGTGGAGACACAGGCCTGTTATATCCTCCTAGTCCTTTTCTTTGCCTTTTCCTAGAAGTCACTGGGCATGAAAAGGAAAAGTGGGAGAGAAGGAGCTAAAGACTTACCAGAGATGGCAAAAACTCCAACTGGATCTCAAGCTGGTAATAGAATTTCCCTTCACTTTACTCATGTCAGGTTAAATTTCTTATTTATCGAAATAAATAAAAAATCTAATATTTTATGTGGAATGACTGCCTTCCTCTAAAAGCATTATTAGAATCTCAGTTACTGTTGTTAACCAAATCCAGAAACTGATGTGACCTCAAAGAGGGTGTCTAACAGGTACTTCTAACAACAGGAACCAGAGCATAGTTTACTCAATCACGTCTCTCTCCCCTATGCAGCAGAGTCGGAGAGAATGCCTCCATCAGCCTTCCCAGAGGTACCCTGGAAGCTATATTCCAGGCTAATTCCCATCTGTGGACAGGCCATAGAGGCTGCAAAGAATTTATGCTCTCTCTGAACTTACACTTCAGGATTTTCTGTTGTTGCTTCTGCTATGAGTGGATCAACTTTCAGTTGCCTCTAAAAGGTAGTTGTTAAAGTGAAAAGGCTAATGGAACACTCCAAAGAGGTGAATCTTTTGTTTTATATTGTTAGGGTGGGGTTGGGGGCTTCGAGTTCCCTGTTGCTACATTTTCTGGGGAAAATATTTCAAAACTGAATCTATAAACGTATGAGAAGTAGAAGAGAATTTATTCTCTCTGTTTTTCTTTCCTCCACTGACAAAGTAAGAAAAGGCAACTGCTGAGGTGGAAAAAAAACAGAAAAAAAAAAAGATTGGTCATTGGACAGAAAGTCTGACAACGATAAAATTATACACCAGGGCCTGGGGAGAAGCATTTCTCAAATAGGCAAATAACCGTATACTCCCAGAACTCCAATAAAAAACACGGGTGGGGAATATATGGGAAAGACAAACATGGGAGTAGAACAGACTCCATAGGGAAAATGCATCCCCTTTAGGACGAGTGACTAATCGGACTTACTCCCAATTGCATGTGTTATGTTCTGTGAATTCTCAGATGGATTAATATACTCCAGTAAATATGACAGTGTATCCATCCACACCCTGCTGAACATGGGGCCTACGTTCCCCCAATATTCCTCTGCGAAGTTTGTCACCCTCCTACTTATTTACATTTGACATGAGGTGGGCAGCGAGAGAGGCTAAGGCTAAATGGTTCAAGGCAGGAGATTTAATTATGCAAATTTAATTTCCTTGTGTCTAGATCTTGTTTTTCTTTTAATCTATGAAGACAATCATCTTTCTTAATGATCCTAGAGGTCTATGGACTGTTAGTCACCACGTTTAGGCCTCTTTTCACTTTTCTAAATTCTAAAAAAAGAATTGCTAAGAATACATGGTGAGTGACAGCTCTAGGAAGTACTTAAAGGTTTTGCAATCTAGAATACATGGCCTAAGATGTGCAGTCAGAATATTTTGGAAAGGGAGGGTGGAAGAAGGAGAAGACACTGATTTTTCAAGTTATGTCAAAGACCCAGCTACCAAGGGGACGAGGCAGCAGTGGTGGAGAGGCTGGTGTGGGCCTGGCCCCTGCACCTGATGTACCTGATAGGCCTCATCCTGCAGCTTCTGTTTCAGGTATTCTTCCATCTTGAGCTCATTCTCCAGCTGCCGCACTGAGTCATCCTCATAGTTCTCGTCTTCTGGTCGCACGTAGGGATCCCCATCTTCTGTAACCCTGGGGACAAATCACAGACAGCTTTTTGGAGCAAATCTTAAAAGGCTGAGTGGTGGTCAGGTGTGAGCTGTAGTGTGGTCGGCACCGGCACTCCGTCCTCCATGTCGCTCTCCTGCTTCAGCTCACTTCAATTCACTGTCTTCTTTTACCTAACAGAACACTTTAAACAAAAAAAAACAACAAAAGTTTTATGCTTGAAGAAAATATATGATCAGAGGTATTCTCATTTGAAATTTTTCTGTGGCAATCTGGGGATATCGGTCATCTAGATTTTTCTATGGTTTATAGGAAGAAGTGTCCTTTAAATGTTTGCCAAGCTTAAAAAAGGAAGGTTTGTCTTTCTTTTTTGAAAAGGAAAGGTCCAGGCAGGAATGAAGGCAAGAAGGAAGGCAGGCAGGAAGAGAGAGGAGGAAACATTATCTTTATTTTTATTTAGTTGTTCATCTTGGTTGTTTCACCCTGGCTCTAAGTCTTAAACCTGGGTTCTTGGGGGTATGAGGACTACATCCAGTGGCCTTTCCCACTAGGCTACTAGGGCATAGCAAAAAGGAAGGCTTGTCTTTTAAAATGATACACTTCTCCCCAATTTGAGGACTTAAAGAAAAGAACCCAAGTATACTTTCTATAAAGGAAAGTGAGCCCTCTAGTGAAATAAAGATTAAGGACATTTGTTTATAATTTAACCCTCCTTGTGAGCACATGCATGCAATCGCTTTATTTTTTAGTAAAATCAAGTCTCAGAATATAGCTAATCGATGTCAGAAAAGCTAATAACTCTTAACAACTCTTAATCTTAAGCATTTATACTAGCTCTGAGTTGTCTATTTAAATTGTTCATTTCTACTGTGAAATCGATATGAACTATGTCATTCACTTATGTGTGGTTTATCTCCAACCCTCTATCCCAGAAAACAAAAATCTCTTCATGAGACTGAACATAAATCACATAATTAATATATCCTAGGCACACATAACACCTGCTTACATAGTTCAGATATTGAAACTTTAACCCCCTGAAGTGAAAAGGAGTGGTCAAGTAGAAATTTCTGGGTTGGAACTTAAATGTTTTTGTTCGTTCTTATTTATATCTGTACAACATGTTCTAGTTATTTTTAGAGGTTTGGGCCTATGAGATCTCTCTAAACTTTCTTTCCCCAACTCCTGCATTCATATTGGTAGCTGGTATTGCCACCAGCATACTGGGGTCAGCAGAGTGGGGTGACCATAGTTTAGGATATTAGGACTGAAACAAGGAAATTTTAGGCAGCATTCAAACAAATGCTTAATTATAAAAAGTCAAAAAGATATGATTCTATTAGACTAAACTATGACAAATAATTCACAATTGACTTACCATTTTGAATAACAAATCAAATCATTCTAGATTATAGAGGAAAAGACAAGAAAACAAACTAAAATTAAAGGCAGCAGCATACTATCATATTATATTGCATTTCAATTGTGTTGTTTTGATCGTATGCTCTGCCTTTTCACAGAGGGCTTTCAAATCACCTCTCTTTAAAATTCCTCATTATTATTGGTTTTTCACTCACTGCTTGGACTGAGTCAAAACACCAGAAAGGCTTCTTTTTAGTTTCTTCTTTGGGTCTTTAAAATAGGCAGTTTATAGGCATTCGTACAATGATCTGCGGTACTTTTCACTTTCATTAAGACCCTTCTGTAGTTGAAAAAAAAAGAGTCCATCAATTCCCTTTTCCACTCCTTTGATGAGCTTTGCCCACCTTTCTTACCACTTCATGAGCCTGGCTCTGACAAGCCCACCTCTACACTTCCTTCATTTTAGCCCTTTCCCTTCTAACCTGGGCTCTACGTTTCCAGGTATGTCCTGGATTGGACTTTCTTTCTGAGCTTCTGGTCCAGGGTCACAGCCGGCCTAGCTGGGACATCACTGATTCTGCTGACTTTTGTCAAGCACAGAAGCCTAATTGGGTGAAAACCTTTGCAAAATAAGCTTTTTAAAGATCAGATATGTATCTAGTCAATAAGTCAACCAGATTAGATTTCTTTGTAGTGAGTTTTTGTACACTTAGTTATTTTAATTCCCAGTGCTGAGATGATGTCACTGACAGTCATTCGGAACACAGATATCACCGGCATCCAGGGGCAAATAGAATACTTTCAGAAGATAGGATCACTCATCTTCTAAATGAGTCAGTGAGCCTGGAAACTGGGAGTAATTATTTTAAATACTGTTTTGCATACAACAAGTACACTGCCTTGGGTGAGCCAAGCTCTCAGTAAACTCTGGTTGGTTTAGGTTATTGATAATCCCTGGAAATTGTGAGGGTGGAAGTCATGAGGGCAAGTTTTAGTGCAGTACCCTTCTACCTCTCCTGGCGGAAAAGGAAACTGCACCATCCGTTTCCAAAATAAACTGAGCATCATGCTTTTATTTTTCTTATGCTCCCCATGGAGTGTTGTTACTGAGACAGTAGCCCCAAGCTGGAGGTACTCACACATCACCACGCACGGTACTGGGGGCTGCTCCACCGTGAATGTACCCAGGTTTTCGGGCTTGAATTTGAGCCAGGAAAGCCTTTTCAGAGGTTGGTGACGGAACCAGATCCTCAAACTGAGTCCGTGCAAATTCAGAATCCACATTACTTTCAGTTTCACTCCCCACCTCTGTTAGGTACAATTGAGGAAATAAAGAATGACTTGTTGGATTTTTCATGACAGTAAATGAAAGACTAGGCTTAACATAAATGCACCCATGCACATAAAACATCAACCAGCTTTTGTATGGAAGTCAAGCAAGTGTTTACCTTTTTCAAAATAAGAATTGATACTGACAAGAATGCCTACAAAATCATCCTGCATATAGTCTTTTTCTTTTTTTTTTTAAAGGAAAGGTACAGGCAGGAATGAGGATGAGCAGGCAGGCAGGAAGAGAGAGGCAGGAAGAGAGAGGCAGGAAAATGCATTTTATTTATTTTATGCAGTTGTTCATCTTGGTTGTTCCCCCTGGGCCCAGGACATGACCCCAGGTCCTTAGGATGTGTGTTAACTGTACTTGGCCAGAGATGGTGGACTTAACTGCTATTACACAAGGGTGTGCTAAGTATTTTCTTCTTTTAATCTAACTAATATTATAAGGAATTTTTGCGTCTTAATAACTGACAACTCCTCCAAACTCTTTTTTCCCTTCCTCTATTACGATCATCATTAAAACGGTTGTTTGTTTCCTTTTACTTGAATTTAGGAAAAACAAATCTAAATTATTCCATTCACTCTCTCTAAGCACTACAAGAGTTTAAACTAATAGCACTTCAGACTTCCACAATAAGAGTATGATTTCAGGCATCCTCTGTTAGGGCAGTGGGTACATGCCACAAATCATGATGTATTTATTAACTACTTTCACTTTTATCCTATTTGGGAATCCTAATCTAAAATAGCAGCAACAATTTTCATTACTTTCTTACCATAGAGGCTTTAAGAAAGGTAAATTCAGAATTTTTTTTAATATTAAAGTTTTATTTTTTATAGTGGTTGTGATTTCAACTATAAAACCAGAGTCATGCCAGACAAATACCTAGCATAAGGTGGGCTGTAAGAAATAAAGAGATGTATTAGTAGGAAGATATTTATTTGCATATTCACGCTGTTAACATTTTAAAAATTCTTTGTAATATTATTTAGGTTGACCATATGTCTGGTTTTAAACAGGATACTACTTTCATTTTCATATTTCCCAGCTGTCATTTTTGTCCCATTTTTAATAAACCAGGGCTGTCTGTAACACAAGCAAAAGAGGCAGGTAGTTGAGTTGCACTGGGCCCAGTCTATTGAGGGGGACAAAATGTCCCATCCCGGTTTTGTCTCTAGGAAATTTGGTCGGCCTATTATTATTAGGATAAAAGGGTCTTACCATTTTACGCTAATTATTTTATGGGCGTATCTTTCTTTAGAGGTATTGAATCGATAAATTTTAACTTAGCCTTGTTCATATAGTCATGCAGCTCATATTACCAGAGTTTAAATCAGTAAATAAAATTTTGATTCTATACAATGATGTTAGGATCATGTTTCTTTGGATGACAATGTCTATTAAGAGTGGCTATCTTTGGACTCTAAAATTATAAGTCCATTTTAGTATTTTTCTTTCTTCTTTTCTGCATTTTTCAAACTTTCTGCATTGAGGATATATTAATATTCTTCTAATAGGCAAAATGCAAAAGGTCTGACTATACTAACAAAATGTTACATAGATCTTTAAGAAATCTTTTTAAAAGATCTATCTATTATCTGCCTATCTATCATCTGTCGATCTATTTATGGTAAAGAAAGCAGGCAGGAATGAAGGCAAGTAGGCAGGCAGAGAGAGGAGGAAGAAGCATTTGTCTATCCACTTAATTGTTCATGTTGGTTGTTTTCCCCAGATATGGGCTGCCAACCTGGGTTCTTGGGCTTTATTTGGGCTATACTATCTGGAGCTAAGACTTAACCACAGAGCCACCAGGGCATGTCTAGAAAATCTTTTTATGTTCAACAATGAGCAGATCTCCAAGAGAGGCCTCTAACATTTATAGGTCCCTTTGCAATGAGCAGACAAATGAGAGGGGAATCAGGACTCACCTGAATTTAGCTCTTTCACAAGAGAGGACATGGTGTTAGTGATGGAATCTGCTGCCACTAGTAAGTCATTCCTTAAATTTCTTCTTGAACCTTAATTGAAGAAGAAATAATAATGAAAAAAGTCAAAGCTTTTCCCTTTTTCCAAATTTTTATGCACTGTCATTTCCACCAACACCTTAAAGTGAAAAAAACAAAACAAAACAAAACAAAAAACCCCCAAAAACCAATAAAACTACCAAGGCTTCCCCTTTTCAGAAGTGCTTCGGTTCTTTTCATGAAAAAAAAAAAAAATATTGTGCTTAGGGCAGTAACCTCTGATGTAGGAAGATAAAGTTACCAACTGAGGTTTATTCATATAATTTATTATCCAAAGTGGAACAATTTTGAAAGTGAAGGGGGCAGTATTGATAAGACTGGGTGATCTGGCACAAACTGGGATGGTCTCAGGTAAACCTGTGTATGTGGAGACCTTTCTTAACAAGACTGAACACAGATGAAATGTCTGGTTTTGCCAGGAGAGTCATGCCTTCCTGGCTGCTGCTATCATTGTAGCCATTACCTGGTGGCTCAACACATCGGATTCTGGTCTCCATTACCACAGCCTCTGTCTCCTAGCAGGGCTCCTACAGCAGCTCCACCAATGTAGGTACTGAAGTATAGGACTCCCTGAGAAGTTCAGAACAGGCCCCCGCAAGATGTCTCACTTTGATATGTGACTTATTTCAAGCTGAGGTCAATCAGACCCTGCAGTCTCATGAGAAATCTTTACCACTCCCTGAACTATCTAGAAGAGTGAAAATTGAGAATCTTACCCAGAATTGCCAGAAATAATCTTTCTATCTGAAAAACTTACCTATAGCAGGGCAAAGATTTATTTCCCCAAATGAGCAAAAACTCAAAAAATAGCAAAGGGTAATAGAAGCCAAAGGAAAACAGGATGGTGAAGCAACGAACAGATTAGCGTAGGGAGTTTATAAATGAGCTTGTCGGCCAGGAGCGCTTTAGCTTATCCAGAGTGGTTCTGATGACTCTAGTGTTAACTGAAGTAAGAAGATCCCAGAAATTAGTGATTTAATAGAGTTGTTAATCAAATTGAGGATTTAACCCAGGAATAGCCTGACAGATGGCTCTGTATGTACTGCCCCACCTTTAGAGTCCTGGGTGGGCTTTTTATTATCAAGGCCCTTCAGTAAGTGGTCTGATTTGCATCTATGTCACAAGAGTTTGTCTTTCAGCCCTGTGGCTCTGAATATTATCTGGAAATCAAGAGTAGCAAGCAATGGGTGATTAAAATTTTATTTAAACCTCGAGGAATGTCACAGGAACCTTAGGGAGTACTCAGAAGGGCTTCTCCTAGTGCCTGCTTATTCAAGTCGGTACATTCTGGCATGGTCTCTCCACAGAACTAGACCAGTGGGGATCCCAGGAGAGATTTCATGTATACAAGCTAACCACTCTCAATAGATCTTGGTGACTTGTCATCTCAAAACAGAACAAAACAAAAAATAAATAAAACCACTTACTTTGTGCAAATGCCTCTTGTACATCTCCCCCTACCCCTGTGAGAGAGTCCTGAGGCATGTGAGTCGGGGTGGAGCAGGTTGATGCAGACCTGACAGGCATGGGGATGGGCCTGCTGATGGTGTGGCTGGGGGAGGAGCGAGGAGAACCTGCTCCCTGGGTCTGGAGAGACAATGCAAGTTATTAATTTGTTTTCCCAAGAAATGAAAAATGCTGTCCTCAATGTCTCAGTCAAGTGTTAAAGATAATGCCAAAGAAATTCCCAAGCAAGAGGAAATCCTAAGCAATTGAGGTGGTAAAGCTAAACCTGAGTTGTAGGTGCAGATAATTTAGGAACTTTTCTATATAATCTGAAGTCTTCGGTGCATATTGAATGATAAGGATATTAGTACAACAGTGTTCTAGAATATAGGAGAAGTGTGTCCATGTAATGAAATTACTGTCAGCGGTGAAAATTACAAAGTGTGTATATTTTCTTCTTGAAGGAGGTTCTATGTAGAATAAAAAGATATTAAGGATAAAGCCTTCAATATAAACATGGAGACTGTTTGGGATGCATGTGTTAATCCTGCTTAAATATCAGCCTGTCCTGGCATCATCTATAGAGGATAATTTACAGATCAAATCATGTCATGCAATAATATGTATAAATCTCAAGACTCAGATGAGGTGCAAACTCTTTGATCCCTGTTTTACAGTAAAAGTTGAATTTGTTAATTGACTCTGTGATTTAGGGATTCAGATGGAGAAGGACACATAAATCTTCATTTCTAATTTCGGGAAATGCCTTCTCTTCACCTATGGAAAAAAGCAGTATTCCAGTAGGACAGTAAGAATAGTGAGATTTAAAAAAAGAGTAAAGGAAATAAAGAGAAAACAACAGAAAAACATTTATCTTGGCACTGCAGTCCCTGGCATGAAACCATTCTAAGATTGTCATACCTTGAATTTCATTACTTGGTCTCTACTGTGAGGTTTCTTGGAAACATTTTCTCTGTTTTAATAATTAGTTCACAGAAGAAGTCAGACACACACAAGTAAGAAAATGCAATGAGACCCTCGAGGGCGCACAACAGATTAGGTGCTCACATAAATTTCATTCCCATCTGTTGGGACTGACTGGGTAGAGGGAGAACTCTCATGTAGCAAAACCTGGAGAATAACCATCCACCCATTCAAACCCCAACGCATGCACCACCAGAGCAGTGTTCTGGAATATTCGATTTAAATCTTTGCTGTGAGTTCAGCTGCTGGCAGTTAAAATACACCACATGAATCCTGTAAAACACCATGCTGTTAGCTTTCCAGGGCTCAGCACCACACATAAAAGTCATCTATAAATTGAGGAAAATTCAGAATTAAAAATGAAGGAATACTGAACAGAACACAGACAATAATTTACGTGGTAGTGGGCAAAGGCTTCCACTCTTTCACTCTCCACAGTACCTTGTAATGGTCTGTCCTGGCCCCAGGAAGGCAACTGCCTGCTGGCGATGTTTTGCAGACTGCTTGCCCCAGCCCACTCGGGAATGGGGCTGGTTTTTCCCAGCCAAGTTTGGCAGCTTAGTCTCAAGACCGTGAAACCTCTGCTTCTGAGCTGCCACAGCATTCCCCTGCTTCTCATGGCAAGAATAAATGACTTCATATTTGAATGGTGCATTGCCATGTATGAAGGCTTTTCATAGATGTCCCCTGAATTCTCTCCACAACACAGTGGAATGGGCATCACTACTCTCAATGGATGGTTATGGAGCTCCATGCCCAGAGAGGGGAAAAGAATTGCCCAGGAGATGGAGCTAGAGTGACAGGGCAGGTGTCTGAGTCAGGTACTCTGCCTGGCTGCAGAGAGTTCATGGGAGTGCCCCGGGTGGCATAAGAGCCTTTGGAGTGTCTTTCAATCAGTTCTGAAGAACAGGTCCATATACACTCTTACGCACAAACAGGAAATCCCCAAAAGCAACCCACGTTGTTTTACAATGAATTTGGTCCTAACTAATGTGAGGATATGTCTGGTCTCTTCCCACTGCTGCATTTCTAAAACCTAAAAGGTTCTGAATTATGCAGCATATTTGGATCCAGTGGTGTCAGATACCAGGCTGTGTTTTAATGGCTGTCCTGGGCTATGTTCCACACTACTCTTGCTCTCATCAGTTCTACCAGGTTCTCCAGTTTAGAGTGCTCAAGGGGAGTCTTCCCAGCCATTGGGCACTTCATAGCCTTTCTTCTTTTCCTTTCTATGAGCCTCTTATCTGTTGGCAATGTTTTCCCCATTCCTGTTGCTATGGGCTCTCTGGCTGTTTGTTGAGGTCTCCCCAGCCCGGCCTCTCTGTACTTAGTGCCTGGTCTCCAAAGCCAACTTTTCCTACTTCTTTCTAGCTCTTTTCTTTCTTCAAAACTCTTATTAGTGCTTCTGTGTTCAGAAAAAAAAAAAAAAGCAATGACTGTAGCTAAAATAATTGACTGAGTCTTAATTACACCAATGTATGAATGACTACAAGCCACTGTCTCCTAAATGAATTTTTAACTGGTAAAATTTCAAGCAGTTTGGTGAAGAATTTAGGTGGAAGATATTGTGCTGACATAAAACTTCAGCTGAACTTTCCTGGAACTAGCAACTCCTAAGTTATGCCCAGTCTTTACAGAGACTTTTGAAGAGTGGGATGGGACCCTGACTACCTGAGTGATCATGGGTCCATCTCTCTTGTCAGGACATTGTCCAGCCTGATGCATAGTGCCTCCCAAAGACCTACTGCTGGGGATATCATTTCTGGCCTTCATTTATATTATCTTTTTGTAGGTCCCATGGAAAGGGCAGAGTTGTCTTGTCACTGGGGGTGGCCACCAAGGAGCTATCACTGTTTCATTTTCACAGATAATAAATGACCTTTATAGAATGGTGGCTTCTGACCTGGCCACGAAGCAAGGTTGTCTTTGGACAACAAGTCTGGATGATTTAGAGTGAATAATCTCTGAAAGCATCCTTTCCTGGAAATGACGATTAATGGAGCAAAGATGTAAGGCACAATGGTCCATGAGGATCAACATAGAGATCTACGTTGACTTATGGAAGAAGAAAAACATATATCATATTTGGCAAATTTCAAATAGCTCTCTTCCTAGAGAATAAATGAAAAATTCATTTCTAAACTCTATCCCGAGTCTATTAAATTTGCTGTTGTATCAATATTTAATAATCTGACAAAAGTCATGAATTTTCTGATTTTTTTTTTCAAGTATTATGGTTTCCACTTAGTGCCAGAAAGGAGGGACGCATCAGAGGACTGAATGTCGAACTGCTGAGCCAGCGCACCCAGAGCCATGGCAGAGCAGATAACCATGAACAGGAGTCGGCATTACATCTCCTCTCCTCTAGGACCTTAAAAGTCTACCTCTTGGTTTAACTGAAAATATAGACCTGGTTTTGCTTAGTGCCTGTGAAGGCACAGCAGAACAGTGTTGAGACAGACTACTATGCTATCCTTGTACTGATGATAGTTTCTACAATTGGACTTTAGAAGGGATATTGTGGGGATACAGACTGGTCAGGCAGGAGACATACTTTGATTGGAGGTCCAGGCAGAAAAGAGGATGGGCGTTAGATCATGAGCAAGGTACCGGAAGTGTGAGGGTTGTTGCCGATGGGGAGGGGCAGTGTGACCAATGTTCCAGGTTTGATGGTGGGGACAGCAGGGGCAGTGAGGTGGGGGCCAGGCTGGGGTTCAGCTGGGCTTCCAAAGTTATTAAAGGAACTTCGTGTTTATCCTGAATTAGAGGATCATCAGTATTTTAAAACAACAATAGAAAACCTTTTACTTTTCTAGAACTAAGAATCCCTAATTAAAAAAGATGTGTGTTTGTCTGAGAGAGAATGCTTATTGAACACTAGATGTTAGTCCTTAACCTGCAATGAATTCTTTTGAAGTGAATCCTGTGTCCCCACCCCACACCCACACTGCGCTCCCCTTGCCCCTCCACCCCTCCCCACCTTGATTGCTTCACAGCTTGGTAGGAGACCCACCAGAGAGGATGGGCAAGGAAGGACACATCTAAGCTAATAAAATTTGTCATTTCTGGGTCTGCACATATTTTGTCACATGTTTAGAAAAAACAGACACCTGAATGGAGATGAAATCTGGAATGATGTTTGACTTTATTCTCTTGAATGAGATACTGTTAGTTAACTGTCAGGAAAATAAGTGTGTGTGTGCATATAAAATAGGTCAGCTTATGTTCAATGTATTGTATCCATATATCCAGATGATCATTCTTATAATCAGACACACATGTAATATTTTACTAAGTGCTTTCACATCCATTATCTTTTAAATCTATACAAAAATCCTGTGAGTCCTGCATTATCAGTATGTTTGAAATAAATAAACCAGTATGTTAACTTATTCAAGACCTGAGAGAGGTGAGTAAAGAGCTGGGACCACTATAAATCAGGTCCAACTCCAAGAATCTTTCTAAGAAAATTATTATTAAGACATTCCTTTTAGAACTCAAAGTCAAGATTCTTGGTTTTAGGTAGGGATGTCATAATATTTGGGAGGGATAATAAACCAGAATCTCTGAACATACAGTCACTGCAATTATACCCCAGCTGTCTTTATCATTAAACTTTTTATGGTTCCATCAATAAATCTTATAAATACGCAGAGAAGAAAGAGGGTAGGATAATTTCAATTCAAGTTTTGTAAAAAAAATTTATTGCTTATAATACCATAATCATCATATTATATTACAGGCACTATTTTTTTAAGTCATGTTCTCTGCTTAAGGGGCATAGATTCATGCATTGCCTCTAACAAGACACAGTGTAAGTAGGAATTGTATATACCAGTATAATAAAATACATTGAACCACACAGACTTATGATAAAGGAAGCAGAGGTTGTTAAATCAAGTACAATTTCCTGTGTGCGGTGTCTTAAATCTGATTTTACAAAGAGAATGTCCCCAGAGGGAGAAGACTCATAAATAAAAACAGAATTTAGAAGCAGATGCTAGACTAAAACTTCTAAATTCTCTCCTTAGATCATGTCATGAAAAGTCTATATATTTAAATGGCATTTGTTTTTTTTTCCTTGTGGAACTTCATCTACGGGGTTGGAACTTAGAGGGCTCTGTCCTTTATTTTAACTGAAGGTCAGTATAAGAAATCAGTCATATGAAATCTACTGCATTTGTCCATTTTATTATTTATTACTACTATAAAGATTCAAGTAAAGTATTTCTTTTAATTTTTTTATGCAACAGAAATTTTGGTCACCCAAGAACTGTTCTGATAAAATCAATTGTTTTCATCTCCCTCCCTTTTTTCATTTGCTTTATTGGCATATTTCCATTTTCTTTCCTTTACATTTTGGATTTTTCTGTTTTATGAAGTCATTGTTTATGTCTTTTAAGT
Source organism: Solenodon paradoxus (assembly GCA_004363575.1). Lineage (NCBI taxonomy): Eukaryota > Metazoa > Chordata > Mammalia > Eulipotyphla > Solenodontidae > Solenodon > Solenodon paradoxus. The sequence goes on along the minus strand of RJWH01000321.1, from coordinate 224,122 downwards.
TGCCTTGGGTCCTTTTCAAATAGAGACTTGAAACACACAAATAAATAAATGAGCAAAAATAAGTAAATTTTCTCCCCACCCAGACAACAGATCACTGCCATCTGGGTGTCACCAATAATGGCCCTTAAGCACCTACAGAGCTGGTGGAGGCTTTGACATGCAGTAGCTATCGAGAGCTCAGTGGACAGGAGCTGGGAGAACAGGCTGCTCACTGTGTCCATCTGTTTATGAACTTCCTGGTCCACTGAGCCTTTCTAGAATGTGTTGCCTGGGAAATGGTAGAGAAGGGGGAGTTCCTGAGGGAAATGGTGAAAGAAAAAGCAGACTGACTATAGGAAGACTGCCTTTTCTCTCCACTAGGAGGAGGAAAGCTATGTTAGAAGTTTATTTCCCTTCTCAATGCACATGCTAAATAAAAGACAGAAAAGAAAAGAGGTCATTTGCAAAGAGAAGCAACCCAGCAAGGCATTTTTTTTCTCTACCATGATCTAAGTGTGATGGAACATACAAAGCAACACCCCAGGAGGCATTTATGGGCAATTATACAGGCTGTAAGTGTGTGTCTTTCACCCACTGCTGATTCTTAAAATGTGATTTTAGTAAAGTAATGTTTTTCACAAAATACAAAATAATGTAATACATTGTCTTTATTGTCTGACAGTACAGATAGGTTTTACACTTTCCTTTTTTTTTTTTTTTTTTACAGACCATGGGAATGAAGGGCAAAAATGTGTCCAGCATTTTGCAAACATTCTTTGTTACACACAAACACACACAATGAATAATAGGAAAGAGAATACAGAAGAATTAAAAGGTACGTTGAAGTTGGACAGGCTGTGGTTCTAACTGCTCCAGGGAAATAATGTGAAACTTTTTGATAATACTAGCAAGTGAAGTATATTGTCATATACAGCTTAGTACATGCATTTGAAATTAGAGCAGCTTTAATTTTGCTATTTTATTATTGTTTTTTTAAGTACACTGCTCCCTCTGCTGGTTTCTGAACCTGACCACAGGGTTCCATTGAGGATATAAAGAGTTCCAGTGCCCACATTGCCAGAGAAGTTCTACAGACCTTGCGAACTCTCAGAACAGAAGAGTTTTTGATAAGAGAAAGGCCGAAAGTTACCTATTCTTTTGATACCGTTGTCCACCAATGTAGGGATTCTGCTTTGGAAGAAATTAACAACGGGAAGTGAAGAGTTACTGAGTACAGTCTTTCTTTCACAAGATTGAGCACATTTGGGGAAACAGTGGGGAACAGGGCTTAATAATTACACAACACAATGAGATGTTATTGACTGGCTTTTGTAAAAAGAGTTTCCACACCTTTTCAGTAAAAAGGAAACTTAACTGAATAGTCACAGCAGGAGAGGATGTTGAGGATGTTGAGATGCTGTGGGTTTTACCTAGTGGAGCTTTAGAGATTCTGGTGGGTGTCCTTCTGTTAAGAAACCTTTCTGTGAAGGGTCTGAACAAACCAGAAAGGCATGAGACTGGTTTGAAACTTAGACCCCTGGAGATCTACAAAATTTCCAACACATTACAATTTGTTCCCTCTTCTGAAAGATGTAATAGCTCTTCTTTTGATGCCAATAGTAATAATAGTTATAAAACTGCTAAATTGTATATATCTCAATTCAAGCACTACATTGAAAAGGAAGCAAATTAGTATGACTTTTTTTTTCTCTTTCCAAACTGAAGCATAAACATACATTAGAGGCAAAAGCAATGAGAAAAACAGCAGGACGGCAGGCCCCTCCACTGTTAGTTAAGACCTGCAGTAGGGAACATAACTTACTCCCTGCTTCAGCTCTTCTTCCTACAGAAAGATTGAATCAATAACAGTTAGATTACCCAGGGTTCCAATAAGAGCAAGTACACAGTGTGCAGGAATGCAAGGTGGGGGGCACCAACACGACTTGGATGGCAGGTCAAGTCTCTTCAACTTCAACGACTTTAGTTCATTTAGTTTGGGTGTCTGAGACAATAGACCCAACTCTCTCCAACCATCTTTCAACACAATCTATCTATCCTGGAGTCTGTGTATCCTGATATGATAGATTGTGCTCCGTTAGGCTAGGCCGATGCCAAGATGGCTGGTAGTGAAGAGATTCCTATCCCATGCCTCTGGGGACAGAAACTAAAGGAACACATAGGGGAATCTTCTCAAAGCTTCCTGTCCTTCAGTGAAGGGAAAGAAGCCACCAGCCCTTTTTCATTTGGTATGTTTGGAAAGGAAAGCAGAAAGAGCTTTTCTGGATTGTCAAAAGGGATAACACGCCAGCAACAAGAGGTAATTAATTATCTAGTCCTGTCTTAACATATATATTATAAAAAAAACCCCTGAATTCTATGTCTAATACACTGAAAAAAAGTAAATTTTGTTTAGCAAAGATAAAACATTCCCAACACTGGTGGCAGGAAAAGTAGACAAAGGAATAAAATGAAGTCAACAAAACAAAGAAGTATTATACTTAGAGCAGTGCCTGGGACAGAGTAAGTTGCAACAAATATTTGTTAATTAAATAAAGACAAGGAAAGGAAGAGAAGGAGGGAGGGAGGGAGGGAGGGATGGAGGGAAGGAAGGAAGGAAGGCAAGAAGGCAGGAAGGAAGGAAGAAAGGACGGACTAATTCAAGTAATTCAGAACAATGCAGAAACAATAAATGATCGTGTATCAGGGGTACTCATGGACTGAAAGTCAGGACTTCTTGTTCAGAAGTGAGATGCCCCAGGACTTCATGCTATCAGAAGTTTTAGTTCCTGTCTTTGATGTGGCATGCACTGCTGGTCCATGCATCCCTACACCAGACAGAATGGACACCCAGCACTGACATGTCTGCTGGGCTAAGTGGACATGTGGCTGTAATTAGTCTACTTTTGACTTGAGATGTAACTTAGCGTATTGTGAAGAAGGGTGTCAGGATTTATTACAGGAGGAATGCCACACCCCAGGAATTATAACAGATGATAACACTGCAGAGGACATCTACAGACCATCTTTTTAAACAGTCTCTCTGCAAAAAAGTAAGGAGACATTTCCATTTCCAGTTTTCATTGGAGACCCACAAAAAGTGACTGTGATTTGCTATGAAAGCCACACAAGTGAGATAAAATATTTTACTAAAATTATTCTTACAGATTTATTCTTTTTAATGAGGCTATAATCACCAAAATAATTTAATGACTGTATCTTAATTTTCTGAAGTAGACATTAGCTTTGGTTCAGTTTTGTCAGAATTGCTAAAAGCTGTTACATGTAGATATTTTTTAAAAATCCAGTTTTATTACTTTTTAAGAACATAAGGAACTGGATATAAATCAAGAAACAGTTGTTCCATAAAGGTCCTAGGTAGTCTGGTCTTAGGAAATGGGTAAAATGAGTCCTATTACTGACTGCTACCAGTTCATGTGTCTAAGAACTGATTCTCTATCTGAATTTGAAAATACATCAGTAATTGGAAAACTATTTGGCATTATGTGCAAACATTTTTTACAAAGGTCATAGTCAGATTTAGGAAACATAAATTTGAAGTATCTTACCTTTAAGAGTTTCATGAGACCCTCTAACTGGACCATCAGCTCCCTCCGGCTCTCCTGGAGAGCAGACATTCTCTGCTCCAGCTCATCTTTGCGCTGTCTGAGAAAGAGGCAGTTGTCATCAGCAACAGCATTCAATGCATAGACTAATCACATTTATGAACTTGTGGGACTAGTGGATTGCAGAAAAAGGACATCTTTGACTTGGTTGTCAGCTAGGGAAATGAAAAATTACAACTTACAGGGTGTTTATTAGTTAGAAATCATAGTAACAGAATTAAAACCCTTTTAAAAACCTTTCCCCTTCTACTTTGAATTACCATTTAATAAAATCTTTTCTGAAAGTTTGCTATATTGTAGACCTTGTGTTGTGCCACGTGGTTCTATTGAGACAACAAACCAAAAACAAACGGTTACTGAAAAAGACCAATCCTACAGATTCTCGAAACACAAGGACCCTTTGGTAAATCTAATAGAAAATACTGATTACCTTTATCTTTAGAAATTGGACTTAGCAAAGTACATTTTTCATCTTTTCTATACTTGTGTGCAATGTGATACTTTTCAGAGGTGAGATGTTAATAGTACATAACTGTAATGGTCAGTCTAAATTTTCTGATTTGACTTTGGTTTCCAACAAGAGAAATGCAAATAAAGGAGTTCCTAGGCAATTTTTCTAACCAAAAACAACCTACCAGGTCTGTGTTTGTTTAATTTAGTTCTGTTTGGCAGAATTTCTAACAAGTTATCAGCAAGAATGGAAGCTACGAAGGACACTCTATGATGTATCACTTACGTTGACACTAAGAGGAACCACGAATATCTTCAACAATGGGAAAGAAATGCAACAGTATGAAGAATAATGTTAGTAGCTTACATTTCTGAAATATCAGTATACTTTTCAAATCAATTTCAAATCTATTTTCATAACCATTAGTGAATAAATAATTTATATATATACATATATATATGTATATATATAATGATTTTCCTTGCCCCGAAGGCTTCTGTTTGAGTTTGACATATTGGATTTTATATTTTTAAAATGTGTGGAGGCTTTAGCCATGTATGTGTTAATATATGAATTGATAAGCCTTGTCTCAGTGGCATAGCCACACTATTAAGAGAAGCAATAGCAGGGACTCTGAAATGAAAAACTGACAATATAAAAATATCATGCTGAGTTACACATTGAAAGATAGCTTGTGGGAGGATAGGTTATGGATATAAATGAAACATTGCTAATTTGCTTTCATATAGACTTCATAATAAATTGAATTTAAAAATTATAAATATATCTCAATTCTTTTTGAATATATTTCTATTTTTGGCTTTTATTGCCACTTAAAGCTTACTTCTGCAGCAATTCTTCCTTTGATTTCCCTTAAAAGTGCTTCTTTTCTGAAGAGGATGAGGAACATTGTACTTTTATAGACTTCAATAGTTTTTTATTTTAGCCTTAGTATTCTAGGACTGAAACATTCTAATTTAAAAATCTTTCCCCCATTCAAAAATATTCTTCAATGAAAAGCCCATGAGCTCTCTTTTCTTTAACTGTATCTGCACGTCGTGCTCTAAATACATCGACATTAGGGCTAGGTAGAAGGGCAGATAATGTTTCTGATTTATTTCCACTTCTTTTGTAACTACTGATCTATAATTATTGTTTTTGACCACAGGGACACTTGGAGAAGAATGAAGCAAAATTCTAATATCGAAGTTAGGAAATGCTAAGAGAGGCATCTAAACACTATCAGAAAAAGTTAACAAGTGTTAATTCTGAATTAACGAACATTAAAATAAACATTTGCACATTTACCTTACAGTAGTAATCTTTCAAAACATGATAGTTTATTCTTACAAATATTAGATTAAGTTCAGTTAACAATTCATGCCTTTCTTTAATTTTCTCTATAAATGTTTATACACATAGTTACCAAGTAAGGATCTGATAAAAAAAAATCTTTGGTTTAGCCTCTGCTATTTCAAACAGTATGAGCAAACAAGGGCTAAGCAGTGATTTTATTTTCATAAGGCTAAATATATTCATCTCTAAAAAAAGTTATTTTTATCCTGAAGTTCTGCCAGATTATTTCTAATTTAAAAGCCTACTTTTTTTTTTTTTTTAGGACAGTGTTGGGACATAAGGCAAATTTTTGATATGAATTATATATTAGAAATAATAAGTACTGATGATGGTATCATCATACTTCTATGCAAACAATTCTTCCTCAAGGCAGCCTTTCTGACTTTACTGAAAAAAAATTTTTTTTTAAGAAAGATTGCTTATAACACTTATCTCAGTTTATAATTACATTCTCATTTGTGTGATCATTGGATTTATGTCATTTTCCTATTAGACCACAAGTCCTGTGAGACCAGGAACAGTATGCTTTTCAACCCATCATGGGAGAATGGCATCCCAAAAAGTTCTGGGCACACTTCATTTTTGAAATAGTTGGTGAATAAGTAAATGAATAATAAAATGAGGAAAGATAATTCTAATTAGCAGTATAGATGGACCAGGGGCTGGGAATCAATTAAGCACTCATTATAATAGTCCAGGCAGGAGCTAATTAGACCAAAAAAGGAGATGGATTTCACCTGTGCTGCTCATATGTGGGCTCTTGGACAAGTTTCTGTGTTTTAACACAGTTTTTGAATCTATAAAAGGAGTATAATAATTGTGCCTCTTTTCCAGGTTTTGTTATAGCAGCTATATAGAACACTGTATGTGGAGTTTAGTGCACAGGAAACATGAGAAAAGCACACAAATATCTACCAGATAATCTTAATAATTTGCCAGATCTGGGTGAAAACTTGGCTTTCAGTTTTCTTATGACTAAAGAAAAAGTCAAATATGGTCCCTTAGATCCCAGTGCTCTTGAAATAAAAATAAACTCTGTTCATGAAAAGCAAAGATCTGTTGCCTTCTCCCCAATCCTGTTCCCCAGCTGATAGAAATTTTTCCTGTTGGTTTCTTAGCAAAAAGTCCATGAAGGAGGAAAGGTTAGAGAAGACCTCTATCACACAGGAAGTTGCTGTGATTGCCTCACATAATCACCCCGAAGGGGAACTAAGGACACTCTGCAAGAGGCCATTGTTTTAAAGCCACATGGAAGCCTGAAATGCTACAGCATAGCAGCATATCATAGGGTTTTTAAATCTGGGATGTCAGGGACTCTGTGAAACCCCCAAATTCTGAAGTGCTTAGCTTAGAGTAAGTGGTTTATAATTATCTAGAGAAATGTCTTTCAAGGAAGGATATTTATTCTTCTCCCAGACAGAAGAAATGTGTAGACTATGGGGGCAGGCACGCAAATGAGCTGGGATTTAGGTGTCTCAGCCTTCAGATGTGGGTCACCAGCCGATAGTGAGGGCCAAAAAGATAGAAGTTCCTCACAGAGCCAGAGTCTTAGTGTAGCACTGGGTTCACCACTGAAAAACTTGTCATCAGTGACCCAGGCACATCAAGATGGCTTCCCAAAGTGTATCATCCAAATGGAACCAAATCCCTTCTAAAGCAAATGCTGAGAGGAAACCATGAAAATGCTTATGAAAATCCCTAGTTATTGCCCCTCCAGTGGGACAACCAATGGAAGAAGTATAAAGAATGAATTAGATGGAGAAAAGGTACCCTGATGTGCAGATGAGTGACTACCCTTTTTCCAAGTTGGTTTATTCTGTCACACTTCTGTATAGATTAGACTTGTGACTTGTAGGGCTGGGATAGCCTACTTGGCAAGTGTCTGTTTGGCAAACAACACTTTCAAGTAGACATTTGCTTTTATATGCCTTTGAAGAGGAGGATGATGATGTAAACATCATTTTTTCCTTCTTTTTATTTTAATCCTTTTTGGGAACTAGCTTAGTAGAATGTGCAAGGATTTCTAATACCTCTTTCTGGAGATAGGATCTAGAAAGCATATAGACTGAAAAGGAAGAATTTCTGTTTCTTCCATTATTATGATTATAATATTTATTTTTGGGTGAGGGGGAATGGTGTAGGCAGGAAGGCAGGCAATCAGAGGCAAGGAGGCAGGTAGACAGAGGAGGAGGAAACGATTTATTTTATTTAGTTGTTCATCTAAATAGGCCCTGTGACATGAAATTGGGTCCTTGGGATGTACATGAACCATACCCAGGTTGAGGTGGCAGACCAAATTGCTACTCCACCAGGACATACCCCATGACATTATTTTATTATCAAAAGTATGATGTAATCTCTTCATGTCAAGAGCTCACACGAGCAGCAGAATCTATACACCCCTCTTCTACAAATCAGATCTTTGGTGGGTCTGCCCTTCCAGTCCAGTGCATGGACCTGGGGAGAAGTCACTTGGACCCAGCCTGAGTGCAGACAGGACCTGCAGACAGGACCTGCAGCCAGGTCAGGTGTGCAGGGCTGGAATGATAACCCCAGAAGCAGCATGATTACAATTAATAGGGACTCCAGACAGCAACAGAAACTACTTATTTTAATCTCTTTATATGGGGAGAGTAAATGGTGCGCTCCTTCTCTCAAAGGTTTTGAGAAGAGTTATCTGTACTTATTATAAACAGTCTGTCTCGGAGTAGACAGGCCTGGAATGTACTTGGCATCCAAAGAAAGATGGAAAGAATGTCATGTTTACGTATCAGAGATGCCATCCACAAGGGCAATGTGACATTTTGCTGAGGGACTGTCTTTGAACTTGATTGTGTTGTTAGCTACATAAAGGGGTGCGCGCCTGCCCTACTCACACACAGCGTTGAGCCGGGGAGCCCAGCGCACGGCTCTCATCTTGCACACGGGCTCAGCACTTCTGTCCTCATCCAGGTCCTGCTACTCTCCAGTCTTCTGCCCCTGAGAAACTCAGGGGTTGACCTAGATGACCGGCTGAGGGCCACAGATGGGACTGAGCTAGGCTTTTAATTCATTTGCAGAACAAGAAAACTACGGCATTCATGTTTGAAGATGTGTATGTAAAGCTATTAGGGACCAAGATTTAGAGAAAATCGAATCCCCTTTTCTGGGTTACAGGTGAATTTTAAAACCTGTGATAATTGTTTAGCTGTTTCTGAGTTCGTTTTGTTCATCACTGTATCATAAACACATTGCTGATGTGAAAATAAGGAAAAGGAGTTGAGGTCAAGCTTTTATTTTTTCAGTGAGATTTTGTTTCCACTCTAAGCACTGGTTCCTTTTGTGTCAAATGAAAGTGTACAATGTAAACAACTTCTCTCTAGATTCCCCAAACATCAGCAATTAAGTGTGTCCTATTCAAATAAAAATGAGTAAAAAGGCGTGGCCTGGTGCAACAGTGGTTAGGTCAATTGCCTCTGAAGCAGGAAGCCATATACCTGTGGGTTTCAGTCTCAAGTGCACGGGTTGGGGAGCAACCAGTGTGAACAACTAAATAAAAATAAAATAAAGATGCTTCTTCCTCCTCTCTCTGCATTTCTGCCTATTTGCCTTCATTCTTGCCTTTTTTCCTTAAAAAAAAAAAAAAATGTCAGTAGCTATGCTGGCTCAGGTCATTATTCTGGCTAGACACCGTCAACCTTTATTGACGATCTCAGTGCCCTGAGACGCCTTAGGCTCCCTCTCTTACCTGAGGAGCCGGAGTTCTGCCAGCAGAGTGGGGTTTTGCTGAGCCTTCTCTGGAGTGGGCTGAGATGCTTGTTCATGCTCCAGCCGCAGCCTCTGGATCTCCTGTAAGATTTCTCTTGGGAAAGAGGAGGAGGGTGAGAAACCAGGGTCAGCTAGCTTCCAGGATATGGACATCTGAGCAGATCAGGGCCATCCAAGGAGAGAAAGAAGGGTCATATGTTCGGGAGCAGAAGCCACACTCAGTAACACTATCTCCAAAGCACTGGCTGCAGGTAGCGGGGTGCCGTGGGTGTATGTCCAAACCATGCAGCTCCTGCAGTATGTCCTTGGAGCCTTCCAGCTGAGCTGTTATCAGCAGGATCTAATCATCTCCCTAGTAAGTAATATACGGCCTTGGTAATGTGTTCAACTTTGAAAGTGCACTGCCTAAGAGACAAAAATGTATCTCCCTGTTATTTATGATCACCGTCTGACACCATAAAATATTTCCGCTACCAAGTAGGAGGTGCTGGGAGGAAAAAGAAGGCAAATGGTGTTTCATTTCACAAAATGAAATAACCCCATTCTCTCACCAGGAATGAAATACCTCTCAGTGAATTTTTCTGAGAAGCCTCCAGTTTGGCAAAATTCTCTTTTTCTTAACACTTTTTAGCCTTTCACAACAGATCTCAGTGAGTGACACCTTCAAAGGAAAGTGCTTTTAAAAGGATTCGCTGTAATTGCGTCTGCTCTTGGTGTAACCTCTGCCAGGGGTGAGATGTGTCTGTCTGATATTGATGTTGGGACCTGGGTGACCTTGCTTGAGGTGAATGTGAGGCCAGCTAGAAAGGAGAGGGGACCTGAGCAAGGTAAATTACCCCTAAGTGAGTTGGAAGACATCACACCAGGTTACAAGTCACATGCTCTTGGTGGAAAGGGTCAGTTTCCCATCAGACAAAAGGCACAAGAGCCAATAAGGCAGAACAAAGCTCCAAGAAGGACAGGTGAGCTTCGTGATCTAGGGGGATGTTTTCCATATGAAAGGCTAATTATCAGGGAGATACTACCCCTCTCCTGGGTATGGTAAGAAGGTTAGTTTCGAAACTTTCTGTGTTTGCTTAGTGCTCTAAGGCAGAAACCCAATGTATCCATCAACTAAGAGGGAGCACCTCTGGTTGAAGTGAGGTTGAGGTCCTGTGCTGCTCATCCTTCCTCCAGCTGCTTCTACATCCTCCACAGACCCTCAGGGTGCCATGGAGTTCAGCCTGAAAATCAGTAAACTGGGATTTTGAAGACCTATTCCAGGACTAACGTCTGGCTATTCTGTGACTCCTCCTAATTATTCTTGCTGGTTCTGGGGACAGAGCCATGACAGAATCATTTAGCACATGGGTACAAAAGAGAGAAGCGACTCTGATAAGAGAAAAATAATGGTATGATATATAATGAGCACTGAGTGTTAGGCTATACCCAGAAACTGTGCTTTAAACTTCTTTAATCTTAATTTAATTCTTAGAACAATTCTGTTTTATATTGGTACTATGTTATCTGTTTCATTGAGGACATCAAAGCACAGATCACTTAAAATGCTTCCCCAGGTTCAATGAAAATTAGGTAATAGAGGTGGTTCAAATCCAGGCTGGTTAGCTCCAAAGCCCATGTGTATCAGACTCCCTCAGTCTTTTGGACTTGCCCTGAGAAGTCTAATCTAGGTAACTTGTGATTTATACAAAATAACTGGAAGAGTTCAACTTCTAACACTAACCCTAACTATTTCCACCAAGTATGCTATAGAAGCACTATCTTTTAATGATTATTGCTGAAATACTCATGAATTACCTAGGGTAGAAAGAATCAAGAAGTGGGAATCTCTAACCAAGTATGCTATAGAAGCACTATCTTTTAATGATTATTGCTGAAATACTCATGAATTACCTAGGGTAGAAAGAATCAAGAAGTGGGAATCTCTAACCGCTTCTGAGGCTCAGCGATCTGATTATAGGGTTGATTGTCACCTTGAGAACACGGGACCCTTGGGGTGAATTTACATGGTAGAGATGTGTGACCTGGACAAGCTACTGGGACCTGGTTCTGAGGTCTTTGGAGAACATGATACCTCTGGCTTAGACGCATGGGTTCTGGATGGGCAGGGAATGGGATGCAGGAGCTTTAGGGATATAAAGATTTTTAAGAGGATGAAGCCTGCTTTCTGTTATCTCTTCTCATTTCTATTTCTCTAGTCTCTCTCTGGTCCTAAAAGATGCATTCAGACAGTGCAATTCAAAAAGCATTCTGGAAACAAACTAAGAGTGGTATCACAGCACAGCTAGGCCTAGGACAGCTATGTCTCTTCCTGCTGACTCTGGGATGGAAGATAGATGGTTCCACACCAGCAGATATCCCTCAGGAATTTCCTTAGAGGAAGCTTCAGTTTCCCCTCCAGGGTGCACTATTCATATTGAGTGGAAGCAGAGAATTGGAGGGGAAAGCAATGTGCTTTGGAGATTTGGGAGAGTAGGTGAACATTGCAACCAAGATATTTGCAGGTTTTCTCTTGAGTCTTTTTTCTAAGAATACCAATATTAATGTTTCTAGCCTCACTCCTTATTTTAATTCTGTTAGTCAGGCATGTGGCCTCATCATTTTTCTCAAAGTCCACGTGTATTCCTACCCCGAATCTCCCATTTCTTTTGCTGTCCTGAATGCCCAACTGAATATTATAACCCTCTTTCTGAAACAATAAAAACAATAAAAAGGAAACCCATCTACTTCACAAAATTTACACTACACAATTTAGACCACAGTGATGGGGAGCTGGATCATGTTGGAAAAAATATTAAATAGTGCCTGGCACAAAAAATTCTCGACCATGGGGGTGGGTGGTGATGATAATACACACTTTCCTATTGCCTCTACTGCACAGAATTGTTCAGAGGACAAGATGAGACTTGCTTGCACACATACTCTACACATATGTAAGGTTGTCATTATTCTACTCTAAAGCCCGGAAAGAAAGACCCAGGTGTCTTACAGTTAACACCTGACAGCTATAGTCATAGGCTGTAAATCCTAAATTCAAACCTTTCTTCATTAATGGCTCCTTGTTGATATTAATTAAATATTTCAGTGGTGGAAAAAAGGTATAGGATAATATCTGGTAGAAATTGTGAATTAAGGGACATTCTAGAAAACTGGATCCTTTTTCAGAAAATGACCTTAATTTGGACATAGTTCTATCAGGCCTCAATTCCAGGACCTTCTAATTACAAATAAAATGATTGACCCTACATCCTCCATGTACATACTTTTCCCCTTTTTTATTTAGCTCTCTTTTAAAAATTTATAATGGGACTGACTTATTGGCATCTATTATATCTGATTGATATTTTGAATAACCTTCCACACATCATATTGTAGGCTTGTTTTTTGTCATTGACAAAAAGGGAAAAAAATCTTCTAAACTTCAATTCTAATATTTGTTAAGGTGACTAATAGTAATGTTTTGTTTTAAAGGAGCTGAAATTTTGGGTTACATCTAATACAATTCTAATAACTTAAAATTAGTCCCTTTTGTTATTTTTCCTTTTTTCCCCATGCTTTTCACTGTGCCTAAATTGACATAAAGTTTGGAGACACGATTTGAACACAGTTTTTCTATTCTCCTACTCGCCATCTGCATTAATGCCCAGATACACCTACCACAGAAGGATGTGGATCAGCAAGATCTGCTCAGCAGCCTGCTTCGCCTGCCTGGCTAGCTGGCTCAGTTTGTACACTGTCTCCAATGTCTCCTTGCCGCCATGGTTAACTCCGTTCTGCAACTATTTTCTTTTCTTTCTTTGGGTGTTTCTTCTACAGGATTTTAAGTACCTTCGCTCATTTGGGATTACCCCTGTTTACCAACTCATTTTTTGCTGTAGCCCAATTTTTGCATAGTAGATATAATAATTGCTATATGAAACAGGATAGGCAATTTCATAGACTTGCAACTGTCCTGAACAAATTACAATTTGTATGGTGTTTTTTTTTTTTTTTTTTTTTTTTTGGCCTAATTCTTCGCCATGTTTCTACTCTTTCCTCTCAGTTCTTGCCTCCTATTATTTGGTGTATTGAGAGGGGTCACATATAGCAAACATTTATTTTCCAGCTGTGTTGTAAGCACTTTTCTTTGGAGGTCAGAGAAGAGTAGCAATTAAAAAAATTATGAAGTCACGATCTCACATTACAAAGTTTTTTCCATTCGAGTATGTAGTCTCCTATTGATGATAGCCTGATCTAAAGACAATTAAGTCAGAAACTTCTTTTTACTAGGAGAAATTTGAAAATGCACTCACCTAGGTTGCGTCTTCCTTCTAATACTTTCTATAGAACTTAAAATAAATACATTGACATCCCAACATTCTCAGGACAGACTCACTGAGTATAAAACAATGATGAGAAACTCCTTTAGTAGTCTGATTTCAGATGCAACACCAGTGTTTAAGAATGGGATTAAACATTCAGACATTTGTATCTAAGAAATAAATACAGGATGTGAAAGTTGTTCCCATGTTGGCTTACTAAACAATGAGTTTGAAATCTGACTCAACTGTTCATTATTTTCTCACTAAATGTCTGTTTACTGAGCTTCTACAATGTACCAGGCATGGTTCCAGAGTCCAGGGACCATTTGGTGTGGCCACTGTTCTCCAGAAAACGTCCATCTCAGGAAAGATAGACAATAAACAGGATGCAAAGACACAAATGCAAGTATTTCAGCTGGTGATGACACACATTCAGGTACAACAGGGAGTGGTTCCTGGGGTGGAGTTTCATGGGCAAGATTAGATGGGTGGTCTTCTAGGAGGTGGCATTTGAACTGAGACCTGAATGATGGGAAGAGCTATTCCTTCAGAAACACCAAAGAAGAGCTTTCTAAATTAGAGAACACGTAGTGAAAAGGATGCAAGGGAAGAGAAAAGCACTTGAGCAAGGGGGACTGAGGTAGGAAAAGAAGGTAGGAATCAGGCAATGATGGTAAACGAGGAAAGTGTGATTCAAAATATGATGGAAAACTGTCAAAGGGTTTTACCAGGAAATAATATGGTAACATTTCTCTTTATAAAATGACAGGGTAGGTTGAGTGTTCGTGGCAAAGATAAAGTGGAGATTTAGAGGCTATGCTGTGGGTGTAGCCTGTGAATCAATGTGTGTCGAATAAAGACAGACTGCTGGTGGGCGGGACATGGAGCTGTCTGGCTGGAACAACTAAGTGGTGCCGATGTCAGTCCAAATGCCTCTTTTAGCCTGAGCTCCTTACGAGGACCCTCCCTAGTGAGCCTTCTATTTGTCTCCGGGTGACAGACACTTTTCTCCTAGCTCCCAGGAGGGCCCATCTGCATTATTATATAGTTCTTTAAAAAAATGACTGTCAGATAAAAGGGAAATGACACTCTCTAGGGAGACAATATTGATCACATTGCTGTCTCATAAATCTATTTAACATCTATCTACCTAGCTATATCATGAAGCTTCTGAAGTTCTAAATTCTAAAGATCAGCTTTTCAGAAACCACCATCATTGACACTAGATCTTTTCCTTTAAATATGCCTACAAGGGTAATAAAATTAGATATTTGAAAATATATCTAAGTTAATGAATGGGCACTTTTATAAAACAAAAATGGCTGCATGTCTAACAATTCTTACCTGTTCTTGTTTTCCAGTTCTGCGATCAGCTGCCTTTGCTGCTTATTTGCATCAATGGTGAAGGAGATGTCAGGTGCATTTCTCTGCTGAGCTGGCTGCTGTAAAAAACATGGTTTATACTATTTAATGTTGGAGGCTGGACCCACATGTGCTTGAGAAAACAGAAATCATGAGCTATGAATATAAGAAAGAAGAAACCATGTCTATCAAAACAAAATATAAAGGCCAATACAAAAAATTGAATATTCTTCTCCTAAAGACCAACTTTTCTGTGTGACTGGAGTGTATTTCCACCAGAGAGTGCTACAGAATTCTTTTGCAGGTAAAGACATAAACTAGATTTTCAGTTTTCTCCCTTGAAATCCTTGGAGAGCTATTTAATTCCTGCCATACTGTCCCCATTACAACTATTCTTTTGACATACATGGGTTTAAAAAGCATTGCACTGTTGAGATAATTCTTTCTTTAGAATGACTGTTCACTATAATGTGCAATTAAAATTTCATACTTTTAAAGTCCTACTTAACATTACTTTTTTCTCTTTCATTGGCCAACATACTTTCAGCATTTTAGAATTCATATATATAAATTTACATTTATATTATACACGCACACTTTTTTTTTTTAAACCCATGACTCCAGTCATTCCTTGTCATACAACCAACTTTAAACACTGGTGCATATACAGTATATCTTCTTCCATTCTCATATAATTATATACATACAAATCAACTCAACAAATACACATATATATTAACCTTTGACTAAATATGCATACACATAAACATATCTAAATACAGATTAACACATGTAAATAATTATATATATACACAGTTATATATCATATTTACATATGCAAATATATATGGGGATTTAGTCAAGGTTCAATTTGTTAGTCTTTATAAAACCCAGCTCAGATTACGTATACTTCCTCTCATCTTACTTTCTTTGCTCTATATTGTATATTGTATATTGTATATTGTAGAAATTCCTCACTGTCAATTTTTATTGTTTTAAAATAATTGTTTTAAAATATTGTTTTAAAAATCACACTGCATCCTACCAAAAAATGCCAAGCTTTTAAAAATGGCACTGATTGCCTATGACCAAAGACCTAGATAAACTCAGCTAGCTGTTTTATGACCAGAATTCTGACTGAAAAAAAGATTAAGCTTAGGTATGTTCGGATGGAGTAGTGGTTGGGTGCAGTCCATATACAGCCCAAGGTCCCTATTTCTTCTTCAAAAAGGGAACTACTAAGATAAGCAACTAAAATAAAAATAAATAAAGTGCTTCTTCCTCTTCTCTCTCCCCGCCTGTCTCTGCTTGCCTTTATTCCTCCCTGCACCTTAAAAAAATGATTCAGCTTAGACAAGTTCTGGATTTTATATTTTCTATAGTTTATAATTAGCATTTCTTTTAACAAAAAATGATTTTTCTTGCTAATGAGGAATTTTATGTTTTTGTGTTTTAGATCCTAAATAAACTTGACCTATGATGCAAGCTTTTCTTCTGATTTCAAGATATAATTTCTCTTTCTTGATAAGAGAAGTGTGCCTGAGAAAGTTATAACTCTGAGTCTTTTCTTTGCTCTTTACACTAATTGATCAAGAATTATACAGCGAAACCAGGTTTTGGGTGGGGTTAGCAATGTTGTAACCAAAGAATATTTTAAACAGTGATTTATGCCATCCCAGAAAGATAGCTTAAAAGTGAAAGCAATAGAAAGCCAGATCAGTTTTGGTTCTTCAGAACATGGACAGGAAATCATCTCACTCAAACTACTTACAGAAGAGGTGGACTCTGCGGCCAGTCTTGCTGCATACCTGGCGATCAGCCTGTGTTCTTCATCAAGTCGGTTGGAACTCTCAAGCATACTGTTGAGAACAGAGCAAGAGGGCAACTGTCAGGCAACTGAGGAAGATCGATGTATTCACATTACCACGGGGAGGGGGAGAGGGTTGCTATTTCAATTTTTCAGCACAAAAAATTGAAAGACATACAAACCCCTGTTAGGTTAACGATCTCAGACTTGGATTCATGACATGATCTAATGTGTAGCCAGGAAGGTAATTAATAAATCCCATCTTTAATCAATGTAGCTGTTTTACTAAGAATGCTTCAAAGAGGAGTGACTTTTCTCATCAACATTTCTGAAAAAATAGTATTTCAATTGAATCACCTTTAACATTTTATTTTCTTATACCCGGGTACTACATGTTCACAGTAGGCATGTTAGAAAACATGGGAGCAAGAAAAGAAAAACCGATTATGCTTAGCCTATGGGGAGCCCTACCTCCTAGTATTCACAATGGTGAGTAATCAGATCCCTTAGTAATGGGCTGTTTTTCCTGACTTGCACTAACAGATAAAATAGGACAGAAGTAATGGAATGCCACCCCCAAGACTGGTTATATGTATAATTGCCAGTCTTGGACATATTTTTTTCTTTGGTGAGCTCTCTGGATTACTTGCTTTTTGAGAAGGAAGTGTTGCTGGCAGCCCTCTGGAAAGGCACATGGAACAGGGAACCAAAGTCAGTCAGTAACGTTGTGGATGAACCCCCATGAGAGAGTCTTTGGATGAGATCACCGTCCTAAGTCAACAGCTTGACTGCAACCTCATGAAAGTCCTTGTGACTCAAGTACCTAGTAAAACCAAACCAGGATTCCCGATCCATAGGCACTGCAAACAATGAATTTAAGCTGCCAAGTTTGGGGGATAATTTTAATGCACCAATAAATAATATAACTCTTTCTATACTATTAATATTCAGGTAACTTACAATTTTATATTACTTTCATACAAATGGAACTGTAGTGGCTTCTGATGACATTAACAGAAATTGTTTAGTGTCTCCTGTAAATTTATAGAAATTGTTCATACTAGAATAATAATTAGCGTCTCTAAAAATCAATGCAAAGAGAATTATTAACAACTCTCTCATATTTCAGAAAACTTCACCTCCTAAACTACTTCCATGAAGACTAAGCTTTCAATAACATTAAAAAAACTTCTATGAAAAATATCAGTAACATTAATCCTGCTAACAGTTTGTTATAGTTTGATTTATCAGATTTAAAAGAATCTTTTATCATGAATGACTGACAAGTATAAATAATATAAAGGTTATAGAAGAAAAGTCTCCTGGAAATATAAAATGTGAAATTATGCGTTTCTGTCTAGAATGGTATCAGGCCTGAATCAAGATTAGAATCTAGTTCTTTTCATCCCCAAGTATACTTATATTCTTCTCCATTGGCTCTTATACTTATGCCAGTTTCTCTACTAAAATTGTGATATGCATTATATATTTAACAGACACACTTCTATGTCAATGTTAAGATTGTAAGAATTGTCCATTGTAAAGGCTTGAATTCAAATAAAGTAACATTCATTCATATACATACATATAATTAATATGTACATTTACAAATAATCAACATGCAAAATAGTCTTTTAATCTTTGTTAAAATGAGAAGGTGAGCAAAACTCATTACAGAATATTTACTATGTCACCTCCAAATAGTTCTTCCCTGGTTGGATAAATCCATTACAGTAACACTTTTGACATTCCTGTCTCCATTATCTTGGATGTAGTATATACCCTTGACATATATAAACTATACTTGTTCTTTTTCTGAATACTTCCACTCCAGATTTAGACCTTTTCTCCATAATATTATAGCTACCTAGAATATTCCTGAATTTCTCCATGTAACCAGTCATTTTTGTATCCTCTGAGAAAGTCTTTCTTTTTGCCCATATAAGACAATGAACATAAAAGCATCAAACTAGCATAATGATTGAAACACATTAAAAATGTTAGATAATACAACATTATTATTATGCCTTTTGAGTAAGCTGTTTCGATTCATTAATGATTCTTGTCTCCTAATTCAATAACTATGCAAGGAAGGGCTTCTCAAACTTTAGTGCAAACGTATCACTCAGGGTCTTGTGAAAATGTTGTTTCTGATTCTACAGTGAGGGGTGATGGGGACTTAGGAATCTGCATTTCTAACAATTTGTCTAAGATATGCTGAAACTGCTGGCCAAGGACAACAATTTGAGTATTAAGGATTTAGAACATTTTGAAAATAAAATGGAAAATCTAAGCACATGGCTTTTACCCCAAATGTAAGTCATATAAAAGAAAATTTTTCATGAGTATTTAACTGATATCCAGATAGCAAGTTTGTTATTTTATAATTATTCCCTTAAGACAGAAAATTCTAGGCTCAGGACTTACATAAATGTGATAACAGTCTCAGTGGTTTGGGATTTCAATCAGCATACAAAAGATTTGGAGTAAGAAAATAATTTTAATAGAAAAAGGCAGCATTTGTTTTGGAAAATTGATGCTTGAAAGCCTATAGTTGTCTTTATGATACAATATTTGTACTTTCCAGTGGTTAAAAATAATTGAATTTCTTATTAATAAGAAAGAGAAAGCTATACTCTCTTTGTTTAAAACTATCTCCCCAAATTTTTAATTTTATTTTAAAATGGTTGTCATTTCTCACTGGTATATTACAGACTATTTATCTTATTCAACACAGTTTCTACAGACAACTGCTCCAAGCCCAGGACAATGATCTGTTTGATGGCTTGAAAGTGACTTTGTAAAATAAAAAAGTGAATGTTTTGATAAATAAATAATAAAAGAAACCTTGATAAAAAACCTTATGACAAAAGTATCTTTTATCATGAATGACTGGCAAGTATAAATAATATGAAGGTTATAGAAAAAAAGCCTCTTGGAAATGTATGACGTGAAGTTATGGGTTTCTGTCTAGTAAGCTATAACTCATACTTCCACGCCTCTCCTCCCCCCAGAACTAAGTGAATGAGGGGTGGAGTGATATATTACTCCTTTGTGCAAACAAACGATTTATGAGTCCACATATGCCATTTCAGTATGTTCAAATTACACAAGGGTGAATGAGGCATTCCTCTGATAAATTCCATTATTTCAAGACTTCAATTACAAATAGTTGTAAATGGATGGCCAATAATCCCTAAATCATTAAAGAAATACCAATTCTAGCACTTTCTCTGTCCCTGGCTATTCAAGACTTAGTAATCTTGTTATAAGACCATGATGAATTAAAAAGTGGCTGCTGTGTGGACTGTGTTTCAGAGTGGGGAAATCTATTGTTTTGAAAGCTCTCCACTTTCTACCTCAAATGCATGGCCATTGTTTGCTGCTGGTGATTTAAAAATGGCCTTTTAGGAAGCTCAGGTGGCCCCAGCTAAACTAGGGCTTATTAAATTATGATTTAGCGAAAATTTCTGGGAACTCAGTGTTTGTTCACATTTCTCTGGTTTCTCTGTAGGCCTGTTCTGACTTCCAAGATGCAGCAGTTAAGCAAATAATAATGTGATCCAAAGGACAGGAAATATTTCTATGTTTTTCCTTTATATATATATTTTTCCATTTGTCTGAATGACAGGAATTTTATCACTAGAGATTAACTTTTAAGGTCAGTAGGCCTCATGTACAACTCTTCTATTAAAATGCAAATAGCTAATAGGAGAATGACTGAGAGGGCATTACTATTTAAGACTTAAGTGGAAGATTAATTTGTGAGGTGTTTCTTATCTTTCACAGGTGATTGAGACCAAAATACTATGAGATAGAGTCATGTTAAGGCCTATAGGAGGCAGTGAATAGGAGAGTAGAGTAGAAAGGAAGGAGGTGATAGAGTCTGCAATTAGTGTTATGGGACTTAAGAATGGGGAGTGAAAGATACTAGCTCTCAAAGCTTCAGCTGTTGGCTCTTTAATGATTGGTTTGAAAGGAAAATACAGTAAATCATGAAAAAGCAATCTTACTGAATCATCATCATTATCAACAACTTATCATAAAAATGGCTTCTCTATAGGGTTCCCTTCAAACTTCTTGAGTTCCTGACTTTAACAATCCATTACATTATAATCCTCTCCAAAGTCATGCTTTCTCCATGTCCATCTAGTCCATCTGTCAATGATGTGGCTATCATCAGACAGCCATCTTATCCCGATTTAGTGCAAAGTTCTCTCAAGGAATCACTGTGATTTTAGATTCATTCTTCCTTCCAATTCATTTTCTTTCTTGTAGCTCATGATCTTTTCAAAATGAAATTGACTGTACCATTCCTATGTATAAAATAACTTCAGTTGGTTCTCATTTTTGAAATTCTTCAAGATTTAATAAAGTCCTGCAAAATGTAGCTTCATCCTTTAACCATGTTGCTCTGGTATCCTTACTGCACTGAAGTCACCACACTTGGTTTATTTGGGGCACAGCTGTTATCCTTTGGCATTTTAATTGCTTTTTCACCAGTCTGTATCCTTCATGAAGTTGTAACTTTGAGGGCAGAATGGTTCAACCTTTTCACCATTAGATCTTGAGTGTTTAACACAATGCTTGGAATACACAGATTGAGTTGGACAAAATAATAAAGGATTATTCTCTTAGGCTGGCAATGTCATGGATTTTGTTCCAACTCTTCTCTATCCTTCTCCAACACTTTGTGAAAATCAGAATAAAGCTGAAATTTTGTGCTTTAATATTACCCATGAAGAGTTTAAATAAATCTCTAAGGTCACATATAGATTAATCTTCTGTGTTGTATAGATGCTAAAGTTCATAGAAACATTATTATATTCATTCATATTTATCAACATCAGATCTCCCCCAGCCCCAAACATGGAAAATTCTCTTGATTTACATTTTGTTGTTATTTTAAAAACTGGGAAAGCAGGAGTACTCTGGTGTAGTAGTGGTTTGGTCAACTGCCTCCAGTCAAAGCACAGGCCACACACGTCCCAAGGACCGTATTGGTGTGCTGGGCTGGAGAGAACAACTAAGATGTACGACTAAATAAAAATTAAGTGCTTCTTCCTCTTTTCTCTTCCAGTCTGCCTGTCTACTTGCCTTCATTTTTTCCTGCACCTTCCCTAAAAAACGAAAATCCCCAAACCAAGATTGGGAAAACAGATGGCATCTGAGAGAGGTAAGCTCTCACTCAGAAGAAATGTTTACTCTTAGGATGAGTGAGTATTATAAAAGAGTTGGTAGGAGGTTAGGTTGGATCATTTCTGGATTCAAATCCTAGACCTTTCACTTATCAGCTGTTTGACTCTGAGCTGGCTACTTTACCTGGCTGCTTCAGTTTTCTCATTCATAAAATGACAATACTGTGGTAACCTACCTCATTATTGCTGGGAGGTATGCCCTACAAAGTTTGAGCAGTACTAGGGTACACAGTAAGACACTATGTGAGTACTCTTTTCACTCATGCCTCTATAAAGTAAGTAACAGCAACCATTTTTTAAGTGATTACTTTTCTATCTATAAATTAGTTTTTTCCTCAATAAATAAAAATGATTGGCTATTGGTCAGTAAAAAAAAAATGTTTAGTGGAACCAATTAAGGATTTTACAGCATCAATAGGTGGTCTTTAGATGTCTGATTTCCTAAATAAAGGAAGCAGTTGGCCTGCAGGGAAAGCCTTCTCTCTTTTTTTTTCCCCATTGCTTCTGTATACAAAGCTGCATACAGGCATACATTTTTTTAAATCAAAACTTTCATTTTGTACAATTTATCAAACAACATATGAGGCCATTTCTCATTCTGAATTCTTTATTTTAGCACATTTGGAGAAAGCGTACTCTGATATTCATCAATTTAACAATATTGATGAACATCTATGAACTCTGTTTTTTTTCTATCATATTATAAAGGACAGATTTTTCAAAATGAGATTTTAAAATCTAACTTATTATATGCCTTCAGTCCTATTCAAAATTAAGTGAGGAACTAACACTGAGTTATTTCTATGCACCCAGCACCATGCCATGTAATTTATATCTATAACTTCACCAGATTGGTACTGTCACTCTCATTTCCCATGGATACTTAACATGTATCAAAATAGAAAACAGGGAAATGAACTCATCTTAACTCAATCTATCATCTTATGCTAAGAAAACCTCTGTGGGGACAATGCAGCCATTGAAGATATATGTATTGGTGGGGTGACATTCTTCAGATGTATATTTCTAGGTTCCTAAGGAAATAGCTTTCTTAGAAGTCTAACTCATAAAGGAAGGTCCTAAACATTTACTGAAATAGCTTTCTTAGAAGTCTAAATCATAAAGGAAGGTCCTAAACATTTTACTGAAGAAAAGGAGTAGTATAACAAGGACTTCAAAACATATGAAAGAGATACTGTCAATAGGCAAATAATTGTGCTTTTCTTTGTTTTGTTTTCCTTCAACAGGTTACAATAAGCTTATGTTTTTTTTTCAAAGTCAATAACATACTGAAAAGGCTCAAATTTTAGTCTAATTATTCAAAATTTTAAAGAAATACAATTCAGTCAATTAAGTATTGAGGGGTGTTTGGCCTAAATTTTGTGTTGACCCTCAGATTCTTATGCTGAAGTCCCAAGCCGAAGTATCTTAGAATGTCACTGTATTTGGAGACAGGATTTTTAAAGAGGTAATTACGTTAAAAGAGGGTGGGGTCCTAACCCGACATGACCGGTTTAATAAGAAGTGAAAGAGAACGAGGAATGTATGTGAACAGAGAAAAGGGCATAGCGAGAAGGCAGTCTTCTGGAGGTCAATGAGACAGACCTCAGGAGAAATCAACCCTGGTCTGGGTCTTGGACTTTGAGTCTCTAGAAATGTGAGAAGATAAATTTCTGTTGTTTAATCCACACAGTCTGTGGCATTGAAAAAATAAAACAAAACATATTTTTGGCTTGCCCTGGTAAAGTAGTGCTTAGAGTTACTGCCTCCGGCCCAGAATAATCCACATACATCCCAAGGACGCAGGTTTGTGTCCCCGGGGCAACAATTAAGAAAAATAACAAAATGAAATGAAATGAAGTGAAATCAAATCAAATGAAATAAAAATGCTTCTTTCTCTTCTCTCTTTTGGTCTGCAACTTTCCTTTTTTTTTAAAAAAAAAGTCTTCTTAGCAAACTAATAAAATGTGGAAGGGACTTAAACCTGTGTTTTTCTTGATCAATATTAGAGATAATTTTTAGGTTCTTTTTTGTTCCTTAACAGTTGCTTTTCCCACATCAGTGAATTGTTGATAGCTGTCTTTATCCATGTTTACCAACTAAATGTTCAATTTAAGGATTCATTTATAGTAGGTAATTTTTTAATAGTAAAAATTGTTTACTATTAAAAAAGATGTTCTGAGAACTCCTGACAGTTTTGTTTAGGGTGAGAGGGAACTTTATTCCTCTAGCACTACCCATATTCTATTACATCAACAGATGTTTGTTGGACACCTCCTGTGCGCCACACACTGTGCTAGAAGACAGAGATATGGTGGCGAAGAAGTCAGAGAGGGTCCCTGTGCTAGAGAGGGGAAGACAGAGGGTCAATGAAGCAAAAGTTACAGCATGATAAGAATAAAGCAAATAGAACGCCATGACAGAGACTCTTAGGAAGTCATACTGACAAGTGACTTTGACCTGACATTGGAAGCCAGTGCCTGTGTGTGTGGAAGAAGAGAATAGAGGTAAAATGAAGACGAACACTCTAGTCATTGGGGAGAATTAGTAACATGGGCTGAGTAGTTTTAGCAATTGTATTTAGGAATTGATCAAAAGTTGATGTGACCAGGTGCTGTGATCGAGTGGGAGGTCCCCGTGATAGCTGAGGCTGAGAGAGGGTCATGCATAGGCTGGCAGTGCACTTTGAGGACCGGTCTGGAACGCTATGTGCAGTAGGAATCTAATGGGGTTTTAATACTTGGGTATTTAATACTTAGTAGGGTTCAATACTTAGGTCTTATCGGTAAAAGCCAGAATTTACCTCAAATGTATAATTTCTTTTACTCGAGAGAAACATAAGCAGAGTCAATTTTAACTGAGTTATATAAGATCAGGGGTCTAAGTGAAAGCAATGGATCAGGACATCAAAGTTAAGACTGTGGCATTAAATCCCTTTGCACTGCCCGTCCACAGAGGCCGTTTCAGAGTTGAGAGAAATATGCCAGAAGCTTCAACGTTAACGTGGTTAGAGCTGAACCTTCTGGGCTTGCCTTCTGATCCTCTGGTGGGCCTGCCGCAGTATAGCTCTATGAACCACGAGCAAGCTCAGGCACTTGGTAATCTTTAGAGAGAGCAGAAAAAGCCCTCACTGATTGCATTTGGAGTCCCCTCCTCCCCCATTGGAGAAAATTCCTGAAAACGGTGAAGGCTTTTAAAACGTCACTAAATTAGGAAGACTGCAGGAATTCTCCAGTGAGCTACAGTTTATTTATTTGGCTTATCTGACAACACAACCAGCAATGACACATCAGTGTTCCTTTCAAGTGGCAGTAGACTATTTATAATCAAGTCAGTTCCCATTGCTTTAAGTAGTCAATACATGGTAGAAGGGCCCCATGTCGAGTTAATCAGGAGCATATATGAATAATTATAAAAATAAAGCTTTCTAACACAACCAGCTTTTAGGTTTCTGTTTGTAGACCACTTCATGAAATCACAGGCAGGGAGGCCAAGCAATGAGGTGAAAAATTAATGGGACTCAGAGTCAAAGACCTGTGTGCAAACCTTGTTAATATGCGACCTCAACTAAGCCACTTACTAGCATTGTCTTATCAGTGAAACAGAAATAATACATCCAAAATATAGGGCTTTGATGAGCAAACTAAATGATGTGTGGGAAAGGGTTATGTAATTTTTGAAGAGCTTCACAAAATGTGAATTTTTTTATTCATCTCTGGCTGCTGTGATGAGATATAAGATACTGAAGACAAAATTCTTGCCCTGTTAGAACTTGCAGTCAAAAATGAGAAACAAAGGAATAAAATTAAATACATAAGTGGTAACTTCTTAACAATCACCATTCCTATACTAGTATATACTCAAATATTTGCTAAAATAAAATGAAAATAATATAGTGTGGAATGTGCAGAAAAACTTTCTGGAGAGCAAACATTCATTGATGTATGTTTTATAAGAGGCAATGTAGCATAGTGGTTGTAAGCTTAGGATAAGATAAATGATAGTTAAAATCCCTGCTTCAGCTATTGATTGTAGGAGAGTCATGCAAACTGTCTAAATCGGTGCTTTTACTAATCTATAAAATGGAGATAGTAGTATTTAGTCTACAGCCTTACTCTAAGCATTGGGAAAGTTATATAAATAAAGATTATAACACAGCACTCAGCATGAGACAGGTGCTTTAAAAAATGGCAGCTCCTATAATTATTAACCATTATATATCTCTCCATAGTTGAACGATTAAAGCATTATAGGTATTGTGCTGATAAAGGAGGTGGGAGATAACTACATTACTTATATAATCATGGCAGATGTGGGGAATTTTTAGGATCTAATTAAATATAAAGGAAAGAGAAGGAAAAATGAGTACATTGTAAGTTTGTAGGGCTATAAAGGAGCTATGAGAAATATGGAGGGCAGCAGCTATTGAAAAGGACTGCTTCATTGATCAGTCTTAAAATCTGCTTTGTTTTCAAAAAATACAAATCACATCTAGCTTTCATCAAGTAGATATAAGGGGCCTCTGCCGAGACAGTTTTATGGTCTTAAGTGACCACCAAGTCAATATGATTAATTGCTTGAGTAGGGAAAAGGACGGGAAGTCACAGACACTGAGCTTTCCTCTTCAGAGATTTCTTTGTTACAACTTTAATTAAGAAAAGGTCAAAGAAGAGTGGTAGAAATAACCGGTGTGCTTAGAGTTACGGAGGAGAGGACATGGTGTGAGATCATATCATTGCTTTCAGACATGATTGAATCTACATCGACTATATTCTCCTTTGAAGATTACCAATACCTTTTTTTTTTTTATTGTAATTCAGTAGTTAGTTCTACTATTTCAGCTACCATGTACCACTGGAGAACTAAACTCATTGGACATAAGATGAAAGCAATCACTCTTCCCACTAGTCATTTTCAGAGGGAGAAATATAAGAAAGAAGAGGTACTGTTTGATTTGCAAAACTTAGAAAATTTAAACCAAGAGCTGGACTCAGCTGAAGAGCTCATTTTTATCTCCTAAAAGGCTTGGATATAGGATAAAATGAACCTACACTACAAGTTAGGTAACATGTAGCTAATAAAACAAATATACAGTCATAAGTGAAACACCTAAAACAATATCATGTACTAATCTTGCAAAAATAGCTATTAGAGGAAGAATAGGAAGGAACTTTGGTAGCAGTCAAGGGCAGAGAGTTTTAGAAACAAAGAAATGGCCTAATAATACCTAGTGGTGAGAGCAGGCGATGAGCACCAAGTATTGATCATTATCCATTTGAAGGATACTCTCTGTGAACTAGGTCAAGTTATTTTAAAGGGAATTTAACCCACGGATCGCCTAAAGATTAAAAAAATTCCATGGGCCCTTAGTTTAGAGAAAATTAGAGATATTAAGCAAAACAGACACTTTTTAGGAACTGGTTTGCTAAGCATGTTTGTAAAACAGTAGTCTAAATTAAGCCAAAACATAAATAGCCTGTGCACTTATTTTTATTCCGTTTTCAAATGTCCACTTATTATTAAAACTAAGTAACTTTTAGCCAATGGGAGATGTCTCCTGTGTCACGATTAAAATAGAAAGAGAAAAAAGTTATAATGTTTTTATCCTAATTCATAAGACTACCTGAATTCACACATTTAACACATCTGAAAATAAGCTTTGTGGGATGTGAAAGCAGGTTGCATTGGAAAGGCCACCCAGAAACATTTGTAAGAAACAGAAAAGTTGAAAGATGATTTCTTTCACTATTATCATTGTTAAGGAAATGATTTCCATGGCAGGATTCCATTCCATCACCTTTCCTTCTTCTCACTTCTATTTTAAGTGAATGGAGAATTATTCTCCCAGTCAGCAGAGAGAGACCAACACCCTTGAAAAAAGACAACTTCTTACATCACCACGGAGAGAGTACAGGTAACACAGAACCGACTAGTGGGACCCAGAATCCAGCATCCACCTGAATGCAGATCATTAGCATGATACCCAGTTACACAAGTTTTCTCTTTAGCTAAGCTATGAACTAGGGTATGAATTCTATGGTACATTAAGAGGAAATATCCCAACTAACATGACAAAAGACATCTTCATTGAATCAGTTCGTAAGTGCCTTAGTGACACCGTGGCATCCAGTGACTGCCCCTTGCTGAGACTGCTTGTCAAGAATCAGACTGTTCTCTCTAAGGACAGTCAAGCAGCCAAACCTGCACTAACCATGATGGGTTGTTCCGGAGCATGTTGACATATAAACCGATGAGCACATGTTCATCAGCTAGCCTGTCTGCCACATTCAGGCTGTATTGCGTCCTGAAACAGGGCGGGAGGAAAGAAAGGGTGCTGTTAGGAGGAGGAGATAGAAATGAGCAGAGCAGGCAGCAGTGAATGTGTGATAGAAAAGGCATTTAGAAAGCCCAGCAACTGAAAATAAGTGATGTTTTATGAAAAACACAAGCAAAATCCAAGCAATGAAATTCACCATTCTATTTCACTAACTTTAAAAGTAAAGAGTTACTTTTGGGTAAGAAATAGATTTGCATTCTTCAAACCACTAAAGACCAAGAAATCTGTCTGTACAGTAAACACACCAAACTGGGTTAAATATCCTTTGGAAAATCAAATCTGAAGCTTAGTCATTTTAAAAAGAGAAAAGGAAATCAGGGAAAGTGAATAATAACACAGATGTGCCTACTCAAAATAACTATGTTCTGTTAATGGGGTTATAAAAGAAGTACTCTTACTAAATCAAAGATGGTCTTTCAAACACAAGCACTTTTAACAAAAAGAAATCTCCATTTTTAGTTCAGTTAATTCATGGTTCCAGTACACTCTTTAACTTACCCTTTGCCCTTCAGAAAAGCTGGAGCAGCCCTAGCCAGCAGTTTGGTCTGCTCTACTTCATTGTCCTTGGGAGGAGAGCTAGTTAATAAGATGGGAAAGCCAAGAAGAGCGTAAACACGGCAATGCCTTCAAGAACAGAAACTGGCACTAGAAACTCCCAAGTATAGATCCAAGCTCCATTTAGATGGCTCTCTTATTATTTTGAAATGCTCACGATGTCTTACATTTCCACAGAGTTGAACTAAGAGTAGAAACTTGGTCTGAGAACCACAATTACAATCACATAAAGCCATCATGATCCCAGACTGACCTCTGCTATTTGTATAACAAATAGATTGCAGATGGCTAGATATAATAAAAATTCATTCAACACTCCTTATGGATGATTATGTAAACTGTCCAATAGTTCACTAAGTCCTGCCAACCTTTAGATCCCACTGAAGTTTATTTCTCTAGCCTTCCCTATATTCTCCAACTTTCTGTGTTAAGAATGGAGAATTACTTAGTGAGATCTGATGTCATATTAGATATGCAATGTCCTTTTAATACAAGTTAAAAATTATATAATTTTCAGAACTATGAAAAAAGAATTGCTTTATATGCTAAGATCTATGGTATATACCAGGATTATGATCTGATTGATGATCCAGATAACTAAATTCATGAATGAAGCACAAAAAGAAGTTACTATTTTTTAACATAATGTAAAGATGTAGCATATGCAATATTCATTTCATCCTGTAAATCAGTTTCATAAGTTTAAAATGTAGTTTTATTGAAATACAAATAGAAAGTAAATTGTGGTGGTCAATTGTTGTGGTCAAACCAAAGTCACTCAATATAGGTACAGGAAATTATCTACCGTGATAAATACACATCTTTCTTTGGGAAATGTAGTATTAATTCCTTGTATTATAATTGTGCTTGTAATTTGCTTCTTTGCAGGTCAAGAATTTTCCCTGCAGTTAAAACTGCACATGCACTTCCTTTCATAAGGAATATGAAAGTTAACTGACTTTGCTTGAATATGGAGTTTTTTAATTATTTGGATTGAAATTATGAGGTTTTACTAACTTTTCTAACTTTTCAAGAAATTCTAAATCTAAAGTAGTCTATTAATATATTTACATTTCTGTAAATGTAATGTAATTTTACATTACATATCTATATTTTCAAATTAGGATGACTTATAAAAATTAAAACCTTAAAAACATCGACTATACATTTTAAGGATGTTCTACAAAATACCATTCTTTTAGATCATTGAGTAAAAGTAATAGAAATTTGCAAGTGAATGCACCTTAGAGTCATCCACATTATAACTGGAAATCTTATTTTTAATATGTGTATATAAAATAATACAAAATTGCTTATGTAGTGATATCTCTGATAAATTTAAAATAAATTTTAACTTATAAAGAATAGGCATTTATATATTCATGTTTGTTGATGTATGACTTCACTCAGCGTTTCAGGAATCATTCATTACACAAAATATTATACTTAAAAAGTACAATTGTACAGAAAATTTACTTTAACATTTAATGATCTAAGATAATTTAATTTCTTGATGAGTTTGGTGATTGCTTTTCAGCATATTGATCTCTGCTTTCTAAGACTATGAAACCTACCATCAGGTCCAAGTCACCAGCTTAAGCCATCGTAGTTGCTATTTTCTCATCATTCCACCAAAACAGCATTCCAACCCCTGGCTCCTGAAGCACATTGCTCTGTGTTCATTATCCAGTAACTATAGTCTCTCTACTGGCCAATGTCTTTCCCTCACTATTTTTTTCTAACTCAAGATAGAGGTACCTGCTATACAACTGATTTCAGATCCCTACAAAACCACTCAAAATACTGTGTGAAATATCAATGAATATTTCCCAGTCTTGTTATGCCTCTTCCTCCCTTGAATCCCAGACATTGGGGTGGTATGTTTTTAAATCAAAAGGCTGAGTTACAAAGGTACAATCTCTGATGCTAAATGCTGGAAGAAAGAAAAAAAACAGTAGAGATAATAAAAACAGGAGATCAACCAAGAGGGTGTTTGCTCAAATCACTCTGGTTGAAGCATTACGGGAGGAAAGTGATGTGTCATAGACCCAGAAGTGCAGTCCCTGAGAGTGGAGGAGCCCTGCTGACCTCAGTGTGGGGCCCAGATTTTCCTACAGTGGTCTCACTCATTCTTTGTCTCAGTTCCTTGGGTCCTTCTCTTCTTTCTTTTACTTTACTTGTCTATCTCCCATCTTCTTTTTCTTCCCAAGTCCCCTCCTCCCTCAAAGTGATGAACGGATGTTTTACTGATACACGTCTTTTCCTTTTGTTACATTTTCTTTGGATTGGCTCTTGCCAGTGTTGGTTTGAGGGAATCTTTTCATATCCTTTTATGTTCCTTTCCCTTTCCATTTGAATTCTTGGGAAAATGAGTTCTTGGAAAAATATAGCGATTATACTCTATATTTATGAGTTTGTGGAAACAAACTATACCTCTTAATTTCTGGCATGAGGAACATTTCTGACTTTTGGTACTCATCCAGATAATTCCTGTACTTCCCAGAACTAGATTCAGGTTCTTCTTCTCATCAATTATTTGCGGAAAGCAAGGATATGGTCATGCCTGGAGGAAGCCAAGCGCATGACAAAAACAAAAAGTCACTCTTTTAAAATGAAATCAAGAACTTAGTGACTTGATCTGAAGGTAGGTTTCCCTTGAAACTTGGGTCTATGAAGTCTTTTTTGCATCAAGTACCTTCCACCTGAATTCTTACTGCAGCTCCCAAGGAACTTGGAGAAATGATACAGTGTACTCTCCATATTTTATAGGGTACTTTAAAATTTTAAACTTTAATATTGTAACATGGAAGATTACAGAGAAGATAGGTGATATTTCTAATTCATCATGGACTTTGGTATCAGACACCCCAGAACCTATGAGTTTATCTAGAAATGAGTGCTTTGGCATGTGAGTGTATCAGAATGCAAAATGGTTTTTCATAATTCTAGCTCTAAAAACCTCCTTCTACATGCCCTGTCCTCAAATAAAAATGCAATCTTTCTTTTTAATCTCTGAAACTTGGATCTACATATTACCTAGTACGTAATCATAATCTGAGTAATCAGATGATAATCTGAGTTCCAAGGAGAAACAAGGCTACCATCCCTAAAATGTATGTAAACATAAATCTTTTTCTTATTTTATTTTCAACAGGCTCTTGCTAATGTACAAGCACATTCTTTTGCACACATATTACATTAGTGGGTGGGTGACAATCAACCTGAAGAGTGGAATATGGTAAATTTTGAAGTTCATGTGTTCTGCTGAAAGGAAAGTTAGAAATATTCCTGGCGATTAATTTTTCCTAAAATATTCTCCATTTTCCTCACTAATTCCTTTCTTGAAAAATAGCATCTATAAAGTAGATGGTCTGCTACCAAAAATTTTCAGACACCCCCCACCCCTCCCATGGACACACATATGTGAATACAATGACACAATAGGTCTGAAAGGATAGGATACTTTCAGAACATATATTTATTTTATTCAAATTCACCCTTTAGTCTTGAATGATGTCAACTGATGTCTATTTTTGCTAAAATGAAACAACTTTGGGGCATTCTAAAGTAACAAAACAACATACAAATGCTCTCTGGACTTGTGTTTAAATCTGAAATATATTTAAAAAAATCTCTTCTCTTTATGTTGTGTTGCTATATAAACTCTGTTAAATATTTTTCCTTTCATTGAACTTGAAAAGGTTTAAATAAAAGTCTTTCAGAAAAACAACATTAAACAAATTATGCAGTGTGGAATATGTTGTCACAAAGGTTAAATGGAAAATGATACTTGAACTATGGTAAATTACAGAGATTTTTACCGATAGTTAAATAATTGATAAACTTGTGTGGTATTTGGATTTGCAGAGTTGACTCTCTTTAAGTAACTGTCAATGTGAATTAAAAATTTCTTCTCACTATACTTGACATAGTCTAGTAACAAGGTCATCAAACTAATCTAATGATAATGAAAAGGAGTTCATAAGACAGTTTTATAAAGAGATAATTTCTTGAAAAATTCTGTTCCCTTTAAAAGCTTTTACTATCTTAGATCTGAAACATAAAATATCTGTCACATGCAAATTTGCAAACAAGCATAAAAATAGTTTAGTGTCTCAGTGGGAAAATTAGTTGTCATCAATTCAGGCTGGCATGAAAGTCAAACCATCTTAAAGCAGGTACCGTGAAAGAAATAATAAGAATTCTTAGGTCATATTTGATTCACTACATTTATAATCTTGTCTCCTGATATTATCAAGTCATAGCAATTGTATTTTTTTCAAGAGAGCTTTTAGAAAGTTTGCTAGGTACAGGGAGCACACAGAAAACAATTAGAGCAACTATAGTAAGAGAATAAAGCTATTGCTGTGAAGGAGAGAGGTGATTGTGATTTTAATTACACACTAACATTTTGATATAGGAAACTGTGAGAGTTGAACATGAAGGCTGATTGCATTCAAGGTCAAAAAATCTAGCATGCTAGTACAGCTCTGAGGCTACAGAGAATAATTATCTACAGAGTGATTATTTTAAATTTTATAAAATTTTAGACATGTCCAGAAAGTGTGAAAAGATTGAAGAAATCTTCGGAGTGGTTCAGTTAAAGGTTTATCTATTCTATAATTTTGATTTTTAAATGTATATGTTTTCTGACTGAAATGGAATGAGCTTTAATCTTAGAAAAACTTAACCATCAAGAAGACTTTGATTTTCAGAAACAAAGGCTGCATTTAGTAACTTGATTTTACTTCTATCTATCGATGACCAAAACATGATGTTTAAAATTTAGTTTGAACACTTTAATTCAAATTAAAAACCTAAGTTGTTCGGTGAAGGACATTTAGATAAGCAACATGTTTGAAAAAGCTGAAAAAGACACAGTGAATTGATCTCTTTTTTTGGTGGCTGAAATATCAACCGATCGACCAGCCAACAAACATAATGTACTAATGTTGCTTTGCTAAGAAAAATCAGCATTTGGGGAGTGATTGGGTGGGTGGTGTGCCTGCCCCATATGTACTTTTGAGTCTAACACAGTTTTAATAATTAACCAAATGTTATTGTGACAAATCAGAAAATAGCACATCAGACTGTATTCAAAACACTCTATGAATCATGAGTAATTTGTAATATCAGGGAAAGTGACAAGATCTGGTTAGATACTAAGTCTGTAATAATATCTTTTGCGAGTGGTTACTACTTTAGAGTTTATATCTATGAAAATGTCTGTGAAACCTTTAAGAAATGTTTCTAATAATTATAGAGGCAAAAGTATTTAGCTATTTAAACTTTTAGAGCATCCTTATTGAAACTACTGAAGAAGATGGCTAAAATGAGCTATTTTAGTTAGGCAAAAACAGGTTATAACTGTCACATAAACAAGGCAAGGATTTTGGCACGATAATTAAAAAAAAAATCAAATGGGGATAAATGCCAGTGAAGATAGCAGATACGCAGAGGCTTGACGCTGTGGGCAACAAAGGGGAAAAGGGTCTTTTGGGACTAGATTTGTGGTCAACCATTACAATAATGATAGGGTATCTTTTATAAGCTTAGATAATTGCTGCCCCACCATATGTTTCCCTTGGAGCTCTTTTCCTATTGGTGATGATAGATTTTCTTTGATCTAGCCATTTTTTCCCTATACATTTATACAGTTACAAGAACAAAATCTAGATATAGGAATACAGTTATGATGAAGAAAATGAAGTGAATTTTCTTATTTGACACACACTGTACCTAACTGCTAACCAGCATGGAGAATACACACCAACACATACACACGCACGCAGGCGCACACACACACACACACACACACACAACTTCAATAGGTTAAGGGAGAGTGCCTTTGAGAATTCCCTCTTTTCTTTTAGTAAGGAAGAATGAATCAAGTATATAGCTACGAGTGAATATATGAACAGGTTATGTGACAGATGGTGGGTGGTCACCGGAGTTATAAACTCATAAATCTGTGAGGTAGATCACTAGGATGTCAAAATACTTCAAAGATAAACCCCAGTGCCTTTTGAAGATCAAAGTGGTATGCTTGTAAAGAACTCTAGGTGAGTAATGTCAGGAGTTTGTGGTGAGGATTCTAGAGTGGCGATTTTCATTCATCCTCATTCCGTTTCATCTTTCTATACAATACAAAAGACTAAAAACCTAGAATGAATGAAATATCTGGTTGGCAAACGTTCCTACTTTAGTACAGCTGTTTTAACACTGACCAGCGTCATTCTTAGCTTATTTATGTTTTGATTTTAAAAGGGAAAATGGGGGTGGGGTATGTGTGAGCACAGAACTCTAGGTCACCTTTCTGAAATTCAGCTCCAGTCATAGGAAGGATAGGACCTTTAGCTTATGCCTATATCGATATGATGGGTTTCTATAAACCTTAGGGTATGGACATGTGGGGAAAGAGTGGATCACTACCAGTAGTATCAAGTAAATAGAAATTAAATGCTAATGAATGAATTTGGTTATGGAATGGTTATTTCAATATGAATCAGTCTGCCCTACCTGAGGAGGTGGGGAGGGGGAGGAATGATCTGGGTTCAGTAGGACAGAAAAGTTTAAATTCTCTGGCCTAGTCACATGACATTGTCCTGTTCCCTCAATGATAAAGGTTTGATTCAAGAGTCTAAGAAATCACTCTCTGGGGTCTTGCAAATTGTACAAAAACAGAGACTTATGCGAAGAAGAAGATATAGGTTGGTACTCTTCACATATACATATCCCATGTATGAGGCTATTAAATTAATAAAATAATTGGAAGAGAGAGGAAAGAGCTGAGAAGTCTAGCTCAAGTTAGAAATTCTCAACAGAGTTTTATAAATCCCCAAAAGATCTCTATCACTAGTAAGAAATACTACAGGAGGATTTTAGTGATGGAGTAGAATGACTAGTGGTCTTCCTATGAACTACTACTACGATTAGTGTCAGGGTTAGATACTGACCGTGCACTGTGGTCAAGCTGATTTACATACAGCTTTATGAGCGAATGCTCCTCTGCCACAGGGCTGGCTGCACTTATCTCCTCAGGTAACCTGAGGGAGTCAAACAATGAGATCTAATCAAACCTCCCATGGACAGAGCAAGGCCCACTCAGAGAGGAAAGATGTTCAGTGTACACAACTTTATTGAACAGCACCCTCAAAACAGACACCAGAGGTCAATCTCTGTGGTGATAGGATAACTGTAAACTTTGAACAACATGTTTGTGGTTCACACGGAACATTCCAAAAAAGACTGAAAATGGGAAAAAAGGGAATTGATCATATTTTGGGTTAATGGGTACCATGCACCCTGGAGGAAGCAGAACAGCTCAAAGTGTTATAGGATTATTTTAGAGTAGAGGAAGCCATGTTATCCATCTAGACGCATCCACCATAAGCACCGTCCGAGCTGAAATGATATAAAATGACCTTCAGTAAGGATGGGGTCTATGTGTGCTTGACATTTGCAGAATGCAGAGCTCCTTAATAAAAGAACAACTTCTTCCTTAACATCATATCAGATCTTCCTAGATAGGTACATAGGCCCATGTCTGATAGACTTTACAGTTCATGATTTTGTTTTAGAAAAGATGGTAGAACTGGCTGGGGGTTCTGAAAAGGAAGGCCCAAAAGCAACATAGTGAGGGTCTAAACCACATTATTTCACTGTGGGTGTTCTGTAGTTCAATGCAACCTCATTTTCATTTGTTACAGACTTATTTAAATTATAGGAAGAAAACATCATTCTGTTTATTCTGTTAATTACAATTATGGGGAACATCTTCCTCTTAGGTTCCTGTTGATGGGAAAATATAGAAACTCAGGGGAAAAAAATCAGCAATGTTCTGAGTCTCACTGTCTTCAAATCCTTACCAGACCCTACCAGGATATTGCAGTGAAATTGTGTCTCAGGAATGTCTTCAGGGGAAACACTGATTATGTTCATTTTGTGAAACATGAGTCTATTTTTTTTCTACTGAAAGGCATTTGAAATTTTATATTCATTTACTCACTCCAATTTTCCTTACCTTTGTTTATTCTTTCCTGTGAAATCCCTGGTGCTTTATTTGTGATATTTGATCAAATGACTTGGAGTACCTCTTAGTCCCGCACATATGTCATGCTAACTCTAAGAGAAGTCTCTGCTTCCCTTGCTCTTTGTTCATGTGGGTGTGAATTATGTACAACAAATATGAGACACAGACCCACTTTTTTTTTTTTAAGTTCTTGCTAGAATCCATGAGGTTATTTATGTGGACACTACATTTCCAAGCTTGGTCTTCAGCAGCTAGCCTCAGAAAATCCAGATTTTACCAAAGAGGATTTTTTAAATTATACCTGGAGCTCTGAATTATGAGCTGTTTCAGAATGTATATAATAATTCTCTATTGTAGTTTGAAATTCCACTTCCCTTCTTAAATGGACCATTTAAAGTGCTATGAAAGTGACTTTTGCAATGAGATAGAATGCCTGTGTGTCAGTAAAATTTAAACATACCTTACATTCATATTGTGGGTGGACTGTAAACGCAAGTTTGCAGAAGTAACATTAATCCCAAACTCCACCCCTACCCCCATCCAAATCAATGAAACTATAAACTGTAACAGATATTTACAAACTAGTTTCCAACAATAATATGCACTTGACTTAAACTGAAATATTACTCTTGTCACAGAATCAAACAGAGTATTCCTTTTATAATAGGATTGGGACTTACCTCCTGGTAATGAAAGGACTTCCTGAGGAAGGGACAGAGTGGGAGAACAGGGTGTCATTCATGCTGGTTACAGGTCTGGGTGGCCTAAAACAAAGGTACAGTATGGGCGGAGAGTTAAAACAAGTGGAAGTCACAAGTTGAAAACTATCCACCATTCCTTGAGGTAAGGAATGGGAAGATCACAGTTAGGTCTTACCCATGTTCAACATGGAATTTTACATTTTACAATTAAATTGTTTAAGTGTTTTAAGGTTAGACTTCCTTGAGAATATATTTGCAGTTAAATATTGGGAGAAAGGTATCTGAGCGCTATGGAATGTTTACCCATGGCCCCTGAGCCTGGGGCGTAATTGAGTCATATACTGGAGTGGAGCAAGGATTTCAGGCAGCCTTTGTCAACCATCTTCTGAAGGAATTGCTCTGAAAACTTGATGACAATCAGAATCTGTATCCTCTTGGGAGGAGGAGGAGGAAAGGAGACTTTGGAAACTTCTTTCTGTGGTCCCATTGATACTGACCTTCTCCCAATAGGCCTAGTCGGATGGACCCCATTGAAAATTATGTCGTGCCTTATTTGTTCTTTGTTGAAAGGATGATGCAATAATCAGTCATCATGAGGATTTACTGAGTTTCTGTCATTTGGATGATCCATATGATCAGACATGCAGTACAAGGCATCCCATAAACTTCACTCCCCCCGCCCACCCCAATGTCTAAAGAAGGAAAATATAATATTCTTTAGAATTTTGTTTGACCTAAATACCAACTGCATCAGGTCTGTTAGCCCCTGTCTTCTTTTTCTTTTCATTTTATCATTCTTTCCCTACCACTAATGTTTTAGTTATGATACAATGACCGAGCTAAGAGCCTATCTCATTTCTAGCAGTTTTCAGTCTTATTTTAGGTTCCCTCCAAGATATAACATGGTAAGACTTAGAATAAAGAAGATGGTGTACTATAATTCTATATCTGAGTTGTCAATGTAGAATTTTAAAGACCCGATATTAATTATAGCAGCTTATAAAATTTCTGTGTTCAATGAAAAGACTTTACAATGGTTTAATTGTTATCTTGAAGACCAGAGTTGGTTTTAGACTCTACAACGAAGAGATTTTTTGGAAAAGATAAACTTGCTTATCCCACTATGATATGGGAATGGATGTGATGCCAGATTCTATGCAAATTTAAAAATGTCAGCATTATGTACAAAAATTCACTGAACCTTTGTTCCTGGTATCTGATGCTAAAATTTGTCTAACATTTTTTTTTAAAGACACATTATTTGTTAGTGAGGTCAAAACATTAGGTTTATTATTTCATTTATTCTCTGTATAGTAGTCGAAGTTCTGAAAAATGAATGTTTTGCATTACTTATCTAGCATGTATCTTTGACAAACAAGATTAGTTTAAAATGAATTTTGCTTTGAGTAGACAACTTGATATTACAAGAAGGATGCCAATATTTTACAAAAGTCCTTTGTGAACTTTGGAAAGTTAGGCACATCCTATTTTAAGACAGAAAACAGAATTAAATATCTTCATTGTGGCTTTGCATAAAGTTGAAAATAATCAACTTGATCAACATTTCTGGTTTTGTTGTATTAAACATTTTTGTTCACTTCTTAATCTATTTCTAGGAAATAAGAAGACAAGCAGATTTGGACTGCTCTTTAACTAGTTTGATAAGTTTACTGTATCAAACTTGGTCACTGAAAAGCCAAAATTTCTGTTTATTAATAAATGGCTTCAAGTTTAAGATTTATTATGATAATGTTGATCTTGTGTTACAGATTGGCTAACCTTGGCACCAAATGGTCATATGAATGCATTTGTTTAAATTCACTTTAAAAGGAACTGAGATCCTATTTCTGTCACAATCAATGGCAAGACACTGAATCTTGTAAATAAGTCACATTAGGGATTTTAAATATATTTAATCTTATGAAAAAGAAATAACTACACAAAATAAAATTAAAGGATGTGTGTAAAGTCCTTTCTGGATCAGACCTTCACAGAAGGTCAATTTTTTATATAATTTGCATTATTTTAAACTGAAAGTGTTCAGCTCAAGGCAGAGTTAGTTTTAAACTACCTTCAAATCACTCACCCATTTGGGTCTCAGCCACTTCTTATTATAAGCCTTTATAAGCACTCTAGGGATTTTCAAACTACTTACCAAGTATCACTTGAGGCAGCAAAAAAATTGAATCAAATAAACTGTTAGTCACGATGTTATTTACAAACAATATAATAACTAAGAACAAATGCTAAAATACCCAAATGTCGCCACTTAAGTGACCTTTATGTTTCTAAGATAATTTACGAGTTACATAAACTTTATATTTTTTAATGTTTTATATATTTCCAGTCTTTAAAAAGAAAAAAGCAGACATGAATATCTCTGTTCAAGGCAATAGCATTTGAATAAAGAAAGAGCAAAACATCCCAAGTCAAAAATAGAAAAAAAATTAGAATATATTTTGGTTTTTCTGTATCCAGAATTTCTTGTATGTTATTTGAAAAATTAGTTTTAAAAATATGCTTTCTAAAATAAAGACCTTCACTTTGGAAACATTTTTCATCCGTGAGTATATCGATCAATGTTTTGGTTCAAGGCCTATTTTGAGGATCTGGAAAAGTACACAGAACTCTCCTCAGAGTTTAATAGTTTATATAGAATTTTAAGGGAATCTTGAAACTCTTCCTAGAATCCAGATTGTGCAGATACTGCCCTCAGCTAATGAATAGTACTTCAGATCATATTACCACCACCAGTTAAAAGAAACTCTAAGTTTTACTCATTTAACCAATAAATAACCGAATAGCCAATAAATAGTTTGCACCTTCTGCATATGTTCACTGAATGCCAGTCTGCTGAGTGAATTCCTAGATTGACTGCTAGTCACTCGGCAGCACAGATGTCCCTCACTTCCTATTGTTTCCGTATTAACAACTTAGTGATGGTCTCTGGTTCCCGGAAGGCAAGTTGAGACTTTAATAAGAACAGCCTGTATGAGGTCACTTTCGTCAACTTGTTGGCCCTTTGGGACACTCACGGATTTATTGACCCTTGGTTCATTTTGAGGCTTATTTTTGGTAACAAAATT
Source organism: Solenodon paradoxus (assembly GCA_004363575.1). Taxonomy (NCBI): domain Eukaryota; kingdom Metazoa; phylum Chordata; class Mammalia; order Eulipotyphla; family Solenodontidae; genus Solenodon; species Solenodon paradoxus. The sequence continues at coordinate 183,587 of RJWH01000321.1, read as the reverse complement.
TCCAAAAACCAGTTAACCATACTCGACAGGGTCTGTTTACTTTAGTTTTCAGATGCTCAGCCCGCGCCAGCAGCAACAGCCTCCAGACTGTGTATTGATGAAAGCAGTGAACCCTCAAAGCACATGTAGGAGAAAACCAAACAGTTCCCCGTGGTATTCAGACAAGCCCCAGACACACTACTGCACAAGTCAGCTGATGGGTTTGCTCAGGCCCACCGGAGGGAAGACTTACTGTTTCCATGAGGGTCTCAGATCCACCACAGTGCCTGTGTGACTGGTCATATCTGAGCTGCCTTTGCATGAAGGAATTCCTAAGATGGGTGGGTCCAAGAGCCCACCTCCTGCTGCCAACAAGCACACACAGACCCTGCAGGAGACTGGGCCCCATGGAACTGAGCACAACCAAAGGCGGTTCATGAGGAGGGCACCACCTTTCGCCAGCCTTCTTGAGGCAGCTGTGACTGCTTACTTCCTAATTACGCATGGAAGAGGGTATTTAAGCTTCTTTCTTTTGAGTCCTAAACACCACCAGAAAAGAAGTACTTTCTTCTTTTCAAGCTTTCCCTGTTATCCTGACCACCCAGTCCAAAGAGGCTCCTGGGCATGAGGCTTCTGGAAGGTGGAAAAGATGGATGGTAGCACCGTTTCCTGGCCCAACTCTCTCTGATCACCAAACACATAGACACTTCAGAGAAAAACATTTTGAAGTCCATTTTTGGATGTTCTGAGAAATATTTCCAAAATCCCTAACTTCAACCTTCCCCTACAAAGGCCAGAAGTCTTCAAAGGTTATGTAAAACAACAGGTTTTTCTAAGTTTGTTGGTATCATTAAGAAGACTGGCTCAGCAGAGAAATGAAACCAAGGGCTTCATATTTGGGACCCAACGTCAGATGATGTTAAGGTACAGCGTGTATTAAATTTTTCTTTCCACGGTAATCTCATTCATTGTCCATGTCCAGTGGGGCAAATTCCACTAAGGTCACTATTTTATAACTATTTTTAAAAAATATTCCCTACCTCTAGGTGAATTATAGTTGCATATTTTACTTGTACTTTTGAAAGAAGTACTATGTTATCTATTAAGAAAATAGCAGTGAAATTACTTTCACATTTTAAAAAAATTTAAATTTTATAACCTAGCATGAAATTGCCTTTGAATGAATCCAAACCTTCCCCAATGAAAATAGATGTCTTGTCAGTGGGAGGGCAGAAATACTCACACAATGTGAGCCAAGTTGAGCGGCTTCTCGGGCTGGTCCGGGAACATGGGGTGCAAAGGTTCACGGCTAGAAGCACAGCTCAGAGACTTGCTCAATGCATTAGTTAGTTTCTTAGCAGGTGATTTCTGCAAAGGAGAAGGGTAAAAGTAATAACTAACATTTAGCTAACATTTTATCAGATGATTTGTGTTCCTAGTAGTTACTCATTTATTTATTTATTCATTCATTCACTCAAGAAATTTTCTTTGTGCTGCGTCAGAGAGTTTGCTCAACACCAGAAGTAGGGCTGGAGCAAGCTTCTGGGGTACTTGCCTCCTGCTACTCAGTGTGAGCAAATGTGAACAACAATAGTTGTTACTGCTCTAGGACATCTCAGCTGGGATTCAGCACATCAGCAGGAGTCCTGACAAAAACTCAGGGGACTGGACAAGTTTTTCCTGATAAAGGACAGAATAATTGTAAAGGGAGGAATAAGAGATCCCATTCTGGAGAAGGAAACAGGAAGCAGATCATTAAAGTCCTCGCGTGACTCATCAAAGACTGTGCTCTTTATCTCAAATGCAGAGGAAGACAATGAAGGTTTAAATGACAGAAGTGACAGGCATGAATTTGATTCCGAATGGATTACATCCACGGAAGAACAGAAAACAATTTGGGAGAGGAGAGGAGTGGCAGAAAGATGAGCATGAGGTTATACAGGAATCCAGGTGCAGGATACTTCAGGTGTGGCTGAATATGTCAGTTAAAAGTAAAAGTGGAGGCGTGTCCTGGTGGAGCAGTGGTTATGTCAATTGCCTCTGAAGGAGAGCAGACCCTATACCCCTGGGTTTGAGTCCCAGTTTCGGGGAAAAACAACCACTGTGAACAACGGAATAAAAGAATAAAATGAGATGCTTCTTCCTCCTCTCTCTGCATACCTGCTTGCCTATTCACCTTCATTTCTGCCTGTACCTCTCCTTTAGAAAGACAACAGTAAAAGCGGAGAATTTAAAACTCATGTTTCTTCCAGAGCATCATGCTATGTCTTTTAATTTAGACTGGTGGAACATATATCTAAAATTTTACAGCCATAATGATCAAATGTAATCTTCCTCATGAAATAAATCTTTACTTAACTTTGCCCTTTTCATGAGACATCATTTACAATTTTGTCACTTTGTTTTTTATAAAGCGTCCATAATTGGTGATATAAAGAAGCTCTCCTTTATTTAAAAACTAAGTCAGAGAGGGTTCCAGAAGTCCTTATTTGTTTTTTCTCTGGGGGATGCACTTTTTAGGACACTTCAAACAGCAACAAAAGCTCTTCATCCCATAAATATTGGTGTCCCTTTGTCCCCTTGAAGCATCTGATCCTACATTATAAAGACACTGCCTTGCCACATAACTTTAGAGCCCACAACCCTTAAGAGGCTCCTTATCTGACTACATAAAACAACAATTAAAAATGATTGCCTTTGGACACTGGCAATAGAACTGAGGTTACCAGCAGGGAACAGAAGGGGTTTGGGGTGGGGCCCATGGTGATAGGGTCCAATGGACAATGGTGAGAAACTTGCAGTATTTTTATGGTGGGTCAGGTATATTGTCGTGTGTTGTCATGTATCTGAGGAACAGGGAAACTGAATACATGGGTTTATACTATTTTTGTGAAGTAAAGTGACTTCAATAAATATTAAATTAATTAAAAAATGATTAGTCTTTAAACAACAACTTCTAGGACTGGAGGTAGAAAATTCTGAAAGCTCACAGTATTTTTATAATAAGAAAATGGTGTTTTCTGCTATCTTCTATACTAAATTGTAATTCATGTTCAATGTTTTTCTATTCTCGGCATATGATCTAACCAACAGAGAAAGGTGGCATTTGAATGGGCATGAAGCCCTCAGGATATGATGCTTAGTAAAGAATTGTTATTTGAACTTGGAACTTGATAGGTGCTCAGCAAGTAATTTATTTATGCTGAACAGCCATTCCCAATAATAATCCATAGAAAGAAAATGTTGATTTAAATTGCATATTCTGAGGAACTTCTCTTTATTTAAAAAAGTTGCTCATTAGAGATGATAAAAATATAGAAAACTCATGCAAGTTTGCCACTTCTTGTGAGAGGACACTTACAAGGTGAGTTGGCTGAACTAATGGGACCTCCCACAAAAACCAACCCAGCACAGAGCGGTACTTTGACAGAAGCACAAGAGTAACATGCCTGGAACTGACCTTTGAGTTTACCAGAGACAGAGGTCAGCAAATTGTAGACCATTTGAGCAGCAAGCTCACTGAGAGAGTTTAAATTCCTCCCATGTACCCAGTGTACCTCCTCAGACACTACATCCATCACGGGGACATACACTCACAGATGGCTGTTAGCAAATTGGTAACTCGCATTATTAATGAAAGATAATATAACTACTTCATTCCCCCCTCCATAAAAGTAAAATGTAACAGCATGATTAAGCCCTTACTGTTGCACACTTTTTCTTTATATTATTACCATGCACTTCACTTCCAGACGTTAAGAAAAAAAATACCAGTAATGTTTACGCAATTCTCACCCACACAAAAAGAAAACAAAACACAACTGGGAAAAAGAACCTTAACTTACTGTGAAATGAGATTACGTTCCAGAAGATTCTTGCTGTTTGGTTGTTACCTACATTAGTACTGAACTATCTACATTCCAAGGAGCAACATAATTTGAATCTTCCTATATTTTAGTATCAGGAAGCTATCTTGGGTTGAGACAGAAGTAAGAGATTGCAGAAGATGGGAAATGAGAGGGCAGAGGAGAGGAAGAGAGAAGGAGGGAGTGTCAGAACATAAGGAAAGTCTGCCTCTGATTCAGATACTATTCCTGAAGTTCCCTTGCATTCTGGGCGACGCTCACACATCTGACTGTGCATCTTGCCAGGACCTTGCCTTACCCATGATGTGTACTCTTTCATTTGGTGCTGGTTGCTATGGGAACCACCAGCATGTCCCCTCCAGAAGCAGTCTTGACAGAGCTGGTAATTGTGACACTGTTGGCATCGGTAGCGAAATCCCATCATGCTCTCACTGTGGCAGTAGGAACACTCAACTGGATGGAAGACTAAGTGGGAAATAAATGAAGAACAAGAAAACAAAAGTATGAGTCAGAATAAGGACAAACACTGTCTAATGGGAATTGCATTTTTCTGCTGTGTACAGATGATAGTTAATGTTGGCCAAGAGAAAAGTCTACATTTAGTCTTGGAATCTCACCATCTTTGTGTGTGTGTGTGTGTGTGTGTGTGTGTGTGTGTGTGTGTGTGTGCTGAGTGGGCAGTGGACCAAAAGAAATGGGATGGAAGATAGGTGTTTTTAACAACAAATCTCTTAATGTCCTTTTTCTTTTTCTACTCCCATGTCTTACACTACAAGAATATAAATTACCCAAACTGACTTGCCTTCCCCCTAAACTGTCCTTTGTCTCCAGGAGACCAACACAGCTCACTGGATGATTCAGAAGTACATTGATGAACATAGTTGATTGTCTAGTGAGTAAAGAGCAAATATTAGAGAAATGGAAAGCAAAAGGAAGACAAAAAAAAGAGAAGTGGGAGCAGGAGTGGAAAAACTGGATGAGAGAATTAAATTAGTTAAAAAATAGAGTGACTACTGGGTTTATTTAATGAGTGATATGAACTCTAATAAACACTTTGCTGAGAGGCAACTGGATCAGATGCAAAGAGGTGTGTAAATTACTTGAATGCAGTTCTAATGCAGATAATTCAAGAGATACCTAACTTTCTTTGGCAGAAAATTTGAGTTATAAAAGGCAAGGTAAAAAATATTGAGATTTGAAGCTAACAAATTGATCATAATTATCTACCTGCTATGAACTAACAACAAACCCTGTTTTAAGTAAAGTTATTCTCTGGCTAACCAACCAGGGAAAATGATGCAAATGAAAATAGTGTAAATAAAGATGGAAGGCAAATCATTAAAACAAAGACAGAGCAAGTTCTGGATGCCCTGTCATCTAAACAAACATCATACCCAGCCTGCTCTGACTCCAGGGAAAGGCTTAGGTGAGACCTGAATTTTGGGACTGCTCTGAGACCAAAGTCTAAGAAACTCTTCTCCTGTAATAGGAAATACTGAAAGCGAAGGGATGACTTTATAACACTAAGATTGGAAAATGAGGAGTTCTGGAGCTGCGAATAACAATATGAGTTCGTCCTGTATGACCCAGACCTTGATTTCTTTTTCAGATGAATAAGAAACATTAAAAAAAAAAAATCTAAGATTGGTAGTGATAATAAAGAAACTAGCAAGTTCATTCTTTGAACCAACCTGAGCAAAACAGGATACATTTATAACTTTTAACTACAGGAGAAGACATAGTCAGTGCTAAAATTTCTAAATGGTAATTTAAAATTAAGCTAACTTTAGACTCAATGCATACTAAAGAAGAAATGTATGGAAGTTAAGATTCTAGTAAAAGATATGGCATAAGTTATTTTCTATTTGGGCACGCCCTAGTGAAGCAGCAGTTAGGTCCACTGCCTCCAGCTGAGTAGAATCCACATCCAACCCAAGGACTTGGGTTCACGTCCCAGGACCACAGAGAACAACCTAAATGAACAGCTAAAGAAAAATAAAATAAATGCATCTTCCTCCTCTTTCTTCCTGCTTGTCTGCTTACTTGCCTCCATTACTGCCTGCACCTTTCCTTTACAAAAATCCTTTTGTATTCAGGTCTAGAGAAATCTAATTCAATTAATCAATAAGAATATCTAAAGGTTAAATGGGAGCATTGACTTGTTTTATGTTTCAATTTCCTTAAACCTTGTTCTGAGCTGTATTTTATATCTAAATCTGGATATGCCAACAGAATTTAGATTTGTGTTGGAAATACTTGCTTTTATATAATGAAACATGTTACAAAAGTTGCATGACTCTTATCACTTACATAACTACAACCACTGGAAGCTTACAATGGGAAGCTATGACTGAAGATTAGCACGGTGCTATCATCCGATATGTTTTTCTATTTCCTCTACCTTTCCTGGCTGAGCGTATAGGAAGAAATGCTGAATGCCATACATAACAATATTGGAAATTCAGATCTAAAAACATTAATAAGAAAATGTCACATTTCTTATTGAGATTTTTCTGTGGTAGCAAGTCTTTAAACTATACCTGACTAGTAATTACAAGGTAAATAGTGAAACTTAATTTGTGTTTGGAATGACAGTCCTAATTCTGCAGTCACCTATTCCGCTTACTGATCAGGGAGACCAGTCAGTTCTGCTGTAGACAAAAGTCAGGACTACTCAAAAGACTTCCCTAAAACAATGACTTTGGCTTAATAATTAGAGACTTGATGGCCTAATCTAATAATTAAACAAAAATATCTTTGCTCAGTAGCAACTACTCACCATTTTCTACATTTGCCAGGCGATGTAGGAGTGGCAGCCAGACCAGACACTGTGGGGGAGGATCTGACATGAGTGTGTCCAAGAAACCATTTAATGTGACTTTTTTCTGCATCGAAACCAAAAAAGAATAATCTTAATTTACCTGTTATGCTAATATCATTTAGGATTGAAGAAACAAGACATTTAATTAACTTTTAATATATGAAGAAAGAGAACTTGAAATTTGTACAGAATTTAAAATACTAATTTTTTTTTTTTACACTTAAACATACACAGACTTGGATTATCTCCTCTGAGGCTGAGTGAATATTACCACAAGTTGAAAAACAATTCTGGGAGCATCACTATATTGTGAAGGACAGTATGAAAATTATAAGGAAAGATAGACATTCTCCATAAAATTCTCCAATAGTGTTTCACATCACACTCTATAATTCCCATATGAATCTTACATATTTACAGAATAACTTTCTTATCAAACTTCCTTAAGTACTAAATATTTTATGGTTAATGTGAATGATTGGGCTGTATAAGATTAAGAGGTAATGACCCCTCCCTATTTGTGGAAAATTATCTAAATTAAAAAAATTCCCTTCTTCCTTTAAATATGCATCCTCTCAACTAAGTCTGCTTCTGTATCTCAAATCTGGTTCCTCATGATGTAGAAAAGGTATGTGTTATATCTATAATTTTATTTCAAAGCGACAAAAATAAGAAACTCTAGTAATATATTATATCATAAATATATGAATGATAAAAATGACATGTTTATTTATAAAAATCACTATATTATTTGAAATTTTGAGTTTAACAGTATCAAAGTAGATGAGATAGTTTTAGCTTTTAGATGAAAAAATTCTGAAGAGAAGTTGAAAAGATTTTTGAGACCTAGGTCTTACACTAGTCCTTGTAATTCATAAAACAGCTCCTTGGTACCTTTAAATTAATCTTTTTTATTTAAATCATCAGATATTCACAATGTTGGTCTTTCTTCATAATACTAAATAGCCCAAGCTTTTATAGGGTTGATATATAACATTATTATTAAAATATATGTTATTTAAAGCACAGGTTATGAAATGGTATTTCAATAAATACTACCACATCCCTGTATCTAATATATTGTTTTTCAAACCAATCTCTTGGTGTGGATAGGACTTCTTCCAATATATTGATTCAAACAACATTGGAGCTTATCAAACTGCTGTTTTAGCCAATTATGATGCACACAAATAAACTGGTCTTATTATTTTTACTTGTGTTACCTCTTCTTGTATTTCAAATGTTCTTAGCCATTTTGACTATTTAACATATTAACTAAAAACCACTCTTGGAAGTTTCCAAAAATTGTGATTTTGACATAATGTAAATTTCACATCATTGGAGACATATAAAAGATTATAAAATGGGTCTGTTTATAAGCTATTTCAAAAAATTTTGAGCAATGACAATATTATATATAATTCTTTTTGAATATATAGGTCTCATTAATTTTTGAAAACTCCTATTATTGTATTTTTGAGAAATACACCAAGGTGTTGGAACATTTACTGAGGATTCTACAATATATTACCTGGAAACTAAGAATTCAGCAATAGGTAAAATAATTTTTGTTTCTCTGATATTGTTACTTAATAGAACAGGTGGTCATAATTCCTTGGCTCAGACCATCTGCATATTTGTAGATACGAACAGACAACACATAAAAGCCAAAGTAGGGTGATGGTTCATCCTACTAACTGACTGGAAATGGAGTCAGGAGATCGGAGTTCAAGATCCCACACCCTATCTCACTGTGAACCTCATATTGTTAAAAAAGAGGATTGTTTTCCTCATTAGCACACAGGTTTATTGCAAGGTATAAATCAAACAAATTCTTTTGTGAGTAATAGGGCACTCTAAAAATAAAAGTCATACATTTAGAATGTCTGGAGAAAAGTTGGAAAGCAATAAAGTTGAAAAATACTAAATTAATAGATTTTGCTTTAAAATAATTGACACTTGTTTTTAATCATTTCTTTTTACTTTTAATCCAAGAAAGTAGGGGACATTCATTGGGAAATTTATTACTATGATTCATAATTTTAAAAAATGGAATAACTTTCAATTTTGTAAAAGATATGGATAAGGATATGTATCACAATCCATAACAAACATCTCAATAAAGACAGAAAAAAAGGCAAGAATGTTCACGATATCACTGATATTTAAGTCTGAATCAAGTCTATTACTGAGGCATCAAACCAGAGACAAAGAATAAAGTTATGAATATTTGAAATGAAAAAGTATAATTATTTATAGATCTATTTGTCAATCAAAAATTGATATTATTTTAAAAGTTAATTTCATTAAAAAGAAAAGACTGCCTCTTAAATGAGTAAAGTTCAGTACAGTGAGCAACTGTCATGTGCTTTTTTTGGGGCAGGGGTGCAATTTTTTTAAGAAACATGATGATTAAGATAGGAGGCTGGATGTCTTGTGAAAGATTTCTTGGCAAAAGCATCATTTGGGCAAGAAAAAGGAACTGGCAAAAAGTGGAGAGGAAATTCAAGATGGAGTGCATGTGTGAAAGCACAGATTCAAGAAGCACTCTCATCTGAGAACACAAGAGGATGGGAGGCAAGTAGGCAGGGGATCTCAGGGTCTCCAATACAACATCCTATCTCCAGGCATGTGGGTTGCTGAGCAAGAAAGCGGCTTCTCATATGCAGCACTATTGGTGGAAGCTTAGAAGAAAGGAAGCCGCCTTCATTTTCTTTTCTCCTTTGCATTTTTATACTATTACAAGCATTCAGAGGACCTCTTAAAATGTCTTTTTCATAAAGAGGTTCTTAAATAGTTTAGAATATTACAGGGTACCCTAAACTTCCCATAATTTTTTAGAGTTGAAACCTGGACCAATTGCAGTATCACCAGGTGGGGAGAGTTGCGGGGTGGTGGTCTCAGGGTGACATGGGATGGAGTGTGTGTTTAGACTTGGGACCAGAACTGGGGAGGACAGGCTGTTTAATGTTGCTAAGCTGGGACAATCTCAGGCAAACTGGGAGGTAGGGTAACTCTAATCATCAAAACAGGGACACAATTTGAGGCCAGAGGGATGCCAGGACAAAGTTGCTAAATGGGGACAATCCTGGTCAAACTAGGAAGTATGGTAACCCTATGTACGACAAATAATCCACAGGTAGGGAGGTCAGTTTGGGGCTTAAAGAACTACAATGGGTAGTCGATGAAGAGGAAGAAAGATCTGAGACTTTTCAGGAGGTGAAATCCACAAGACTTGATGACTGACGAGAAGTTTTGGATGAAGAAGCCGTAAAGAAAGAAGTTTGGATGAACGAATGTCACCAATTCCAAAGGGAATATAGAGGAGCAGGTTTTAGTTGTGGGCAAAGAAAAGCCACCTCAGCCATCTGGATGGGGGAAGTGGGAAGGGTCTGAAAGTCTTTCTGGTAAGAAGCCTGGGGAGCAGAGGTGGTATTTAGTGTATTGTCATCCTTCCACCACTGAATGTTTGAATACATTTGTTTATGATTCTACATCAGTCCACAACCTGAGGAGATGCCTGGGAAACTCAGTCTCCTAGATCAACAAGTAAACAGACTGATGAGGTATATTAGCTGAACAGCTTTTCAGCGGCTACTGTGTAATGAGTTCCTATTTAAGGGATCTTTTTTAGAAGACACGCTTGGTTAGTTTAGATTTAAAAAAAGACTAAACAAATCTTTAATTCACATATTTATAAACCGTCACTGTGCTATAGATGGCGAGTCCCCCAGACTTGGCAGATTCCCATGGCTAACATGTACTGTTGAAAACATGGCACTCTTGCTAGGTAATGAGTCAGCCATGAGCAGGGAAGCAGAGAGGAAGGGAAACAGAAGCACTCCTCCAATCAACAGGCAGCATCTGTGAAATGGCGCCAATCTCAGTCCTACAATCAGTTTAAAAGAGGAATGACTAAGGGACAAATCAAAACCGTTGTCCCACCCCAGGATACCCTGGGGCAGGGATTAGGTTGTCAGAGTCCTTAAAAACCTCAGCCCAAAGCTCCTCATGGTCTGTTCCCCTCTTGGCCTGCCTTTATCGTATCTGTTTCAATGAATCTCACTTGCTTTTATTTACTATTGACCTTGCTGCCTTCTTTGTTCCCTGGAGCAGGTGTATCTGATGAAATCTTCTCTTGGATTCATAAGAACCCTGAAGTGAGACCCCAAGACCCTGGCGCTAACACTCTGAATCCCAAATACAGCATGTTGTGTAAGACTGGGGCAGCCCGTGTCGGTCATATTTTAGGTCTTCCAGATCACAAGGTGATTCAATCTTATTTCTTTGGTTATACATAGGGGAAGCTTAATGCTGGGGCAGGCTGCGTTTCATGTGAGGCTGAGTGAAAATTCACCCCTTCTGATAATAGTACGGTGATATGAGCAAGGATATTAAGGGTATAGCATTGTTACCAGGAGTCAACTAGACAGTGCAATTCAAGAACTTAGCATGGTGCCTGGGTGATGGTGAGTAAATATATCACCGATAGTTGTTACTATCGAGATGTGTTGAGTTTCATAGCTGGCTGGGAGTTTCATTTATCTGGTTGGTAGATGCATGCAGGTTATCAGAATGAACTTGTCTAAGCGGTGACTTGGAACAGCATGTAGAAGGAGAGTACTGCTGTTTGAGGGATACTTCTTTCAACAGTTTTCACCTACCTGTTGAGAGAAACAGGATCTAGCTGACTGTTCCGTGTAACCAAATGAAGGACCTTCAAAAACTGCTGTGGGTAGTTTGAGAACTTCCCTCAGGAATTGATCATATCGTCCGTACACCATCACTCCACTGGAGTCCGAAATCATTGAGAAAATGTCTGATGGGAGGAAAAGGAGAGGTATTTATTCATCACATAAATATTCCCCACTGTTTCAATTCAGACTATCTGCTGTAAATAAAAAAGATGTGGATGAATAAATAACTTTTTTAGAAAGAATAATTTTAAAAGTTAATTTTTTATGCTGAGATATTCTTGGCATTGTGCTTTCTCCAGTTTCTTTTGGTAGATGAATCTGGTACAGAACATTAACTAGTAATGTGGGTAAAATTAGCATAATTTGATAATGCAGAGAACATCACATTTTTTCCTGAGGTCAATTATCAACTCAATGGGAGGAATTTTCACAAATGTGAGAAATATGCTGATCTCATTGGAAGCACACAATGATAATTTTACTGCAATATTGGTCTGTGTGAGTGTATAGCTATTTACCCATTTATATTACCACTAACATATTTAGATTTTGGTTTAGAATACTGAAAAAAGAAAGACAATGGGGTTATAGATGTAACAAAAAAACACTTGATTAACTTCCCACAGAAGCAGAAAACTTCCTATGAATCACTGTGTTCTGGGTGGAAGGCACTTGATTTACAGAGGAGGGTCCGTGACTCAGCTGTGGAGAGGAAGCCTGGCCTTGTGGATGATCAATGAGGTAAAGTCAGGTTTCCAGATTATTCTCAGTAAAGTCTGTGGCTCAGTGAAGCTTTGGTCTTCAGTTTCTGCCACTATGTGCACCTAATGAATATTAATGGTATAATTTCCCAAGGTACTTAATAATTCCCCAGGGGAAATCACTACTGGAATGGCAGAGTTGGCTATTATATAGTTTGTCACTCTGCTAGATTGTAACTAGATCAGCATAGCTGCTGGGAAGATAGCTGTAAATTCACGAGCTACCTCTGTTCATTTTGTGCTTAAGTTTTCAGAGTCAAAATGTAATCTGGGGACACTGTTTTTATAACACAGTCAAATGTTAATCATATTACAGGATTTTATTGGATTATGTTTTGAGGATGTGAATTAGCTCTCCTTTTCAGTAAATATTCCAGTTATAATGGATTTCTACTGCTTCAAATAGCGTATCAACTATGAAACTGCAAAAATGCTATCTGAACAACAAAATTAATGCTCTTAACCACTTTCACAATGTTGTTTACTTAGTAAATTTTAACTTGCTTCACTGTAACTACTCAAAAAAAAAAAAAAAAGAAAAAGAAAAACCCCAAAAGAGATATTGCCAATAGCAAAAAGCCCTTATGTAATCCCAAATATGGAAACTCAAGAATTCCAAAGGGGAAACAGAAATCTTGGAAAAGTAAATGGATTTTCCTAATGGAGCTGCTATCCTGTCTGTTTTTTGGCAGGTTGGTTAACTATAATTAGGTCATCCCAATAATCTTCTAGGCTTGAATTTTCTAGGCCAAGGAACATTTTGAAAATAGCCGAGGCCTTTCAAATCTCCTATCAGATAATTTAGACAAGAGCTCTCACTAGAGCAAAAGCAGAATGGGTAACAACAGTGACCTTTTACGAATATGAAGCTAATATTAAAATAATTTATGTTGATGCAGTTCTGCTGAGCCATAGTTATACTAGGACCAGGTCACTGAGATGAAAAGGAAATGGCAGTTAATCATCACATAGGGTTTCAAAAAGAAAAGCGTGACTCTGAGGAAGTTATCAAAATGACATGCATTTGTATCTTAGTTTTGGCTTCTTTATTTATAAATATATATTTACATATGAACACACATGCACATGTAACATGTTTGTGATTTACAATATGTGTATACGTCTATAAAATAAAGGACCATTTTAAAGCATTAAATCCATTAATAGTTAAAAAGAACACAGATGCAAGGCATTCAGAAGAGTTCTTGGTAGCAAATACATAATACAGAAATGATAGGAATTTTTATTAATAATTTTATATCACATTTTTCATCATTTATGTCATTGATTTAGATTTTGTCCTATAAGGTTCCGCATCCTATTTTAAATCATGTGTATTTCCTACAGCACCGTACAACAACAGGTATTTCAGAAGAATTTATGTTCATGAACCATTCAATTAAAGTGAACTTAGCACATACTAAATGTGTGTAATTGTGCTAAGCAATAAATAGATATTAAAACCAGGGAGTAGTTCTTGCCCTCTGGAGGTTGCAGTCTGCTGATGGTGACGGAGTTATGTGTACATCACACATCATATAACATCTTACATCACAGCATGGTGGCATGAATATGGGTACAGTAGGGCATAAAGAATGCAGCAGGAACTCAGAGAGAGGGTTCCCAGAGGGAGAAGTACATTAAGGAATATTTCTTTCTTGAGGTAACTTATAGGCCAAGTGTGAAAGACAAAGAGGGGCTAGTCAGGCTTTTGGAAGTAGGATCAGGGTGAACACTGACATGGGATAAATTGAAGCATGATACACTCAAGCACCTCAAGTGGTTCACTGGCAGAGGCCTGGGGTGCATGTAAGGGCGTGGTGGGAGGAGAGGTTAGACACTCAGACTCTACTAAGGAGTTTAGATTGTGTTCAGAAGATGTGAGGAGAGATACTGAAGATTTTAAGGCAGACCAGAGTTAGAAACATTACCCTGGAGGTAGGCATGGAGGTAAAACCACTGTCGATTATAGAAACTCAACAAATATACAGTGTTTGCTGTGATGTTAATCTTTTAAACAAAACAAAACAAGGCCTCTCCAGAAGCTTTATAATATCACCTGACAGGCCAGGCTTCTGATATTGGATTCAGAATTTCTCAAGATCCTTAGGGCTATCCAGCAGCTTGAGGTTGTAAAAACAAGTGCCTAACTCATCAAAAACAGCCTGTAATTGGACCAAAAATCATGTGACAGAAAAGGAAGGGATCAGGTCAGCTCATGTTTACAGCTGTAATGGATGTCTCATATCTTTGGCTGTGTTGATGCTGCTGTAGGTGAACGCCTTGCATAGCCTACCTGAAGGATTAGAAAATGTGGTGTAACCTGGGCTTGTTTTACTTTTTAAGGCATTTGAAGCAGTTTTTAAGTGACGGGGAAGGGGAGGGGGAGCTGGTTAAAGGGAATTAACTGTACATGAAGGAGGAAGAAGAAAGGAGAACATCGGTAAACCTATTATTGTGCTATATGTAAATGTGAATTTGCTTTTATGTACATCTTAAAACAAGTTAATGTCAAAATGCAATATATCTCTTCAATAAAAACATAACATTGCAATAAAGACCTGAAAGAAAACAGGGATCAAACTAAAAAATAAAAAAGTTAACTTTAATTTTTCTGTTGTTTTTAAAATTTCTAATTTATTTTCAATTACCTTTACTCTGCTCACTAACATTAAGAGCCTAATTGGAACAAGCTAAATATCTTTCATCTTACGCACAAAAATAGAAAACAATGGCCAAACTAGCACAGCTGGCATATTGGCTTAAGTGAATTAGAAACATTTAAAGAAGGGGAAAAAAAATTCCTCAAATTCTGAGAAATTCCTTTTCCTTTCACTTAACTTTTCTTAAACAAAAGCTAGACAGGAAATCATTACCTTGCTTGCTTTATCATTAAATGTGAAAGATGATAGAAGATACCTATAATCCTGTTGACCAAGAGTTGGCCAAGCTGTCTTTGGGCAACAGAATTGAAACTAGAAATACTGGTTACTACAAATATTTGTTTTTGACTCACATTTTGGTGATGTGCTTCCAATCAAAACGCTTTGAGCAAAATAGTTTTTGCTCAAATTTCTTTCTACCAAGCTGTCTGAAAGCCACCACAAGTACCATCCGGGTTGAACTCTATCAAAACGACGTCTCAGAGAACTGGGCAAATGTAAGGCTGGGACTCAGGTCCTCTGCTCTGGGACAGGGCAGTGTGATATGTCATGATCACATTCTGTTCTTACACAGCATTTGTGACCTTTTTTGTGAAGCTTATTACTGTAGACCGAATAACTTAGTTTTCTTCTAGTGGGACTCATACATTTGTTGTTTTGTTCACTGAGCTGAAGAGGATTTACATTGGTCACAAGCTGGCATGTAGGCTTTGTTCACTAATTGTGAGTTTTGAGGGGGATGATACAAAGAGCACTGTAGCAATTACCTTCTTTGCTTTGAATTCCTGGACTTGTAAGAAAATTGCAAGGATTCTGACAACTGGTAAAAATCTGCTCAAAAATGTAGTTCTATCTTGAACTCTGTAACTGTGCAGACATTGCCAGTTGGTAACCCAACGATCATTCCCTTCAGTGTTATTGGACCCAGAGTTCTTCCTGAGGATTCCAGAAGGGGAATGTAGATTTCTCCAGGAGCAGCATGGGCAATCCTTTCCAATCATCAGCCATTGCTCTGTGATGCCACTCTGGGCGATAGTAAAGATTAGGGGTTGGGGGAGATCCTGGAGTAGATGTGACCCCTGAAAGTGTCATACCCTCCTTTTTCTCTGGAGGATAAAATCTGACACCGAGGAAAATTGCGTGGAAAGGTGAAAAACATTTGGTTCTTGATGAGCACAGAATTAACTTGGTTAGAAAACCAGTTTCCTCAGTTTTCTAATTAGTTTCATTATAGGATCTTTAACCAGGTGCCAATTATTATAACATTGAACAAGTATTTGGAAATGTTTCTCAAGATTAAAACAAAACATTTATCAGATGTCCTTGGTGTAAGTGTCCAATTGTGACTTGCCATCATCAGGCAAGGCCCTCAAAAGATTCTTCCTCTGACTAGGTTTATTTTGATGAGCTTTTTCTTCCCATCTTAACCCTAAAGAAAATGTCTTCTAGGTTACTCTGAAGCTAGTTTTTTTTTTTTTTTTTTTTTTTTTTTAAAGGGCACTGGTTCCACTAGCCTCTAATAAAGATATGATCCCTCAAGTAAACACTGAGTAGTATTTTTATTTTACACATCTCTCAGGCTAACTGACAAGAAGGTGAGCTGAGCCTCATAAGGCCCGCTTGGATTTCTCTGAATCCTGGCTACATCTGACTAGTCAAGGAAGTTCCTGGAAGTGAGGGCAGATATGTGGTTATGTGGGGCTTCTGTGTCTCTTTCACTTACCTCTTTTCCAGGGACGTATCTCTGCCTCTGAGAATATCTGGGGAACCTCCACAGGAATATTGGGGATCATCCTTTATTTTTCACCTCTTGGTTCATCAAGAAGCAAGCGAGATCGTATTCAGAAGCTGACAGGCAGCAGATGAGAAAAGATCCTGCCTATTGTGAGTCACAGGTGATGGCAGCTAGGAGGGAACCTACAGGTTTCTAATAAAATCCCCACATTTGGGAGGGAGAAGGAAACCGAACCCTAAATAAGTGAAGTGATTCTCATATAGTAACTCAGCAAACTAGTCACAAGGCTGGACTTAAATCCGGTTCTCCCACTGTTCTTTCTCACACAGCATTTTCACCAAAAACACATACTGTTTAGGATAAGGGAGAGGGTTATATGGAAACTTTTAAATAGCAGCCGTGTGTAAATAATTTTAAACTACTGCAAAATGAAAATCCTTTCCTCTACCTCCATCCTATGCCCACTGAATAAGAAATTCTGGGAATAGGATCCAGAAATTTATGTTTTCAAAGGCCCTAAATGTGATGTTATACATACTAAAATTTGAGAGCCTCTAGTGTAGGGGGTAAAAGTCAGTGTTCAAACCCTGGTATCATTTTAGCTATGTGATTTACTTTAACTCTCTGAGTCTCAGCTTTTTAATCTACAACAAATGAAACTATCACATTTAGTAATAAAATATACACAAAAGGCCCATAATAATGCAATTACTTGAGCTCTCATGTTTTTATTGGCATTTTATTTATTTTCAGCATATAGTGTCTTTATGCGATTCTTATACCTACACCTGAATCACATCCAGCCCTTGAACCGCACTGATTGAGAAGAGGGAGGAAATGTGCTGAGATCTTTGACTTTAGTCAAAAAAGGAAGGCTGCCCAACATAGCTTCATGCCCTATGATGATAGACTTATGACTGTAAGGCAGATAGTACAATGAACATGAAAGAATGTATATCTTACTTTAATATTATAAATCGTCTAATTAGTGATACTCATTATAAATAATAACAATTCATAATGTTCATTTCATTAACGTTTATGTAACAGGAAAATATTTCTATGATAAAATCCAAAGATCAATGAAGTTTTATTTTCGAGCAACTGTCACTGTGTGAGGAAAGTCACAGAAGGGGAGGGGAACATGGCAGGAAAGTGGGAGAGGAAAACGCTGTACGGGGGGATCAGCAGAGAGACACACAACATAACTTACATCTTAATTTGTCCATGATCTTCCCTCCGCACAATGTGGCTAAAGCCATTTTGACAGCAAATACTGAAATTTTACCATGTCCTTCCCTGTTTAATGGTAATAGGAAAAAAAAAAGATGTCATTTGGAGAACTTCCAATAACAAGGTTTGACATTTTCTGTTCTGTAGAAATCATAGAAAATTGTAGCTGCATGCATTATGTGAACATATCCACTTTAGAAAAGGTTATGAATGCAATTCAACACATTTCTGAAAAAACTGTCTATTCAATGTTTCCTTTTGTCAAGAGCTCGCAGAATGTTTGAGTTACCCTTGGTATATTATGTCACTTGCTCAAAGCATGGTCATGGACTGGTAGCTGAAGAAAATATGCACTTTAGCTTAGATTAAAATTACAGAACATGCTTTTCACAGAATTATTTTATGCATAATGAGTCCATAGTCTTGATAACTTATTTAAATAAGAACTCAGAAATTTTACTCAGAGAATTGTCAGAGAATTCCTGAGTGTGTCAGGGTAACTGAGGATTTTCTTCACCACAAATTTTTTTGACCATCATTGCCTTTCCACAGAGAACTGTACTGATGTAATACACTTAACTTTAAAAGGGAGTTGGTGTGCAAAAGAGGCAAATTTGAGAGCCCAGTTGGAGTAGTTCTCTTCCCTAAATGACACAAGAACTGCCCATTGTCATTAATCCGGGAACTGTAACTAACCCTCCACAAAGTAGAACATGAAGCACATACTGTAAGCAGCATAATATTTCAGCTAAATGACTTTCCAGCTGGAATAAACTGTATAGTCTATATTCTCGGAATCAGAAAGTGCATCTTGTTAGTAATTCCTTTCCTTGATAACTGCTGCCCTTCAGAATGATCAAGAGTTGTCTAAGACAATGCTGTGGCTGAAAGGTACGTGAAGGCGGTGTTGACAAGGGTTTAGGACATAGAATAAATCACTTACATGAAAAGGATTCACAACACATTGTGCCTTTGTTCCTGATTAGACTTCAGAGAGAGGGATTGCTTGTTATTCATCTTTGCTGCTGTCATTCTTAGAGAGCACCTGAAATACAGCTGGTCTGAGAGAAAACGGACCGAGTCCTTGCCAGAGCCTCTCTCACTGTATTTCACTAGATATCAATACTTTCAGGAATCTTCACTTGAATACCTGCTGTCACACCAACTGTGTTCAATATAGAACTCTTTGCATTTACGAAGTCTTCCCATAACTCTCAGACCCACCTTAATTCAAACTGCTCTGCCTTGTACATCATACTTCTGGTTGTTAGAATCATCATGTACCTAGTTATTCCCGCCCTCCCAAATCCTGGGGTGAGGTTCTCACTCTTCCTCCATTTGATACCATCTCCCAAGGGGTCTGAGGGACTCAGGAATACCTCTCAGCTGTCTGACACCCATTCTTTTCTTTCCATTCCCACTGATATTTCTTCTACCAGTGTTTGCTTTAACACTGTAATAACCTCTCAGACAATCTCTCTGCTTGCCCACTCATATCACACCTTTGACCATGATTTAAAATCCTGCCTTCTTTGCTTATAGGATGTGAGTTCTAACTCTGTTTTTTCCATTGCATCTGCTATTATTTCTGTTATACACCACCTCATGGTCACCTGTTCAAGGTTCCTGCTCTTCCCACCGCAGTCTGCCCGGCACTGTCCTACTCCCTAGACTTGACACAAAGACTGGACTCAGTATCATCAAGCAGTCTGCTCTCAAAATAGTTTCTTCCCCTGAATCTAGAGGCAACTGCTCTTCATTTCACTTTTACCTATTATGTGGCACCCATCACACTGAGTGACCTTGATTTGTATTTACAAGTCTGCCTGTGACTTGAATCTACACTGTGAGTTCCTTGAGGGCAGAGACCACGGCTTCTGGATTAAATTCCTAGTGCCTCACATTTTGTCTCACACAGAGTTAGTGAATAATATATTTCTTATATTAATGAATGACTATTAATCATTAAAGTCGGTGCCTCTAGAATTTTGATGTTCACTAATTAAGTTTACGGATTTTAGAGCAAGTAGCTGTAATAAAAATGTTTTTGTAAAGTTTTGTAAAGAATGATATTATTTGAAATTATTCCATGTCCCTGAATTTCCAATTGCATGGATAACTGGAAATATTAAAAATTTTATTTTAGGAAATAATGAGTTTCTTTTCCTAAGCTAAAATATAATTCAAATAATGAGAACAGGAACATTCACAAAGGGTGTTTGAATAGGAATAGGACAGTGAGAAGGTAGTCTTCGAAATGCAAAGAAATTGAGGCACATTACATGTGGGACTTCCAGAGCAACACGTTTCTATCAGTGAATAGGAGAGAACAATTTAGCATTGGAAAGAGGACAGACTACAGATGACATTACAAAAGAGAGCTCTCCAAAGGATGAATATGTATAGATAGATAGATAGATAGATAGATAGAGAGTAGATAGTTAGATAGATAGCTCACAGGTGAATTCGTAGGCCTTAGCTTTTAATAAAAAAGATCACAGGGAGATCACCAATTCTATATTGTTCCTAGAAATGCAAAACTAATGAAATTAAATCCAAGAGCAATTGTAGCAGGGCTATTTCGCTAAATTGACGCAATAAATCTAGATAAATCGCCAAGTGGAGGGCAGTTCAATGAGAGCTTTGCAGGAACTCAAGGGTGAAATTAGGCCACTGGAATCTATTGTTATGCAAGCTACTGTGCCAGATTGCAAAAGTGACCCCTGTCAGGAAGAAGGATTCCGGGAGCATGCAGGGATGTAGATCTTGGTGAGCACACCAGTACTGGGTGAGTTCAGACCTTGCTCAGGATCCCCTCCCCTCATGGCATTGAGATATGGAGTTTAAGGACTGAATGGAGAGGACAGACACCATACTAGAGAATGGGGACAGCAATGACTTAAATACAAATGGAAGCAAGCTTCGGACATTTTTAGCACATATAACAGGACAAAGAAAAAGGAGGGAGCATACAAAGATATTCTAAAGGGCATTGACAAAGTTCTATACAATAGACCATGGCTTCAAGCTACCTTGGGATCCTATTTTGTTGTGAAAAAAGGACTTGGTACTGACATAGGATGCAAGCAATAGCGAGAGATTGGTGTACTCCGATGGAGACATGTAAGAGCTATGCTCGCTGGAAATCCTCTCGAGTTGGGCAAGTTCGAGTCACAGTTATCCCTGGAGTGTCTAGGAAGTGGAAGTCAAGCTCATGAGGAAGGTAACAGGAGGCTCCCAGGAGTCTTTGTAAATGAGCAGGAAAGTGCCGTATTGTTCCAAAGTGAGTCTGTACATGCAATGCCTCCAGTTGTAAAGTGGTAAAACCACCCACAGGGCGTGCTGGCTGTCAGCCACAATGCAGTAAGCAGACCTGTCAGAATGTGTCAAGATAGAAAATACAGATTCCCCCTATGCTGTAGGCCATGCAGTCTCGGAAGGGTCAACACCAGAAAAAGCATTGAAAAAGTCTGCTCTTGTCTCACTTTTGTGACTGCATCCCTTCAAATTCCATGTGCAAGTCTGTCCCTCAGGAAAGAGGCGAGAGTCCTACTACTTACAGTGTGCAATGCACACTCAATGGAGTAGACGGTGTATCCATCAGCATCGTTGACTACCAGTGGGGGCGTGTGCTTCAGAATCAATAATTAATGAAACAAGCTTTTTTCTTTGTGAATAAAATTTGTCAGTGCAATTGATCTTTTTATAATGCAAGATGCACAGTAAAAGCTTTAATTAAAAGGACATTTACTATTAGATAATCATTTTTTATTGAAAGGAATACTTTCATTTCTTTAAGTAAAGTAAAATTTTATTTTAATATTTTCTCTTTCAATGTAGAGTGAGAATACAATACATGATACACATATTGCTTTTCTCCACTGTTTGTTTTAAATGAAATCTATTCTATTTTTAGCCAACTGTCCTGAAGCTGTTGCCTATGCAAGTTTTGTTTTTCTGTTCTATCCTGACATCAAAAAATACCAATAAAATCAGTATATTGGTATTTAATTAATATCTAAAAGGATATTTAAGAGAACCAGCAAATTATCAAAGGTACAAGCTGATGTGCCTTATGATCAATGCTTCATTAAGTCTTTTATGAAAGCAAACAAATAGTACTTGATTAAACAAATAATACTTTATTAAAGTAAACACATGCTTTAAATCCTTTGTTTACTCCGAAAATTTTCAAGTTTTCCTAAGGGGCAGTTGTTTGAAAATGGAAGAGGAATGCACTTACCCTTTGCTTAAAATATATATGGAGATTTGTAGAGAGTCTGTCTTAAAAACATGACTCATCATAAAAAAAAGCGAGTAAAGTTCATGATAAATTGAGTTTTCCACGACTTTACAGAGACAAAATGACTTTTTTTTTTTAGATGAAAGAGATATGATTTTTAGGGAAAAGTCTGGGAGGGAATATTTGCTTTCAACAAGGAAGAAAAGCAATACACAGAAGTATCTGAATCTGGGATATTAGGCTGAACTGGAACAGGATGTAAATTTTCTCCAAATTGCCAGGAGTTTCCTGTTTGAAATTACAGAATTCCATGATTAATTTTGAATCCTTGAGAGTAAGATTTGAATTCTGACAGATTTTTTCTTAAATAGGCTGGAGGCATTATTTCTCCATTTAAGAAGAGTAAGGCCAGACTCTTGGTATGGCAAGATATTTTACAACATGGACTAAGCATTTTTGATGAGCACAGCACTCTGATGCTTCCTCTCATGCACATTTTAGTGGCTTAATTAACTTAGAGAACTTCTTCCTCCTCTTGCTTTCACAACAGTCTTCTAACATAACACATTTCTTTATCTGTGAATTATTTTCTTTATATGGGTCACTAATTTAGTAGCTCAGTAGATATTTATTGGTAGTGCCCCAGAGGTTGTGGACATAAAGATGAGTAAGATGTGACTCGTACCCTCCATTTGCTCAGAGACTACTGGGGAGAGTCAAGAACAATTACACCACAACACATTTTACATCTTTCATCTGAAGCTTATCCCAGCACCCACCCCATAACAAGTACTTAATATATTTTAGCTAAATTCATGCATACGCAAGTGAAAAGAAACTTTCTGATTTACCCCTTGTTTTATGTTGAGAAATACTAAGTGATTGAGTAAAATTATAAGGTCTCATGTATGATCCTTAATATTAAATTGTGCAGTCATGTGATAGAATTTAGAAGTGATCACATAATTGCTCTTGCTTTGGGGATGGTGCAGTGAACATGAGATCAAATGGAAATCTCTCAGTTGGCCCTGCCATCTCCTGGGTTTTTCATAAAGTTAGCAGAGCATCTGGGAAAAGAATTCCTCATAGTCCTGGGCCAGATGAGTTCATTGGGAGTTTCTCTGGAAAAGGACAAATACTATCTTCAGTATGTTATGAAATCCCATCTGCTACTCAACCAAAGTGTCAGTCTGATGGAAAGATGAATGACAAGAGAGGTGTTCAATTTATCCAGAGTTGTGAAAATTCTCGCGAGAGAGAGTCCATCTTAGCAGCGCATGGGAATCTTGGAATAAAGCATTTTCTACCAGAACACAATATTAGTGACTCCAGGAGGCTGTTCTGTGGCTATATTGAATTTAAGATGTGCTAAGAATAAAAATCACAAAGCCAGTTAAACACTATTTTAAATATCTAGTTTTATAGATAAGATAATATTAGATATAGATAATGGAAAGAAAAGAGAAGAGCATTTAGTTTTTGTTTTGTTTCATTTTTTTACTTTAAGGAAAGGTACAAGCAGGAATGATGGGAAGTAGGCAGGCAGATAGGAAGGGAGAAGGAAGGAGCATTTTATTTTGCTTTCATTTAGTTGTTCACATTGGTGGTTTCCCCAGGCTCCGGACATGAATGTGAGACCTTAGGATGTATGTGGCTGCACTCCTTCAGAGACAGCTGACTTAACCACCACTCCAACAGGGTGTACCGAAAAAGAACATTTCATTTGTTATGACTTGTATTTTTCCTTTGCTCTTATGCATTCACATAGCCTCAAATAAGAGCAATATATTTTGTTGGTGCACAGAGAAACAACTGTGTGCTTTGTCGTAGGCCTATATTAAAATCAGAATCATTTCTAAAACTCAAAAGGCAGAAGGATTGTGACAGAGCTCTAGGATTCTTTCTCATCCATGCAGCTGATAGCTCCGTGGTACCTTTCATTGCGTCGGGGGCTTCCGTAGTGGGAATGATGTTCAAATGACTCAGCAAGGTGCAATATGTCAAACAGAGGAGAAAATGCCAAGCTTTTCTGTTGAAGCAAGACCACCTGATGGATATGGAAGCCTGGATGGCTGCCATAAAGTCACAATGTAAAACTTGTTAAGTAAATTCAATGATTTCTTTTATATACAGTCTGTCATCTATGTCTAAATACCACAAATTGGAAAGGGCAGAAATGTGAGCCTAATAATAATATCCTGTAATAAGAAGGGCAAGTGTGGAATAAAGCACATTCTTTCTGATTTAAAAAAATGAAAAAGAAGGCAGGAATAAAGTTGAATTTAAGCTAATTTCTAAAACAAAATGATTTCCTCCCAGTCACCTCACCTCGTATGAAACTATACAACGTGCAGATTATTTAACCTCTCTATGCCTCAGTTTCATCATTTAACTGGGAAAAATAATAACAGAATGCCAAATCAGGAAGCTTGTTACACACAGTGAGCACTGAGTACACTGTAGCTGTTATTACTACTACTATTATTATTATTATTATTATCATAATCATAATTAGAAAATTGAAATTAAGAATATAATTTGATCTCTTCAAATAGAAAAAAAGCATTGTTCCAGGTGTTATTACTACTATTGCTATTACTATTATCATTGTCAAAATTAGAGACTTGAAATGAAGAATATATTTTGATCCCCCCTCCAAATAGAAAGAAACTCACTGTTCCTTTTAACATTCACCATTGCTCAACTATGAATTTTAAGTGGCTGAGTATCTGTGAAAATACTATTTGTTAAAAAAAAGACCACTATCACATAATCTACTTTATGAGGAACTGTCCTTAGATGAAAGATTGTACTGAACTGAAATTAGATTAAGTCAGGAGACTAAAGTTGTTATTAGCACATCCCAGGGAAGTAGGAAGAGAGTAACAGAAGTACATTGAAGTCTTCTGTGAAAACAGGGCACCCCCATTTGTAACCCTACATCTATTTATCTTCTTCGTACAGTAGAAGCAAAAACAGAGGGTATGGATCTAGGTGCCAGAGAAAAATTGGATTTGTCAGTCTTAGTAATGGAGATTAAGGAGGATTTAAACTCAGAAAAAGGACAAGAAATCAGTGTGAGAAAAGCTAACCTTTGATTTTTTTCATTAGGTCACTCATCCATTCAGTCATTCATTGATTCATTCATGAGTTGGCTATTGTCTCAGGTGCTGTGCATACAAAGAATAAGACATGGTCCCACTCTAAGGTAGTTGTGGGAGGCATCTCATAAACAGTAATGCACACACTCTAAGAGAACAGCAGAATTACGTGGAATCTGAGCAGGGACAATGGACTTGCTTTGAGTATGTCAGAGTTTGTGACCCAGCCTCTCCAAAAGGATATACATTATAGAAGATGTATTTCAAGGTAACATTCATACCTAAATAAAGCTGTTAAAAAAGTTTATTTTCATCTTGTAACTTTCTGCCATGCTGTTTTTCTTTTGTTACTCTCAACTTCCTAAAAGGTGATGACTAAAAGTTCTTAGGACACTCCAAAAATATTTTTTCCTCATTGGAATAGAGCCAAGAGGTAAGAGGGAAAGATGCTGCCCATTTGTTAGGGAATGATGAAGAAAGGAGCCTCAGGTAAATGAATGAAGGCGGTAGATCAATTCCCGGGATACATAGAAGAGAAGAGATAGGAGAGACTGGCTGAAGACTCTATTTCCTAAGAGTCTTCTTGTTCTCATTCCTTTTCCCCTCTTCTGACACCGTCTTTCCCATCCTTCACAGGTATACTCATCCACTTCCCTGGAGACGCTAGAGAAGACACCTTCTGGGGCAGAAAGTATCTACTTAGATGTTGGTCAGTAAGAGACCATAGGATGATACTTTTCCAGGGATACAGATATTTTCACAAGCAACTAAGGAAGGACAAAAAATATTACAGACTCAAGAAAGCTGTCTATTCAGTGACAGAACAGCAAATATGGGTGTAGACTATTGAGGGAAAACGCACGCTCCTAACATTCTACAAATCATTCTAGTACATATCTACATCATTGAGGAGGCTGACATGGCCAAGAGCAGAGAGATCTTGGCACCAGGAAACTGATTATAGTCTGCAGTCAGCAAGCCTGCATGAAAACTGAGGTCCAGGTGTGTGTGTGTGTGTGTGTGTGTGTGTGTGTATGTGTGTGTGTGTTTGTGTGTTTGTGTGTGTGATGGGGGAAATTAGAAATTAGAGGTGCTATTTTGGGGAAACTAAGGTGTGGAAAGGTGAGTCTGGTCCCCAGGGAAATATCCAGTGCTTTGATTTTTATTTCAAGTTACCATTTTCTTGGCAGAGTCCTGCTGGCTGGGTCTGGTAAATTTTGCTACACCCTAAAATAATGACCACCCCCTTACTTTCTCTGAATGCAAGCTCTTATTCTTCATGACTTTAAGTTGCTGCACTGCCTTTTTCCCTCCCACTCTTCCTCCTCCTGTTTTTTTTCGAACACCACTTCTTTAGTGTCAGGCTTAAATATTCCCCAGCACTGGCCAGACGATGAGACTGAAAAAATCCAAGAGTCTTAAAATGTGATTCCTTAAAGGTCAAGTTAGCAGTTTTCCTTTTAATATTCAAAACCAGTAGTAAACGTTGAAGTGCTGATACTATAACCAGACTAGGGGCCATCAGAAAAAGCTTTTTTGAAATTTTAGGCCACTAATGTAATTCAGAGGCATTTTTATATTACATGAGCCTGCCATAAATGCCTTGGAAAAGAAGCCTTAGCTGACTACCGAAATTCCCACTCTGTCACTAACAGGTGCAGAGACACTGGAAAGTGACAAATCTTTGTGCTTCAGGTCCTTCATCTGTAAAATGAGATTTGGAAGAAGAGCCTTTCAAGATCTCATCCAACTCTGAAGTTCTCTGATTTTCTAAGGGGAAATTAAAAGATAATGAGGCTGAGTTTCAACTGTGGTATGTGGACTGCATCATATTGTTTCATGTGGCATATTACTGACCAGTCCATTTAACACAAATCATGGCTACTTCCACTAGGCGGGCCAAGAAACCCTTTTCAATTTCACCCTGTGTACTCTAGGGTATTGATATGACACCTCAGAAACACAGTCTTAGATAATTTGCAAAGAAGAGAGTTAAAAACATCCTCCCACTTAATGCATCATTAAATCACTCCACAGGCAAGCCATCACGTAAGATGTTTGAGCATCATAGCTTCCAGGAAGCTGTGGGATGAATTAAGTAAAGGTCAGCACAAAGGATACAATTGTCCTCAAATTCCTACAACAGTATTTTACACTCTAGTCTTTTCTACAGCATTTTAAATACCTAGAGACTTTATCGAGAAGTATCTGATCGGGTAGAAAAGGAAGCTGGTGAATCTAGAAAACTATTTGGAATAAAGATGAAGAAGGACAAGAGGAAGTGGAGACAGAGCACGTAAAGAGTAACAAACATTCAGAGCTACTTACGGATCCAAAGCAGCCAGCAGAAAGTTAAGCAGAAGGCTGATGGACTGCTCCACATGGATTTGGTGAGTGGTTGGCATCCGTTTGTTGAGCTGGTAAAAAATGGTGGAGAGCACAGCCTCCAAGCGGGCCACGTTGAGCTCTGTGTTTGGTTGCAGGTTGTTCAGAGCATTTTCCCGCAGTGCTTCTATGACGTTCCAGACGTCCACCAAGTGCACTATGTATAATGAGAGCAGAGCGAACGCATCAGCCCACAGTGCGTGCAAAGGGAAATTCATTCTTTTGCATGTAACATCTGTCCTGTTTTGTGTAGGTACCACACAGTCTTTAGAATACTTTCCAGTGTTGTTCGAAAGTTGACATAGATAAATGTACATAATGTGTGAGCTCATAGATTTGAAATGCGAAGTTTAAGAGAGAGCAAATGATTTACCGAAACACATCGTACAGTTATTTCTAATCATTGCAGCTATTATCCCCAGTTACATGTGAGAAAATAGGATCAGGATGTTAACTGACAAATGCAAAAGTTCGAGGCCAGACAATGGCAAAGCTGACATTCAAATCCAACTCTATCTGACTTTTCATAATGGAGATGAAATT
Organism: Solenodon paradoxus; assembly: GCA_004363575.1. NCBI lineage: Eukaryota > Metazoa > Chordata > Mammalia > Eulipotyphla > Solenodontidae > Solenodon > Solenodon paradoxus. The sequence continues at coordinate 155,560 of RJWH01000321.1, read as the reverse complement.
GACATAGTTATTGTATAAGCTGAAGGTAGACAATGTGTAGATTTGATGTATTTATATATTTCAATATGATGACCACTGTAGCATTAACACCTCTCATGTCCCTTAATTATCATTTCATTTTTTGTGGTGAGAATATTTAAGATCTAGTTTCTTAACAACTTTGTTGAATACACTACTTGTGATTATAATTAACATGTCTATCTGACTTTAAAGGATTTTCCTACTGCACGTTAAAAAAAGGGGTGGGGAGGGAATCAACTCTTAAATTCTAGTTTTTGAAAGGCTATCAAAATGCATTATTGAAATATTTTCATTTATCTATATGTTTTTAGTAGTGTAAAGCTTGAAATAAGAGAAAAGGGAAAGTTAAGGTAGGCAGGAAAGCAAGCAGGGGAAAAAGGAAAATTATCTCTATAACGCAGCAGCAGAACTAAGTCACAGATCATTTAACTAAGCTGGTCAAAAACAGTTTCTGGCCTACAGTATTGATTAGTTCATGGAACATAAGTCATGCTTCCTTTCACTAGGCTAGTTAAGAAACACAATTCTATCTCTCTTCTTTTTGCCCTGAGGTCTTTCATGGTATCCCAGAAACCATCTTCACTATCGAGATGAACACATCCATGATTTCCCAAAGTTTGCTGCTGCTCCTTTGTAATCCATCCCACTTTCTGTCCTAGGTAATCACAATTTAGCTTTCCATCATGATTCTTCAGAATTCTACGTAGTGGGAGTTACGCAGTATATAATTTTCTGGGTCTGGATTCTTTTATGTAGTATAACTGTTTTTAGAGTCACTCATACTGTTACATATGTAATGGCTTGTTCCTTTATGTTGGTGAATAGTATTGTATAGATATATCACATGTGGTTATCAACTCACCTTCTGGTGGACATTTGAGTCATCCTAAGTTTTGGTTATTATAATAAAGTTGTATAAATGATCACGTGCAAATCTTTGTATAGATATTTATCTCCATGTCTCTTGGTAAATATTTGACACCAAGTGTCTAGTTGTATAGTAGGTTTATGTTTAATTTTTGAGAAACTTCCCAAAGAAGCTATACTATTTTCATTCCCATCAACAGTGTATGAGAGTCCAGTTTCCCCACATCTTCACTAAATTTAAGGTTCAGTTTTCATTATACCTTTGCATTTCAAAATAAATATGCAGTCTTTTTCTCAATGAAGTATATATTTATGTTTCAGTTCCTGAGAAATGTGCATCATATATGCTGTACCACTGACAAGTCCCAAGTCTTACACTCTTGTCTTTCTGCTAACTTCTGACACTATATCAAAAAAACAAAAGCAATGACCCTTGAACTCCTGGACTTGGAGTCCAGAGACCGCAGTCTAAAGCAGACTCTTAAGACTGCCTGTCTTCTCAGCCCTGAAGATGTGGAACCTCACTTTCCACATTAAAAAGCGCAGATGGTGATCCTTGAGTGGAAAACGCATGGTCAAAAGTGGTAGTTTCTGGTACACAGAGACAACACGTTACACATGAGCAAAGGAACAATGGGAGTCATGCCAAAAGAAAAACCGTTTGGTATATCTTTGGGGGCAAAGAGGTATATATCATTTTCCAGCTGAAATACTTAAATACTTATTAAATTTGAATGAATTCAGATTTATATGATTACAAATGTATAGCCCTCTCTGTAATTAAATAAGGAAATGATTTGTATTTCTTCATATGATTTATCTGATTTTTCAATTTAGCAATTAAGGCATTCTCAGGGAAATGGCATCAGCAAGTAGAATTCATTTAATTTTTTGAAGGAAATAGTTGGAACTCCCATAATTATTCCTCATATATTTGATCTAGAGATCTTCTGGCTCTATCCTCGGGGATATGTCCGGGTGTAGGATGCAAGGAGAGCAGTGGTGATGAGATATGACCTATTGTGCTGAATCCTATCTGTGTTTAGCTCACCACTGGAAGTAGACGACAGACCTATTCTCATTTGTCTCTGCTACAGATAGTGTGAAACAAGCATCAGAGAAGAGGATGGTGGAGGAAGATGACTACAAGTCAAGAAAAAGAAATGGCTGTTGACAGAGGGAGAAAATCTGGATGCCTAAGTCTCTCCTGGTGAACCTTTTAGGGAGGCTGGTCATATGTACCCTTTTAAATGGGACAGTACTGTTATTTGTTTGTTTGTTTGTTTTTTAATATTTTCTGACCATCGTATCATTTTAATGTTCATGTCAATTTTGTCCCGTTTTTTTTATAAACCAGAGCCATCTTTAACATGGGATGAAAGTAGCAGCTGAGTTTCCCGGGCCCTGTCTGTTAAAGGGGCCCAAACGTGGATGCTCCTTTTACCCTGTGTTAAAGATGGTCTTTGCCAGCACTGACTGCTGTGGGTTGAGGCTGTTACTGCTGTTCCCATACCCTGGGAGGAAACAGGAGCCACAGGGGAAGAGGATATCCTACCCTGTCCACCTGTTTCTCCAAAGGAAACACTAGAGTGTGGTCAAGCCAGAGGTAAGTACTACAGGGGTTATCTCTGGCACTGTGGGGGGTTATCTCTGGCACTCTGGGGGGCTTTTGGGCATTCCTGGTGTTGGAATGGTTAAAGGGAGATGTGCTTTAGGCAGGATATTTAGAGTAGGGCGTGTAGAGGTGCCAAATATGCTGTTTGCCTAAGTTGCCAAAATTTCTTGCACTGGCCCTGGCTGTTTGTAGGAAGTCCTGCTGGACCACACATCTTTACTATGCAGTCGCCAGTTGGTATCGTATAGTACTTAGTTGTTGCTGGCCTGACTGCTCTGCTCCTGCTTGGATTGCTCTGCCTCCTCCCCTCCCCTTAGGCACCATTGCCTAACCATGCCCCGTTCTTGCCATTCCAATGCCCCGTGTTTGTTTCAAGGAAATGCGGTCGGCCTACGTGTAAGGCATAGGGGACTCCGGATTCTTTGGAGGGAATCATGCAGGTGCCACTCATCAGGGAAGGGAACCCTAGAGAAAATGGGTTTGGCAGAGAATAACTGAATGTAGCCTGGGCAAATAAACATGAAAACTCCTGAGACACTGCCCCATGGGCATGTTGGCCACTCCAATGTACCTGTATACAGCGCTTTACATTAGCAATGACTAGATTCTGAATGCTTATTGTGCATTAAGCACTCAGTGGTACCCCACATCCCTCCTCCTGACACAGAATCTGAATTTCAGCTCTGAGTCCTAACATTTCAAAGGCTATTAATGACTAAGTCCACTAAGTGATGGACTCTGTCTCCTAAATATCACTGTAATTCCTTCAGTTCCATGAACTTTTATTCCTACTACCCAATGTTATCACCATGATCTCTTACTATTGGAGTAAGTCATTTTTTTTTACTTCTTCCACTCCAATTCTGCCTGTACATTGCAGCTGGCAAGATATTTCTGAACTGCAAATCTTGGATGTCTCTTGTATGCTGCTTAAGAATTGTTTAATAACTTCCCGTTAAGTTGAAATCCACTTCTACAACCTGACTTGCAAAGTTACTTTTGATCTGGTCACTGCTTACATCTCAGCTACATCTCATACATCCTACCTTAGTGTTGACACCACTTCTGGGATGTCTTTCTATTGCCCCTGCCTCTAGTTTTTGTACCTTACCTATATGCCAACTTACAATCCTGTTCTTCCCCATCATGGCATTTTGTGGACTCTGCAAGCCAACTGGTTGTTTGCGCCCCTCTCTTCATTGAATGAGCCAAGTCACCACTAGTACTGTCACAGGCTCTGACACATCATAGACACTTAATATCCGTTGGCTCCATGAGCCCATGACGAGGAAATGACTCATCAGTGTTTCAGGGCTTTTTAAAGAGGGATTAATTGCTTAAAGAAGAAATAGACACTGTCATGAAGAATCACAAAAGCCTTGCTTTGAATCCTAGGTATATCATTTGTCAAGTGCTAGACTTCTCTGAGTTGTCATCTTAGAAAAATGGGGTTGATAATAGCACCTACTCTTATATGATTACTATAGACACTGAGATTAAATGAGATGATTCTGTGAAATGTTTGGAATAGGGTATGTAAAACAGAAAATAAACATAGCTTGTTATTAGGGATAAATAAAATATATAGGAATCATATGAAAGTTACTAAAAATAAATATATTCCTTACTTGTGTCCCCACACATTTAAGGGTTCACTATAAAGAAAAATATAATACAAATTCTGGCTCTGAGAATTCATCATTATAAATGATTTCAATAAAATATGTTTTTATAATTATGTGACAGGCACTGTGGTCGGCCCTGGGGACTCAATAACAAACAATATAGATGTGGTTCTTGACTCAGTGAGTGAGTGGTCTGCTAGGGATATAGACATGACTCTGAATCACACAAACATATAATAGAAGCTATGACGTACTGTGACCTCCAGGGTGCTAGCTACAAATGGCATTATGAGATGGTCCTGAAGGGGTCAGAAAGTAAGTTAAGGCTGGAAGAGCACTGATAAAGATTTTTGGTCTTTACATTGTATGAAGACACAGGTTTTAAATAAGAGCATGATATGATAGAAAAATGCAGCTTAAAAGTATTATTTCTGACTGTCAGGGAAGAAAGGAATAGAAACGGGGAAGCATTTGTGTGGAAGGAGCTGGAGACCAGCTGCAGGTAAGTGACAGTGATATTTCTGCATAGAGGGTGGTAGTAGACAGAACAACTATAGTCATGCACATTATATATACACTTATCTTCCATGAGTGACAGTGGAAAGGACACAGATTTTGCAACCACCAGGACTGAGGTTTCTCTCCTGGCTCCATTAATAACTATAAAATGGTAGGTTGGTTAGCGAACCTCTAAAGTTTTAATATTCCCTTTCTAATTGTCATGAGGACAGGAGAGAAAATGTGTATAAAAGTGCTGAGCATAGGGTCTGGCACATCACAGGTGCTCAGCAAATGATCACTATCAGTGTTAAAATAGTTAAACATCCTCTGGTCTCTGGCTATGCTTGGCTATTCCAAACCTATGTTTTAGCCCAGCCCTTCAATTTCAGTAGACTAATCAACACATGATATTTGGACATATATTATGTAGATGATGTAAAAGAAGCACAAGGGAGTCCTAGCCACCAGGGTATTCATTCAAGTTAGTTATCATATATTCTAAATGCTGTTTGAATTGATTTTACCGTATTTGTTCATTAAAGACCTGGTGAGGAAGGCCCTTCTTCATAAGGTTTCTTGGAGTCTGAATACTATTGCTACCTACGTGGAAGAAACAGATCACAAAGCAGGATGTGCAGGCTTCCCAGCGGCTGGCTGGGTTTTGACTGAATTCCCCCACTGGCTACCTCTATGGTCTGGCCATACAGCTTGACTTCCTTTAGTTTCAGTTTCTTCAAAGGAGGCCAAAAATAGTTCTTCATTACAGGGCTATTTTGGGGACCAAATAAGATTATCCAGGTAAAGCATTTTATATAGTGCTTAGGACACAATAAGCATTCAATAGCCATTTATGATTACTGAAAAAGCTAAACATTCCAAGACTTGTTCATTAAATAGGCACAATAAGAAAAGTGCTTGGTGCGCTCTGGGGGAGCAGTGGTTAGGTCAGTGGTCTCTTAATGGCAAGGCCACACACCCTTGGGTTCCAGACCCGGTTCTGGGAGAAACCAGTGTGAACAACTAAAAAATAGTTCCTCCTCTCTTTACTTGCCTGCCTGCCTGCTGACCTTCATGCCTGCCTGAAACTTTCCTTTAAAAATGTGCTAAGTTGAGAGTCATTCAGAAGCTATTGAGAAATTTATTTTAAAAGTTTGACAGCGGTATACATTTGTTTGTTATTGAGGAGCTGTCAAGTTATTTTGGAAAACGAGGACATTTATTTAGGTGATGCAATGATGACAATATTTCACTAGATGGCACTGTGCACATTTTACTAAGTAGTTCTCCAACTTTAACTGTCCATCATGGGACAGTGGTTTTTATGTATAGGCAATAATAGTAAGTGGGGTTTCCTCATCTATATAATTGAATACATTTCATATTCTTATGCTAGATAAGACAAAGGTTTGCATAATTAAGTTATTTAACATTATGTCAAGAATAAATAATATAAACAATAAAAGTATATTAGTAATTCACAGAATCTTACCACACAGTTTCTATTTACAAATAAATTGAAATCAACAAAGCTTCAATAGTTTGAAACCTAAAGTCCAGGCAGCGTGAGATTGAGAAGCGATACCTCAGGGCAGAGGTGAAGTGGAGTAGATGTTTACATATGAGTAGAACAGTTTTCTGATCTCAAGTGAAATTTCTTATCTATTTGCTGATATCCTGCATTATTTTCCTAGCACAAGGATAATAGTTCATAGTTAGAGATTACTTAAATCCAAGTATTCCAGGAAAAAGTATAGAAATGACTGATGTCATACTCTTTAATAGAAGCAGTAAAATCATATGAATAGGGTAAAGTATGGGAGAGAGGGTGCAGAAATGATAGAAATATAAAAACACAACCTCAGGATATAGCTTATTTCATGAGGTAGTCCAGGGCCAGCCTTTCCAGGATGACATCACAGAGGCTGAGTCCAGGTCAGTGAACTTAGCATGATGTCCTTTTATCTAAACACTCTGAGAGCTCATCAAACTTTCCAAGCTCAATTCTCACTGATTCTCAAATTCAGGAGGGAAGGAAAACGTTTTGAAAAAGTTCTCCAGGTGATTTTAACAAGCACAGATTCATAAACTTTGAGAAGGCTCTCAAAGGGCTTGCTGCTGGGGAAGGTCAATAAACAATCATCTTATAGTGACTTCCCTTGGTTTATTTTGGAGTGGCGCTCTCAACCACGGCCATACATTAGAATCACCTACGAGGACATACAGTAGCCTCTGGTGATGCCACTGATGCTGGTCGAGAGTCACACCTGGAGTAGCAAGTCACTAGGTTTTCTGGAAAAGCAGAATCTCAGGTCCCCATCCCGACAAATATATCAGAATCTGCACGGTAACGACATCCCCTGGAAATTCATATTCTATTTAATTATGAGAAGCATTGCTCAAAGTCAGAAGTTCTCAGGCCTGTGACAGTCAAGACAGCTTGCTCTGTCCTAATAGATTGTGAAGTGTGTTCCAAGAAGCTGTTAACTGTCAATAGTTTAAGCAACTTAAGAATAATTTATATAATTATGTATATATGTACTGTTTCAGAGGGGTCCCAGATTTACACCTAGAAGGTAAATCTTTGTATCATTACATGCTTTCTCAATTATAAAAAAAGGATATTGCACGCAGATTGGGAGTTGAATAAAATCTTTCAATATGTTATTGGGAATATGCCAGTGCATATACCTATCCTCTAGTACAGGCAGTATGCATGTGTGTTTATGTGGGCATGTGTGTATGTGTGTCTGTGTACTCAGGCACATGCCCTCCCAATCCCCACACACCCTGGCACCCAAGCTTAAAGTGATGGTAACCTATGTCTGCAGCTGTTATAACTTCTTTTCCCATCTCTGAGACATGCAGGTAAAAGCGGAAAGAATTCTGTTGTTGACTAACTCATCAAGTTCCATAGCAAAAGAGATTGGTTATTTCTCCTGAAAACTCATCCAGTTCTTCCCTCCAAAGCCCAACATTTTCTGACCTTCAGTGCAATATTCCCAGGATGAATTTTTCATGGTAACCACATTCTTCAGAGTTTGACAACCAAGTTCAGGTGGTATTTCTGATTAGTTTATAGTGCAGGTTGGAAGTACCCAATTGTGTTCATTCACACAGCAGATTTTTAAAGTATGTTTATTGGCTGTAGAAAAGTTAATTATGGGGTTTTATTCTTTTAGTAACTCAGTAAAGTTCTGATGTTCTAAGCTCTAAAATCATAGACATATAAGCATCATGTTTTTCCTATGTCAGCTCTCAAATGGAAACTTTCATACAATAGTGTAAATGCCAAGTAGACTTTAAGTAAAGATGCTGTTCAGGAACTTCACCTGTGAGTCAGGCAGGAACAGGAGTTGGGTGTGAAGAGATGGGAGAAAGGAACATATCCTCTTGTATCTGAATCACCTACAAGGACATACAGTAGCCCCTGGTGATTCCTTAGATTCTAAGATTCCTTAGAACTCATTGCCCAAGAAACTAACTACCCTTCTTAGTCCTCCACACCACACAGGCTAAAAAAATTGGTGAAAAATAAGTATTTATTCAGCTTTTTTATATAACATTACTGTTCTGGGGTCTAGAATTAGCATAAACAAGACAGGAAAACGCATGCCCACACAGAATTTACAGGTGGTGGAGGAATAGAGATATTTAGCAAAATAGTGCATCAAGCATGAAGAAATCCTCTATTTTTTTCTTATAGAGAAAAAATGAGATTAAAAATAGTAGACTTAGCTTTGAGAGTTTCTTCATTTGTACAATATGAATAGTAATATTAATCCTTATCTTACAAGAATTTGAAGAACAATGAAAATTTACATGGAAAAGACTTGGTGAACTGGAAAACCCTGTATACTTTTCAGGTATTTTTATTTTTGAGAGAAAACAGGCATTAACATTTATATCATACTCAGACACAATTCTAAAACTACTCCCCTCCAATTCTTTCAAATCTTTATTCCACTCTGTCACTTATAAAGAAATATATTCTGTTAGAATGAAAAAGACTTCTAGGATGGTTTCACTCATATGTGAAATACAAAGAAACAAAACAAATGAGTAGACAGACTCCAACAAAATTCAGAGGATACAAGACTGTGGTTGGGGGGCGGGGTAGGAGAGGGGAAGGAAGGAAGGAGGGAACAAGGGAGTGATAGAAGACACCATAACTCTGGTGATGGGTGTGGTGTGAAATACTCACAGACTGAGATGTGATTTTAATAGCCTAAAATGAATATATCAATGAAAACAAAAGAAATAACAAAGTTACTATCAAAACAAATAAGGATATGTGTTCCTTAATACTAGCTTTCTTTCATAATTTCAGATTTTCCTCCTAATGTATGTGATGATGTTAAAAATCCACAAGAGGCTATATTCACTCTTTTTAGTTCAATTTCAGATAAAATACTTATCTTGGAATTCAGAGAGACTCAGCTCAGAAGGAAAAAAGAATGTTTTAACATGCCACTACTTACCATACATCTATCACACATACAGGCATTAACATATGGAGGAAGACTGCCATATGCTTTTACATGAGTTGAGAACAGAAACAAGAAATGAGATTCCATAATGTTTTCAAAAGAAATTAAATCCAACCAACAATTTGAAACAATTTATTGTGCTGGATATAGGTGAGTTAACAAGGTAGGAGAACCTGGTCATAAAAGAAGTTGTAATTCTTATGAGGAGAGAATCATTCGGATGACCTATCTGAAGTTCAAGAAAAGACACATCAAAAGCCCTACAACTGTAGTGCAGATTTTAAAAAAGTGTACTGAAATGCAAAATACAGGAAGCTATTGCGGGCTGGAAATTTTGGAAAGGTTTGGAAGAGGAAGAGGTAGCCTCAAGTTGGTTCTTGATCATGGCAGGATGTGAACACTTGAAGAAGATGAGGCAAGACTACTTGAGGATGAAGAGGAGTGAGGGATGAATGAGGATGGTTTGATCAGATCTTGTACTGACCTGACTTAGAAGAGTCTGTGGTGGGGCTTGCTGCCAAGCAGGGTCTGTAACTCAGTAGTCTTTTCTTTTGTCCATTATTTAACACTTTTTTTTTTCAGTAATCAAATGGATAGAGAACTTGTAATTTGCAAAATGTAGTATTTAGTTTCACTTTCAAACTACCATGTGAATTGTGAGTCCTATCCACAGTCAACTAGCCCAGTGGTGAAAGCCAGAGAGGATCTGGGGTGTCTAGAGCAGTGATGGGTCTCAAAGGGTGGTAGTTCTGGGGTGTGGCCAGGGTATTCCATAGGTGTAGTCAGCTCCTTAGGTGATTTGGAAAACACTGAAGTTTAAGAATTACTGTTATGGAACATGATTTAAAGGATGGCATTAGAAAAGAGACAGGAAGAACAAGAAATTGATGCTTATTTGACTCTGAGAAAACTAAAGAATATCATGAGAATCCCACGAACACCGTTGTCAAGAAAGGCAAATGATGTTCTCATATAATTCATCTTTTCTGCATTTACTCAGGCATTAGGTCATGAAAAAAACAGTGTTTTAAAGGCTGCCAGGGAGGAAGAGCTCAGCTAAATGGCATCCTTTTTCAGGGTCAACAAATGTATTTTTATGTGATTATATTGGAGATAGTAGCTATCACTCATATTAACCAAACATGGAGCTTGGAAAGGAAATGTTCATAAATGCACAATTTTCAGATTTGATTTCCATTAGTGAGTCATTCCTTTCTAAAATGTGAATCTAAACAACATCTGAGTAGCTCACCAAATTGTTTTATGGCACCAACAAATTTACATCATCCTTGCTCCCATGGTATGTTTTTATTACGAAGATAGTCTCTTCACTAAGGATCCTTGTAGAGAAGCATCATATCTCACAAAGATAATATTTGAGTTTCACTTTAATTTCCTGGTTAGGGTGGATGATATAATAGAGCTTCAGGAAGAGATCTACAGCATATTTTTGTGGTAAAATCAAATTTAATTTCATGCCAGTCTTCGAAGACCCTGGCAGTACATCCATTGCCTATTAGGGAAGAGTATTCAGTGCTCCTTAAATTGTGTCTGAAGACCACTATTCATTATTCAAAATGAGGTATAATAATTGTTGACTCAACAGCTGTCATAATGTAAATTAAAAATAACAAAATTTTGTTGAAAAAGCATTTATTAAGCCTGTTACTTTTCGAAGTTTTGTACCAAGGATTGTATAAACAGTAAGAGAAAATAAAAGGCGTGATTTGCACAATACCTAACTTTTACTCTACTCAGAATATATTTAAAATATTTATAAGCAAGAGGAGTTAGTATCTTATCTCCCCTCTGGATATTCATTTTAACTGAATATTTTAGTGCAGATTCCTTCAATGTGCCCTTACATACCTACATTCTTGTGCTCTAGTTTGGGCTTACTTGCTTTCTACTTAGATTATTACAAGCCTCCTCACTCATCTCAAGTTTCTGACTTTTTTCATGTACCTTAAGAAACATTAAAAGGCTCAGAGCTAGTCAAGCCATTTTCCATTGCCTTTGAGTACTATCTAAGCTTCCAAGTGTGAAGACCTATGCTTAGACTCCAGTCTATGAATCTTTCTCCTCAACTCCAGCTACTCTCAAGTTTATGTCCAGAGTCCTATTGCAGTAGCCACACTAGACATTTCACAATCTCAGAATACACCCTTGACTTTCTGTGCCTTTACTCAGCCTAATGCTTTCATCAGGTACACCCTTTAGTTCACTATCTTTCAAGATCTTGCACCAAGGTATTCTCCTAGAAGTGCATCTGATAGCCTCAGGTAGACTTACTCTCTCCCTTTTGTTGCTCCCAGACACCTTTGCTTATCTGTTAGACCACTCATGAACTCTGTATTTCTCACAGTTATTAACAGAAAAGTTGTTCCTCCCATTTTTTCAGATATGCCTTTGATTGGACTTTGGAGAGGGGTGGGGCAGTCTGAAATGATGAGTTAAATTTTATGTTTAAGGCCATGTGTGTTTTGGAGGAAAAGCGTCCTTGACTTTCATTAGATTCTCTCAGAGATACAGAGGGAGAAAAGCTTAAGATTCACACCACTAAATTATAAACAGCTTGGGGACATGAACTCTGTCTTGTTCATCTTTGCATTCTTCACAGCTACTTACATAATGCCTTGTTCAAACTGGGGGCTCAGTCATGATGTTGAATAGAGTAGAGTGCCTACTGTTTGTCAGTTACTATATTTTATACCCTAGAAGTGTTCCCTTTACCTCAGTACTACACCTCAATGGCCTTACTGAGTATGACTTCCCACAGTGCCTTTAGTATTCTTAGATGTTAAGACTAGAGCAGACGGCCAGGATTCAGTGGTCATATTTTAAGAAAAAGAGCATCTACAGGACTGCAATCATGAGGTAATGTCTTCTTTTCCTTTATAGCCATTGATCTCGGGGGTCCTGTATTACGTGCCTATCCAGTCAACATGAACACTAGCAGACAAAGTATACACGGACATTGAAGAGCAAGCAGCAACCAACTGTCAAGTGTTGCCATTTTCTTCACTCTGTTATTTAAATATAAAATTAATTGTCTTTGTGCAATGAGAGTAAAGGATAGAAGATAGAAGAGAAAATAGTTATGACCTAGTTTCCTGGTGAATGGACAAGTGTTTGGAAGAAGGGTGAGCCTTTGGAATGAAGAGCTCTCTGGATGGCTAATTAATTAGTATAGATCATCTATAGGTATTTTGAATGAGGTTAGGACTAGGGGAAATATATATTTTGCAATAAGGCATAAAAAACAAACAAAAATGTTCGAAGTCATTAGAAAATACTGATGGAGAAACTTCCAAGGTAGAAAACCAAGATACTCAGGAGATAATACTTCAGATTTCTCTTTTATACCTTTCAAAAACCATGGTTCCACCTCCTTCTTCAGTCCCTGCATAAGGGACCATTATACCTAGACTTTGATCATCTCTATGCAGCTGCAACCAGCTAGCACTTGGTCTCAGACTTCTGCTGCAAAACTCTATTGATACTTCAGTAGGAACACGCCCAGCACTTACACATGTACAGCTCAGAAGCATGGGGGTGTTAAATCTTGTAGGTCACCCTTTACCAATGCAGAAAACAGTATCCTGTTTACTTAAAGCATTCTCTAGAACTGGGTGGACAGTTTTGGGTGCATTTCACAAGACTTCTTAGCTGTTCCTGCATTGTCTATTGACTTTTTTTGCCTTGTTCCATTTCTGCTCTGGGTTCACTATCTAAATGAGCTGAGTGTGAAGTCAGGTTTCTGGGGAAACACAGGCTAAAACACTGATTCTAATCTAGTCCCCAGCTCTCACTGATTGAAACTTCCCAGAATAATAAATAAAAAGAAAGTGATAATTATGGTCATGCTCAATGTAGATTGTTTGGTCATATAAGTTGTCTTTAACTTATTCTTCTTCACAATATAACATGCCTGTCTTATTCTGCAATGTTGAATTTGAAAAAATAAAATGCTCCATACTTGACCTCATTTTGAAGCGTATCATTTTCCCAAGAAACTAAGCTTCTTAGTGCAGCTGCCATGGATATGAGCATTGCAGCGGGCTTGGAAATCCACATTTGCCTTTCGAAGACAAGGGTTAACAGACATTGTAGAATGATGATTCTGTTTGCCATGGCACTTGGTTAATATTTGGAATTTAGAAGTTGAATTCTTAATCACATGATGTTATCTGGAGTTTATCTAAGGAAAGTCACTTTCTATCTCCTGTGCTAGTCCCTCCTTACCTATAGCAAATAGAATTGAACAATTCCTGATAGAAAAGGAGGGGCAGCAGGAGTCCAAGCCCCACATGATGAATATATTTAAAATAGCCAACAGACTTAATTTTTGTCAATAGCCATAGAAATATGATCACTTTCAACCGTTATACTAATTATTTTTTTCCTTCAGAAAGTGACAGTTCACTCAGGGGACTGACAGTCAAGATAAAAGTTAATATAGTAAAGTTTGAGAGTGTATTTACTCTTTGATAGTCACAAAATCAGAAGCTTTATAACATAGAACACATTCAGTAGACTCTAAACTTCAGGTTACTCCAACACTAACATATTTTAATCAACTGCATTATTTTAAAGGAAAGGTGCAGACAGGAATAAAGATGAGTGGCAGGCAGGCAGGAAAAGAGAAGAGGAAGAAACACTTTATTTTGATTTAGTTTTCTTCTTGGTTGTTCCCCTGGCCCCAAGTCTTGAACCTGGGACTTCAGGATGTATGTGGACTGCACTTAATGTACTATCCACCAGGCTGCCAACGTGTGCCTTCCAACACTAAATTTTACCTTAAAGAATATTTCACTCTTCTGCCCTGATGGTCTATCACAATGCTTGAAAATCAGAAAATCTGAGATCGAATTTGTTGAATGTGCAAGTAGCTGAGTGGCTACGGAGAACAACTTGTCAGTGAAGCTTCAGTGAGGAGTCAATCGAGTTGGCATCATAAATAACTTTCCTGCTAGATCACTGGTGTGGTTCTGCGGGGACAGGCCATTCTCCCATCCCTGTCCTCCTGAGTGTTTTCCATTGTCTCTCAAAGTTTGCCAGACCTTGAGGTGCTGGAGCGAGGCTGTGGGACAGTACTTTTTGGTCCCTTCATGGCTGCGCTGACTGGCTCTGGTCCCATCTTGTGGGCTGCCAGGAACAGAGCTTGGCAGGCCACCGTGAATCTTAGATTTGCACCCTTTAGATGGGGTTGGAGAAGCTTCAAAGGCATTCCTCTGTACCTATCACTCTTTCCCAACTGACTGGGGAATTTAAACATGATGCACTTTCCTAAATTGTGAACTTAAACATGCTTAACAGATACAGCTTCCTGGCAGAGTGAGAAGCTGGAGCAGGAAGAAAGCTGTTGAAGGTGACCTCCAGATGTCTAGAAACAAGACTGCAGGTGTCGGTTTAGTGCACAGGTTATACGGTGGCAACAGCTTGAACAAACAAAGCCCCTAGCACTCTCTAAAAATAAAAATACTTACAAGAACACAAACCTTGCATCTTTAAGATTTTAAAAATTAAAGGCAATTAAAGGGAAGAAGCAGTTTTATTCAAACCCACATCACAAGCACGAGGACTTAAAGCCCTCATCCTGGCTTTGACCCACCAGAAGTTTGCTCTTATGAAGGGGAAACCTTGGTGCCACAGGTCCCAGTGCCAGGAGAGGAGCACTTTTTCCATTGTTATAGCACAGGTACCTTTAATGGGTTTGTTTATATTCAACTGCCACCACCAGCTTCCCCACAGGGACTTTTTGGGAACATTGTATGTACAACACACCTTTCTTTATTCTTAACAAGTGTCTAGAATGATTCAACGTCAGGAATAAAACTGTATGCCCCAAACACTGGAGCAGTACAAACAAAGATAATTATGCTCCAAGGGTTTGTTAGCTGCCACCTCCCCTACCTGTGTGCCTCTTGCTCTTTCTTCTGACTCTAGGGCTCGAGAGAGTCTTCCTATCTGCTCTTCAGATAAATCTCTTTAGGGAGGAAATCTAGTTTTCTTGCTTGAGTTTTTACTGTAAGTTTTACTTTTTCATCCAAAGTTCTATAAGTCATTATCCAGAAAAGAGAAAAGTCTACGTTCTTTTGGCAGAAATCCTATAATGTGTCCCTCCCTTTCCACCCCAAGATTCCTGGTGCCTGCAGTACACACACCTTTTCTCACTTTTTCAATCAAACTAAAATCTAGGAGCTGTTATGAAGGGCATTTTGCAGATGTGATTAAGATCCCAAATCAGTTGATTTTAAAATAGGAGATTATCTGGGTGGGCCTGGCCTAATCACATGAGTCCTTGAAAAATAGTGTTCTCTGGCTGATCAATAAGAAAGAAGTGAGAGAGATAAGCCTGATAGAAGAAGTCAGCATGTGTGCTTTGAATGACCACAAGCGACCTTGTGGCAAGGAATGTGCATGGCACAGAGGGGCTGAGAGTAGTCCCCAGATGATCATCAGTAAGGAATCGGGTTCTCAGTTCTTCAAGGAAATGAATTCTGCCAATATCCAGCTCACTTGGAAGAGGACCCAATGCCCAGATGAGAACTGCAGACCCTGCCATCACTCTGATTTTAGTTCATTGAGACCCAGAGCTGAGAATCCAGACTCGTTGTATTGGATTACTGACATAAAGACATTGTGGGATAATGTGTATGTTGTTCTAAGCTGCTAAGTGTGTGGTAATTTGTTTTGCAATGGTAGGAAACTGCCACAGGCAAGCAAAATCCACAGACTTAAAAATGAAGCAGAAAGGAGTACCATGCTGATTGTCTAACTTGAGAAAAACAGAAAGAGCAAATAAATGGGGCATTAATATTTATTATGAAAAAATATAGAAAGGCTACCCCTAACATAAGACTAGTCACTTGATTGGGGAAAACAAGCCTATTAGAGCATATTCATTCATTCACAGAAGACTATTTACTCAGTATCTACTTCATGTAAAACATTCACTCTGGTTAACTTCTCAGTGATAGAGAAAACTTCAGGTAACTGCATTTTTTGGTCCATAAGAAATCCCAACAGAAGTTTGAAGATATTAAAGACAATAGCATGTATTCTAACCTTAAATTATATCTAGGTGACAGATGCTTTAAAAATGTTTCATTTACTATAGGAAAGCTATTTCAAGACTCTCTGAAAGCCCAGATGTGTGTGTGTGTGTGTGTGTGTGTGTGTGTATGTGTGTATATATATATGTATCTTTTCCCCTCTTTTCCTTTTAAACAAAATTTTAATTTTTTTGGATATGAAAGACAGAAAGAAAATTCAGACTGCAACCAGTAGTAAAAGATGGTGCATTGTCAGCTGTGAATGAGGGGACAGTAGCTTCTTGCCTCCTTATCTTTGTTTCCACTACTACACAGAAGGGATTTGAGATTTCTGATTTATTTCTCTTGTTGCCTTTTGCTGTTCATGAACTTAAGGCTGCATTCCATTGACTTCAAAGTCATTTCTGAAAAAAAAAAAAAGACCTGCTGACATTACAGGATATCTGGATCATTAACCATGTCAATGCTGACTGAAGGAATCATGTTCTAGCAGAAACCAGTTATCTGCTTAAAACAAAGGCTGAGATGTTTCACATCACATTTCACATCTTATAAATGGTCTGCAGGGCATTCGTTTTTGTGGAAAGTTGCCAGTAAATTGGAAGCAAAAGAGAGAGCAGTTGATTACAAAGAAGCATTAGGGATATTATTTGTACTCTCCCATTCTTCCTAGTGGGTGTCCCTTAGTTTTTGGAGACCTTTCTTCTTTTATTCTAGCAAGGAATATGCTAGTCATGGCTTGGGGAGGGAGACTATGATAGGGTACAAAGATAAATGTTACGAGAAAGAAGCTGATTTGAAAGTAGATCCTATGAAGAAAAGTTGAAGAAAGGGAGAATCTCATTGCCTGAAAACAGGAGATGAACTTCTTACAATTCTTATTTTACAGCAGATGTTGGTAAATGTTTTTGTGAATCAAGAAGTTAGTACAATCATGAACATTATGTAGGGATCTTTATATATATCTTTACCTATATACCATCTATATCTTCATATAAAAAGAGAGAAAACAAATTGGTACATTTTTATTGATAAATTAAAAATATAATACTTGGGTACAATTATTTCTAAAGTACTGATATACCTATGAAAAGGATAAAATTCTTTTGGGGAGATAATACCTTGCTGAATTTGGGTTACAAGTTAGTGTTCTCTATTATCAAATTCATCTGTGAAAACTATTCTGAGTTTGTGAAACAAACATGCTGGGCCAAATTCCTTCCATGGGCCACATTTTTCTGGTCTCTTGTATGGAGTGTTTTGTGAAGCATTGGATAGCAGGTATTATCAGCATCCATCACAGATGGATGCACTAAAGGGAATGAACTTGTGTATCAGTGATAGGAATCGATGCTCCATATGGGAAACCATAAACAGAACAAACAAGGACTGTGGGGAAAGAGATATGGGGGATTAACTAACACTTTCGATCTTTGAATTTAGATAAAAAAGAAATTTACCAAAAATCTGTATACTCAATGTTATATCCAGATAATTGTTTTTTCTAGGTGATGACTTTACAAACATATTTTAATTATGTAGTTTTTAAGCTGAGTTTTGTTAATATACAAATCAATTCTGCTTACAAATAAAGTCTGGCTATAAATAAACAACCTGTTCTCAGTTAAGGACCATTATTTCTATGAAGTAGACACTTCATAGTGCTTTCCAGTAGAGCAATAAACTTACAAATACATTACCTGGATTTTTTTCTTATTTTATAAATTGTAAAATACAATTCTATTATAAGGTACCATAATTTATTGTGGATTAGGTTTTATTGTAAATAAACATAATCTTCATCTAATATATTCTGTGTTGACTAGTATTATTTCACATAAACACCAGGGTTTCTGGTTATGTCCCTAAAAGGGATTAAGGTAAGCCAGCCTTAACGGTGTTAGCATTTTGCCAGAAATTCTGAACATCACAATTGTTATATTTATCATCAGGAAGGAAAACTCAGCAAACACATGTAGTATTAGCACTTAACACTTTTTCTGATGTAGGTAGAAACAAAAGAAGCTTGATTTTAGCAGAGAATTCAAAACATACTTGTTTCGTTCCTCTTGAGCCTTTGTTTTGCCCAGTTTATATAGATTGCAATCGCCTTTCTCATTCTAAAATGTCTAAAGTTTGTAAGGTACATTGGAAAGCAAATAACGCTTCTCTGCATAAAGTCTAATTCTTTAGAACTCAGCCCACACAGCTCCATCTGCAGGAAACTCCTCTCAGCAATCCCTCTGTGCCCAGGGTAGGGTACTGCCTCCTTGTTATATACATATTCGAATCACACATACACATCCTGAATCATTACAATTGCACATTGTAGGTTTTTTAAGTCTGTTTAAAATTCCATCTACCCAACTAGACTTTGGGCGACTTTAAGGCAGTGATCACATCTTATATATCATTGACCTATCCTGGTACCTAGCACAAAGCTGAACATTTTGGAAAGCATCATAAGCTAAATTAAGAGGTCAATGAATGGTACACCAAGGGGCAAATGCATAGGTACGAACTGCATAGCTACCCAGAAAGAAACTATCATTGTTTTCTATTATGTACGTGCTTCTCAAGGTCAGTATGACTATGCCACAATTCTGGACCTGTAAAGTTGGCTATAGGGCAATATTTTTTTTCCAAGAGGAAATGGAAGGGATAATATGATGGAAGCATTGATCTAGCAGGGAATGTAAATCTGCTTACTATGATTAGTGATCTAGTTGCTGCTTATATTTTTGAAGTTGAGAAAAAGCTGAAGAGTGTTTTTCGTTTCCTAAGTATGGCTCTCTCTTTTCTTGGTGTCATCTGATGTAGGAAAATGTAGTTAATACTCTAATACAAACAGCTAATTTGATAGTTATGGCAAGAAAATTGAATGCTTACTTGGAGCTTATAAACACTTTCTATACTTATAAAGGGTATTCAAATATAAAGAGGACTTCATGTTAGATAATTTATGAAGTCCTTGGAAAGCATTTGATAACACTGTATTCACAGTACAAAGGCTGAGAGAAGAAGGAAAATATCCACACAGAATTAAATCATTCATGTGGAAGGATTCTATAAGCATGCAGAGGCTCTACCACTTTTAATATTTTAACAGTTAGGAGCAGTTAAGCCTTCAGAATTACTTAGGCCTCGTCTATCATTGTGTATCCTTAACACAGCTTTTACTATTGTGTGAACATATTTTTATCAGTATTTTCAAGGAAACCTTGTTTTAATATACTGAGTGAGAAATATAAACTATAGGATTCATGAGGGTAATTAGTCGAAACTACTGGCATACTTACAATTGCATTTCTTCTGAACAAACCTAAGCTTGCATGCTGTTCTGTAGGTGGAGAGTCGGATCCGATCCAGATCTTGAGCCCCTGCAGAGGGAAAAGTACACATATTATATTCAATGTGTATGAAAAGGAACTTATTGTGTTTATAAATAAATCAACGATAGATATAACCTGTACACTTAACTTGAATTTTATTTTTATTAGAATATATATACATATATATATATATTTGACCTGTATATATAAAACTTTAAGACTTGAAGAGGTCAGTCCCTACTCCCTATTCCCTATTCCCACTGGTTGTAGTGCTTCAGAGAACAGATGTAAACACAGGAAATCAGGTTGCCAACTTTGTCCGCAAGCCAAGGAACACTACCTCAGCCCTTTAGAGTCTGCTACTGCTGAAAACAACCTGTTGAAGCTAGACTGAAAAAAACTAGATGATTTCTGATAATAATGCCATCAAATAATCCTTTAAAATACACTGTGCTTCCCATCAACAGTGGAGTGGATAAAGAAGATGCGGTGTGTTCATATAGTAGAATATTATTCAGTTATAAAAAATGATAACACCCTGACATTTGTGATAGCGTGGGTGGAACCAGGAGGAGTTATGCTAAAGTGAAATAAGTCAGAAGAAAGACAAACACTGTACGATTTCATTTATAGGTGTTACATAGAGAAACAAGTCAAACAAATGAACTTAATAAAATACAAAGGAACTTCTAAGTTATTTATAGTCCAAATTAGTGGATACTCAAAGGGAAGAGGGTAGCGGGGTGGCTAAGCAGTAAAGGCGTCAATTGTGTAATGAAGGACAGAATTGGACTTTCATGAACTTTTATGAAGATGTCGATTTATAATGATGCATACCTGAAAGTTACGTAATGTTAAAACAAAAGTTTACTTCAAAAATTATAGGCAAAGCCTGGTGGAGTAGGGGTTGGAAACAGTCCACATACGTTCTGTCTTTCTAGATTTGTGTCTTGGGGTTATCAGGAACAGTCAAGATGCCCAGCTAAATAAAAAATAAAACAAAGAAATACTTTTTCCTTTCTTGCTGCCTGCTTGCCTCTGCTTGTCTTCATTCCCACCTACACCTTTCCTTTAAAAATTATAATAAAAAACTAAAATGTACTGTTATTAGTCATTAGGACATGGCTGTGAGGTGAGCACATGCTAAATGTTGGGCATCTCTTTTGCTATTAGAAGCCTCCGTTTTCATATTTGAAAGATAGGGGTGATGATGCTATCATTTATTTCATATGATTGTTGTAGGGATAAATGAGTGACTATACATGAACACATAGTAGGTGCCAAGTAAGTATTAATATTATTGCTAACATCTATCTTGCAATCCTTCCTTTCAACACAGAAAATATTCCTTTCTTCAAAAAACCCACTACTCTTTCTTACACGTGACTTCTAGTTCCTCCCTAACAGAGGAGCATGTTCCCCATACTCTAGAACTACTTTCCTTATTCCCCTCGTCTACTTGAGAATCCAGCATGGCTCCCAAAACCCACAGCATTGGATTCTGTTGTCAGAATCTAAGCCCTAAGGCAAGTTCTTTCCATCCAAACTACTCCACAAAATTCCCCATTACTATCTACCTCCAGGATCTCTGGCAGAGTTGGGTGGATCTTCCAAAAATTCTCTGCTGTTGGGCTGCTTATTACATCTGCACCGGAGTTCCTGGTGTTCCCAGGTCCCTCCTAGCCTCCCTCTAGACTGTGTTTAGAACACAGCAGACTTTCAGCAAATGTCTGTTCTCTGCTTCTAAGTATTTGGCTTTCTTTAAGCCCATGCTTATCATTTATAATAGATACAAATGTAGCACACAGCTAGCTCTCTTTTGACATGTGTTGAACTTTCTCTTTACCAGTAAGTGCTACATAAATGCTTCAGAATATAACAGTTATGGCAGCAAGTCAATGAAGTGACCTGCAAGTAGTTTGATTAGGAAGTTAATTAAATGTTTTCCTAGTAAAATTTGGGATGAGTTAGCAAGTGTCCCTCACTGTGAGCATTTAGCATTCCCTTGACTCAAACTGATCTCTTTAGATTCTTCAAAAAATACTGTCAATATTTCTATGACTTCATTGTTTTACGAGGCCAATCATTAAACATTCATTCTTATGAGAGTACATTACTTGACAAACAGGCTCACTGATAATGAGTGCTTAAAGGATCAAGCGGGTAGGACTTGTGCTCACACAATCCAGGAACTCCCTTAATAATGTTCTCAGGAGGACTGCTCTGGTGGAGTAGCGGTTTGGTCATGGGCGTTTGGCCATTGCAGACACACACATCCCAAGGATCCCAGTACATGACCCAGGGTCAGGATGAACCACCAAGATGAACAACTAAATAAAAATAAAAGTGTGTCTCCTATCCTTTCTTCCTGCCTGCCTGCCTTTGCTTGCTTTCATTCCTGTCTGCATCTTTCCTTTAAAAAAAATTCTTAGGAGATGAACATTTATCCAATGACCATATAGAATCATTTCCAATGATAGCCATGATTACAACTTAGTGAAAAGAAATGGACCATTACTTGATGTCCAATTTCCTCCTGTATAAAATAGAGACAAACAATATCAATTTTAGTGACTGGTAACCTCTATAGCTGCTACCTAGAGAGGACTTAATAACAAATAGTCCTCCTTAAATGTTTCTTATGCCATTTATGAGCATCCATATGTGATAGATTATTTTTAATTTGAACTTTAATTTGCTTCCCTGTAGCTAAGTGCATTTGGTCTAGTTTCCTTTCTGAAACTACATCTTTTCTCCCTGTCACTTGATAATTTATTTCTCAAACATTGGGAAGCAGCTGACATTATCCTAATTAGCATTTTCATCAAAGATCAAGTCCCTGTCATCATGGAACTTAAATTGTAGCTGAGGCTGTCACTTCCCTTTGATGTTTTTAGGTGGAGGAAGTTCAACTCCATAGCCATGTCAGGTGCATCTACTACAGAGCATGACAACGGTAGGGCTTCAATGCATGGAAGCTGCTTTTATTCTCATTATCATCAGACATGGTTTTGAGACCCTCCACCATCCCAGTCACTCTGTTCTGTGGCTGGCTAATATCTCCTTGAAACGACATATACAAAAACAAGCAATGTTCCAGCTCTTGCCACACCAGTTATAGAATGTATAGAAAGTAAATATTACCACCTTATAAAGACACTTACTAATACAGTATCTTTTCAAAAAATCTACAGATGGCCCATTATTTCAACTTCAATGAAGCCTGCAGCCTAATCAAAATCTAGTTTTTAAAAATCATATATATGTATATTAAGTCAGTTCTTTTCAATTTTCCATTTAAATGCTTATTTGGGGGCTCAAGGTAGCGCTTCATATTATCTGATTAGTTTCTCTCTTTTAAATTTTAGCTCATGCTTTTAATCTCTCTGATATCATTAAAATTTTTGATTTTGCCACTGGCATTTCAAAAGGTCTTCCCAGTTCACGACCTGTGTAAATCTGAAAGGCTCATGTAGGAAATTAGCTCTCTAGGATGCCTGATAACCAGAGACAGACTCTCAGAAATACTCAATGACAAATGTCTTGGATTTATTCATGAGAAAGTAGTTTTATTGATGCTGAGTTTGGCTCCACAATCAGGATAACTTCAATATTAATAAATAATCCTTTAAAAGAAGACATTAGGGCATAGATTTTGTGAATTCTTCAAGAATAATGATTTAAACTTCAGGTGTGAAAGGACTATGATGCAGCACAGAGTTAAATTTCTCAGTTTCAACAAGACTATCTGCTGGGACAGAACCCTCAGTCCCTCTGTAACTCTCTTTCACAGAGGTCTTGGGGGCAATTTGGCACAGTGCACCTCTCTGGGATGCATCAAAGAGGGATGAAAGAACGACTTTTAGGGACAGGAATGCACTGACTGCTCTCCCCTGCCCCATTGCAATTTGGACCTCACTGACCATCTGCTTTGTTCAAAAATCAGGAAGGGGTCTGGAGGTCTGTCAATGCTTCCTATTTGTGCAAGTTCTTCCTGGCCGATGATCTAATCTCTTAGTATTAAAAGGGATGTGGTAAGCAATACAATTTAGCTTTTCATAAATAGTCGTATACTACCTTGACAGACAATGCAAGTGACAGCCCTCAGGATCCATAATGGGTTCCAGGTCCAAAAAGAGCTGAGCTAAGACAGGTTGCACAGTCCATCTTTTTTTGTTTACCTACTTTGTTTAAAATAAATTTCTTTATCTCTGCTCCAATAAACCATGGACTTAATTCAGTTTACTTGTGTTTTCTTCTCTTGAAAGTCTATAAATTTGTAGCTGGGAGTAGTTACATGTCTTCTGTGTCCAAGTCATTGTTTAAAAGCAAGGATCTTGAATAGGGCCAGATTCTTCCAGTCTACCACTAGAGGCAGTAGTCTTCTGATTTACCAACTCCAACTTGATTGACCCATTGCTTATTCCTCCAGATAGTCACAACATCTATTCATCTACTTAAGTGTGCAGTGATTCAGCCGACACTTCTTCAATACATGTACAGTCTGAGACTTTACATATCTTATAGAAATTCAGGTTTATTTTTATCAAGTGATATTTTCCTGAGCTAGCAGTCTAGTAGCTTTATTAAAAAGGGAAAAGAAATGATAAGGAAATGAAATCAGTGGAACAGTCCTTGTTCTTAGCATGTTGAAATATCTAGGATTATCATTAAATTTTGCTCATGATCTGGGAAAAAAATCCATTTGATCCTGAGACCTACATCAAATTCATACTGTAGACTCTCAAGAATCCATATTTTTCTTTTTTAATAGAAATATGAGTACATATTTTTCCCATCACTTTTTTGGTAATGTCTTCATCATTGTCAAAATCATGAGAAGCATTTTTCAATTGTTATTATATCAATATAATTCTCTAAAACCTAAGATATTATTGTTCCAATAGTATCATTTGAATAATGGATTCATCCCTCTATCCATCTAGCCAACCAGTCTTACTAATTTTTGGCTTTGGATTTTTCACACTCTGAGCAGTATCACACAATTATACTTTGCTTGTCCTGTGCTTGACCAGATGAGTGTGTGTGTGTGTGTGTGTGTGTGTGTGTGTGTGTGTGAGAGAGAGAGAGAGAGAGAGATACGGAGGAAAGAAGTAGAGAGACGGAGAGGAGAGACTGGGAGCAAGTAAATGAGTTTGGAGGTCAAGGATGATGCTCAGAATTCTACACAGTTCAGTGGAATGAGGAGTCCCTCAATGAGCTAAGATACAAGCAGAGAGGAGCAAATTTGTAAGTGGATGATTATGAAGAGTTCAGTTTTGGGCTTAGAGAGTTTGAATTGTTTGTGGAATATTCAAGTGGAGCTATCTAGTGGCAGATATATAGCTATGGAACTCCTAACTAGCGCTATAATACATTCCAGGAATTTTTAACCAACATAAATATAACATGGTATTTTGTCTGGGTCTAGACTGGGAATATTTTTCCAAAAAAGAGTCTGTGTGCATGGCTAGGGCTATCCACATTCTGGGTGATAAAATGAAGCACTGGGAACAGAAACTTCTCCCCACTTCTGAACAGTGCTCAGCTGTTTGGTAGTTGTTCAAGGAGGGCAATAGCCTCGGCAACGATGTTGGGCTTTTTTTGTGATGGACTCTTAATAGAGCTGATGGTAAGCCCATCTCAGGATGTTTCATTAGTGAAATCTTCACCATGAGGAGGCAAGGCTGGAAGGGACACTGAGTTTATATGCTGACCATTCTGAATAAACTGATTCATGAGACTATGGGAAGTGATTTGGGGGATCTCTCTGAAACTCTGGAGCTCTGGAGCTCTATAACACAGGTAAAGCTTTTAGAGAAAGTCAGATTGTATATAGAGAGAATAGGTTAAGAACAAAATTGTGATAAAATCTGACTTCAGGGAGTCTGGAAAATACAAAGAGACAGAAAAAGAAAAGTAGAGTTATCAGAAGATAGGTGACCAGACGACGTGGTGACACAAGAGATATTCTCCCAAATGGTGATTCATGGTGTTACTATCTTAAAGAGGCTGTGGACTTGAGAAATGAGGAAGTGAGTGAAAAAGTCATTGTCTCCACCGTGGCCTATGGTAGGATTGTTCATGTCATTTTTTGAATTTTTTCAAATTAGTTTTCTTAAAACTCAGAGTGCATTGCAAAACATGTCTAGAGTCTATTCTAGTTATGCACATGCTGATGATTGTCAACATTCTGAAGGTCTCAAAGTCTTCAAAGAATTAAAAAACATTGCTGAGTCCCTACATCTGCCTTCCTTTTGAGTTCAGGTCCCTCCACTTAGAGGTCAAGAATATCTTTCTGCTTTCTCCCCAGGGTCTTCCCAATTTCTTAGGCAGACTCCCATGTTTTGAAAGTAGTTTCCAATCACTTTCCTGTCATTAAAACCTACCTGTTCTCTATCCAGCAGGGATTTATATCAACATCAAAGGTGAAGGGATTTGAAGATAAAACTCTAGAATCTGTCCCTACACAGGGGTTCATGATAGGGAATAACATGGGCATTTCTACAAGTCAGTATTATATGAGAAAGAATAAAATTTATTTTTTAAAGGGGAGATGCAGGCAGGAATGAAGGCTAATAGGCAGGCAGGTAGGAAGAGAAAGGAGGCAGAAGCATCTTTATTTTACTTTTATTTAGTCGTTCACACTGGCTGTTTCCCCCCCTGGGCCTGGGATTCAAACCCAAGTATACGTGGCTTGCTCCTTCAAAGATGATTGACTTAACAGTTGCTCCATCAGGAAGTGCCAAATATGTATTAAGAGCAGAAAAATAGAGGAGATTTTAATTCTAAGGACAAATAATTGTTCTGTGAGAAGCCAGTCTCGTAAACTTATTTAAGCTGTACGACTTACTTGATGGCTAAAAAGGCCACGATGAAGATGACATTTATATTTAACTAGAGTTTCCAGTTTAATCTATGATACTAAATAAACTAATAATTAGGGTACCATGGCGAAGACCATTTTGGAGTGGCCACCCAGTTTTATATGTATATCATGCATACATACATACATACATATGGCTATTATTTTCTTAATTTCATTTATTTGATGATTCTGCTTCTGCTATGTGTAGTAATGAGCTCACAGTTGATGTCAAATGAATATGTGCTGCAATGTCCCGAATTTGCCAATATTTCTTACCAATTATTGTTTTCTATTCTCCATGGTCTGTTCTCTGGACTTCATAAAGCCAAGATTTCATTAAGGTTTGCATCAGTTTGACCAAACTAGAAAACCTTCTTTCACATTTTAGGCCTTTGAGTTCCCTTTTCTTAGAACATTTGCTTTAGAACTCTTTCTATGGTATATTCTTTATATGTGCCTTTAAGATGTAAATTTCCCAGTCTCTTGCCAATTTTGCAAACCAAGAATGTCTTTTTCTCAAGGATCTGGAAGTTACCCCTTTGAAATGTAATCATTGAAAGAGATCTCCTTGTCTCCTGGAACGGTAAAAGCCTAACTTCCTAATAGACCTACTTCTCTACTAACATCCTTCACTTCTTTTGCACTAACTCACCCAATGCTTAAAAACTCTCCTACCTTTTATTCCTGAGTTGAGTTCACTCTCTTTCTTCTTGAAAAAGTCTTGAATAAAGTCTTCCTTGCCTTCTTAACTTTTTCTCATGCATCTATTTTCTTTAACATTTGTAATTTCCAAAACAAAGAATCTCCTTGGTATTTTCTCTTATTGTTTAAAAATTATCTCTAGATTATACTTAGCTGAGCAGATTAACAATTTCTTACTTCCTTTTTAGTTCCCTGTCTATATATTCTAGATTCCTAGAAGGAATGACTTTCTAAATCAGAGACCAATCATTTCTTATAATAGTTTCTTGTCTTTCTTTGACAACCTGATGATGGAGAAAGGTGACTTTATGTGTTTCTCCTATTTAACACACGTTCAATGGACTGCCTTTCTTTTATATGACAGTCTACCTATCAAAATCAATTTAACCCTTTGAAACCAGTCAATTGCTTTATCTTGCAGAATTTCACTTATTATAGCTATACTCTTAATGCTAATCTAAACATGATGCTCACTAATGGACTGTTAAGGTCAAATGTATTTGTTTGGTTTTCAGTCAACATGAGCCTATTATTTATTATACTAAAGGAATAATGATACACATTTGCTTGACTGATTTAACTATATGATTACTAATTAGGATACTCATAACATAATTTATTAAAGCATGTAAGATTCCTGAAAAGATAAATTTACAGTTTTGGAAATAAACACAATTTTTTAAAGTCTACCTTATTTGAAATATTTAGAATACTCTGTTTCTATAGCTATAGAATTTTATATTACTCTTTCTTTGTGTTGGACAACTTTAATTCAAAAGACACTTATGACATATATATCTCCCAGTCTTGGCACCAAGTACAGAGGGAACTGGGATAATGCATTTAAACTTAGACCTAAAATCTTAACTGAAGCATTAAGTAAGCACACCTTTGTAATTCTTACAGTGTGTAGGTTGCTATAGTCTTTAACATAACAATAAATTATTGACTATTTCTTAATATTAAATAGTAACATATTTTTCATTGACAAAATACTGGTCCATGATGTCTGTGGCTCATGTCTTTTAAGTCTAAGAACCTATGATATATGCTGCTTTAGATTTTATTTAGATGGGCAGGCAGTAACTAGGTTTCTTGCTCTGTTAAATTTTTATTAGCAAAGGTCACCAATCCAGGTGATCAATTATACTGCAAGTGAAATCCAATATCAAACATGGCCTAGGAAATTGGAAAGTCTTGGATAAAACTCTCATGGATATTTTGGCGTGTCTGTAAAAGTAGAAAAGGCAAGGAGCATGATTGAGATTCTCCATATCAATTTTAATTTTCATTCTTCTTTGTGAATTCTAACACTGTCATATTGCCTCCAGATTATTGGGAGATGATAATAATATGAATCTTATTATCTGGGAGTTTTCTTTATCTTATTCTCGTCAATCAGTTCTATTCTTCAATAGACACCTAATTTTGCCTACAGCCTTCTCAAGGAAAAATGTGTACAACTCATTCTGTTCATCCTCATTCCTTACACAGGGAAGGGGAAATAAAAAAAAAAAAACAGTAAGAGAATTGTACTCTTTTCTTTATAACATTTAATTTGAGATATCTGTTTTTCTCCCCAATGTCAAGTTCTCCCTTGTGAATAAGAAAAATTGTCTATAAAGGAGACATACCAACCAATTACTTATATACCAACCATGTATTTACATAAACCAATAGCCTTTATTTAATGGATTCACCACTGGAGTTAGTAAATACAGTTTTGGTTTGGTTTCCTGTGTGTTTCACCTCCATGTTCTCTTTTAACTTTTTTCTTTTTATAAATTTGAGGACAGATTCTACCACTTCTGCATGAAGTCCAATTGACAGCTTATACTTGGGCACTGCAGTGATGCCTGATTCCCCTTTCCCATATGAACATCTGATACCATTGTGCAAGTAAGACATTCAATGATTCAATTAAAAAATGTATCTAGTGCCTTCATTATGTTAGATAGTATGCTGGGATATGAACAAAGACTTTAAAGCTTAGTGGATTGTATTAATGCCAATATTAAATAGTGTTATCAAGTATCTGTGTGTGTGCATTTATTAAAGTTTCATAAGACTTTTTCTTACATATAAACATATTGAATTATAATATATTTATGACAATGCATGTACTAATTTAATCTCTTACCTAATAGCAGACAAAAATGATTGAGTACATTTTATGCAAAGAATTTAGGTTTTAAGGAAAAGTACAAATACCATAAAGATTAGTTATTTCAGTCTTTCCATGGGTATTCAATGGTAACTGTAGGGTATTCCTTAAGAATTTGATACTTACTCATCTCTGCAAACAGCTGTCTTCTTTCTGCCATGGTATTTGCTCTTTTCCCACTATCTTCAATCATTCTATGAGACAAAATGGTTACAATGTATGTTATCCTTATGCTAATGAGACAAAAGCTATTTCTATGTAGATACTTGCTGAAGTTATGCCTCAAACATAGAAAAAAATATCTAAAATTGAATTTAAAGAGTAAAGGTGTATTTTCACTAACTTAAACTGCTGTGCTTATTTTTCTATATATAATATAATGCAGTTGTTGGTGAGAGTACAAATATTTATATTCCAACATAAAAATAATTACAATAGCAGATGACCTTGTGTTATCACTGAATACAATTGACTGCTATCATTAGGTGATTCATTTCATGTACAGTTTCCCTTTCAACTTTGAGAATACATATGGAGAATATAGAGCAGATATGGATACCAATCCACAAATGAGATTGTTGGTTGGACTTTGTAAAGCAAAAGGCATATTTGGTCTCTTAGGTCAGTATGCTTCCTGCCACATTCTATTGCAAACTGCACCTTGTGCATCCAAAATCTCAATTTAGAAGCAGGTAATTTTCTAAATGTTCATTTCTAAGTTGAGTGTTCAGATATTGCAACAGTTTTTCTATACATAATAATTTCTTGCTAGTTGGTTTGGTTCACTTCTCGCTACTTAACTTTACTAATGCTTGTAGTAGAACTATTTAAAGAATACTAAAATGATGCCAAGTAAAATTTGATGAGGAAAATGAAAATAATGGAAAAGTTAATGGAAATGCTTAGTTAGATAGAAGGCTTTGGGACAAATATTAAGGGTTTTATAGGCTGATGGATTAGATTTTTACCGTATGTAGTTAAGCATTAAAAAACTATAAATTTTCTCTCACACACATATACATAGACACAAGATGTGCTCTATAATGTTTTGATTATTAGCCATGTTACGTAAACATAAGGCATAGCTTATCTTTTTGCTTCTCTTTCAGTGCACCTTAGGCTTTCTTAAATATGGCTCTTTGCCCATGCTGTATTTTTTTGTTTGGACTTCCCTTTCTTTTTGCCTAGTTAACTTGCAGCTAACTTTCAGGTGTCAGTTTAGATTTCCTCTGAAATCTTCCCTAACACTCTATGATCGACTGGGTTTGGAACGTCTCCTCTGACCCTCCATAGATCTCTGCCTTTCTTTCAAAGCTGAGCATTCAGTTAACAAAGCTTTATTGTGTGACTTCTATACTCTAAAAACCAAAACTAAGCTCTGGGTATACAACAGTGAGTCACAGTTCCTACCCACAAGGTGCTTATACTCCTGCTGGAAAGACACAAAAGACTAAAAACAATGAAAACACAATAAGAATGGAAAGAAAGATGTATGAATCTGAGCTCATTTATTTGGGGCTAAATTTACAGAAGACTTTTCAAAAGGTTATAGGACTTTGTATAGAATGACTTACCAGAGGATAAAGAAAAAAAATTGATGGTGAAAGTTAAAGTGATGTTGGTTACTTCTATGCATCAAGGACTATTTGCCTATTTCCAGAAAAGCATGGAATAGCCTTTCTTGAGTTAAGGAAAGGTACATTCATATTCGCAGTGGATAGTGGTTTAATCGGGTCAGTCTAATTAATAATTAGAAAGGAGTGGAACTATTAATGAAGTCTCTTCAGTTTGCGAACGCTTCACTACTGAACATAGTAAAATGCTTTCAGAATATTTTAAATATGCAATATGGCGCATATGTAGAGCTCTGAAGAAAAATACCTCCTTCCTGATTCATGTAACTCTATTCCTTTATTCCAGAGTAAGTGAGTAGATAATAATCTGACATTCACAAAGTTGTCTGGAAATAGCTTTCAATTTTGTATTGCAAGAGCTCAGGAGTAGAATTGAGGCAATAGAGAGATAGTGGACAGAACCAGTGATATGTTCCTGCCTCTGTCTATATGTTGGAACCAGATGAAAAGGGCCATTAAAAATAAATCACAAAGGATAGCAGGCTGAAAAGTTCTGAGTGAAAATGTCAGGAAGGTAAAGACTGGTTTCCAAACTCACAGAGCTGCCTGCCTATACTACTCATTGTGACATCTCTTTTTCTTGTTAACTTTTTCTTGTGTGTCTCTCTGTAAGGTTCTTGATGCCAGTAACCTCAAAAATTCTAAATTCTTCACAGTGCTTAGCAAGTCCAATCAACAAATGATGTCCCACTAGTATTTATAAAAAATGAATAAAATAATGACAACAAAAAAACGGACTGAGAAAGCACAGAGAAATAATAAGTAAGCTTGCTTTCTGTGAAATACACTTTCAGTTTTATTTCCCAAAACTGACATAGAAGAATGAAATTCAAATTGGTCAAATTGTACTATTTTCAGATATTAACTACTTGAAATAGAGAAAATAATTTATACCTATTATTTTCTAGAATCATACATTTTAAAGCAAAATCTTGTCTTTTGAAACATGTCGAAATAGATGCAAACTAAAGTCTATTGATCACTGATTTCAATTAATTAACTCAAAAGAATTATCATTAGTTACACAATATGTATTAATTCTTACTTCTATGTAAATGTGTATTTTATGAGGAAAAAAGGAAAAACTCAGTGTGTGGTGTCATAGAAGGCATGTAATATAATCATAAATATAAAAGGAAAAATAACACATTTCTTGTTTTACCCCCAGAGTTTCCTGGGAAGAAAAACTGGGGAGATAAAATTAAGACTGCTAATTTATTACCCTCTGATTATAGGCATGATAGTAAAAAAATTTTTTAAAGTGCAGCATATTAGTTTACAGCTTGCACTGATTTAATAGAGGGACTTGTTGACAAAGGAAGCTTATGAATCAAGTAGTCAAGGAACAGGAACTCAGGCCTTTAGATTCTAATTAGTTCTGATCAATGGGACTCAAGATACAAAAGGCTCTACCACAGTCTCATTGCTTTAGAAAGAGAAGAGCAACATTTCAGTAGGGGAACAAGGGAGTTCTTTTACAGAGAACAAAGTTGCCAATGAAGTTGTTAAGAAACTGTGTTTGTCATGAATTTCAGTATAACTGTCACTACCCAAAGTCACATGGAGGAGAAGGTGACGCTAGTGACTAAGTGCATGGCTCACCAACAAGTCTAATTTGGTCAATTTCTGTTGTTCTTTCATTAAGACAAGATGCTTACAGTCTTAGAGGTATCCAAGAAGGGGTGGCTTCCAAACAGAGTTGTAAAGGACAAATGGTAATGTTCTGGGGAGAAAAGAGTAGAAGAAGGCTAATTACAGTTAGAGGGAATCATAAATAAATTAATTTTTGAAGAGTCTACTGTGCATTTGGGAAATGGGAGTAGTACAGTTTTTCTGAGTACAAGTGTGAGCAGAGATGTGGGAGAAGTGACTGGGCAGTGTGTCTAGAAAGTCTTATTTGTCAGATCCAGGCAACACAGGGCTCTTGTTCAGGGGCCCGGGTGCCATCTAAGGTGTAAGTAAGGAACTGATATGCACAGAATGAGGTTTGGCAAGATTACTCCAGTATGTTAAGCTGGGGAAAGGTTGGACAGGCAGAGGGGTAAAGGTGGGAGCACATGATTGAGGGAAGCATCTAATTAGCTGGATACTTCAGTGATTCAGAAGTGAGACTATTAAGTCTTATGCTAAAGGATGGATTTGAGAGATATTTAAGACACGTTCAGTAGGACTCAGTGATGGAAGGTCACATGGAGAATAGCAGACGAAAGGACCTCAGTTTATGCTTTCCCACAGCACTTTGCACATATTAGAAAACCATCTGCTCCCCTTGTGGCAATAATGAGTCTGTAGGAGGTGAGTTCACCAAGTCAGCCTTCTTCCAGCATAGTCATTAAAAGAGGGCTGTATCATTGGATAGGAGGGGTTTAATTCCTTTCCCTATATATAAGGAAGGGATGAAACAGCAGGGTAGAATAGTTTAGGAACCAGTAGGAAATATATTACAAATCCAAATATAGGACACAGAGTGCTAGAATAATTATGGATTATATTTTGTCATTGTGAGAATAAAATTATATCAAAATATCACATCGTTGAGTTACTTCCTTCATGACACATCTTTAATCCAACAGCCATAATGAACACCCGATTTTTTATTATATAAGACTTATAAGAAATTTTAAAGGAAGGAGCTGAGACTAATGGTCTCTCACATTTGTAGAACTTTTCTTTATAACCTTGTGAAGAGGAGGGGGAGATATGATTCCCAAATTGTAGCTGAAAAACTTGAGACTCAGGCAGGCAAAATAACTGTCCCAAAACATAATGTATTTTCTGGGATAGCAAGAAATTGAATCTATTTTTATGTTTTGCTTTTAATTTTTAAATGCCTAAGCTAGCATGGATTTTAATTACCAATTATCTCATTCCAGCTGCTACCATTCAATGCAAATTAAGATTTTCTGAAATTGGTAAAAAGAACTTTCTAGAACCCAAAAGTTAACAGGCCCACAGAAGAATGTAAAAGAGGGACCACAGCAATCTCAATTTCAGAGGAATTCCTTTTTGTGCTACTTCTTAGTGGAATCCTCCTATTTAAAAACATTGTTATAAGGGAAATAATCACGGAGATTAAAATAATTCCCAGTGTCCAAATTTATGTAAACACAGACACCTAGAAATTTATCACCTCATTCACCAATTCACATTCTCACAATTTAAATCCACACAAGTCAACAATGTTTTTAGATATGTCTGGCTCTGCTTTGCTTCTATGCCAGACACTTAAGGCTGGTGGACTGTATTTAATACGGTGTGATTGTCCACATACTTTATTTTCCTTCATTTTGCTCCAGGTGAATGACAAGAAGATACTGGATTCAGCAATCACTAACTGCTGCAATCCCCAAGTTAATAATTGCAAGGAAGACCATTTCAAGCTCCTTTCCTCTTTTAATTGATTTATTGGTGGCATGTAAATGCCTGTTTCGATTTCTGTTAATGAAAGAGACCTCTGATATGACTTTCTCAGATTTACAATCTAGTCCTAATCTTTGGCAATATAATAAAGAAGTATTCAGAGCTTTTTCCCGAGGCAAAGTAAAATTGCATTTACGTTTTCTTCCTAGTCCTTTATCTAGATGAGCCCCTGAAAGTAGGAAAAGGCTGTTAATAAAATAAATGGCTAGAATGGGTTCCTGACTTTGTCTTTTACTTTGAACATCATTTTGGAACTTGGATCTTGCTTGGCGGAGATGGGGGTCTGAGCTCATTATTTGATTGTAATGACCAGGTGAATGGGATTTGCTCTACCCTGGAAAGTAATTCTTAGCTGTGGTTGCTCATTATTCTGGCCTGAAGAGATTATAAAAATGCGAACACCTGGATTTATTGAATCTCAGGTGGGAGCTAAGCATCTGTGCTTTTTAAAAAGCAACAAAGGTGTTGCTGATACACAGCCAGGTTTGCGCTGGCTCTGTAATGCTGGTTGAGTTTGACCATGAACTTATTTGTACAACCTGACGTTGGAATTCTTATGTTGCTTTGTGATATGTTTCTTTAACTTGTAAGATTCACTTTGAAATGTGCTTTGTGAAAGAAGGAAGAAGATAATTCTTTGGGGAATGCAGATATACATAAACACATATATACATTAATATGCATACTTGAGTCAAACTTTAAGAAATAGAAAATATCATTAAAAATGGGAAGACTACTTTTATTCTGTAAGGAATTACTCTCCCTGGTATTTTCAAGTCAGGAAGGAACCTGTTGTTCTGAGGTAAGAGAGTAGAAGAAGTGTAAGGATGTTGAGTTTTCTTTGCTTTCACGTCTAGGTATCAAGCTAGGCTTCCTGCCCCACAGCAGCTGGTGTCATAATCATATCCCTCATTCTTAGGAATGGCTTGCAGAATGAGGCTGCAAGCAACTTGGCATGGGTAAAAAGGAACATTTTAGAAAGAAGATGATCAACATTCAGACTCTGTCAAGTGTGGTTCACAATGAGCAGAATAGACATTCTGCTGGTTGGTGAGTCCTGTCTAAAAACGTGATCAAAAGGAACTCAAGGGTGCCTCACAGGAGAGGCCATCTATACCGCTGCCTCTAGCATGACACAGAATCTAGGATTTTTCATGATGAACATCTATCTGTATTTCTCAAGATCAATAATGTTACTTGAACAAATTCACTTGGTTATGGTGGAAGTGTGTCTGACCATAAGCCTGCAGAGAGCCTTCCATGTCCTCTTATTGACTGCTAAATTATTAACTTCTGGAAGTTGAGTGTTAGGAAATGACTGCTTTTGGTCAATTTAGTGTAAGATGTCAGTGTTCACAAATATACATCTGTTTCTTATTCCTACATCAAATAAATGAGAACTACTAAAAAATACTACCTCCCTCCTGTTATTAGAAGACTGGTCATTTCTCATTCATTATGCAATATCATAACACTGACTTTTGTCACTGAATTTTTTGAGTTCCACTTAACCTCATTATCTCATCGGTGTGTACAAAATACACGTAAACATTTTCAAAAGTCAAATATTTTGGAAAACCTTAAAAGACAGTAATTCCATTTTTTTTTTCCAAGTGACTGAGTAAAATTTAACTTCTTAATAGAGACCCTGCCGGGACAAAATGTATTAACTGATTAAGCAGGGCAATACTGTCCACACAAATTTCTTTTAAGACTTAAACCCTTTTAACAATTTGATAAGAGGAATGAACCCCCACCTCAACAAAATGCTCCTGTCCATAGATACACAAGAATTATAGTTTCTTGCTTGGGATGGTTTAGGGGAAGAAAGCCAGGATTTGGTGAGAATCAAAAGTAGCTGTATTTCATAGGAACACCAATCACTGTGAAAGGGAGCAGCTAATAACTGTGGAGACATCTACTGAGCAACTGCCTCAGGAGAAGGCAAGGCAAGCAGTGGCTTATTAAGGCCAGGAAACAGGACAGAACTGAAGGTAGAGCACTGTTGATGGGAGACAGCAGTGAGAGTCTCCTCTCGCGGTAGACACCAGAGTGGATATACAACCTCGGTATTTGTGTGTCAGGCAGAAACTCCCATCTGGGAAATCCAAAGTGCTTTAGGACATTACTGATACCATTCCTGGTACTTGAGATTATTCAGACTCATCGTTTGTTTTAGAAAATCTTAGAAGAAAGAAATAGGTACTTCCTTACCCAGCTCTAATGTTGAGGGAAAAATAGGGCAGCTACTGACCACAGGGTAATTGCTATCTGGATTCTAGGAGTGTTATTTCTTTGAGGAGAACTGGAGAAAGGAGAGTAGAAGTACACGTGTAGGACAGTGCACTGAGTAACAGGATGTCTGCCAGCATGGCTGGCGTACTTAAACATTGCTTTAGCAGCATTTTTTTTTTTAAGGTCGGGGCATGCTGAGTTTCGAGAGAGAGCAAAGGGAAAGGCAGGAAAGTATATTGTTCTCTGTACAGCACAAGAACATTTGAGAACAAATAATATTAATAATAATCATGGCCACAATACTATTTAAAACAATTATCATTTTACAAAAAATGTTGCTATGTACCAAGTACTCTGCAAGAATTTTCTCAATGCTTTCTTATGAGGGCACCATGAACTTGGTATTATTATTCTCATCTTGCCCATGTAGACTCTGAGCCTCAGAGAGATTAAGTAACTCTCTAATGATCGATTTAGAGTTTAAAGCAAACAAATCAGAGTACAGAGCTCACTAGGCTTCTTAAGAAAGACCACAGTGGAATTCTATGGAATAACTCAAGAGAGCTGCTCTTTTTTCCCTGAGGGTATTGCACATAAACACATAAACACACACAGAAATGGGTTAAGCATAACCTGGAACATGATTAGAGGATGCCAAGGGGGGACTGGGCAGGATGGTTTTGCAATGTCAAAATTTTGCTAAGGAAACAGCCTGTGGTTCATGACATGCCTATATCTCTGCACATCTTCCACCTCTTTTCATTTTATTCCCTTTCTCAGATCTCACCTTCCCTCTTGCCCTGTCATTTGCTTTTCTTGTTCTTTATGTCACTTTCTCCATTTTTATGTGCATTAGGAAATATGACTCAAACCAACAAGGCAAGTCTTTATCTTGAGAAAGGCCAGATAATATAGCAGGAAAAAAAAACAGATTTCTATAATGAATAACTTCTGAGATGCTAAGATATAGCATGTTGACTACAGGTCATTGCATTTTAAACTTGAAATTTACTGAGAGACTAGATCTTCAGCATCCCCCCACACCAAAAAAAAAAAAAAAAGTAACAATGTGAAGTGATGGATAAGTTAATTGATTGATGTAGGAATCATTTCACAATGCATAGGTATGTCAGATCATTATGTCATATATTTTTCATATATTGTAACTTTGTCAATTATATTTCAATAAAGCTGAAGGAAAAAGAAAGAAAAATTAATTTTATATTCTTAAAAATGCAAATCTCCCTGGGAGAATCAAATAACTCACTTTAGTGTAATTAATTTAGTTCTTTCCTTCTTAATACGTGGCTGAAATAAATGCTGTGAGGACAAGGCAATTTTGATTGACTGGGAAAAGGAAATACTAATGACTCTTGGGTGCTTTCTGGGGAGGTCAGGCCTGGATAATATGCTCCAGGGACCACATGAGGAAACTGGTTTTTAAGATAAGAAAGATGATGTAAGGGTATGGTGGGTGGGAGATGGCGGAATAGGGCTAAGATAGGAAGGTGGGATGTTGTTAAAATGACCATTATTAGTATGGTGTGTTTAGGGATTCAAAACCACAAATGAAACAAAGAACACAGGGTTCTAAATGTATTCCATGAAGTGTTTCACAAGATGAGAGGACCTATCTGTAAAGTATTTCATAAAATCTCTTCTCCTACAAAGTTGTCTTCATGTGTCTGAAAATTTATTCATGCTGGAACAAATATTTCTAAAAGGCAACTATCAATTCCGATTGCAAAAGCAACTATTTTTCTCTCATTTAAAATGAGGATTTACAGAGAACCTACATTTAACAACCTTTCAATCCAGTTTAATGTGTCGGTAATAATGTAAAGTAGAGGCTAATCGATAGTTAAGGAGTAAAGTAACTAATATCATGCTATTTTTTCCCTTTCCCCACTCAAATCCTCTCAATGAAGGACATTTTAGGAGGACATAATGTAAATAACCTAGAAAACAGTAATAACATTGTGGGGACTCTGAAGACTGCAATTCAGTAAAAAGCACAGCCAATTATATGGGGTTAATGAGTGTACATGCCAACATTAAATAGGCCACATGGAAAAGAAACAGGCAGACTGTAAGAACAGCCAAAAGTTACGGCTGCAAGAAACCCAGCAGTAAACAATGGCATTTTGCACACCGTGGCCCTCTCTCTGAGAGGACAGTTGCCTAGCATGACAGAATATAGAATGGAAAGAGAAGAAACAGAGGCGGCTCTTATTTCTTGCCTCTGGATCTGTTTCTATGAATTATAATGCTCTTAGTTATAAGCCTTCTATTGAGGAAAATTTTATCGGAAATTGAGAACAACTGGGAAAAAAAATCTGTTTCTTGAGAAAGCCATGGTTCCATGTTGGTGGTTGCCAAGAATTTTAGTGGGGACAAATAGTGGTGGGAATGCTCCTTCTCTTTCAGTCTTGAGCCACAGAGTCTCTCTGAATCATCTTGTTGATGCAAAGGCATGAATGCCTGGGTTACGTAGTAGGAAGGGACTGTGAAATTCATTCACTGACAATAACAGTCAACATTTACTAAGTGCTTACTATCCATAGGTAGCCTCTGAACTAAGTATTTGGCAGGAATTGTTTTATTTATTTCTCATCCTGATACTGAAATAAATCTTATTATACTACTCTGTGTATAGAGGAGAAAATCAAGGTTGGTAAGGTAGATGGTCCCCCACAAGGATGCTCACATTCTAATCCCAAGAATTTATGAATCTATTACCAGTCACGGCAAAAGGGAACTTGCAGAAGTAATTAAATTAAGGATCTTGAGATGGCAGATTATCCTGGATTACGTAGTTGGGCCCAATATAATCATAAGAGTGTTTATAAGAGGAGAGAGAGAACTTGAAGTTGGAGAAATCATCCACAAGTTAAGGAACACAGGTGACTTTCTAGAAGCTAGAAAAGACAAGGAATTAGAAGTTCTATGATAGAACTTGCAAAAGGAAAGAAACCCTTTTAAAAATTCAGTCAGATTTAGCATAGTCACATCCATTTGGGATTTCTGAACCTTCAAATGGTAATATAATACATTTGTGCTACTCTAAGCCACTGAATTTGTTTATAGCAGCAATAGGAAACTAAAACAGCCTAGAAGACATTTTCATAAGATCACCTTGCTAGTAGCAGCAAAACCAGCATTTGTACTTAAGATATCTCTCCAGAGACTATATTCCTCTCCATTCCTCAGACTCAACTAACTTCCAAACACCATTTATTCATTTACCCAGGCCTC
This sequence comes from Solenodon paradoxus, assembly GCA_004363575.1. NCBI lineage: Eukaryota > Metazoa > Chordata > Mammalia > Eulipotyphla > Solenodontidae > Solenodon > Solenodon paradoxus. The sequence continues at coordinate 115,776 of RJWH01000321.1, read as the reverse complement.
TGCTAATTCCTAATTGTAATAATTGTATTTAATCCTCAGATCTGGTGGTGTTATCCCCATTTTATAGATGAGGAAAGTGAGGCCGAGAGATTTTCAAGAGCTGAAATTTAAACATGGGTTGGTCAGACTGACCTTCTCTTCCTTTTAGTCTTTCTTCCCACAGCTATAAACATTGACCAGCATTTTTTTGAGCACCTGACAAATGTCATCATAAAACACAAACTAGGGTGCACCCTGGTGGAGCAGTGGTTAGGTCGATTACCTCCAAAGGACACAGGCCACATGTGTCTGGGTTTGAGTCCTGGGCCGTGGGGTGGGAGGTGAGGAGAACCAGCATGAACGATTGAATAAAACAATAAATGAAGTGCTCCATCCTCCTCTCCTTCCTTCCTACCTACCTACTACTGCCTTCATTCCTGCCTGCACCATTCCTTAAAACGCCCCCCAAGACCACAAACTCAAATTCGAGTACTATGGCCCCCACTAGCTCTTGAACACATCTAGATGGCGCCTATAGAAATCACTGTAGGTACAGCCCACTTCATAAGGTTGGTAATGCAGTCCTTGGACACAAGCCCTTTCAATCTTGGGGACTTCCTGAGTGGGATTAGATCACACTCTCATCTCCTTGACGTCAATGTATTTAATTAATTCAGATTGCTTAATTAATATGATTGAGCCTAATAGAAGCAAATACAGTGAAGAATATTTTCAGATTGCTAAAGTATGGGGCTACATATCTGACTATCACAGTAGAATCAATATAACCCTAATGTACTACATATCAAAAATCATCTGGATGAGAGAACACCTTGCTTATTATAGATATAATATTCTGCGATATGAGAGTAGCTAGCTAACCAAAGGGTACTGAAATGAGGTCCATGCTAGTGGAAACTTTATGACCCCAAAAGGCTGTGCTACTATGAATTACATTAACCCAATTAAAAGATCACATGTTTTTATCATGCTATTCTTACAATAATATGAGGGCCACAAGGATATACAATTATAGTGAAAATCACACACACACACACACACACACACACGTGCCCTTCTGACTCCAGATGCCGTTACTTCAAACCACCTCCACTTCCAGAAACAGGACTGCAAACAGTCACAGTGATGCAAAATTAAAGCTACAGCCTTGAGTATAACATTTTTAGCTACACAGCATTTTCTAAATGCAGACACCATGGACACGCTTTTGAGACTGTAAAACTCACTCTCTGACATCTTAATACTTGTCCAGCCTTGAATCTGTGAAAAGTAAAAGCAAGTGTTCTGGATTCAGACTTCAGCATCTGCCGTTCTGGAGACACGTGTCCCTGGACTTCGTGACACCCTAGCAGAGTAATGAGCAGCAGTCTCCTTGCTGCAGACTGAACAGGTAGTTCTTTTTTAACCAAGGCTTTTGCCAAGGGGTACTCAAGCCATTTCCTTACTGTGCAGGGCACCCACAATAGCAGCCACCACGTCTCTCTCATTCAATGCACCAGAGCAGCGAGCATAAAACAACGCCTTAGTGATTTCAGACATTTAATGGGTCTAAACCACTACCTGGAAATGATTAAGCACTGAGAAAAATAACGACTAAAAAACTGTTTTTTAAAAGCTCCGAAAAGCTGTGGATAGTGATTCTGGGACTTACGATGTTTAACATATTGACCAATGTATCTATCCTCCAAACTCAAATAGTATAGAAATCCATTTTATACACCATCCCTTCCAGCTGCGAGCTGTTAGTAAATTATCAGTCTCAAAAATGAATCGGTCTTGTCTCTTACATGGTGACAGGAAGTCAGCGTTTCTCAAGTAGAATCTGAAGAAGGTTTCTGGGGCAAATAAAAACGACACATTCCTCATTATTTTCACATTTGCAATATGTGTCTTTACTATTGTTCCCAACTTTGTGTTGTCATTTGGTGAGGACAATGAAGCTCGGAAATCACGCAGCAGGCCCAAGGCTGTGACACATCAAAAAATTAAATTTTGGGGGTCCTGGTTAGAGATGTTTTCCAGGATACCATATTGCCTTCACAATTTTGCCACTTTTCTCTTTTCTGATTTACATATCTTTCTTTTATAATTTTTTAATTGCCAATATTAAATAGGTATTAGATGTACACAGCCAATATTAAATAGGTATTAGATGTACAGACATATATCAATAACAATATATCTCTATATACTACAGTAGGTTCATCGCCAAAAGTTTAGTTTCCATTCATGGCCATACAACTGACTTCTTTTATTGATGCATTTCTTTAAATAAGTCCCTCTAGTGTAAAAACTCTGCAGGTAACTCCTATCAAGTCATGATGTTGGCAGCTGAATGATTTCTGAGTTCACAAGCGATTGGCATAGGGTCTAAAGAAGTCTTTCAAGCAAGTCATTGCCCTGCGGTACCACATGCCTGAAAATGTTTTAAACTTGTTACTGTTTTCCATAGTCCCAAAGCTAATGAGACTTTTAAATGACAGATTCTTGTTCAATCTTTTAAATGACTTTGCTAATCCAAAATTTGGGATTACACTAGTATTTTATGGAGATGTGTAATGGCAAGACTATTCATGACGGTAAGGGATAGAGATGTGGCTCTCTCACCTCCAAACAAAAAGAAAAATAAGTTATTTTTAGTTTATACATATGTCACATAGAGGAAGACAAATGTGTTTATTTTTAATAAAAAGCCTGCTTCTATCTTAATCACCCAGAATATCAGGTTTGTTTTGTTTTGTTTTGAGTTTAAAAAGTTCCAGGTAATTGCGCAGTTTTTCTCTCAAAAGAGATTATTTGCCACAGGATCTGGAGAACTTTCTCTGGCCCATTCTGCGCTCATCCTCCACTGACGAGCCTCTCATGACTCTGGGCTCTCAGAACCGGGACGGTTAACTCTGCACTGCTCCATGTAACGGGTGTGGGAGAGGGGTATTGCTTCCAGATGCGCTTTTCTTCCAGTCAAATGCTCTTCTCTCCCAGACACAGTTACTCCTAGGGGTAGAGGGAGGGGCTCCTCAGACAGGATTGCACACAGGAGGAGGCCCAGGTGCAGGGAGACGGAGCAGGAGAGAAGGAAGCGGAAGGAGATTGATTCAGCCTCTCAAAGGTGTGTAGCCTTTACTTGGTTGGTTTGCTAATCTGGATTCCTACTGAAGCTACGTCTTGAATGACAAACAAGCCAAAGTGGACACCTTGTTCTGAAAGAAATCAACACACCATGCTGGTTAAGGTCTGATGTCCTGAAGAACCTCGCCAGCTGAGCCTGTGCTGTGTGAGCCTGTGCTGTGTGAGCCTGCCCTGGTTTCCGTGCTGTGCTCCATTAGGGGATCTGGGATTCGTGAGTACATGTATAACCAGGCCTGTGGTGTCTAATGGTCTCCGTAGTAAACTAAAGCCCATTTTGGAGATTAGCAAGTAAAAGCAGGATGGGCTTCCCACTACCTTTAAAATCCCAAATCCTAAAATGGAATTATAGATCCCGAACAATCTGGCGGCTAAACTCAGCCTAGACTCGCTCTGTTCACTCACTCTACTGTAGTCAAACCCACTGAGGGCTTTCCTTCTGCTGCTATCTTCACCAGAAATATTCTATTTTCTCTTCTCCACACAGTCTACAGCCCCTCTCAGCTCCAAACCTGGCCAGCTGCCACGAGCTGCACTATTCCAGGGAAGTCTTCCCTAATTTCTCTAACACACTCTAATCCTCTGCTTTCATAATGCCCTTGTAATTTACTTTTATAATAGTTGTCATAATTATTGTTATAGAATACTTGATGGCATTGTTTTTTGTTGTCCATGTCACACACAAGACTCTGTTTCCTGAAGGCTTGCGTCATCTCGGCTGTGTTCGTAGTACTGCTAATGCCTGGAATGAATGGAGTCAGGGAGGATTACACTGGCTGCAGAGCATTCCCTCCACCCCTCCCAGATGTTGGAAGATTTCTGTGCACGAGAGTGAACTAATATAAGTAGTGATTATGGTTTATTAATCTGACAGTGACTACACAGGAGGAATTGGAGATGGGAGAGCTTAAAAAGCCTTGAAAAGTTTGACCTGTAAGAGACTGTCATGAAAATCACATAGAATCAGAATCAGGTGGTGTTTAAACAGTTCAAGTTAATGACACAGATTTCTTCTGCAAAACTTTTCCACAAATAGAAAGTCTCTATCCAGAGCTGGCAGACTTCCTCTCTCTAAGCAGTCCTTAAGAGGGAGGACCATTATGCAGGTAGTTTAGTTGCGAAGAGAAACTACTTAAAATGGAAGAAATCATTCAGTTTTAGTTTTATGGTTTTATATATATGTATATACATGTGCGTGTATATGTACACACATGCACATGTATATTTAAAGAAAGGTGCAGGCAGGAGTGACGGCGAGGAGGCAGGAAGCAAGAGAGAGGAGGAAGAAGCATTTAACTTATTTTTTTCAGTTCATCTTGGTTGTTCCCGCTGGCCCCGGGACCTTGGGGTGACATGTGCCAACCAGAGGCAGTGGACATGTCAACCAGACCACCAGGGTGTGCCTCGATCTTATTTTTAAGAGATGGAGAGACATGGTGAAGAATAGACTATCTTAGAAGAAATGATTAAGATTTCACTTAAATGAAGTTTCATAATCATTTCACAAAACTATGCACACATATATCATTTTGAATTAAAATTGTACATTATTTGTATATGTGAACTTAGATAACTTTCCTAGGTACAATTTGATTCAATCTTCCTTATAAATGTTAACTAACTTTTTCTTTGATGATTAAGATAGCCTTTATATACGTAAAAATATACAGTTTGATTTTAGTTAAGCCTCACACAGTTAATTCTAGATAGTTGAATATTTTCAAGGAAATCAATATCCTTCCAGTATTAGTACTTTCGCTATATAGCTGTTCAAAAATGAATAAAAATTCCTTTTTATTTTCCCCCAATTTTGAACATACCTAATTTTTTCCAGCATCAAAGGAGTTGCAAAGTGTTACCTTGGACTTTATGCCCTTCTTGACAAAACTGAGGATGTATGGCAAAAGGAAGATTAAATTATATGAGGAACAGTAGAGAATTATACCCCCCTTTTTAAAAAATTTAAAACCACTAGGTTATTTTTAATTTTTCAAAATTTAACACTGAACTTTTCATTACTATTTCAAGTCTCACTTGATATGATTGATCCATTATCCTTTTTTGACTCGAATGTGCTATGAAATATTTTCAAAATTTCATAATATCCCTCTAATTTAAATAAATAATTTTGAATAGCTTAAGTGAATATGGCAAATGTCTTTTAACTTCAAGATATTCAAGGCATTTAAATGAAATTGGACATTCCAGAATACTGACATTTTCACCTTTACGAAGCTGACTCTATCGTCTCTCAGTCAACCTATTGGTTTTAGAGCCTCAGTTCAATTCTGTCTCTACAGTCTTTCATACTTTTCCTCTTGTCTGTGACACTATTTTAAAGTTCATAACACAATGACTGAGGAGAGTGATTCATTTCCCTATCTGGCGACAAGTGATTACTATAAAACCAATGGGAAATATACATCTTGAAAAGTTTTGTCTGGGTGGATTTATTCATATTAATTATTACTTACGTAGAATTTTCTTGCAAAGATTCTCCTATGGTTTCTAAAAATAAATCTCTAACAAATGGAAAAAAAAAACGACAGCATATGGACATAGGTGCTCTGGGCAAATACTCAACAGGGAAAGTAACGTTTTTTTAATTTAATGAAGTTTTGGTTTTTGTAATCATATCTAAAAAAGATCAATTAAAGCACATTGGGGTTCACATGTATTAAGAAATATTGAGAAATATGAAAAGGTATAAAGAGTATTATGATAAACATTCATGAGTCATCTAATTTAAGAAATAAAATATTACCAGCAGTGCTAAAGCTCACTTTGTATGTCTCCCCAGTCCCATCTCACCCTGGATTTGGTGGTGGTGACCAATCAAGCACATTTTCTTACACTTTTTTGAAAAATTAATTTATCGATGGACATTGCATCCTAACATGACATAGGTTTAAGGTGTGCGTCACTATAAGTCAACTTCTGTATGTCAGACATTAGGTTTACTTATACCATTCCAGTCTTTCTTCACCATGGAATTGATCTCTTACCCAGTTTTCCTTGTAACCACTAATTTGCTTTTATTGACTGAAAGTCTATGTTTTATCAGAGTTAAAGTTAATCTTAGGGCCCACCTACAATGCCATTAAGTATGAGAGCTCTCCATGTGCTGGGCATAGAAGCAAAATATCTAGCTCCATGGCTTAGATGCCCTCTAGGTTCATTTGCTGTAAAGTTAAAATTCTCTCTATGGAGCACTGTTTTCCTGTTGATTTCCATTTTTAAATGAGAAATTTCAGAAGTAGAGGGGTCATAGAAAGTAGTATTAGGGGGTAGGGTGGCGGGAGAACCCTGTATAATATAATAAAAGGGGAAGGAGATGTGAAGAACTGGCTAGTTTTTCATACAGTTTTTTAGTGACCTTGTGGGAACAGTGCACCGTAAAAGTTAGGCCAGGAGGAGTTGCCTCTTCTGGTTGGTAAGTGGCATGCTGTGCTGCAACATGAGATGGGAAAAAAGGTAATGCAATGAGTTTTCTTGAGTCATACTAATTAATAATACTAATAGCAACATTAATAATGGAAAATCAACAGCAAACTATTCAAAGCAATTTATAATGTCTTTGTGTTCTTGTTGTAAAATGCGCCATTCTTGAACAGTGTTATGAGTCTGGCATGTGAGATTGCCAGGTTTAACAAGTATACATTTTTTTTTAAGTAGAAGTATGTTTCAAATAGTACTTGGGATACACTGATACTAAAAAGTTATTCATTTTTATCTAAAATTAAATTAAACGGTGCATTCTATATTTAATCTGACAACTCAGAAATATATGTTGGTTGATTTAATTGTCTTTGCTTTGCATTATAGAAGATTCTCTTCTGCAGCCTGATGACTTTTCAGTTTTGCTGTGAAAGCTTTTCTTCAGATTCATTTCTCATCTAGAGCTAGTGTTTAAAACAGAAAATCAGAGTATTCCTCTGTCAGGGGAAGGTGGGCCAGACTCAGCTCACTTAGCCTCCGTTCCTTAATACTCTCTTAAATCCATTACTTTATGTTGGAATCCTCATTTACAGATGAGGACAGGAGACCCACAGAGAGGGGTGACAGTACAGCTAGTGTTGATGCTTTACAATACTCTATCATTGCAACTTTGCTGTAGGGGACTGAATTATACTCCTAAAGTTAAATCACAAACTTCATTACAGCACATAGTACATTTTCCTGTTCAGAAAATGCTGTAACATTGAAGTAAGATTATCAGAGGACCCAACAGATAGAGCTAAAAAGCAAATTATCTGCCATGGAAGAATATGAGGGAAAGCCCCCAATTATGTCAAATAAATTGTGGGTAAGATAGGTTTTCTGAGACTAGTCTAAAAGCTGAATGATTGTGGTTTGTTAGTGAGCCAATATGGGAGTAGGGAAACAAATATTCTATTGTCTTTTTTTGAAGAGTGATACCCTTCCCCACCCTGCCCAAATAGGGAGGAGACTAATATGGTGGGAAGAGCAAAAAAGTGCAGAGAAATAATGAGTGAAAGAAGAAATTGAGATTATGACATTATCTTACACAAAATCACAGCAATCCAAGAACATCTCACATGACTTAATCTCCCTCAATTGTCCTTTTTTTTCCCCTATAAAGTCACTAACTCTAAAGAAAGAGAAGATTCTCCACACCTAACATTTCTCTATGTATTCACGTATCTACTCTTTAATACATTGAAGAGTCAAATATGTGGGTCAGCACTGCATGAGCTATTGGCGACAGTGGTAAACAACACAAATGATTTTGTCCTAGAGAACTTACAGTATTATGGGGTACACAAACATTAAAATATGATTTCAAAAATAATTAATTACAATTGTGATAAATGATACTCAGAGAAGCAGTGTTACAGTATTTTACATCTGTTTTACCTAGAATTCACACAAATCTTGGCAAATAAGCTTTATTAATGTTATTTTAAGTAGATAATAGAAAATTTCCCTTTTTCTTCTTAAAACCTTATCTGTCTTCTGAGGAAGCCATTGGAAGACCTTTTGTGTTTGAGAATGAAAGCTTGGAACAGGAACAAAAAGGAGTTAAATGTTTCTGCATAGTAAGAAATACATTATTTGTGCTCCTAACAGACAATCTGGAGGCATGTGTGAGGAATGAAAAAAAGAAGTAAGAGAGGGGTTGTTGGAGAGTTGAAAAGGGCTGTGCTCCCTTCTCACCAGTCATTGTAACCTTAAACCTTCAATGAATTTCTAGACATGCCAGGGTGAGTGGATACATCAGTGAGCACTGATGAGGATCAGTTTCACCTGAAATCTGATAAAGGGATAAGAAGAAACAGCCTGGATAGTTTGAGAGTCAAGAAATAATAGGTTAGGGGCAGTAATCCTCAAGCATTCTCAAAGGCTATGGGAAAGGTTGAGACGTCCATACTGATTGACACCAACTTTATCTGAATTGCCAAGGGGCTAGGATGTCCCAGCAGACTTCAGGATTATCCAAATGAGGACACAGAGACTCAGAGAGGTCCCAGAACTAGTTATTGCATGAAAATTATATTTTGAACTTATACCCGACTCCCAAATCTGTATTCTTTTACTACTTTGACATGCTTTCTCAGTTCTGTCAAAAAAGGTACAAGGGGCCACAAATCAGTACTCCCACCCTCTGTGGCTCTGGAAGGAATTAGTTGTAGGGTGATCATGGTATAGGCTGGACCTTGGCATTGTCTCCAGCAATTGTATTCTGCTTTAATGCTTAAAGTTTAAAGCACTTTCCCGTACGTTACTTAATATATGGAATTCTGCTTCTTCTGAATGAAGAGCTAAATAAATGGTGCTAAATAAATCCCAAGGGGGTGTTAGTGCTTTTTATTACAAATGACTCATTCAACAGTTCTTTCATGGGTGTTATCTATAATGTGCATCTTGGCCAAGCACAGACACTCAGCTGGGGAGTAAACGCAAAACTTGCGTTTGTAGTGCTTGTGGACAGGCTTCAAGAGCATGTTGTACATTCTGTAGGTTTTGGGAAGAAAACTGGGGACCTAATGTCCTGGTTCAAGCAAATGCTTCCCTTTATTTTTGGAATTATTTCTTGGAGCTGTGGGGAGAAGGGTTTTTTCATGCAGAACCAAGGACAGAAAACAAGAAGGTTAAGGAAACCACAAATCTTGAGGTTTTAAAGCTCTACTAAACTTATCTAGTGTGGCCTGGAGGTTTAATCACTAGGTAGAGTAAATTCTCAGCAGGTATAAATAAACTTCGGTTCCTTTTAGATTGTCTGCTTTGGTTGGGGAAATGCCAAGCCTACAAAGACCATTATTCCAGGCTGCCATTTATGTCTCTGCACTTTGAATTTCCTCTCTCCTGTCTTTTCTTTGTGTCCTAATTTAGATTGTGTTTGCTTTTATATCTTTAGAGTATCTTGTTTGCTGTTGAAAATACTCTGAATAACAAATATGGGTCAGACTTCACCTTCCTCAAAAAAGGCAAAAAATTTGAGTGTGAAATTAATTTGATATATATGAATCCTAATATATTTGAATCTATTTTAATACATTTAAGTCCTCAATTTTAAAGTATGAAGAATAGCCAATATTTCACCTAAGGCATTTACCCTGATGTGTTATTCTTTTTCATAACTCTTATCAGGTCAGTCTTTTTAGGGGCAATAGACACCAATGGCCACCTAGATGTTTAATTTGGAAGGTATTAAAGCTTTTGTTTGTCCCCTTGCCACTTTTTATACAGGACACACAGAGTATCTTTTTATGTTCCTTAATTATAGATGAAGAGGCCACAGGAGCTTAAGAAAAACAAGCATTTTGGAGGGAGGTTTGGCTATGGAGTTAGATTTGCCTTAATTCATAGCCATGTACTACCTGCATGCTTTTTGGCAAATAACTTAAGTCTTTCTTACTCTTAATTTCCATTTTCAAATGTGGACATAAATTTACCTAATGTCATTCTTGGAGGACTGAATGAGATAATTTTGTCACATGTCTGCATTGTACCTATTAGTTTCTGTCACTGGCATTCTGTCATACTGTCCTTCCAATATTTTCTTTTCCCCTTTTCTCCTGTAACCTCTCTTGTAATGTATTTCATGTGACTGGCTTCTGAGTTGACTTTGTTGCCCTTCATTCCCAGAAGTGAATGACTAGACCAGACATGGAGGTTCAAACACTATATGTTGTTGGCTTTGGTGACTGTTCAGGGCTGTGTGTATAACTCCAGCAGCAAGTCACTTACTTGCTAGGATCTCATTTGAGTTACTAAAGAAATAATTCACTGCTGGGGATGTGAAGCTAATGGTATATGAATTGAGGGCTGCTGACTGTCTCCTACCAGCCGCTTGGGAAGCCCTTGTCCATTAGCTGGTGGGAGACACAGATCTGATTATGCTATTTGACTAAGACTCGCATTATATCGAATGAATTGATTTGTATGCTTTGAATGTCAAAGTTTATTGTCAATTATATCTCGGTAAGACTTTAAAAATTCTGTTTCCTGCTAGCTCTTATTATTTGATTTAATATAAGTATCTAAGCTGAATCTGTTGGAACTTATTTTGTGATATGAATTGTAGTCTCAGTACAATTTACTGCTTAATAATAATAATAATAGTAATATTCCCTATTGATATGTACTGCGTTCACTAGCACATATTCATACATGTGCTAGTATTGGTTTATGCTACAGGATTTTGTCTATATCAAAAACTTTTAAAAATTATAGTTCTATTTATTTATAATTATAGCATCATAATATATTTAATAGTTGGTAAGAAAAGCTCTCCTTCATTGAAAAATTCTTCTCTTGCCTAATCCTAATCCTAAACAAGAGTTGTGATCTTAGCATTACTGTCAGAAGAGAACACATAAATCCAAAGGATTATTTTAATACAATTTTAAATATCAAAGGTAATAAGTCTCTCAATCCAGGAACAGCTTTTTACAATTTAAGAAAAGTATAAGTAAAAGGAAACTGAAAGCAATACTTGCTGAAGCAAAGAACTTCACTTTACTCAAATTGGGAAAACCTGTTGCTGACAATGATTCACTCCGGCTTCTTTGCTCCTGCCTGGATTTTAATAATTGGTTCTCAAGGAGAATTAGTCAGGGAGGAATGTATATTTGATATCTCTGGTAAACAAGAAAGTAGCTAAACTCAAGGGTCACATTGAGTAAAAGAAGGTTGTAAATAAGATAGATGGTGTGTAACATGAATAAAAATGTACAACTAGGAATAGAGCAGGGCTTTTCATGGCGAGGTAAAATTGCATGTGTTTAGTCGTTGCGTGAATATGGGACGGAGTAGCTGGGGGATGTGTACCATTTCCTTTTCTTGGTTTTACATAGGCATAAAATGTCTGTTTTTGTTGCCTTTTACTTTTGGTCATTTGAGTTATGTAAAATTCATTAATTTAGATGTTAGAGGTTAGGTCATTTTCTTAAGTAGGAAGGGTTGTTTCACATGTTTTCCCCTTAATTTCTCGTGGGGAGTTGTCATTGATGATTATTCTTTTCTATTCCAAAATAACCTTTTCATCAAATATATGAGTTAGAAAGACAATTTTTTCAGAAGCAGAAAGAGACAATAATTAGTTAACACTTATGAAGTAACTAGTGTTATATTAACAAAAAGGAGGATTTAATCTGAATAATATGAATAAATAAGAGACCTCTCTATTTGTAATAGCAATTTTCTAAAGGTAAATAACTATCACTGGGGAAAATTTTACTTTTAAATGTAAGAGGGACTTTGGGCAAAGGAATGTGTTAAAAATCAGTAAATTAAAATCTATGTTTTGCTTGCAAATTCAATGCCTCTAAGAAATGTATTAAGCTTACTTTTCTTTATCCTTAAAAACATAACTCCCAGGGACCCAGATTTGTGTCCTGGGCCTGAAGAAAAACTGAGATGAACAAGCAAACAGAATAAATAAATGATCTTTTTCCTCCTCCCTCTTCCTGCCTGATAGCCTCTGCTCGCCTTCATTCATGCCTTGCACCTTTCTTTCACAACAACTGCAACAAAAATTGAGACTGATGATGTCATTTCCCTTATAGGATTGGTAAGAGATTAAAATACAATGCAATCGAGATACTTTGTAAATGACAATATAAATGTTAATTCTAGTTACTAAAAACCTGTCACTTGTCCAATTAATAAACTGCACATGACATTTGCAGAGAGTTCTTTGGAGACCCTGTAAATCACTAGCATTATCAATATACTTTCTAAGAGTTGAAAGAAACTGTTGTCATTTATGGTCATGGAGAGGAAGACATCTCTAACGAGGGTGACATAGTAGAGACAAACCTCTAGAGAGAGATTTTCCCACCCTACACCCACCCCAACCCCCCTTTTCCTAGTGGCGTGGTGAGAAGTTTGCTGGACTCCCTTCCTAGCCCTCTTTATGGGGTAGTTGGCCTGGCATGCTTGCCAGTGACATCATTGACTAAAACACTCTGAGGTCATAGATAAAGACAAAGGAAGCTAGAGGACTCACAGATGCAAAAGACAAGGCAACTCTCGGTCATGTAGACTTGAAGCTTTATCTTGCCCTCTCTTCTGCAGTCTCCTCATCCCTCCAGAGTTCTACATTCCTGTTGTCCTGAGCCATGGTGTCTTCAAACCTCCTGTGACTACTTGGCTGCTCATTACCCATGCAAAATACACAGCACTATCATTCTCTCCCAGATTTCCAGCACAACAGAGCTGTTCTTGCACGGCCCATATCTGTAATGTCTATCTTTAACTCTGCTGACATTCTTCAGTTAGATTTCAAGTCACTTAATTTTCCATAAAATTCTTTCTGTACAGAGGATGACCTGACCTACATCCAACTAACCCATCCTATAGGGAAAAGAGATAAGAACCCAAGTTTTATATTTGACTTTGTTCTAAGGTTTGGTTGGGTTCTGCCTAGAACCACTCTCGTGACCTTGAGAACTGTTATCAATCCATCTTATGACTATGTCTTGGCCAGCCTCTGGCCCAATTCTCCTCTTTCAGGCTGCCAACGTCTCACTAGTTCCCTTAAGTTATGAAAAAGTCAGATCATTTAATTCCTAGCTAGATGTCAATGAACAAATTGACATATTATTCAAATACTAAATGTGGAAGGGGATTTCACTTGCTCTCATTAGTACCATTACCAGCAGTCATCATTCTCTGCCAAAAGATCAGAGGTATGCAAACATGCATATGGAACATTTCTATGAGGCAGTTTTTAAGGTGAACACTTCAATTTTGTCATTCAAACTGATTGATTGTACTTGGGCAGAAAGAGGGGTCCCCCCAATTGGACATACTCATAAAGCAAAGCTTTACTCAAACTTATGTAAGAAAAATCCAATTCTACTTTAACATCTCAGTATTTCTAAGCAGTGTTGTGTGGAATGACATCAACACCAGAATGCCTTCCATATCTTGTTCAATAATAATAACTGCTAGAATTTTTAAGAACTCACTGTTTGTCAGGCACGTGGTAAGCACTTTACAAGTATTATCTATTTACATTTAGTAGACTTTACATAGATTAACAACAAGCAAGATGGCCTCATCCTTGGGTTCCACTATCCCTCTTTATTTTAAGAACTGTACACCCATGGGGAGATTACTTAACTTCTCTGACCTTAATTTATTCACTTTAATAAAAATGATTAAAGTACCTGGCTCATGTTGTTGTTGTGAGGATTAACTGAGAGGTAATAACTACACACACATATTCAGTGATTTCTCTGTAGTAGGCATTGTTCTGTAAATGAGGATTAATTAAACAGAACAAAAAACACTTAGAAAAGTATTGGTACTGAATGTTCTACTTCATTACATTAGAGAACACACAGAACTCTATCTGAGATGCTTGTATGTGTCCTCCTGTATGTGTGGATGTCCCGCTGTTATCCAACATAGTAGAAAGAATTATTTGCTCAGCACATTCCCCAAATGGCTGCTTACCTTACCCTCTTTGGCTGGTAGTTACAGCCAAAGTCCTCCTTAGAGTTAGGTGTCTGCTCATCCCTCTTCTCCTTTCAGCACATTATTACCAAAACAACACACCTCCTCTACTCTTTGCCAACAGACTATTCCCACCACAGTGATCTTAAGACTTTGAAAGAAATCAAAAGTAACTTTTTGAAGAACAGTAGAGGACCCTGATGCTAGGAGTAACAGCTTCTGACATCTCTTGACCCATAAATGAACCTGGATATACTGCCAACAGAAAAAAAATAAACCAACCTAATAGGGCAAAGGAAGAATAATTATGTGTCCAAATCAGAAATGCAATGAAGAGACTACTTTCATGATGAGAAAGGCAAATCTTTTTTGACATTTCTGAATGATCCCATATCATATATTTAAAAAATTCTGGATGTTGGAAAGTAAAACAAATCACTATTTGTCAATAGCAAAGAACATGAAAATTTTAATAAAAGGGAGTATTTCTTAAATGTAAAGTTCCCACTTCAGTAATATTACATTCCCTACAAATACTGTGATGTGCCACACATTTCAACAAAGATGATGTTGTGGCATTTGCTTCCGACAGGATGATTTATGTAGGTTGGTCTTGTTAGAAAAATTTGTGTATTATAAGATATATTCAATTTCCTTGGTCACCATAATCTTGCTCTAGGGCTGCATGCAGTAATTGACAATTTTCAGGGAGACTTAAAAAAATAAGTCACATGTTCTTTCTACCTGTAACTGACAAAACACTTTCCAAATTGACTCCTTTTCTAAGTTTGCTTTTAGTTGTTAAGCTCAGAAGCTCTCTCTCATGCTTGTTCTGGATTGTACCGTTAACTATTTCACTTATTTCCATCCATCCAGCGTGGCTTTCCTCAAGTCTGTTTTCTATGCTGCTGTCAGTAGGGATTTCCTCAAATACACAAGACTTCCCAAAGCAGTTTAAATTTCACAGAAGAGGGGTAAGAATAGTCAGAAGTGGAGACGCAGCGGGCTAAGCATAGTTTGGTGAGGAGGCCTTTGACTTGACATTCTAACTTGGCAATTATTGGAAGTACAGTTTTGTTATCAATAAATGAGGATGATATTTGTTTCATGGTTTGTGTTGACAATAAAGTAAAATAATGCAGGAAAAGGGCTTGGCCTAATGCCAAGAGACAAGTACATGGTTATTATATTGGTGTTGATGATGATAATGGTGATGTTGATGATCTAAGTCTCAAACATCTTTTGAGTTCTAATTTCATGACTTACATTTCCAGTTATTTCTGGTTCTTGCCTCTCCCAGATTCTCTCTCTACAGGTCCCCATTTACCCAGTCTTCTAATCTCTCTCTCTCTCTCTCTCTCTCTCTCTCTCTCTCTCTCTCTCTCTCTCTCTCTACACACATATATATGAGCATATATATAAATTTTAAAGAATGAACATTAGCAATCTTCTTTTTATTTTTTTTTTTTAAAAGGTGCAGGCAGGAATGAAGGCAAGTAGGCAGAAAGGTAGGAAGAGAGAGGAGGAAGTACTTTCATTTTATTTCCATTTGGTTGGTTACATTGGTAGTTTTTCCCTGGATTCCGGACTCAAACCCTCGGGGTATGTGGCTTGTGTCTTTCAGGGTGAGCTAAACATTAGCATTCTTAAGTGAACAAGGATATAGAATATTTAAGGCTGAGACTCCTCTTGAAAATCTTGAATCAAAGGATTTCCCTGATCAGTATTTCTAGGAATATAAGAGAAATTTCATAAAGAATGTTCATCTTCTTGTCTTATTTCACTGGAGTTCATCAGAGATGCTTTAAATGTATCTTCACATTAAATAAACCCTATTTATTGTACTTACTTCTAGAGCTGCACCATTCAATAAGATAGAACTAGTCATGTGTGACTTTAAATTTAAATTAGTTGGCATTAAAAATTAGAAATCCATTTCTTCAGTCACACTAGTTGAATTTCAAAGCTGACTAGCCACATGTGGTCAGTAGTTACCATATTGGATGGTACAGAATAGGACATTTCTAGAATTTCTAGAAGTTTCCATGGAACAACACTGCTCTACCTGTCTGCCTTCTCCACTATACCTAAATGCTGTGTGACGTTTAAGACCATTGATTCTCATCCATCCTTATATGAACAAAAATTTCTTTTGAATAAATTTTAAACAATAATGATTGCAAAGTATGTATTACTCAAAATATTTTACTGCTTTTGTCAAAGTCAAGGCATTCTAGATTTGAACACTTGTCACTTCTTTTCAGTAAAATTATAAATATATACTCTTCCTCCCTCATTTGATATGGGACTTTTTATTTGTAATGTCAGTGTAAAGACAAATGTCCATAGATGGATAAAGAGAGTCACAGATTTTTTCTCTCCAAAATTAGTATTTTTAAATAATGTCTTACATATGAATAATTATCTCAGCTAATCTACAGCAAGACCTAGGCATTCTGACTCTTAAGTCAAGACCCTTTTCTCTACACCAGGCTGCTTATATATTTTCTATCTACAGAATAAAGACATCGAATAGTTGGATAATATGTCTTTAACTTCTTATAGCTTTGTAGTTTTCAAAGTAGAAATATGAGTAGTGTGTTTCTATTACATGTTTCAAAGTGTTTTCCAGAATGACTGTTGTTATTTACACTTATAAGCACAACAATGAGAAACTTAATATGTATAGTTAACAATTTTATAGATAGATTTCTAGTAATAGAATTGTCGTGTTGAGGGTATATAATTTTTCATCCCTTTGCTACACATTGCTAGGTTTGCTCCCTCCCCCATCCAAGTATCAATTTATATTCTAAACAGCAGTGTCTGAGAGTTTTCATTTTCCACATCCTTCCTCACATTGAATCTCTCTCACTTCCTCCTGATTCTCTCTTATAAAAATCTTTGCTAAAGAGTAAAATGATATATATTTTTTCATTCAATTCAGAGATATTTAAAAAATAATAGTGAATACAACACCAAAGATGAGATCTGTGAAAGAATAAGCTAGACGTACTAAAATTACAAACTTTAGCTCTATGAAAGATGGTATCAAGAGAATTAGAAGACAAATCACAGGTGGGGAGTAAATATTTGTAAAGAATACATCTGAATAAGAAATTTTATTCAAAATTTAGAAAGAACTCTTAAAACTCAACACCAAGAAAACCTGATTAAAACAGCACCAAAGACTTAAAGACACCTCACTGAAGAATATATACTTAGGGAAAATAAGATATGACAAGATATCCAGGTAATATGTCATCAGGTAAATGCAGATTAAAGTAACAGTAAGATACCACTACACACCCATTAGAATGGCTTGAATTTTCTGAATACTGATACCATTAAATGTTGGTGGGGATGTGGAACTCTTTTTCATTATTGATAGGAATGTAAATGGTACAACCACTTTGGAAGACAGTTAGGTGGTTTTCTGCAAAAATAAAGATAATCTTACCATACAGCCCAACAATTATACTCTTTGATATTTACCTAAAAGAACGAAAATCTTATGTCCACACAGAAACCTATATATAGATGTTTAAAGCAGTTTTATTCATAATTGACAAAACTTGGACGCAACTAAGACATTTTTCAATAGGTGAGTGATTCTGATAGTAAGCAATTTTAACAAATATAACACTCTGGTGAGTGATGTTGATAATAGGAAAGGATATATAGATGTGGTACCAGGTAATATAAAGGAAATTTCTGTACCTTCTCAATTTTGTTACAACCCTGAAACTGCTCTAAAAACAAAGTCTTAAAAATATAGTACTGTTTTTTTCTTATTGATTTATAAGAAATCATTATATATTAGGGATACTCTCATTTTATCTCCTATATGTGTTCCAAATGTTAATTCTAATTTGCTCCTTTTGTCTTTTGATTTTGCTTATAGCCATTTCGTAGAAGGGACAACTTTAAACATGACCATTCCTTTATGGTTTCTGTCTTTGAAGGCATGCATTATCTTATGTTCTATATGTTTCCTGCTACTTTCATGGATCTACACTTTATATTGGAATTGATCATCCCTGTGGTATGTTATTTCATGTGAGGAATAGATAGTGCAAATGCTTTTTATCAGTATAATTTCTCCCTAACAAGACAAAATTATTATCTCCTTAATAGAGGTAGATGTTTGCAGTCAGCTAGCTACTTGAGAGGCTAGGTTGCTCTAGAAATTAAAGCTAAAATGTTAAGAAGTGCTACCAATCATTAAAAATTAACAATAAAGCATGATTTAAAAAAAGAGTTGACAAACATATTATTTAATAAAGATATCTTGGCAAAATTACAAATTTAAAACAAGTACCCTGTGAAGTCGTTTTACTTAAGAACACCACCAAATGTAAGATTGTAAGAATGTAAGAATGTAATTATTAAAAAAAATATAAAAGGAATTTCCATCTAGCTATTATGGAAAAGGTGTGACAATTTTTCAAAAAACTAAAAATAGAGCTACCATATAATCAAGCAATGCCTTTTCTGAGTATATACCTAAAAGAAGTTAAATCAGTACCTGAAAGTGTCTGTCAAATAAACGGATAAATTGTGGTATATATAATCAAAAGTGTATTATTCAACCTAAAAAGGGAGTTCCTGACATAACAACTTGGATGAACCTAGAAGGCATTATGCTAAGTGATATAAGCCAGACATAGAAAGAAAAATAGTGCATGATCTCACTTACATGTGGACTCTTAAAAACTTGATTACATAGAAATGAAAGTAGAATGGTGGTTACCAGGGGCAGAGTGATGGGGGAAGTGGGGTCAAAGGATACAAAGTTGAAGTTATATAGGATAAGCAAGTCTAAGAATCTAATGTACAGAACGATGATTATAGTTAATACTCCATATGAGAAAATGAAATTTACTAAGAAGGTAGATTTCAGGTGCTCACTGCACATATAAAAATAGTAATATTAGGAGGTGATATGCTAATTATCTTGATGTCAGTAATCATTTCCCTATGTATATCAAATCATTATCATGTATATCTTCAAAATACACAATTCTTATTAAAAATAAAATTTTAAAGGAGCTTCTATTGTATGGAACTCTCAGTTACAGTGACATGCACATATGTCCTGCAATCAGCTGAATAAAGAGCACAGAAGTTTGAGGACATATTGGTTTCACACACTTCTAGCTGTAATGTCTAAGTTAGCTGATATCTTAACCCACAACAGCAAGGACTGAAACAAATCCAACTACACGAATTTGCTTTCATTTTAATTAATAGAAAGGAGCTATGTGTGTCTTGTAATTATTTGAAACATGGAGCAGTATAATATTGTTGCTTTTTATTAATTTCATCACATCTATACTATCTTATCTCTCTTTCTTTGTATATATATGCATATATATAAGATTTAACTTATGCTAAATCTAATAGAAAAAAATAAAGCTTGGTTAAGATATCATTTACACATTTGTTTTCTTGTGTCTTCTCTCTGTGTCTTGATTCTGTCTCTATCTTCCTCATTCCTTTCTCCCTCTTCTATTTTACCCCTATTAAAAAAGGCTACTTTTTACCTTGAATATTATCAGTATGGATAATTTTACATTTTAAAATATTTTACCCAGCTCTTTTCCTGATTCTTAAGAACTTCCTGTTCCTAAATAATAAGAACTGATGTTTATGAAAATATTTTGTTTTGGAAGATGTACTCATAGCTTGTCTGTATTCAATACAACAGAAAAAAAGGAAAGATTGACTTTGGTATAAGAAGGGGCATTTTGCAAATGTTAGATTTTATTATGATGCTTTTGATATAAATCATGGCAAAAATAGAGTAATGATTATAATTACTTGCTCACATTTAGAACATGATCTGGCTATATGAAAACTAGAGAGACTTAAGCAGTAGCAATAAAAATTATAGAATATAAGCCGATATAATGAAATATGAGTTTTTCTTTTTGAAGAAAGAGTGGTATATGAAAGTCACAGAATATAAATGGATTGAACAAAAATTTGAATTTCCTGTTTTGAAAAAAAATGTAGTATGTGACTAAAGTTGGGGTAATTTTGCTTCTATCGAATCAGCACCAATTGGTGGAAAATAATTGCTTTTAGCTGATAAAGAATATCTTTTCAAAGACTTTCTTACATGCAAGCACCCTGACTGGGCAGTGAACATACTTAACAACAGAAGGACTCTGCTAGTGTTTCATTAGATTTTTACCTATAAAACAGTCAAGACAAAAAAAAAAAATTTTAAGAGCAGAGGAAGATGCATGGGTTAGCCCTTGGCTAAAAAATTAGAATGAATCCTAATGTCTCATGAGAAAACCAAACATCAAACATCAAACATCATAGAAACCATGAACAAGAAACTAAAATAAGTTATTAATAAAGACATTTTCATTTTCTTTAACTTGCTTTGTGCATATCAAAACCTCCCCTCTTGAATCTAGCTGCTCCGGTAGTGTGTAAACAATACAGGAGGAGGTTTCTGAGCTCTTGGGAACTGATGCTTCCCCAAGCTGCACTGAATTTTGTTTACATTTGACTCCTACTGCCCTCTAAGCAAGAGTTCGTTTAATACTACCTCATATTGTATTTACGTCTATTTTTAAGTTATCAAACACATATTTGACCAAAATGCCCAAAAGAACAAAATACTAAAGGAAATAATTGTAAAAATTACAGACCACTCTGAACTTGTTGGATGAGGTTGACAGCAATATGAAAAAGAAGCAGAAAAGCCCAACACAATTAATATACTTAAAAAAAAAATGCTGGAGACCTTTGTCCTACTCTTAATTTAGTCTAGGAGGCAGCAGCTTTGGACAAACACCACCAAGAAAGTGCCGGCTAAGAAAAGCGGACCATTTTCAAAGAACAAAACAAGGAAACACTTTGCTCAGTTTTACACTGTTCTGAAGACAGTAATCATTACATTCTTATTAGTTCCTTCCTAGTTTCTTTCCTTTTCTTACACACACACACTCACACACAGTCACAGAGGACTATAAAAATTCACAACACTTTAGACTTTCAAATGAAAAACAGATGAAATTGGAGGTGGTAGAGTTGGGGGGTCAGGACAGGAGAAATTTGTCCTGTGCTTGTGTGGGGGTGGGGGTGGGGGCAGCAGTGAAATTCCACCCAGCAGTTATCCCACTGCAACAGAAGAAGTAAGAGGAGTTCAGTTTCATAGATTCAATTGTACCTTACCTGTTTTGTAGTTTAATGCACCAACATGCCCCTAATTCTTCGTCTAAAGTACTACATATGCTGAAAGCTATAGTATTTGACCTTACACACTTCCACAGAAGAAATGCCAAAGTAACCTTTAACTTCAATAAAACGCTGTGTTCATTCTTCCCCCTTGTGCTCAACACACAGCAATCTAATACACCTCATCATGTGGTCCGTTACCATGGTAGCAATGAATCCAGCTGCTGAAATACAAAAGACTGACAAAAAGTTGCTTTTTTCCCCTCCACCCACCCTGACAAAGTCAGACTTTTTTCCCCCTGTATGACAAGTCTAATTTGAATGTTTCTGTTGCTGACTCAACTTCACAAACAAGAAAAAAAGAAAAAAGAATAACAGAGGTATAAGAATAAACGGTCACTTAAAACACTTAAACATGAAATAACTAAATGCATTTTCAAATTGTCACTAATCTTTTGAAACACTGATCATTATTTACTATTTTTGCCAAACAAATATTTTTAAATGCTAGCTACCACCTCACTAGAAAGCACAGCAATAATCTCACATATTACAAAAATTTACACTATTCAGTCAATATACATTCTGAGAACATTACATGAGTCAATTAAGGTCTAATCTCCAACTATTTTTCTAGAGCAAACTTCTAATCACAGTTTAGGTAAAATACTTTATTTTATTCCATCAAAACCCTATATTGAACCATTGCTTAAACAGATAAAGGTCTAGTTCTATTTAAATTGGTCATGGATTTGGATTTGTGATGATCCAGGCTGCTAGAATCAATCGAAGTGTATTTGGGGGCTCTGTAGTATGAGCTGGGGTCTTGGAGGTGGGACAATATCAACTCTGAACAATCCTGAGACTCCCGAACCAGTGGTTATATAATTAAGATGCAAGGAATTAGCTTCGGTTTATTCCAAGTACTTGAAGGAAGACTAACGGGAGTCCTGGGGACTGGGGTTTCAGCTCACATTCGCCTCAGTCCTTGTCTCCCTGTCCTCCAGCCAGGGACTGCCTTGTCCCTTAGGCTTGCATTGCCATCCTGCTGTGTCCACAGCTTTGTTCACTCCCCAAATTTAGCTCATAGATCATAATAATTTGCTTATACATATATTTTCTTTCTTTAGATATGGATTTTCCTAGGAAGGGGAACATTGTGTTTTCATTTTCTATACCAAGTATCCAGCAAAGGATTTGTCAAAGTGCTGGATTCAGTGGCTGCTTCAGGATGAATACAGTAGGGAATGAATACTTTACGTCAGCACAGTGGAGGAAACCTCAGCTCCTCCATGACTATATTTACAGCATTCTTAAGATTTCTAAACCCACAGCTATTCCTTAATAGTCCATACTGCAAAGGGAGACAGGGAAGAGGGGCTCTTAAGAAAAGCAACTACAGGATTATTCAGAGATGGCTTTGAAACTCTGTTCTTGGTCTGACTAGTTTTGCAGTTCAGTAAGTGGAACCCATCTAAACCTGGATTACTCTTTTACAAAATTTTACTTTGAAAATCAATGAAAAGGGATTAAATGATATTGTCCAAGGAAACCACCAAGAACTAAGCTTGAAACATGGTAAGTGCTCAATAAATTATCACTAGTATTATTCAGTAAAAGAGTTTATGATTTTTGATAAGAGGGACAATGAGAAAGCTCACTGACATCTGACTTCCCTTGCTGATAAAACTGTCATTTTCAATTAGATACACATTATCAATCATATGCTTTACAACATGAGTTTGGATAATTACATAGTGACTATTTCAAGCAAACAGCTGGCTTGCTTTCTCCCACCTACAAACCATCTAAGAAGGACTGATCAAGCAAAATGTTAAACATTATATTCACTACTAACAGTTCAATTCCATGCTTACACATGTTGTTTATAAAGATGCATACCTGAAACAAATAATATTATAATACAATGCTACTTCGATACATTTTTTAATGTTTAAAAATTGTGTAGCATAAAAGAAAAAGTTAGACATATTCCCAGTCTGAAATGGACTGTGGAAAAAGTGTTGAACTTGGTAGACTATAAGAGAACACAAAGAAATAGACAGACATGCCATGCTTATGGACTGGAAGAATCAACATAATTAAAATGGCAATGTTACTTAAAGTAATATACAGATTTAATGCTATTCCCATTAAAATATTAAAGACATTATTCAAGAAATAGAACAAAAATTATGAAATTTCTTTGGAGCTACAAGACACCCAGGATAACAAAAACAATCCTGAGGGAAAAAGTACAAAAATGGAGGTGTCACGCTCC
Source organism: Solenodon paradoxus (assembly GCA_004363575.1). Taxonomy (NCBI): domain Eukaryota; kingdom Metazoa; phylum Chordata; class Mammalia; order Eulipotyphla; family Solenodontidae; genus Solenodon; species Solenodon paradoxus. Next base: position 92,243 of record RJWH01000321.1, on the reverse strand, counting down.
CTGACTTCAAATGGTAGTATAAAACAATAATAAAGTCAACACAGTGCTGGAATAAAAACAGACACACAGATCAATGAAACAGAATTGAGAGCCCAGAAGTTAACCCCCACATATATGAACAAATAATCTTCGACAAAGGAGACAAAGACTTACATTGGAACAAGGACAGTGTCTTCAGTAGATGGTATTGGGAAAGCTGGACAGCGACATGCGAATGGTTGAAGCTAAATTACTTTTTAACACCATAAACAAAAATTAATTCACAGTTGTTTAGAGACTTAGATATAAGTCTGGAAACCACAAAATACGTAGAACAAAACATAGGCAAACCAGGACATCGACCTAAAAAATGTCTTTGGGAACTTGACTCCATCAGCAAGGGAAACAAAATCAAAATAAACAAGTGGGATTATATCAATATAAAAAAGCTTCTGCACAGCAAAAGAAACCATCATCAAAATAAAAAGATATCCTAACGAATGGGAGGAGATACTTGCAGATCATATATCTGACAAGGGGTTAATTTCAAAGCAATATAAAAATAACTTGTTAAACTCAACAAAACCCTAATAATCCAATTAAAAATGGGCACTTCTTTAAAGAAGACATATAAATGGTGAATAAGCACATGCTAAGATGCTTTAATTCTCTTTCATTAATGAAAAGCAAATCAAAACAACAATGAGATACTACCTCACATCAGTGAGAATGGTTATTATCCAAAAGAATGCAAACGAGTGCTGAGGTGGATGTGGAGAGAAGGAAATTCTTATACACTGTTGGTGAGAGTGTAAGATGGGTACAATCATTATGGGAAGCAGTATGGAGACAGAATCCATCCATTGAGAATGGAAATGCCATATTATACAATTATTCCTCTACTGGGTATTTACCTTAAAAACACAACAGCACTTATTCATAGAGATATATGTATGCCATATTCATTGCAGTGTTGTTTACAATTGCCAAAAGCTGGAAACAACTTAAATGTCCCTGGACAGATGAGTGGATAAATAGGATATAGTATAAATACCCAGTGGAATACTATGTTGCCATAACAAAGTAAAATCCTGTTATTTGCAGCAACATGGATGAAACTTGAAGGAATGATGCTTGGTGAGATAAGCCAGAAGGAGAAAGACAGGTAACATATGATATCACTCATATGTGGTATATAGAGATATATCCAGCCAATGAATGAAATAAATGAAACAAAAATAGACCTTAAAAATGCACTGAATGAAACAATATACTTTTAGTCAAAAAGCAAATCAAAGGTTGCAGGAAGAGAGGGGAAGGGAGAGCAAGTGAGGTAAAGGATTTATTGTATAGTGAAGGAGAACTAAAACGGTGGTGAAATTTCTGCGTTATGTACAGATATTGATTTGCTATGATGTACGCCTTGAAGTTATTTAATGTTATGAAATTATATCCCTTGAATAAAATCAATTAAAAATTTAAATTTGTAAAGAAAACTACTTTAAGCAAAACAGCTCATTTTTATATTCATATGGAATTCTCAAAAATTGGTTGAAATGTTATATTTTCAGTTTTTAAAAATCAAAATGGCCATAAAGGATCATCATCAAAAAGAGCTTTAGAACAGAGATTTAATATTCAGATCACATGCTTTTACCATTTACTGATGTCCAATTAACAGTAGCCTTTAGAGGTCACCTTGATCTGTAACAAAGGCTGTAAACTGCTCACCAATATCGACTTTTAGCTGCTTTTCTCCAGTTATCTAATTCAGGAAGTTACCTAACACCAAAGCCAACTGCATGGAAAAATTAGCATTAAAATTCCTTTGAAGACTATAATGCAGAAAGGCAGCCTGGGGTTAAAACAAATGAAAAACAAACCTGTGGCAGAAAAACTTTCTTGGAAGGAAGCTGCCAGAAAGAATAAAATGAATGTGGTGCAAGGCACAATTTCTCTATCATTAAAAATAAAAAGGCCAAAACAAATCAGTAGAGATTATTAAAATAATTTTGGCTTTGCTACACCCTGAAAAATCCTTAAATGTTGTGCCTCATGGTGGCACGGGCCTAAACGGCATATAAGTGAAAGCAGAACAGGCAAAAGCATGCACTGAAAAATCAGCACCCTTTAATCCTCTTCAGGACATTTGATGAAGGGAAGGCTAGTGGAATCACAATTTGAATAATTCATAACTAGTCTCATGTGTGGCTGGCTGAATGTTGTTTTTCTGAAATCATTTATTTGGGAGTCTCTGCCTTGTGCCTTTTTTTCTCCTACAGATTGCTTAGGTATCTAATTGCACTTCATTTTGTAAATATAAGAGCCTATCATTTATCTAGTTAGTATAGGCTGCTACTAGAGCATTTAATATGATTAACAACATCCTTTGTCAGCTGCTAAAGCAACTTGCTTGATTCTCTCTGTTGAGCATTCTGCAATATGAGGTCAATATATTTGGTTTCACCAAGTCCCCTTTTGCAAATGTTAAGATTAACTTCTCAGGGTGAACAAAATTTGTAACATAATCTGTGGTGGTGTGACCCACTTAATTTCGTATGAAGAATCCAGTCTCCTGGGGAGACACAGTTTTGATGTCATAATGCTTCAGAAAGGACCCCAGGAAGTGGATTTGACAAGTCCTGGCCCCACAGAGAGAGGAGGGAGTTTATGAAGTTACTTGCTTCATTGCTCTGTATTCAGAGGAAGAGAACCTAATTTCCCATAAACACAAGGTAACAATGTGGACTTAGAGATCACAAGCTTGAATTAAGCAGCATGTCTCCGGAAATCAAACCAAGCCAAAGCAAAACACCCGAAAACATGACTGCTAATATTAATGGGATCAAAATGGGACTAAGCAATTTGAACCTCTGTACACACAACTTTTCAGGTCACATTTAAAAATTATTATTAATTTTATAAAACCTGCAAAGTGTTCTTGTTAGGGCACTGGTTGAATTCAAATAGAAAGCTTGCTAGTAGCAGCAAAAAAGATTGTGATCTATGGAACAAGTTTTTCAAGCACATATTTTTTTTCTTGGGCTGCTTTGAGCAGCTGACCTCAAATATATTAATCAGATTAGTATCTATTCTATTCATGAAAATGTCTTGTGAAAGAACAAGGCTACTGCAAGCCATCTCAATTTGTATAATTCACTGTCAAGATAGTCTATTTTAATCTTAAATTTTCAATACATGTACTCCTCTTTTAAGTTATATTAATGCTATAAATAATAAGGATTTCTCTGTATTTTTCTATTGTTGAGTCATCACAGAAAATATCTGTCTTTAAATAGCATTGTGAAATAGTTGGCTATGTATCCTCCAGATAACCTTTGTTGACCCTGAGTCATATTGCCCTACTCACCACATGTGGAAACTGATTCCTATACTTCTCTTTTGTATTTTCATTTTTCAAAATTTGTAATTATTCAGTTACATAATGGATTTATTTTAGTGGCAAATATATTTGATTTTTGAACTTGATAAAAAGTTACACTTGTCCATTTTCTCACTCAAAGGTAATGTTACATGTCCATTGTAGAGAAGCTGAAAAATACAGAAAGATTTATAAAATAACATTAAAAGCACATATTACTCAACTAGCAGAATTAATCTGTATTGGCATTTTGTTGTATTTATCTAATTTATATATTAAAAATCTTGGATTTTTTGAATATCGCTTTTCTTTGCTTAATCAAAGATGTAAAATGAACACAATGATATTTTATATCCTCTGCAAATATTTTTAATAGTTGCATAATATTCTTCTCTTTGGATGTAGCCATCTATTTAGTCATCCCTATTATTAAACAGACATTTAGTTTTTTCCAGGTTTCATATGATAACCAATGAACCTTTGATATGGGAAAAACAGGATGGTATGTAAAATGTGAAAGCTTATGAAGCTGATGACTAACTATGCAACATTGTTGCAACCAGAACTTTATGCTTACTACCCACTTGCAATTGATGTCATCTCTAACCATCACTCACAAGAAGGACAGACAGAAACAAAGCTGATGACACCAGGAAGGTAGGAAAGAAGCTGAGAAATAGTCAAAGACTGTGCTGATGTGCTGTCGAGGTTGAAGTTTAATGTGTGGTCACCGCCTGGACAAAAATTGCACTTCAAGAATACAGAAGATAAGGCTGTGCTACTCCTATAAAAAATAACTGACTCCTTCCCCTAAGGAGTTCCACAGTCTTTAAGGCATGAGCCACTGGGCCCTCGTTTGCCTGGCAAAGCAATAAACTTTCTTTTCCTTATCCACCAAGCTCTTTCTCTTCCTTCCTGATTTGGCCCCGAGGCGCAGAGACTGTTTTCAGTAACGGTGTCTGTATAGAAACTGTATGTAAATTTTTGGCTATATTTTAGGTTATTTCCTGAGAACAGATTCTTGTCAGGGAGAGAGGATTATTGAGTTTAAATTAAAAAAAAATCTAATTTAGAAAATCTCAGAATTTTAGAATTGTCCAGATCCAAATCTACTTAGCATAATATCTCATCTGTGGATGAGAAAACAGAGACCCCTTGAGGTGAAATAATTGCCTTGAAGTCCTGCTATGAATTCTTCCAGAGCTGTAACAGAAACTAGAGTTCTTTGTGAATTCGCGTTGCTTTTTGTAATTTTTACCATGCTGACACAAACAGCAATTTATCTCTAAGGTTCTCCCTCCCAGTTCTAGTGTGGTATCTGTGAAACTCCTCCGATGGAATGGAAGACAAGACAAGAATGGAAGCTACTTGGAGTGGATGCTGCTGCTGGTTTGGGTCCAGGACATTCCACTTGGCAGATCTTTAAAGTTACCTTCTGCTGATCACAAACAGAATGGGTTAAAAGGTCAGGATACTGATTAAGATAGTGAGTTCAAATTGATACACAATGAGGCAGAGTTCTTTAAAGGGTTCTGAGTTCTTTTATGACCTTGTGTTCTATTGGGAGAGCAGAAGATATGTGAGGTTTGAATGGCAGACGGGTGGATAACTCACAGGGGAAGCAGAATAAGTTCGTTTACGGTTACCCTCTGTGAAGATCCCATCCCCCAGGTGTGTGTGCATAGCAATAATGATGTCTCCATTTGACAGCATATGTTCTTTCTCAGCTAGAGGGAAAAGGGAAGGACACTTCTGAAAATCAGATCTACCTGTGAAGTCTAGGAAACGCACAGATTCCTGAGACCTCCCTCTTGAAAGAGATCATTTTCTTAGTCTGAATACACAGTACATGGACATTACTGTTTTTTGGTCTCTGTGTGGTTTATTCAAATGAGATGACTTATTCTAATTCAATATATTTTAATTTAGTGCCTTCTAAATACACATTCTCTGGGAGCTGTAGGAAAAGATACAAATGGCCTACAACCTAGATGGGAAGGTAAGACCATAGATAAAGAAAAAAATAGCTGTAGATTTAATATATGAGAACAAATATGATTAATTGGCTTGAGAATAAGAGATAATTTAATTAGGTCAGTTTAGGCAGAACATTTAGGAGGAAAAAAGTCACCCATTCATTTTGTCCCAAACTTGGAAAGCATTTGCTGTTAGGATATTAGATGTTTTTCCCAGATCCCTTTCCTTTGTGTTGAGGGACTTGGACTACACCAGTGAGGCCTGCATTCAGAAGCGCTATGAGGGATGCCTGATCCCCATCCCAGTACCTAAATACCCAAAGACAGTATAAAGTGACGAAGATTAGATGTAGGAGAGATAGAAGCTACTTGAGTTTCTCCCTTCCTTTGTGATGTGCTCCTGGGAAAGAACAAGTTATTAAGTAGTAGTGTCAACGTGTGGTGGGGAGAATGGACTGCCTATCAAGTCACACGTGTGTGTGTGTGTGTAGGCAATGAGATGGAGAGATTAGGATGCAAATACTGAAATCATGTACATGGTAGGGAGGCACTCAGTAAAGGTTCATTACTGATGAAAGCCATGATTAAGTAAAGATTATTTAAAAATGAAGCAAGTTAGGAGAAAAAAGTAAGGCATGATGTTAGAAAATTCTTATGGAAATACATTAATTAACATGGAATTGAATTATTATGGAAAAATGGATTAAGTAAAAATTGAAAAGGGTATAAGGTGATTTAGGGGGAAAAAAAGAGAAGCCTATATATATACACAACAGAGCTACCGAGAAGGAATAATAGAAAAAGGTTACTGAAGAAATACAGTTTATTGATAAAATTGTTTAAATAAATTGAAACAAGTTAGAAATTAGTATTTAAAATTTCACTCAACATACTTAAATGAATTTTGTGACTGGAATGAATGAAAAAAGTTCATCCATACAGACACACACACACACACACACACACACACACACACGCACACACACATATGGGTATATTGACCCATCATATAAAGATAAAGGGTACTTTGGACTGTCCTGGGTGTCTGTGGTGTCAACTACTCCATCATCAGGGCACGTCCATCCTGCATCTCAGAGGTTCCTATAGATGATGCTGAGGAGTTAACGGGAGTCAATGTGGGGACTATTGCTCCATACTTCACATGGGTCAATTCTTCATCAGGCTTCTCCTTTTCCTTTAGAATCTCACAGAAATGTATGAAATGGAGAAACTGGAGAAACCACTGTACAATGATGAACAATGCATAAGAAGGGAAGTGGGAGAAAAACCACTCAGGGAGTACGCAAGCATTTGAAGTGATATCTGCACATAAATAATGGTGAACATGATGATGACTTTTTAGAGAAGTCATCACAGTATGTCTTTCCCAAGTGACATATTAAGAAGTGTCTTTTGATATCATATTAAAATTATGGTTTATAGGTAATACGAGGCAGAAAGGCATTAACATTCAATGCTGTTCATCATAGATGAACAACATTTCCGGAGCATATTAGTCACTCATATTCTTTATATGTAAAGACACTTTGCATCCCAATGAATTATGTATTTATCTACATCTTGACATGCACACTGAGCACAGAGAAACACTGAGTCACACATTAGATCCTGTGGTTTGGATTGCCCACCCAATTGTCATACTTGTTAGCAATAATATTCAAAGCATTAAATATAAATACTGTTTTATCTATTTCTGGCTTATAATAACTTTGGTAAACATCATAGTCCAATTAAAAAATATAAGCAAGCAAAACATTTTCTGCTTCTCTCTTCTTTGGAAAATATTTTCTGATCACTTATAATCCCACCAACCACAGTTAATATTTTTTTATGTTTACCTATTCATATGTGTTTCTGTGTAAATATGTAGCTTGATTTTAAAATGGATTGTTATTTTTTAAACTGCAGCCTTTCCCAGATTCTAAAGGAGGCAATAGACTTCAAGACTAACTTTGAGTTTGCTCTTTTTTTGGAATAAACCTTAATAGGCCTATTGTTTATATATAGCCTAGTCAGGAAGATAGCAGCAGAGAGAAGAGAAGCTAAGTAGCTCAAAAGTGCTGTGTTCAATATAAATGGCATAGCTGGAAAATTATGAGCTATTAACTGGAATGGGGAAGGGTCTGGGGATTAGATCTAAGGAAAACAGGTATTGAAGCTATAGACATGGGGAACAAGATCAAAGGAAATTTGAAGCTGTAGGAGAATCAGGTTCTAAATCATGGTGGTCTAGGAGGAAACAGCCAGTAAAGGATTCTTTTTGAAGTGTATGATTATGGTCTAAGGAAAAAATTACACTGATGACTAATTTTTTAATATTCTGACTTGAAATATCTTTGTTATTGTCAAGAGTTTAGGAAAGCTTTGAGAAATGTTCTCAGCTTCACAATGGATAATTAAGTTTGTGTTTATGTTTGGAATGGATATGAGGAAATGGTATCCTCTCTGAGATGATTTGGCAGTATTTCAGACCTCTCTGATAAAGTGACATTTGAAATAATACCTTTGAAGAATGGGAAAGAGAACTTGCAGGCAAAATGGAGAGTAAATGTGAGGTCCCCGAGTCGAGAGAGAGCCTGACGTGTTCAAGAAACATGATCTCTGTGGTTGGAGCTGGGCAGGAGGTCATATCATGAAAAACTGGCAAGACCCAGGGTTTAGTAGGTTGTGTTAGGGATTCTGAAATTTATTCTAAGTACTATGGCTTTTGAAGGCTCTAAATCATTGTAATAATATAACCCAACTCTTTTGTTTTTGAAGAAGGAAGGGAGGGAGGAAGGGATGGAGGGAAGAGCTTTTTATGTATTTGTTTTTTATTTTTTGTTGTTTTTTTCCCCTCGGCTCTAGGAGGTGAACCTGAGTCTTTGAGCTTTTTATGATCTATGTCCTTGCCATAGGATAGTGCCTGAGCTACCTGGGTACGTTCCAACTCTTATTTTTAAGAGAATATCCTGGCTATGGAGTGGAGAAAGGATAGGAGAGGAGCAAGAGTACATTAAGTAAAAGCAGTCTGAAGGACAACTGATGATCCTGGACATAAGTCCTAACGATGGAGACAATAAGAAGCAGAGAGATTTGAAATATATTTTGGAAGTAGAATTGACGGTAATCCAACATAGATTGAAAATGAGAGAACACATTAGAACAGGGTGTAATGAAAAGCTCCCAGCATTCTGAAACCAACGGAGGCGCCATTTACTATGATATAGAAGCTGGGTGCAGGAATATGTTTATGGATGAGTCACGTGTGAAGGAAAATTTTAAATTTGAGAAGACTTTGAGATAGTTAAGTAGTAATGCCACATGAGCTGTGGATGGAGGTATACATGTGGAAGTTGGGGTAGAAAAGGAAGTTTTAAAATCTATGAGAAAAGGAGAACATATATGGAGAGTATACCCAAGAATCCTTTCCAAGACAGAGGGGTTAAGGAGGTGGGAGGGAAACCTGATGAGTGTGTTTCTATGAATGCTAAAATAGAAGACTTCTCAGGAAGGAAGGGATGTTTTAGTTGAAAACTGAGAAGTTAAGATGAGAATGGAAAATGTGTTCATTGGCTTTGGAATGTGGAGATAATGATGATCTTAATGAAAACCTTTTTCCTGGAATGGGAGATACAGAAGAAGAATGGGTGGTGAACAAGTGTAGCCAGCTTGTATAAACACTATTTGAGGGGAGAAAATTGGATTTGTTTCACAGCAGAAGTAGGACAACAAGAAAAGGAAAGTGTGAAGTCAAGGGAATAATTCAAAAAAAGGGGACTCTAGAAAATATTTACATGCTAAAGAGAGTATTTGACTGAAGGCAGAGACAAATGATATGGGATAGAAAATGGTTGATTGTGCTCAGTCCTTGACAGGATAACGGGATAGAGAACACATATGGGGAGTAATTGCCTCTCCTATGATTTGAAGGCTAAAGATGATATATTTGTACATTTGAGAATGAAAAGATGGAGTTTCTATTAAATAGTTCTATCATCTCGATGAAATAAGGAGCAAAGTTTCTGGTTCACAATGAGTAATTTGGAGGGGAGATTTGATGCAAGTGGAGAAATTATGAATTTTTCATGAGATGAGTTTCGTGAAGTAACTATAGAAATAATGGGATATTCATGGGATGTTGCAAGCATATCTGAAATAGTCATCATGAGCCTGGAATGATACCAGAATTATATTCACTTGCGTTTTCATCAACAATGCTCAGCCAAATAGGTAAAATATATGGATAAGTCAGGTGAGTGGCTTTGTTCATGACTCATCTATTGCCTGGTGAATGGGATGAGAAGAAAGACATTTGTAGGAGTTGAAGATACCAAAAAAGGAGAGTGTAATTTGTCTAGGGAATAGCCCAAGAAATCCGAGTGCTGGGGAAGTAAAGACAGGAGGAAAGTTATTTGATTGTGAGAAAAAACTAGGACCAAAAGACACTGTAAGGAATAGAAAGAATGGTAAATGTGGACATCAGCAAAAGATCTGGAAGGACAAAATGTAGTGTTCAGGGCTATCTTAGTTTCTGATTGCAGAAGTGGTTCACTTTATAAGGATAACTCCGGTGGTCAAATAAGTAAATAGCTGCAGTTAAAATGAGGGAGTTTTCTGGATACAAGTAAGGTATTGGTTGGTTATCGAGGATACTGAGGTAATGAATAGTAGATGAGTGTTGTAGTAGAGATATTTATGTGGCCAAAAAAGAGCCAATCACAGTCTTGTGGGAAACAGAATTAAGCTTTTTTTCTTTATAATCTATGGTTGAGTAGATTGTAGATGCTGGAGATACTGGTGGTGCTCTTCATCATTGCATTGATAGTTAGAGCCTCCTTACATATTAGTCCCAAACCAGAGGAAAACAGCTGAAAAGAGGGTACTAGACAAGGTCTTGAGCATACCTTTGAATCCCAAAATTTACCTTTTTCTGAAGTCGGACGATTCCTGTTTTGCTAAGCAGTCTGAATGCTTTTTTTATTGTCACATGCAAATGCAAATCATAAACTAATACAGATGGGTCTGTTTCACAAAAAAGAAATATATGAACACATAACAGATTTGTTTACCTACCCAATATCCATTCTTCCATTCTTCTTTGCTGTCAGAACTGCTGTCTATTTCTAACCATAGCTCTCAAGGAAAGGGTCTAAATTCACTTCTATTGTAATCCCCTTGCCAGGGATTGCTAGTGACACCAGTGACGCCAGTAACATATCAAGGAAAAATCTGCTGGAAGAGTGTAGTGGGTTGAGTTTCCTGATACTTAATTTTATGTGTCAACTTGCCTGGGCAAAGTGCCCATATACATATAATGAAATACTAAACATTACTGTGGGTGTGTCTGTGAGGAGCTTTGGGATGAGATTAGCATTTAAATTGGCAGATTTAATAAAGCAGACTACTCTTCCCAATACAGACGAGTCTCACAAATCTGTTGAAAGTCTGAACAGAATGAAAGGGGCCACAAAGGAGAGTTTTGTTTCTCTTGCCAATGGTCTTTGAGCTGCAACCTGATTCTTTTATTGCTTGAGACTCAAACTCGAACTCACTTCATCAGCTCTTCTGGTTCTATGGACTTCAAACTCAGACCTGGGGACTTTTTAGCCTTCAAAATTGTGTGAGCCAAATGCTTATAACAGATATCTTTCTCTATCTTATGGGTTCTGTTTCTTTGGAGAACTGACTAATATTAAGGGGTATCCCTCAAAAATCATATTTATACAAAAACTCAGAATGTGACTTTATTTGGAAAGAGTCTTGGCAGATGTAATTAGGTAAGAACCAACATGAGACCCTTCTGTACTAGAGGGGACCCTAAGTCCAATCAATGGCTGGTATCTTTTGATGATGAGGGAAGGACATAAAGGCAGACACATGCAGGAGGAAAGCCATGTAAAGATGGAGGCAGAGATTGGAGTGATGTAGCAATTATGCTAATGATTCCTGGAGCAAACAGAAGTTAGACAGAGGCTGGAAGGATTCTTCCCTACCGCTTTTAGAGGGTGCATGATCTTTATAGCACCTTAATTTTGAATTTCTCTTTCACAGAACTATGATAAAATATGGTTACGTTGTTTTCAGTCACTAAATATGTGGCAATTTGTTATAGCATCCCTAGGAAACTAATATAGGGAGTTTCTGGGAATGTTTTATTCACTAAAAAAGGAAAAAAGTCTCATACGGAGTAAGGGAAAAGTTAGTGGATGAGGAAATGGCTCATGGCGCTATATGGGCACAGGCTGAGTGATGAGTCAGGCCCCAGGAAGAGCTTAATAGGTAGCAGGGCTCAGCTTGCCATGGCTGGAAGTGCTGAAAAGCAGCAGATGCTAGGCTGTGTGGAGAACAAGGTCAAGGAAATTATGAGTCAAGAGCAAAACTGTCTCTGAAAATAGGTTTTTGTTTTATTTCACATGCCATAGATTTGGGAGTTTTTTTGTTGTTGCAAGTGTTGGTTCAAAGAAATTGTCTTCTTCCTGTTTGATGATTACCCACATTTTCCAGAGATTCTGCATTGCCCCTGCTATTCCAGCAGCTTAGTTTCATGGAGGGGTGGGTGTGACGGTTCCTCTAGCAGGAGAAATCAGTCTGTCATCCCTTTTAGAATGAGGAGAGTGTCACCTCCTTCTGTGGCTCTCTATTTTATACAGTTAAATCTTGGCCTTCTCTGTATTCTAAGTCCTATCCTGGAATCTCTTCCCCACCTGGATGAGAGGAATCCAGGGCCCTAGAACTCAGTCACTTAACTCTAGACTCTGGGAGTGGAGGAATAGCCATGATTAACCACTTTATCGACTTGATCAGATGATACACATGCATTTCAATAGGGATCCTCTGGAGACAGAGTTTCAGGGAGCACAGAAACGGGTGACAAGTGTTTTTGAACAGAGGGCATTTTGAACAAAATGACCTAAGGGGGCTAATCCTTGGCATATGACTTACTTTGAATTCAGGGTGTACTACTTACTGACTACAACCTTAAGCAAATTACTTAACCTTCTGAGACTCAATGTCATCCTCTCAAAATGAAGATAATAGTAGAATCTACCTAATGGTGAGTATGGAACAGGAAACATCTGGAAAGTACCAAAGGTGGAGACTGGTAAAGAGTAACTGAGTTAATATCTCCCATCAGGGTTTCTTAACTTTGGCACCATTCTGGCTTCTATGTATCCACAGTCTGAACTGGGAGCCTATTTTCAGAGACAGTTTTGCTTTTGACTCATAATTTCAAATATATGGGACTGTGCCCAGGGTACTAAACCAGTAGGCTACCAGAGTGCACCTCTCTATTGCTTTTCAAACAGTGACCTTTCAAAGGGGAAAAATATGTTTCAGGATCCTTACAACTTTAACTTAAAAAAAGATAATACTATCATAAATGGAGTAAGCACTGGAATATTTTCCTAAAAATACTGAACCATCAAAATCATAAGCACTTGAGAGCAGGAGTCCTATCACAGACATTTTATTCTGGATTCTGTAAAAAGTATATTGAAGATGTTAGGATCCAGCCCCTTTGTTTCTGTGGCCATTCTCTGAACCCCTGTAAGACCATAGAAAAGAGCATTATGTTAAATGTTATCATGTTTATGATTTAATGAGCTACTTCTGAGAAAGCTACTGTTTCACCAGCCTATTAGAAATGTCTGGGAAAGCTAGTGACAAATCCAAGGTGTGGGTCACCCAGCTGAAACTAATGTCAGTGTTTCAGTTATTCATTTATGTTCTTCAGACTTTGGAAACGCCTCCACTGGTTGCCAGGCAACCACAGTCCACTGGAGTTACTATATGTTACGCATGAACTGTAGGTATGAGTATGAACGGGAACTGAATATTGCAATGAGGCTATCTTGAGCTGAACTAGACTATTATCATTATTATTAGGTAAGACAAAATATGAAGGCTTTCACTGATTTTCAGAAGGTGGATTAATAAATATTTTACTGAAAAACCTTCAACTTATAGTTGACAACCCTTCACACAACAATCTCAGATCTGGGTGATGTGGAAAATCTCAAAGGAGTTCTTTTTATCCGATGCAGGAATTCCTATTAAGAATTGAGTTTCGGACAGGGATTTACAAGCCTTGCTTCCTAAGCTTTTTCACTCTTGTTCCATGAAAAGGCGAATCCAGGAGAGAATGGGAAGGTTTTTATATTAGGGTAATTTTACCATTGTGCTTAATATCTGCAAACATTTCTTGCCAAAGGAATTCAAGATACTGTGGGAATGTGTCGGGGATTCAGGTGGTGGCATGCTTTGTCTTACTCGTGGTGGCACATTGTCCATGTTAGTAAGTATATAAGCTGATGGGGGAAATCTGTGGCAGTTAGTTGAGATCATGACAGGCTCATTTACTGTGGCTGATGGGCCAAATATAACCTTATCTGGAAAGTATTAAGGCTTTTTTTTTTTTCCCTCTCCCCCAAGGTGTCTTTTGTGGTTGCTACTACTCTGGGAAGAAATTCATTGTCAGAATGGAAACCATGTGATAGCAGAATTGCTATATGTATCAGGAAGGACTAATTTTATTATGTAATAATCATCATCACCTAATAATAGAAAAACAGAAATAAGAGAATAATAGAAAAAAGTAATCAACTCATTCAACTGTGCAAGTAGAATTGGAAGAGAAAAAATTGTAAGTATTTATCTAGGTCTAAAAGCATATCATATACACATACAAACAGTACAATTTCTAGCTTACTATAGAATTGTTAGAAATTGACGGAGTAGAAGACAACACTGTCCACCTGCTTTGATGATTAGAAACTACCAGACTCACAGTTTAAGATTTTGCTAAAAAAAAAAACTCTGTACACATTTAAAAGTCAGGTTTTGAAGGCTACAAAAGTCAATTGATGGTTAAAATACCAGCTAAAACAAAAAGCTGTCATCAGTGTGAATGCGCTAATACTGGTGCACATTATTGCTAACTTTTGTAAGCTCATCACAATTCTTAGTGCTTGACAGGAAGACGGTTTCCCATCTATTCTTATGATGATTGCTGTTTTCTAAACCATACCTATGTAAAGGTAAATTGAATTCTGTAAATTTAGGGGAAATGAACAAAGCACAAGAAGACAGGGATACAACCTGACAATGTGGAGAGAATTCTTATTTTTTTCTAAAATACTATATATTTATCCTACAGATACCCCCATGTGACATACATATGCTAATCCTATTTGAAAGATTCTTTTTCACTTGAGGAATGCTACAAGTTATTTGCCAGACAGTAGTGAGCAAAGCAAAAGACATGCATTTTTTTTTTTTTTTAAAACAGGGTAATTATGGATCACACGGTTTCAAAGCTTTTAAAAACATGAATATATCACAGCTACTTTAGCTGCTATTTTTAGTGTCATAGTATGTCTGTCATCACTGGAATGTTTTGGTATTCCCATAAAAGGGCACTTTGGGGTTATGCTGGGTTTTATATACACACGCACACACACACACACACACACACACACACAATCACAAACATGCACACAAACATGATGTGGGTTGGAAAGACATTTCTGGCTTTGCTAGGCTCTACGTCTAGCACCCACCAAAGCTCTGGATATTTATTTATTCTTAATAAGTATTTGATGAAAAGCGAATCTTCTCTCTGTTTCATAAATAATAAAAAAAAAAATCAACCATATTTTCTCAGGATTTTCTCCTTTGATGTTGAAACTTCTCTTGGGGAAAAATGAGATGAAGGACCTGGGACTATCGGCTCACTTGCTGTATGATGGAGAGGAGTCAGCTAGTAGGAGATGTAGGTCCTAGTTGTGGCTTTGCTGCTTATGATGGGGGTGGTAGCTGACCTCTCTAGGCTTCAGCTTTCTCGAATGTAAAATGAGGGGATTGCTATGATCTGAATGTTTGTCCCTACTTCTATACATATGCTAAAATCCTAATGCTTAGTGTGATGGTTTCTGGAGGTGGGACTTCTGGAAAGTGCTTAAGTCAGCAGAGGGAAGCCCTTGTGAATAGAATTAGTTCCAGCAGGCCTCAGAGAGCTGCCAGTCCCTTCTGCCAGGTGAGGACACAGCTAGCAGGTACCGACTATAAGCCAGGCAGGGGACTCTCACCAGCATGCAGCAGATCATGCTTGATCTTGTACTTCTCAACCTGCAGAGCTGTGAGAAACAAATTCCTGTCATTTATCAACTACCCAGTCGCTGGGTACAGCAGCCCAAAGGGACTAAGACAGGGGTTTAGGTTAGACATTCATAATATCCCTTCCTCTTCTTCAATTTGATGACTCTAAGAAATAATTAGTGGCTAATTTAATGAGATATTAGGTGAAATCATTAGTTTGTCTCAGGCTCCCAGGTGCCTAGCCCAGAGCCAGAGAATATAAGAGACTTGCAATACATGTTTAAGAACAAATGAATGATCATTTGAGGTCTAAATATGGCCTAAGTATTGTTAGGATTTTTCACAGAAAAGAAGAAATTCTTTTGTCTGGATAGTGGATTTTGCAATTAAAATGAAGTCAGAAAATTTGGGGTTTTATTCATATTCATTCCTATTCTTATACATGGTATTTGAAAAGTGTGATTAAAAAAAAAAGAGAACACATTTATGTGTTATCCTGGGAAGAATTAATAGTATCACTATGTCTACGGAAATTTTTATTTTGCATCTGAAACAAGCCCTTTCATAGTTATAAATACTCATTTCATAAACATTCTTAAGGAGAAAAAAGAGATAGAAATTCTTGCCTTAAAAATGACCCACGTAAATTAGTGGTGAGTCTAGATATCATTTTGCCCTAAAATTCTATAGTCGCAGACATCATTCCAGGCTTCTCTGCTCACATTAGTTAAGTGAGGCTTTTGCATAGACTGGTCTCAGAGCCACAAGGTGCTACATCTTTTAAACTCTTGTGAAGGGAAAGGTTGTTAATTTTAGCATCAAACTCTTTAACATTCACTTATTTGTCAGTGAGAAAATGATCTGTAAATTTATAAATAGCTTCCTCCTCAGGAAATATATGGAATGAGAAACTCTAGCACTATCTTACATACATATTTTTTCTGGGAGAATTAAATTGGAAAGCTTTTAGCATGGCAGTTTCCTGCACTGGAAAGAAACAACTTAATATCTCATTCTGTCACTTACCAGAAATAAGACATTGGCAAGTTACACAAACTCATAGAACCCTAGTTTTCTTATTAAAATCAAGAGGAAAATAATAGCTAATTCGAGGAGTTATTAAATGACATAATGTTCATAATGTTCATGGAGCATCTGCTTTGGCGTTTGTAGAGATCCTCTCTGCAAGGTCCCTTTCCCCAATGAGCTCTGGTTTTTCCTGAAATGCTGGAGTGTTACAATCTTCACTACACTGACACACTCAAACATATCTCAAAATATGACCCTCCACACCTCATTCAAAACAAAAAGGAGACTACTCTGAGCTTATTCCAGAGACTCAAAAATAAAAAAAGACTTGACATTTGTCCTTGATGAAAATTTCAGAGGGAAGACAGACAGATAACAGGAGACATTACACCTCTAGGCTGTGAGTGATTGAAGGAGATTGTTTTTCTCTATTGTTTACAATATGAGCTGATCTAAAAATGGTCCAAAGTGCTCTGGGAATTCAGAGATAGGACTGATAACTGTTTACCCAGAGGGAGTATATCAGTGGCTTGTCTGAAATGGTAACAGCAGCCACAGCTGGGATAGATTTTGAAAAATGACAGGCTATTGAAAGTCACTGAAGAGCATGCCAGGGTGCTTGTGGGTGAGTGGGATTTGGAGAGAGGTGTGGATCTGAGAAGAGTCTAGGCAGAAGAAACGCCATGAGCAAAAAGTAAAGACACAAAGAGCACAGCTTAGAGGAGGCAGATCATCTCCATGTTAGCAAAGGTCCACTGAGAAGTAGCAAAGGTCAACACTGAGACTAGGAAGTCCGTTTGCTTGTGGTATGATGTGCTAAATAATATAGGACAGCTTCAGTTCTGCAGTTAGTGGACAGCCAGCAATGGCTTTGAGGTTGAAATGGACTAGGGTGGTTCGGTCACATTGGCTACTGTTTGTTGGGCACCAACTATGTAACAAGAACTTTGCTCAGCTGTTTTATGTATATTACTTTCTAGTCCACAACAAATTAGACATAACTTTTCAGGTGGTGAATCTGAGGCTTGGAGAGGTTACCGAACTTGCTGTTCAAAATCACTCCTTTTTAAAATTAAGTAAATAGCATAAAGGAGCAACAGGATTTTTAAAAAATGAATTTCAGAACTACTAAAGATTGAAAACGATTTGTATTGGGACACAGATTAAAAAACTGATTTAGATAGACATGTTTTACAAGAAAATAGAATAGAAACATTGAAAAGAGGGAAGTTGTATTCAATGTGAGACCATTCAAGATTTGAGCAAGATTTTTTGATACGTGTGAGCTGTATAATGACATAAGGTTTTAAAGAATAAAAAAATAAATGACATTTCTGTGTTTTAAAATTGCTTGAGACTATGAAACATAATAATTAAGTGTTCAGGTTCTGAACTGTCTGGACTTGAATTTTTACCCCCAACTTACTTAACCTCAGGCAGGTTAATCAACCTCTCTGGGCCTTAGTTTCCTCATCTTTCTGAAAAAAGATAATATCACCTATGTCATGGGTTGTTTAAACTTGAAATAAAGTACATGTGTGTGGAAAACAGTGTTTGGCAAATAGTAAGAACTAAGTAAGCATTAGCCGTGGGTAATCTGTGCCTTTGTCATAATTTACTAATCATTTATTTAGATATTTTCTACTATGGGCCAAGAATGGGCTAGTTTCTGGGGTTACAGAAATGTATATAACAGATGATTTCTGCCTTTAAGAATTTGATTTTTCCAATATCATACTCTGTGGCTCACAGAAGCATTATTGACAACTTCTTGGTTAAAGCACTTTCCTGAATTATTGGGACCAATGATAAGACTCTTCACTCATGTTAGTACAGGGACTAACACCTCCACTCCTCCTACCTCTTCTCCAATGTGACATTAATGTTTGCTCTGTCTGAGTTATCTTCTATGACTGGATTTCCTTGATTCTCCAGGAAATATTAGGAAGTTAGTGTGATTAGTTCGGTCACCTCCTCCCACTTACATGTACCAAACTCTCAGAAGCCCCGGGTATTTCTTCTTGGCTAATAAAGTAGGCTTATGTGTGATTTAACATATTATTAATGAAGGTATTTCTCATCTATCCCAAGAATTTTCTTTTTATCTGACATCATAAGCCACGCAGGAAAGCTATCCATCCCTGGGTCTCTCAAATTTAGGTTATGAGGGAGTCCAAGTAATTCTCTTATGATGGTCCTTCACAAGGTCAGAAAGGGTTCTTAATTAGGAACCATTAACATGGTGATTAAATAGATGAAAAGTGTTGGTAGGAGGGACAGTATAGATAAAATGGACAGATGAGCAGACATCTTGACCTCTGGGAAAAGACCGAAAAGGAAAATGTCCATAAAAATAACTGAGAAGGAAGTGAAAATGGCAAGTTCTTTCCTTTAACATACCTGAGTTAAGTGTCAAAATGATTAAGTGAATAGCTACTTTAATACTAAGGAAGGAAGCCCTTTAGAGTGAGTGGGATTGTTGGGGCAGTGGTGAATTGTTTGCCTGTCAGAAAAGACAGACACTGGTCCCATGGTGATCACTTTTCTTTACAATGGATGCAGTATTTATTATAGGAAACAGGGAATGTGCAGATCATAAAGAACCTTCAAATAGCAGACAATAATAATGACAGAGAGGTCAGATCCATCATAAAATAAATCTGAAGCTGTAGATTTAAATGTGCATGACAGAATGAAACTGATGCGCTAAGAAGTTCTTCATACGGAAGTCTGTGAAATGTGATTATAAAAACGTAAAAATCATGTTTGGTACATATCAGAGAATTAAAAAATCATTCCATTAATTTGAGGGGCACAAAAAGCGAATATTGGCAATGATTTTAAACTGCTAACAGTTTAAATTAATGCTACACTACTGTATAGCGTAGAATATGGTTTTACCCAAATACCCTGGGCTTGTGACCCAGTGCTGGAGTGAACAATCAAATTAAATACACCAATAAATAAACGTGCTTCCTCCTCCCCTTCCTCTCTTAAAAAAAGAGTATGGTTTTAAATATATTAAAGGTTTTTCAATATAAACCCCGCCCCCCAAATTTATGTTTAACTCCAAATTTATTTCCCGACATACATTCCTTTTTCTTGAGACAAGCAAATAATCCCTGTTAACTTTTCTTCCAATAATTTTGGGAGAAATTAAGGACATACTGATGGATCAGTTTGGAACTTACCAAGAAAAGAAAAACACACTAAATAATTGAAGGAGGTGGAATTTAATCCAGGGGAATAGTGACAGAGATCACAGAGAATTGAGAAACTAAATGGGACAGCGAGTCAACCTGGAGTTTAGCAGCAGCAGGAACAGGAAGTAAAGGCACCTACGCCCACAGTCTCAAGAGCCAGAGAGAGAAGGTGACGTCATTGGAGCTCAGGAACAATGGAGGCAAAGAACCGTTCACCTGAGCGCTGGGAAACAGCCCATGGAAGTCAGTCCCTCTGAGCTCGCAGAGCAGGGCCAGTCAAGAAAGAGATGTGAAGATATGAAAAGGCACAGACCACGCAACCAGAAAATAGCATTAACTACATAAGTTTTCCATGTTCATTTTCTCCACCAGAATAACTAACTGCTACCCTAGGCAAACTGATTTACTGATGTTGCTAAAGGGCACTCAATTTAGCTACTGGGAACATCATTCAAAAAACCTCTTGTGAATAAATGAAGTCACAGTTCTACACACAATCTCAAAAACCCAAATTTATACACCCTTAATATTATGGGAGAAGTATCCACCTTCATTTGAAAGTTAATCAAAAGCATAAAGGAATGCATCTCTTCCTTTGGAGTAGATTTAGGCAGCATGGCTGCTCTGTCAGTTGCATGGTTTATTCAGAATTGTGACCAAAAGTCTACTTTGATGTTCAGGAAATCACCACGCTTCAAAGTAAATGATAAGAATCCACCGAAGAAACTGAATTAAAGAGAAAAAAATGGGGAGCCACACAATTTCCTCAATAAGACCACCACTTAATCCCTCCAGTCCTCTCTGTTCTGTTGAGAAATACCAATGGCATATTTCCAAGTTCATGCTTTTTGTAGCATAGAAGGTTCATTATGTATGATGATGTAAAAATATTTATCCATCCATTTTATGGCCAGGCAAAACAAAGCTTAATGAGTGTGAGCACTTATGCCTGTATGTGCTTAATCGTACACAGCAGTTTAAAACCTAACCCACACCCTACCTTAATTTAAGGATTGTAAAATTTCCCAGTGGGCAGTCTCTGAAGTTAGCCTTATCTCACACACAGACTTGCTAATTATTAAACTGCCATTATTAGAATCAAATTTTTCCCACATTCATGCCATTAGAATGTGTTTTTGTCTCATTTTGACTTATTTCTCTGATATTAATGTTTCAATAAATCTAAAAAATTAGATTACCTTCAGAATAGAATGAAGTATCATGTCATTTGCTTAACAGGAACCAAGAAGAGCTTTCAGGGCCATTTCTATATCTCATAGCTCATAATCAAGATGGGTTCTGATAATTAAAAAAAAAGTAAATGAAAGTCACAGCTCATAGTTGAGATGACTTTTGATTAAAAAATGTAAACAAAGGCATAGAAACTGGCCTGCATAAAATGTTGATAATATTTAACCACTTTTTTTTTTAATGCAAAGGAGAGTCTCTTGAAAGGGAAATAGTTCAATGTCCATCTTAAATTCCTGGGCTCAGACACACTCACCTAAAATTCAGCGGAGAAACAGCACGAACGTTCCAAAACCATCTATTTTCTTTTCTTCAGAATGGCAGTAGACTCGGACATTTAAAGACTTCCTAAACACTTCATCCAAGGACTGGTAAATCCTATATATCTGCCATGAGAAAATACAATTTTATTTACACGTTTATTACAGAAACAGGAGATTAGAACAGGCATACGCTGAACATATGGTATTTTATAAATTCCCTCCTACTCTATTAATGATTTGCAATACTCAACACAGACCCTGCTTATTAGTAACAGAGAATGACCTTGCACCCTGGGCTTCTAAAACAGCTCTTTATTTTTAGTTGATTAAAACCCAGATATAGAAAAGCATGGAAACGTCTATGTTTTCCAAGAAGGTAGTTTTCTGGAATTTGGTACCACCATAATTTCTACTAAAACCAAGGAGATTGCAGTTGAGGTCAGAGTCCTCAGAACACCATTTCCTCTAATGGTTTAAGTCTGAGCAGTTTTAAGTAGCTACTTTGTTGCTTTTTAAACAGCAAAGGCAACCTGCTCTTATTTAAGAATCCAAATGATTAATTATGTTGTAGAGCAATAATGTAAGTAGTAAATAGTTCACGTAATTGTCTTTTAGTGTTTCTTAACAAAATTGAATGATTTTTACAAGTTTTTGCTTTCTGAGGAAATTGCACAGATGAGAATTAAGAGGGGGCATTTCTGGCAACTGCAGTTTCCCTGCTCCTCTGCCCGGTGGTGCCCCCAGGTAGAGTCAGTTAGTCTTTCCCAATGTTCTTCCTGCCTCCTTCCCTTCCCCTTTTCTTCTCCTTACCAACACAAGCTGGAAATTAGTATTCCAGGTGCTAGATGACTTACAGCAGCAGAAATATGAAGCTCAGGAAATTGGAAGCTCAGGGAATCCCATGTTATGGGGAAGGAAAAGAATAGAAAGGTGGGGATCATGAAAAATAAACAAGAGGAAGTGTATGATGGCCAGAGGGGTAGAAAAGAAGGGACTGAAATAGCTCTACACCCTAGATGGATAAAATGTGTCCTCTGCTCCCAGCTCCACTCCTGTGCATTACTTTTTAATTTTTAAATCTAAGTTATCTAAAATGATCATGATAATAATTTTAACTTTTATGTCTTCAGACATCCTGTGGTTTTGGTTCACAGAAAAAATTCTGTACAATAACTTGTCCTACCTGTAACCCAAGCTCTCAGATATAGTCATTATAACATGAGAATTACTTAACAAGAGATAATTTCATTGCACCATTAATTCTTGTTCTGCCAACAGTCTTTCCCTGTACTTGTAGGCATATACATATACAGGTAGCTGCTGTGTGAAAAAAAAAAAAGTCACCACGTGCCACTTCACTTTTATGAAAGGCCAACATCAGTACCTGTTTTTGCTAACTGCAAGAAATCTGAAGTGCATTTTCGTTTTATGACAAAAGTCAGAAAGCAAGCAGCACCTGGCATGGGTTTTACAGCCGCCATGCTAGAGGCAGCTCACATCCCAGTTGTGACCCCAGAACCGCTTACACAGCTGAGTATTTATTATATCATTCATGATTTCACTCTCTGTTAGTGTTACTGTGTTATCTTAGGCTCGGTGTGTTTTTTGGAATGATTTGGTAGGTTAATTTGGGGTCTGAAAGCGCTCAAAATGCCTCTTTATAAGTTACTGGCGATTGCTTTTTTGCAGTATGCCATTTGGGCTTACCAGTGGAAACCTGGGCTTGCGTTCCTTGAATCAAATATATTATTACAACAGTGGAGCTTTCAGGTATTTTCTATTTTCTTAAAGTACATGCTATTTTTTCTTTTAATCAGGATTTGGGTAAATTAGAACTTCGCTGTGGGAATAAGTTATACATTAAAAATATTATCACTTCCTCATACATAAAGTTCCTCGAGCCACATTATCAGGAAATAAATGGAAATCTTACACGATCTTATCACTTTTATTTTAGACTAAATAGGTGCGTGAAAACTTTTCACACATAGATAATCAATTCTTTCAGTTAGATAGATGAAAGAGTCGCTCAAGAAATCCCTTGGTGCTGACCTGGGACCTGCTGGTTGTTACTCCTCTGCCTGGTAATGTGGGAAGGGCGTCTGCAGTTTTTTTGCCCAGGTTCCTGGGTCATCCCAGACTGTCAGTTACACTGTAGCAGGAAGAGGAGACACTCAGAGGTGCAGTATTAAAGTGTCTCCTGGGGTGATTCAGTTTGTACACCTTAACAGGGATCTCTGACTCCAAATACAAATTGCAACTTGGGTGCTATCTTGATGGTAAGTCAGCTTTAGTTTTTGCTATTCCACTACCCCTGGGAAGTGGCCCCTGTTTCAGCCTGTATCTCATAAAAAAAGCATTTGTCTAATCTGGAGGCCACTCCATCCCTCTTGGCTCCTATCCCACTGGATTATTCCAGAGTACACATAACTGAATATCCTGAATTCTTTCTACTCTTGAGCCTGAGCGCAGCAGCCTCCCAAGATGCTGCTGAATAAAAGTCTCACAGTCTCTCTACTCTGAGAGTTGTTGGACACATAAGACAAAACTGTCAGATGCACATGAGGTGGGAACAGACAATGATACTTTTCTCTTTTGCTTTTGACTTTTCTCTAAATTCTTATTTAAATATAATGTTAGCTAACTTAAATTCTAGCTGACTAACATGTGACTAGAAATTAAAATATAGTGTTATGGGCTACACTAAATCACTGTCTCCATGACTAGCTCCCTGAAGAGCTGAGTACCACACACACACAAAAAAAGGATTTTGTTAATTTGAGGTGCTATGTTGTAGGCATATTGGTTGGATGGAGATTGAAAGCACTCACTCTCTGAGTAGTGCTTATCCTGATATATTGTTATTCATAGCATTTCCACCATGGGATGCATTGTTTACTCATGTTTGTTACTTCACACTAGAATATAAACTCCATGAAGGCAGGGACTTCGCTCACTATTGTACACCTGGCACTTGGAACAATGCCTGACAAATAGGAGGTCTGTATTAATAATTATTGCATGAGTGAATATCTCTGAGTGTGTACAGTGTGAGTATAGACATGCATACATATATTTCCCCCTTTGTAAAATAAATATTTTATCTAATTTCCTATTTCTTACCTCTATGAGTATATACTACATTGAAAATAATTTGATTGCAATTGGTAGAATTCAAAGCCCTCCGAAAATGGAGACCTCAAATATTAGAAGGAGGAATGAAGACGATGCTCTCTAGTGCTTCCTTTCTACTTTTTTCTTCTCTTTTAGCTTTGCCTGGCAGGCTATTGTGTCACAAGTCTAATTTACTAGATCTCAGGGATTAAGATAGAGACCACTTTCAGGCCATTGTAGTCACAGAGGGCAGGTTCAGTGTTTTGAGAACCAGTTACAGAGGGTGATGCAAGGGGTCCCCCAGAGAGCTGTGCTGAATCCATGAACATAAGAAATATGAAACACATTTGTTTTTGGTGTTTGATGCTGTCAGTCAGTATAAGTTAGCAGCTATGAAGGGAATTGACAAAGTGATTAAAGCCAATTGAGAAATAATAAATACTTGTTCACATAATTTCCCAACAACTTTAACAGCTCTTGTTTTTATGCATGACTTTGCATATTCACAATGGTATTTTGGAGTTTCATCCTGGTGCTGAGGCTGAGTTCAGAATTCTAACTGTCCCTCTTCTCAAACACAGCACCCATCAGCTCCTCATCAACAGTGAAAAGGTTGGAAGAAGAAAAACAGGTCTGAAAGGCCTTGAAGCATTTTCTGGTGTTGTTGAAAGGAGACCAAAGACTGGGTTCTATTTTTCTCTCTGTCACTAACTAGATGGGCAAGCCATTTATTCTGAGCTGGGCTTAATTTTCTCATTAGTAGAATGAAAGTATTGGTCTAGATCAATGGTTCTATCCAAGACTTTCCTCCACCCCCACCTCTTTAGGGACATTTAGTAATATCCTGAGACATTTTTGGTTGTAGAGGCAGGGTAAGCACAACTGGCATGTACTAGTTAGAAGACAGGCATACTTCTGAAAAACCTACAGTGCACAAGACAACATCCCACAAGAAATTATTTTTAGTGCAAAATGACAGCAGTGCTGAAGTTAAATACCAGTCTAGATGGTTCAAGTTCCACTCAGTCTAACACTATTCTACAGTTGTACTACTGGTCCCATTCAGACCTCTGAATCTGTATAAGGAAAACCTAATTCTCCTGCTGCTGCTTTCTCCAATCTATGTACATGGAGGACTCCACCCTGTGTTTCCCCGCTGTACTCTTAGGCCCCCTCCATGCCCAGATATTGATGTTTCCACACCCTGCTTTGAATTCTTTCTTTATAGCACTTGTTACCATGTAAAATTGCCATGGATCTTCTTCTCTATATGTACAACCTGTCTTGTTTATTGTTCATCATCTTTAGAACACCATCTTTAATAATGAATAATAATTCTCATGAAATGTTTTAGTCAATTGATTAACTGTGGAACAATTAGTAAATATGTTAGCTCAGAGTTTTCTTACTTGGCTCCTACCCTATCACAGGGTTTTCAAAACTTATTTAGATCATTTCACCAAATCATTGGCCTCAGAACATCAAAATAGCTGGTAAAATAGTCCGGACCTATGGCCCTTCAACTACATTCAGAATCACCCTGGATGCAGGGTATTATTAGGTCAGAGTCAGAAAGAGTTCTGCTGGAAAATGGACGTAACAGCATTTTAAAGCTGAGACAGAGACAGAATTTGTGGACACCTGTGCACCCTCACTGTTCCAAAGATTTGCTCCCTGTTAATACAGAGTTCAACTTGAGAACCAGGAAGGTTCTGGTTGTCTGTACATATTTCCTATTGAGGACATAGATTGTTACTTTAAAGTCCTAGTTTAAAGAGACAATGGCACTAAGGCAGTTTAAGTGTTCAGATCCAGCACGGTCCCATCACCGAAGGGCAAAATCGTACTGTCTGGTAGACCCCTCCCGCCAGAGCTTCTGGGCACCAAGTGGTTTTGGGCACCTCTTGAGAATGGCTGTATTTGCTTATGCTATGCAGTCACTTCATTTCTATGAAGTTTCTTATCTTTGGCAAAATAATCAGGAAAATGAATCTAACCGTGGAGAGAGTTGTGCATTGGTATTTCTTTCTATCAATTGATAGCCCAGTGATTGCAAAATCATGGGCTGTGGTACTTCAAAATCCTAAAACCCTAGGTACTTCTGCAGGGAAAGTAGACTCACAGCTGTGCTCCCCTCCTCAGACAGCTGTGTGAATACTCCCTGTAACACATAACAAGATGGCAGGAGGGTGCAAGTGTAAGGTAGTAAACAGCAGAGTATTCAGTTTCACTCTTGATATTTCACTCACAGTCAGGGATTGAATAAATTACACTTCATCATTTAGGCTAAGGTAAGATAAAGCAGAGAGAACAATAATATTTGGTCAAAATAGCTGTCAGAAGGAGTGGATCTATTCTTTCGGAAGTGAGGTTGAATGTTTTACACCACAAAGCCGGAGCCCTGCTGACTTTCAGAAACCTTCAAGGAAAAAATATGGCAACACGCTTGTCAACATCAATTCAGCTGAGTTGTCAGTCAACTGTTTTAAAGGCACTAAGAAGAAAGTAGTTCAAAAAGATTTCTCAGCTCTGCTTCTTGCACAGCATTTTTTATTTATTTATTTTTTTGTTTTAGGGGAACTGCCTTTGTGTTTCAGTTGCATCTTATTATAAGCCTAGGCAGATGCTTACATAGATATTTGCATTTTAAAGGAACATTCCCCCATATGTCTAATGACTTGCAATGCACGTGGATAATGCTCTTCATAGAGGAGCTTAATCATGGGAACTCGCTGGAGTGCCCATATTGTTTTCTCCTTTTTAAAATAAGAAATGCATAAATAATTAGCTATATACTAACATTTGTTGAGCAACCATGCTGAACAAAGGATAAATGAGAGAAGGTTGTAAATTTTTAGTTTTGGAAAAACTCAAAATAGGTGCACTCTGTTGGAGCAGCAGTTGGGTCAATCGCCTACGAAGGAGCAGGTTACCCACCCCTGGGTTCTAGTCCTGGGTCCAGGGGGAACAAGCAGTGTGAACAGCTAAATAAAAATGAAGTGAAGATGTTTCTTCGTCCTCTCTCTTCCTGCCTGCCTGGCTGCCTTCTCGCTTTCATTCCTTCCTATATTTTTGCTTTAGGGAAAAAAATAAATCATCAAAATAACTTTCTATTTTATCAAATGTGGAATACACAATAAATTACAAAGAAAAGTAATATCATTCACATTCTACTACTGAGAGGCAATCCCTGTAAAATCTCTGCAGACTTTATACATTTACCTCAAATCATATATATACATATATATACACACACATACATACATACTTTTTGATGAAACTGCAGATTATAAACTATATATGATTTTGTTTCAAGTTTTTAAAAATATTTTTCTGTACACTCTTACTATTAGTGTTCCACATATATTCAGTATAAATACTTCCTCTTTTTAGGACTATTAGATTATTTTATCAAATTGCTGATTAAAGGATATGACACATGAAAATCTAGACCATCCATAGCCACCGACTCTTTCTTTATGTACTTTATATACGCTTGTCTTTACACAGAACACATTTCTGCTACATTTCAGGGCAAAAAGATTGTCTTAATTTATGGTAATGCTTCTTTCATTATAGAAACTTTTAATGTACAAAACCTATGTATCCCCCAAATATCAGGAATGTAGGAGTCATTTTCTTAGAGTGCACTATTATTTTTTAAGTTTTTGTTTTATTATTATTTTTTCACATTGCTTTATGCTTTTTAGATATAGAATTTGTACCTCAGTCTGTGTGCATTTCACACCTCATTGCTACCAGAGGTCTAATATTCTTTACACACCCTTGTTAACTCCTTCCTTCCTTGGTTCCCTCTTCTTCCCACCCCAGTCCCACTGAGTGATCATCGCATTTTGTAGCTTTAAAAAAAAAATGCCAAACGAACAAGTGTCTCACTTACATATACAAACATTAAATTTAAGTATGTCAAGTTTTCTAAGATGAAAATCTTGTTTGATAAATTAAGAGGAACAATAAGTAACTGAAACAGAGTACAGTCAAATCAATCCCATAATGATGACCTTATTAAACCTTTAAATGATCCATATTGAAATTAATTCCCATTAAGGTAGAAAGATAAACATATTTTTACTGAGCAGGAAAAAAAGTCTTTACCCAAAGTTGGAATTTTGTCTCTTATATCTCAGTACCCCTGTCAAATTAGTCAAAAATAATTAAACTAAACATCCTTAGATATTTCCTTCATTCAAAATGTGCCTCAGACTAATCTAATTAATGGTAACGAATTTTTAATCAGCTATGTGCAGGTATATAATAGATTCTAATGAAACCCCCCTGTAATATGTGACCAGTAGGAGCTTACTAATGTTTTTATGTTTTTATTTGTTAGAGAAGTCCTATACACACGTAAGAGATTAATGATACACTGTGATCTGATATAACAGTGTCTGACTTTAATTGGTTTAATGATCAAAACAAGTATAAAAGAAGAAAGGAAGGAGAAGAGTCATGAAACTAGATATAGGAAAAAAGAAAAATTTAAAAAAGATTTTTGAGGATCTTTACTAATGACATTAGTAATATTAAAAAAAAAAAAGGAAATGGGTGAAGAAGGGAGTAAGTTTTTTCATGAAGAGTACCATACCTCCCACAAATATCCTGAATGAAATTTTTGTACTAAGCACATATTATTCCACATTAAAAATGATTCTTTTCTATATGCATAAAACCTAACCATAAAACTCACTCTCATAAAACAGCCTTTATGCAAACATAGCAGTTACTTGAACACAATTTTAGTGACAAAGTTCTGGGCATGGAAACAAGATTTAAAAATCTTTTTTCTCAACAATATGTATAGCCCCAGGAAAAATATTTATGTGCAAAATATGTATCGTATCTTTTTTTCTTAGACAAAGAAATGCTTTTTTCTAGAAATCATAAAGAGATAGCAGGATATAACTCTGGAATGAATGTTTAGGCCTTGCCCTTCAGTGGTGTACTTCTATTTTGAATGATGACCTTGAAAATGCCATATGCCTGAGTAGCCACCTGAGGGTTACTGAGAGTCTGGCCTATAATTTTCATCCAACTCAAGAGGGGATGAGTGTCTTTTTTAAAAAAAAAATGGAGATAAAAGATGTAACACTGATTTTGGTATCAGTAAGTTGCTATGCTATTTTGGAGTTTAAAAATAAATGATATCTACCCTCGATTTTAGAATCCCTCAAGCTTTTTGTTCTGAAGACCTCAAAGATTTTTATATGTATTTTATCAATATTTACCTTATTAGAAATTGACATATCAGCTAAAATATTTTTAGAAATTTATTTGCATAATAATTAATTAAATGTAGATATATCTATTTTTAGCAAAAGAGTAATACATACAAAACAAGAATATGTGAGAAGTATGGCATAGTTTTACACTTTCAGAAATCTCTTTAATGTCTGCCTTAGTAGAAAGAAGTTAATTAGGTGGTCATGTATGTGTCCACATTTAACCTATTGCAATATGTATTTTTGATTGAAAAATATGAAGAAGTTCCACATCTACACAAACATGGTGTTTGAAAACCTTCAGATGAGCAGGAATATTTTTCTTTCATAGAATACTGAAACTCAAGTTGTTGCTTCTTAAAGATGAGCTTCGAAGTGAAATCTGAACCACATCAATGCATTTTTCATAGTCTGTCACATTAAAACTCACTATCTAATTTGTTTTTCTCTGGATTTTTTCCTGATGTATGCTTTTATAACATTATTATTGGTCATTTGGAAAGTGTTGGTTCACTGAGTTATGAAGATCTTCCAAATGTTGATGCATTTTATTTTCAATAACAAAAAGTCTTATTTGTTAACATCACTATTGATCTCATCAGCAAAATCTTTTAGCTATTGGGAAGCTGTCAAGTTCACAGTGACAGATGCAAGCTTTCTAAAACTGGAATTTTTAGCCAGTTTGAATTTTCCCGTTGTCAGAAAATACTGTGGCTTCTCTGAAGTGACAGGTGCACTCCATTCATTTTCAAGGAACTATTTGCCAAGTACCATGTCTGAATAACCCTAGTTTGTCTGCCAGCTGTTTTTCAAGCAACCAGGTTGTTCTAGGAAAGAGTGGCTATTTCCGATCACACCTTCAGTCACTCTTGGCGACCACCATTATTGCTCAATATGTTGGAAAAGTACTTTATGCATGTCTCCCCTTTCCTCACACTGAATAGTAAAAAAGATGTGTATTAGAGTTTTGAGACTTGATCAGATTGTGACTGTAGCTGTTCTGTTAGCTTGTTTGCTTTGTTTATCACTGTAAGTATATAGCGGTGACAAACAAAACGCTGCCAGTACAGTTTGCTGTCACTGTCTTGATTGGTGACAATGTCACAGCAGTTTTGCCCATCATTACTTTTTAATCACCAGTGCCTATGACCACATTATTCATCAAAATGGTAAATAATATGGCAGAGTTATTCCTGAAGTAATTTTGACCTCAGGGATTCCCTGAAAAGGTCTTGGAGATTTCACTCTCCATCATTGCCCCAAGAAAAAGGAAATATATTAGGTGATTGAGTGAAGATGAGGTTAGACAGAGCCACTGATGAGTCTCACCTCATTACTCCTTTAATCTCTATGTGATTTTGAGTAAGTTACTTAATGACTCCAAATTCCATTTTCCATCTCTCTAAAACAGGAATAATAACAGCTCAGACCTCAGAGTTGTTCCAAAGATTAAAGATCACTAAATATAGTCCCTGACACACACTAAACTCAATCGATGTTAATTGTGACTACTAATATTTATATTATTGCTTCTCTTTGAGATCAAGAAGCAATGATGTGAGTCAATCAGAATATCAGCTCTTTGTTGGAATGTGTTTATGCCACACCAATCCAACTTTAGTTCATTTCTTCTGTGAGTACAGCTATATGCGTACCTGTTTTTTTTGTTTCTTATGTTGAGTACAGATTTGATATTTTTCCTTCTGTGTACTGATTTTGCAAATCCTTGTGTAATCAGACATGAACACTATTCCTTGGTGAAGTGACAAATGAGGGATGGTATTTTGATTGAGACCTGTGATCACAATGATGTGTGGGAAATGAGTGCAATAATGGACTACACTGTGATCAGAAAGCTAAATCACAAGGAGTCATAGTCTTGCTGAAGGTCTTAAACAAACATTTGAGAAACGTCTCTCCTGGAACGCTCTTCCCTTAATCTCAGTCTTCCTGATTTTTCTACTCTGTGGAGAAAACAGAATTCAAGGAAATGGACTCTGGAGAAAATAAGGGGAAAGAAAGTATTTGCTTCCATAAAGGGTGAGAGTGTGTGTGTGTGTGTGTGTGTGTGTATGTGTGTGTGTGATGCACATCTGTGTATACATGTACTTACTTGTGCGCTGTACTCTAACAAATAGGAATTTGGAAAAGACTTCAAGTGAGCGCTAAAATAACTCTAAGCTTATAGGACTATCCTACTGATGTAAGTAGGGGAAATAGGAAGGCACAAGTCAAAGAGAACCAGGTACGCTGTGCCTGCATATTTTACCCTATGAATAGTTATTACTGTTTCAAAGAAAAAGGTGTTCTTATTTTCCTTGAAATTATAAGAGTTTCACTTGGTCTGTTTTTCTTTTTACCACTATTGCTACTGACCTGAGTACAAACAAAACAAAACAAAACAGCTCTTAATAACAAGCAAATTATGATATAAGCTTGATTATAAGTGAACTTGGTATTTGGAGTTGGACAGAATAACATAGTTGTGATGGAGCTGAAATAAAGAGTATGTGCTTGTTTAAGGAAACAAGATGTCTCCAGATACGCCATGTAGTGGTGTAGATTCAGGATGACTACATCTTCTTACTTTCATCTTCAGGGTGAAAATTCAGATTTTTACATGAAATCTTCAAATTTATAAATGCTGCCTCAAATTAGATAGGTCAAACAAAACATATTGGCCATGCTGTCCGGCTGCCAAAATGTGGATTTCTCCAGAGTTGTAATTTCATCTCCTTTCCATCTCACACACCAATAAACTTTGCCCTTGATTCACTTGCATCACTCCTCTTTGGGGGCACAGGGTGGGAACAGAGGGCTAGAGGAGTCTTGATCTCCCTCTAGTGGTTTACAGTCACCAAAACACCTGTAAGCTGAACACAATCTGTTTATTGAATTCATTCATCTGTATGAAACTCACTAAAATCTGTAAAGCAGACTCCTGGCTATTATGTGTGATAGCTAATCACATGGAAATTTTACTGTTAGTTCATATTAGACTCTGTAAACATTTATAGATTAGTATAGTGTGATAATCACCTATTAGCTAGAGTGGTATCTAAGAGTTACTGGCTATTTTGATCCCTGTTGTAAGTATTTCATAATGGCTTGCATTTATTAATTAATGGAGGGCATCTTGTATTTCTGTGTTTAGATACAAAACACAAGGAAAGCATTTTTAGGGTGAGGAATAGAAAACATTTTGCAGTTTTGAAAAATTTCAAGTAATTCAGTAACAAAAGGGTTAATAATAAAGTTCCTTGAGAAAGTTAAAAAATAGATCCCATGATAGTCTTGATCCATTTTGATACCCATGTAGTCTTAGAACAGTGTCCCCGACCACTGCATGCCTGAAATTCAAAAGTCAACTTTCAAGGATGGTTCCCTCTGTAAACTCCTTTCTTTCCTGTTTTACCATCCTTGACACACTCAGATAATTTAATGAACTGAAATACAATTGCTTTTAGAAGCTCAGTACTTCATTATTCTTTTGTTTTGAAAACAGTTTTTGAGTTCAGAGTATGTCAGCAAAACCAACCAAAAGAATGTGGCTGTTGTGACAAGGTCAGCTTTTCAGAAGCTGTGGGCAGCAGCTATTGGCATTCTGTCAAACAGTCCCCATGGGCAGCAGGCCATTCATGGGCAATGAGTCAGCAGCTCTGACAACACTAAATATGGGAACTCATTAATGTACAAGATCATAGGTACACATGCTCCTTTGGAAAGCATTGCGAGAGGAAATCATTTCTTTTTCAGGTTTATTTAGGGATAAATGGATTGACGTCTAGATGTTAGTTTGCATATGTATTTGTGTTTATCTGTGTTAGAACCTATATTAAAATGTAACTATATTAAATGTTTATACTTACGTATAATTTATGCAATATGTATGCTTCTATATATCCTATATAAGGATTTCTTCTATAAAAAGGAACATTCAGGTTGAAAGCTGAAGTGTCAGAAGTCAGGCATTTCAAGTGGTTCATGCTATGTTAAGAGGGAGTCATGTTTTTGGCTGGCACTGTCCACTTTAAAAGCCACTGGCCACATGTGGCCATTGGGCAGTTAAAATGTGACTACTCCAAATAGGCTGTAAATGTAAAACACACTGAATTTGAAAGACACAGTATAAAGATGAATATTTTATTAGTAACTTTGTATATTGATTACCAATGGAAATGATAGTATTTTTGATATATTGGGTTTATGTAGAAAATATTTAAATTAATTTCACTTGTGTCTCTTTACTTTTTTAAAATGTGGCTATTAGAAAAACTTAAAAATACATGTGGTTAACATATTTCAATAGGACAGTGATGTTTTAGAAATGATATCTGATATCTTCAAGTCTCTTACATACACATACACACACTCACATTTGCACATAGTCATGTGCACACACATGTACATACACACTTACATACTTAATCATATGCACATCAGCATGCACACACACACCAGATGGGAAGGGGAGCCATGGCAGAGAGCATTTAAAAATGGAATGTAAAAAAATGAAATCTTGTCTTTTGCAACAACTTGGATGGTACTTGAAATGATTATACTATGGAAAATAAGTCAGTATGAGAAAGAAAAATATCAGCTGGTTTCACTCATGTGGAATATTAAAAAAAGTGAATGAACTAACAGAGCACAGTAAAAATACTCTTACATTCTGAAATGAAAACTTATTATCAGAAGAGAGGGGAGGGCATTATGGGTAGAATGTGTCAAACTGCTGTGGTGGTAGAACTCTGATGGAGGACAAGGTGTGATAGAGACATTGTTTAAGCTGTGAACTTATTCTCTTGTAACTTACGTGGTATTGTAAACTAATGAAACATTAATTTAAAAAAAAGTAAAAAGTACAGGCTTCAGAATTCCATTTATGGTGTGGTTTTGAAATCCTAGTTCTCTAGATCAAAGACTGGGTCCTGGGGTGTAAAGCCATCATTTATTTGCTTGTTGTCACTTTCATTTTGACTTTAAGTGTTGACTTTAATTTTTATGAGCAGAGCTGGAAACCACTGAACACAGGTTTCATCCCTGGTAGTTAGGCCATTCTGAACCACCGACCAATGGTGTATTCTAACAATAAAGAAGGGGGCAGTGCTCCTGATCGATGAACTAGTTGTAAGAAAAGGTAAAGTTCTTCATCTCTTTCTTCATTAAGATCCAGGAAGTGTTTCCCCACCCTGTTCCAAATAAACTAATTTTGATCTTCAATTCAGAAACTGAGAGAGGTCTCCCCTGTCTCTGTGTGGGAGATTTCTATTGGAGAATGGCACATTGTACTCTCTGCAAGTCTCTTTCTAGTTTTTCTCCTTCTCTAAGTGAAGAGTGATATGTGAAAATTAATGTATTCTCTTTAAGTTATGGAACTACCTTAAATAAAAATTAATAAGTGAGTAGTGTTTTTTACAAATATACTTTCTCATTAAAAGGTTGAGTGTAATACTGAATATTACAATATGAACATTTTTGTAAGGGATGAAAAATAGATGAACACTTTACTACTCTTTAGGGTAGTTGTTTTTAATGCTTTCAGTTTGGACAATGGTAGGAAATTCATTTGTATCACATTTTACATTTTGATAAGTTTTTTAAAAAAATTTAAATTATTGACAAATGTTTTTGAGCAATACAAAAAGTGCCTATATTTAGAAAGTACACAAAAGCAAGAAAAATTTAAGCAGATTAGGATAAGCTTACAGCCTTTGCAGAATAACAACCCTATATTAACTGATTCCAATTGCTGAGTCTTATTCAAGACTGCGGAAATATGAAAAGATTAAGTAAAACAGAATGATTTAATTTCACTAAATTTTTAGATGAATGTGTTATAGTATTAAACAAAACATTTCAACATCTCACATAAATTTTTCTTGATTCTAGATTTTACTACCAAGCCACATAATAAAAATAAGGAATCCTGTATATATGTACTAAGCTTTGATGAATTGTCAAGGAAACTCCTTCTGAGAAATCAAAGAAAAGCCACAACACTGAAGATTGTAACATCTGTAAAAGGTGACTAGGGAAACCTGACCAGCTTTGAAAGATTTAAATGTGAGAGTAAACTTGAATGTGAAAGTAAAAGGGAACTTCAGATAGCTTTCTCAGCTGACATCTCATCTGAGTTCTTTTTATAACCCAATTGTCATTAACAGAAGAAATGAAAGAATTCTCAAGCATTTAAGGTAAGAAATGTCCCTCTAATATCCAAAGGTGATTTTTAGTTGGACAATGTGCAGAAGAGAAAACTGCACCATATCTCCTTCACTGGCTTAATCAAGATGAATTGCTTTTATGAATGACTTACTTCACCTTTTCTCTGATTGACAGTCTGTGCTTAATGTTTAGCAACATTAAATTGGAAATAAAATAACGGCTGAGATCTGTCTACTTAAAGTAATAAAAGGAACTTATAATTATAACTTTAAGAAGGGAACCTATAAACTGTATCACAATCTGGTAGTGATACAAGCTATCCTGTAATGAGGTTCCTCAAATCATAGACTTATGACCAAGAACATAAAATCCATTCATATAGCTTTATTTTTCATTTGCAACAAGAATAGTAGCTGACAATTATATACTCTTCTGTGTATGTGTGTGTTTGAAACGTGTGTGTGTGTGTGTGTATAAAGCTTCCCTAGTTTCTTCATTTAAGAGTAGAATGTGAAGGTTGATAGGTTTGAGAATAAGGTAAAGTGAAAATTTAATTTCTTTGCATATATAAATATTGACATTTTTCCTCAAAGAACCTATCAACTCCATGGCAAGTTATAAGACTCCAAGAAAGATCTATCCTATTCATACTTTAGCAAAATAAGCACCTTATTGTACTCATACAAAAATTTATTTAATAGAAAAATATTATGCAATATAACTTCCTGAAAAATATTTATTATTACTTACTATAATAAATCTAAGTTCTTTTTGAAAAAGAGAAAATAATATACCTGAATGGTGGTCCTTTGGATAGTTTAGAAATTAATACTATGATTAAAAGTGAAAACCTCATAAAATGACAGATGAATGGGGGCAAAATGAACAAGTGTGCTTATATACCTATGTGCTTTTCCTTATTGTTTAATAATAGTTAATAAAAACAGACCTAATACTCAAAACCACCTACCTTCATAGTTATGCCTTTAACCACTACTGCCTCTACCAGATACGGTTAAGTAAGTTAGGAAAATCGGGCTGGAGGAGGGGAAAGGAGACGGTGGTGGGTGTAAACTGTTATCTAAGGGTGATGTCCTTCCCTTTACTCCAAATTACAAACTGTGTAAGATAGGAAGAAAAAGATGATTTCCAATAACTGACTCAGAGAAGGCTGTGGGTGGGTGAGTATAGTATGGGGAGGTCCTCTTAAAGTCATGGGTCTACTTGCCTTCCTACTTCAGTTAGGGTTTTCTTGCCTGATTTAGTAGTAGGCTATCATAAATTGGTCACATGCTACAGAGTTCTGAAGAATTTACATATCTATTTTTTCATTCCTTAATCTAATGATTGCTATTTAAAAATATTTGGAGTTTTACAGTCAACTTTCTGAATATATACGTAGAGTAAGATTATCCCACATAGAAGATAGGTTCTAAAATCTTCTGTATTTTGGATTCAAATATGAGGTTTGTTTTCAGAACATACTCAAGGGTTAGATTTCACCACTGTTTTGTTCCAGTAAGTTTTAAAGATATGACATGTGCTCCGAGTATTTGCTGACAACAGAATCCTGACCAAGAGCATGGAATTACAGCTCTTACTCATTTTCTCTGAAGGTATTTCCTTGTCCCTAATATAAGGATAATAATAGTGCTTACCTAGAGTAAGCTTGAGGATTGATGTAGATAATGAATGCAATGTATCTAACACAGAAATCACTCAATAGCTAGTCATTGCTCTAGGATTAGTAACTGGGATAAAGAGTGGTAGTAAATGAACAGAAATGGGGCTTAGGGGCTTTTCTCCTCCCTGTCCATTCTCAACAGCTCTGTTACATCAGCTATTTGAGAATATCACCAATCCAGCTGGAAGAACATTGTCCACTCACAGAAGGGAAAATTGAGTAAGGTGACCAGCTGAATTTCTGAGGCCACCCAACCCTATAACTAAATCCACCTTGCATTGGCGAGCCACTCCCGATCTAAGACTTCCTCTCAGAAGAGTGTGGCTTTAGCCAATTATATAAAATGGCCTTCTGATAGCTGACAAGGAAAGTCCTCAAATCCTTTTGTGCAGTTTCAAATAAAGCACAAATGGTATCAGCAGGCATGGGTAGATGCAAGCAGATTAAAGTGGGTAATGTATCTGAAGACATTGATTCTGGGTCTCTAGTTAAAAACTCTCTCATATTTCAGTACTGATTCCTTTGTGATATTTAAAAATTCTTTAGGGTTAAGTGGTTTTTCTTTGTCCTTTTATTCAAAAAGACCATTAATACACTGTAGAAAATCAGCTGTATAAAACTTCAACTAGAGTATTCATTGTGGTGAGAGTCAGGATTCTACACTAGTATTCACTATGAATCACAGAAACTGCCAGAAGTAAGGCTGGGGTAGCTAGGAAATGCAGAAGTAATTGCTAAATATGTTAGCTGTAAATCTGTGCAGAGGAGCTATAAAACCGAAAAGCTAAAGGTGAAGCAGAATTTTTTATTTTTATTTTTTAGAAACTAACAGAAACCTACTCTTATATTTCTTCTTTTCTTATCATAATTATAGAAATATACAAAAAGCATTAATAAATGTACTTCACAGAGCTAATTGTAGAGGTAATACAGGTTCAAGTAATTTAGGTGCTAATCTTTAATAACATTCTATTCACTTACTGGGTTTTAAAATTAATTTTATTGAAGGAACATTGCATTACAACATTATCTAAGTTTAAGATGTATATCACTGTAAATCTTATACTTAATGTATAATACATTAAGTTCACTACCAGTCAGAGCTTCCTTTACCATACAACTGATCCCCTCTACCTAACCCTGCTTCCTCACCTATTGAGTTTTTATGCAAATCTTACAATACTGTAAGAAATATTGATTTTTCAGAGAAATTGTGATGGCTCAGGTTTAATCACTTCAAAACAATGTAAGTACAAATAAAGTTATTATTATCCAGTTTCAGAAAATGTATTCATTTGTTTATATGCTTTTTAAAAATAAATATCGTACCTCCTAGAAAAGTACCAGGTTATGAGCTCTGGAAAATACAGTAAGTTGCAACTGGACCCTGTTTCTTATAACACGGGGACCTTATAGAAATTTTAGACTCATGAAGTATGGTGCCATAACAGTATTAAAAGTGGCAAGAGCCAGAGAAGGGACACATTTAGGATATCAGAATTTTAGAGGATGAAAAAAAAGTGAAAGAGATTATACTGGTTGGGGAATCTGGGGACTTCGCAGAAGAAGTGTTATGTAAAAGTAGTGCGGTACCCTTTACCTGTGATGCTTAATTCATAGAATGAATGAATAGAAAGACAGTGGAGGGATGAAGGCTCATACGCCTGGCACACACCAGTTACTCTGCAAATGCTGAATTGAATTGCAGAATTTGAGGAAGGCTAGTCCAGTCAAGAAGACATGTAGGAACAGTGGGCAGGGTTACATGGGGAAATAACAGGGAAGGTTCTTGAAAAGCTGTGGGACCAAATCATATAGAATCTAGTGAAGGAGGCTAGATAGCAAGAGATGGATAAAGAGAAGTCTCTGATGGTTTCACAGTGACTGCAGAACAAAATCCAAACTCCTTGAGTAAATCCGATGGCTTTCTGAGATCTGCGGCCTGCCCATATCTCCAGCCTTCTCTTTGTGTTATTCCCCACCTCTCCACTCATGCTAGATTCTCATTAGTTCCTCAATAAACTGCATTTTCTCTCACCTCCAAGCATTTCTACTATTCCTTCGGGCAATCTTTCTATCTCTATACTTTTGTTTTCCTCCGCACCCTCTGTGTAGCAATCTCTTACTTACCTTCAGCTCTGAGATTTAGTATCACTTTTCTCAGGATTCCTACTGGTCCCCTGTATTAGATTAGCTGTCCCTTCTACGTTCTCCCACTAATCCACATCAACTCACACCTTATTATAATTGCCTATTTATATTATTCATCTTCGAAGAGGTAGGTTATTAGAGACCTAGATTGTATGCAGAGATCTTGCATCTCTGGTAGCTGTATTTCCATTACCTAGTTTAATTCCTAGAATCTTTGCTAAATATTTTTTTTAAATACCCTTGGGACACGTTTGAACCCAGGTCCACAACTTTCATAGTATGTGCCTTAGGATAACTTTAGCAGCCTTAGCTTCATGAGGGCTCAGTAAATGAATTCGTTGAATGAATGAAAGCTATGACCGCAAATGAACATTAGAAATTTTGATCTTACTGGGACATGTCCCATATTATTGAATGAGAAGAAACCCAGGCTGGAAAGCCTAAAAGTGATTGGCACATGGTACTAATCATTAAAATATAAAATGAAATTAAATGGTAACAATTGTTAATATTTGTTGGGTTTGTACCCTGTTAAGCACTGTATTAGTTACTTTCCAAGCATTGTACCACTTAATTCTCATAGTGAAAGTATGAGGAATATATTGATAATAAAGAAACAAAACCCTAGCTATAATTACACATGAATAAAATCTGACCACTTTAAAAGATAATTGTGTCTCCACCTGAAATACCATTTGTAGTTGTGGTTACTGCAGCTCACAAGATAGCTGTGAAGTATCTAAGAGGAACAGAATTATAACTGTA
The DNA here is from genome assembly GCA_004363575.1 of Solenodon paradoxus. Lineage (NCBI taxonomy): Eukaryota > Metazoa > Chordata > Mammalia > Eulipotyphla > Solenodontidae > Solenodon > Solenodon paradoxus. The sequence goes on along the minus strand of RJWH01000321.1, from coordinate 51,940 downwards.
TAAGGACAGACTAAAAATATGGGAATTAAAAAGAAGAGGTAAAATCTACAAAGTTTTGAAGAGTCAGAAAAAGATGACAACAGACTTATCCTCTGGAAAGCCACTGAAATTTCAAAGATATAAGTTTACAATTAATAAAAGGATGTACTACTAATATTACTAAGGGTAGGGTGAAAAATAGAAATGAACTTTTAAACATCCTAATGACTCATGAGTCATAGAGTGTTAATAAATTACTGATGGATATTAGCTTTAAGATGACTTCTTACAATTCTTTATAACACAGTTCCTGGTACCACTGTAATAGAAAACTACGCCTTTAACACGACATGAGTTTGACTCAATTCACGAATTTCACATTTTTTACTGGCATTAGAAAAGATTTTCATCAACACCCAACTGTAACAGCACTTTCATATAGGTCTAGTACAGTGTCTGTCTCTAAGCTCAGTACATGTTTGTGAAATACTAAGAAGTGACCACGGATATCACAGACTAAGAATCTAATTTTTATTCTATTTTGAGGTAGAGACTTTGGCTTCTAATCCAAAAGTTGATCAAGAGCACTTAAAAAGGAAGAGATCTAATTACCACCCTTACTATAAAAAGACAGTGTCTCAGAGGAAAATAGAAGCAAAGCAGGTGTAAACAAGTAGGAACACACACACACACACACACACACACACACACACACACATCTCTTTCACTATTTTCAGTTGATTCACATAAACTGGAACATCACCCTTGAAGCAGAATGAAGATTTCACCTGACTTACAGTCTTTCTGTTTATAGTTGATTTTTAGTGTTTTGGCAGTAAGTCAAGATGCTTGGAAGGTCAACTTTTTCCCTTCACTTTGTTTTTAGAAATGAGGATTTTCATCTCCTTTGCAAGCTGCCAGAAAGTAGTGATATCAGAGGTCTGCTTGGCTGGTCTGTGCCATGGGGAATCTTTAAAAAAAAAAAAAAGTGACTTCTTTGGCTATCAAGTTCTCCTGTGTAATTATTTGACTTATTCAAGACTTCGGGTCCTGAGTCTTTTTTTGTTTAATTTATGTAGGGTAAGAAGTACTAGTTTCAAGATAAGTAAAGAAAGTATGAAAATACCTGCCTGGAATTATAAATAGTATCTTGGAATTTGGAAACAAGCTTTAGTCTAACTCTACTTACATACTAAAGTCAGGAGAACAAAGTGAACTAATGAGGGTTCTTCAATTTCCTATGACTGCTCAGGATCACATGCAGCATAACTTTTGAAGTAAGTTGACTACATGAAAGCAAAGAATGATGGGGGGCAGGGGAGAAATGATTTTTAAGATTTTTAGAAAAAATATTTTCAAATAGAATAAAGGTAAAAGCTAATCATATATCAAAGAGAACGTGAGAGAGAAATATTCCAATATACATGAAATAAATAAAAAAAAAAATGACAGAAGTAACCAAATTTTCTTGGTAAAAATAGTGGTCCCTTTATTTTTTTCTCCAGAGATCAATAAACATCAAAGAATTTTATTCACTGACTTACAGTTTAAAATAGTATATTTTAGGTGAAAATTATTCAAATGCACTATTTACAATGGAAACACAGGTAAATGTCCTCAGTAAAGTCCTAGGAAAGAGGCTCTATCTTTAGAAAGAGGGAGGGAAAGTCTTTCACCAAGTATGGGGAGTCTGCCAGGTCTTCCCAACATTCTTAGTTGCCCACAGCAACAATTTTAAAGATATATCTGTTCCCAAGATCATAGTATTCCATTGTCCATATTGTCTTAAAATCTGATTGATTAAAAACTCTAAAATGGCCCTTCTAATACCCCTGGGAAATCACTATGACGTCCATTTTCAAGATCATAAATACAGACAGATACATTCACAAGCCGAGGGCAAGCAGGGAAAGGGAGGAGAGCAGAATGGAATTCAGGAGCATCACATTTCCAGTCCTCTGTACAGAGCGTTCTTACTGCCACAGAAATTCTAACGAAGACCTTAGGCACCACTATCAACTCTGAAATAGAAGAACGTTGGCTTCAGGGATAAAGTTGTAACACTGTTCCAATATTTGGATTACTTCCTAAGGCATTAAAAGGAAAAAATGAAAAGAGTCAACAGTACCACATTAAGAAGGTATTAAAGATGATCCAAAAGTTACCGTTTTTTTTTTTTAAAGATAAACTCTTCTCTTCATGCTTACTCATCCTTCAGATTTCAATGTCAATGTTATTTCCTCAGAAAGACTTTCCCTGAAAACCTAAACTAATTTAGATTCTGTACTACTTTTTTTCATAGAATCTATTATTTCTATCAAATATTTTCAAGTATTCATTCATGCCTGTAGGTGTGCACTGATTTAATAATTATTTTTGAGCACCTACTATGCACTAATCATCGTTTTAGATGCCAAAGAGGTATGATTCATGCTTTCATAAAGACTACATTCATTTGTAGTTAAACATTTGTATGTTTATTTGACATCCAGCTTTTCTATTAGACTGTGAAGGCTATTAAACCAAATAATACTAAGCCAAAAAGGTTAGAATGTGCATTTTCTGTAATAAGAGCGTGTATTATTACCTAAGCAATTTGTTATACATGCGATTTTTCTATGAACATTCGCATTTAGGAATATTAGCCAAAGTGGGCACTGTGCATTATCCACATTTTAAGTCCTGATGTTTCCTAAAGCAGGACATTGGACAGTTCTGCTGGTATTCATGTTCAGTTAAATGAAGGCCACAGGTTCACCTGTCAGAATTTGGCAAAATTCTTAAGCATAATAATCGTCAACAGAAATCTGCAAAAGCAAATAATTTGAATATGTGGTCTATCCTATAGGATATTTTTTAGACTGAAATTTTGTACTTTTAGTGTCATATTGCTTGTAAAATAATCAAAATGACCCAGTTTACCCCAGACCTTGGCTTCTAGTGAATCAGTAGTTGAAAGATGAAACTAGTAATTATTACTCTAGTAAATTAATGTCATTTGTTTAATAACTCAAACTGACTTTTGAATTTTATAGAAATAGAATAAACCCTGGACATAAAATACACTTTTTTCCCCATAATATGATGCATACAGTTTGTCATTTTTCAACTGAACTACATCCTTTCCGGTTTAAAACTATCAAATTTAAAAGCTTAGTTTCAAAATTTTATTGATAATCCTAAAAATAAATATTTTTAAAATTTAGCATAGATAAGTGTGAGACAGAAATTTAATATGACTAGGTTTTCACTGTGATTTTTCATCATCTAATGAAGAATATTTTATTGTTATTAGGATCATTCTGAAATGATAAAATGTTCTCTTAAAATACTGATATAAACTGTAAAGGCTCTTGAAAACTCAGGATATACAATCAAATATTCCCCAGAGTACTCAACTGGGGGGCCAGGAAGAGGCAAGTCAACTAAGTAAATACATCTAACCAATGCAATTTGACATAATTATGTACTGTGCAGTTGAAAACATAAATAGGTAAGAGTGAGATATATGTCTCCACCTCTGTTTCTTGATATCTGTGAACACAGATGATGAAAATATGCTTAAATAAAATATTGATAAATGAGATGCATTTTTTCACAAAATAGTTGCAAGAGAAGCAAATGAGTTAAATAGTAGAACGTGACTGATGTCAGCCAGTTTCTGAAGTTACTACAGCTGAGGAAGCATCCAAGTTATTTGCTTTTTTTTCTCTCTACAAGGCTTCCAGAAAAAAGACATGGTAGGAAAACTGAAGGAACCCTCCATTTGTTCCAACGAGTTCCTGCATGTGGTTACTCAAGAACTGGTCAGGGAACTCTTTTCCATGCTAGTGCTGATGCAATTCCTTCATACACCTGAGTCGAGAGTATTCATTCACTGTCCATGCAATCTGTTTCCTTATTGAGGTCTACTTTTCACTCTATTTATATTTACAGAATATTAATTGAACAAGGCTATTTAGACTAGAGAGGGCCTACTGTCTTACCAAATCTAATATCTCTGTAACAAAGCCTAAAGTAATTTTCCTTTTCCCTCAGTCAGCTGTAATTCTCAATTACCTGCCTACACCACAGGGTGGGATTAATGACACTTTCAGCCTTTGCCAAGTTCATGAACTGGCTAAAAAACTGTATGCAAATTTTATTAACAGCAAAGAGCACTACTCTAGTGGGTATATCCAGGAGTCATTACAAATGTTTCATATCAAGGATAATAAACAACTCTGTAATCAGACCATTCATTTAACTAAACCATCCACCTATGTAAAAATCTCCAAAGGTCTTTCAAAATCAGAATTGACAGGATAAAGTCTGGCTTTATGATCATCTCTATTTATAAGACAACAACTCCTACATTATATCAAAAAGCTATGTAATAAATAAGATGGAAAAACATAGAAAAAGATTGAATTTTATTGCAGTGTGAAAATAATCATAATGAATACATGCAGTTCACAAGCTCACACACAGGCACTAAGAACCACAGGCAAAAAATGAATTTCAACCATTTTGAAAATAAATTCACATAATGTATATTAAAATATGATTCTGAGTACTAGGAACACTAGGAGGAATGTTATGAGCTTTTTAGAATCTTGAATCTTTTTATATTTACGGCAATAAAGGATTCATTGTGCAAAGGTCTAAACATTCTGGCAAGCTTCAGCAATACTAGGAAACACTAATGCCAGATAACATTTTATACCCATATTAGGCAGAAGAAAAAAGACTGGTTGAAGTGAACTCTAATTATGGTTTTCTATTGCTTAAATTTTTTATAAAACATTAGTGATGTTCTCTTCAAATTATAAAGTAAGGTGCCAACGTGTGCACAAACTAAAAGTGACCAAACCAAACCTATAACTCAAAGATAAAGTGAGAGCTGTTTAAGTGACTAAAAATCCTGAAAGAGATTTTTAAGCTTTCTGAAAATTCTTTTGAAATGGTGACTGTGCTGAAACTGGAATTTTTCAGAAATTATTTTATTAACTACCATGCAATTTCATTCTTTACATATATGTCAGCCAATGAATGCAAAGATTATAATTAACATTGACAAAAATGTCCTCTTGATAACAATACAGTCAACTCATACATGCCTACAGATCAGTGTTGTGGTTATGTGGGAACTCCTTTCTTTCTGTATAGTTTCACTCTATATGTGTTTCCTCTGCTCATTAAGAATTCTACTAGAGGGCGAGTAGGACAGTGAGAGGATAAATGGACCTTCCCTGTGAGGGAGGGACAAAACTAATTATTCAAATGAGGGTTGGCTTATTGGTGGATTTCAAATATCTGAATTTATTTCTATTTTTTCTATTGTCTTCATCATCACTTTGGTCATAATAAAAGTGGCAGAAAATTAAGAAAAACACCCTAATATACAGTTGAAGAAAGCTGTAATGTTTGAGGAATTGTTAGAATTTTGTTTTAGCGATTAATTTTGGGTTACAGTAGGTTACAATTTTTACAGGTATATAAACATGATGCTCAGTGAGCTATGAGAACTTAGCAAATGATGTAATTAAGGAATACACAAGCTTACTGCTGTTCATTTTATGGTATTAGTGATTTTATCAATATTCCTTATTGACCATAAACCCTAAAAATAGAACAGAAAATATTTAAAAAGAGATACCTTCTATCATTTCATCTAAAATACATGTTAAAGATAAACATGTGCTAATGATCAGATACTTTGGCCAACAGCCTAGTCAATGAAACTTTAGATCTTGATATTGATGCCAAAATTTCTGGTTCACCTAATGAATATATCCTTAAAATTTCTACAGGAAGAAGGAAGAATAGATTTCCTTAAAGACATGAAATGTGTAGAAAAGAAGGTAACTCAAAACTAAGCTAATGAGCACATTGCTGATGGATCCTTTGTCAGACTGTGTTTAAACTCAGGAGCTGGGATAGACTGCTGTCATTTAAAAGTGATTCTTGCAGAGACTTGTCAAAAATGAAAAAGTGACAATGCAAATTACATACTTTTTTAGTGAGCGCTAATTTTGAAAAGTAAAACCAACATCTTGCCTTCTCCAATACTGATATTTCAAAATATTGGGTACATGTTTTGCCGTCATGATTAGTAACCATGGGTTGTGATTGTGGTTAAAAGTTCCAACCGTAAACTTAAGAGAGCCCCAGAGGGACTAAGCACTATGGCACACTTGGCCATTCTGCTTTTAAGATACATTTTTATTCTACTCATTAAAGACTGGCAATGCCCACAGGTTAAAAGCATGTTAAACAGTCACCAAATTCCCTTTTTTTTTTCCTAGTCATAGGTTCCAGCACAGCCTATAATCCAGAGACATTTTGCAAGAGCTTCCTAATGAGTTATGGCCTGCGAGTCATTGGCATGGATTTCAGGCTAGAGTTCAAGAAGTTGGACAGCGGGCTGTCCTGCTGCAACATTTTTGGGAGGGTTAGAAGCAGCGAGACTTCATGGAATCAAGGCAACATGATTCCTCAGGAAAGCCAGTTAAATGGAATGTGCAAGTTTTCTTCCCATCAGGAGACTCAGTTCCCTCTACCAAGGTGGTAAGACCGTGTACTTGAATGGCGTTCAAGTGTTTTAAATAGTGAAGGAGGGTGCTCATTCTGAGATCAGCAGACTTTCTCAGAGCTTGAGAATACCAACATGGAAAGAGGGAGTTGCCTAGAAGCACTGCTTCTATTTGAGCAGCCACTGAGGGAACCCAGCGCAGCTCCAAGTGCCTTCACTCTTGTCATCCAGAGGCCACATGTGATTTTGCTCTGGGATGTCCCAGAGCATTCCTAGTATGTCTCAGTGGCTCCTCACAAACGCTATTGCTGTGAAAATGATGTGGTAAGGCCTCCATTGGAAAGCTTCTGTCTATTGTAGTAGTGCTGTTTATCTAGTGGATAATCCACACAGTTATCCAAAAGGCAGCTGTAAAATAATTAAATAAGAGTTTTGAATATAGTACAATCCTTAATAACAATGGTGTTAGGAATAATACTAATGCCTATTTGTGTTATGGTTATGGCCTGGAATTTCTGTTATGGGACTGTTTCTACTATTTAACGCTCAGCATATCTGAAATTATGTGATGTAATTGATTTAACTTCGTTCTCTAGTAAAGAATACTTTTTTTCCTTTCTTTCTACCTCTTCTCTCTCGATTCTACACTTCAGTCTCTCATATCCACTTATTTGCATTAAAATAAAATATAAAACCGAGGCGAGTATCACCCAGGTCTGTTCATACCCAAAATACAAAATTTGATTATCTAGGTCACACTTTTAGGCACATTGATATCTGATAGGAGGGGGAGAATTGACTTGAATTGGGGGAATTCCTCCAGAAAAGAGTCATGCTTTTAGTGGCTAGACTGATCGGTTAATGGATTTATTTATTAGTAATGTTCCACCTGAAGAATAGAAAACTCAAGAGAAATATGATTATTATCTTCAAATATTTAAAGGGAAAGCACATGGAAGGGAGAATAGACCTAGTTAAGCAGATTCCAGGAGAAATAATAAAAGGCAGAGGACAGATGGTCTGGATATAATAAACTGAAGAACTCATTCAGATTTGATCTGAAAACTCTTTGGCTGCCCTGGTCAGTGATGAGTTCCCAGAGCGGAAAAAGATAATTTTCCAGGATTGAATCATATTAATAAAATGCCTTGCTCATGACAGGGTACATATAAATGATTCAATAAATGATATTCATTATAATATAATTAGTAATTATAATTGTTTTTTGTACAGAATTTGATAAAGGCCTAGTAAGTTCTTACTGATCTCTGAGACTCTATAATTTGCCAGATAAAGATTTGTCATCACTGGCTTTCTTTGATGTCTACATATTGTTTACACTGAGTTCTAGAAATCTTACAGGAGGCTTTTAATTTAATATTTACTTATATTATCAGCATATTGATTAATCTTACCATATCAATTAATTATTAATGAAATCTTTATTCTCAGCCTAGAGATATAGAAATTGAGATGCCTAATAATGTTTCAAATTCTTTCCTAAAAAATATACAAATAAAAAAAATTCAAGTAAAACATAAAAAATTAAGAAATCATAGCAATGAAAAGCATCTAGAAGTCTATAGGGAAAAAAATCTTTGTTTTAAGAATACACTTTGAAATGTGAATATGAAAATAGAAAGTAGCCAGTTGTGAGGCAGGCTATTGAAAGCTGGAAGGACTCTAAACTGATTTGGTCTGTAGAGATGATAACTATCAGCCTGGGTTTAGGCGTAAGTAATAGGAGACATTCTTAGCAGTTGAGCAAAACATGGTGCTCAAGGAATTTGTAAATAAGCAGAGATCTGAAAGCATCAAGGATGGGTACCTGCACCTAATATGGACTGGATCATAGTAGCATTTGATAAATGTTGATAGGGTAAATGAACAAAGAAACAAATGAATGTCTGCAAATTGGCAGTGGGGGGCTTCGTTATGGGTATTTGCTCTTCTTAGCCAGCCTACAGTTCCTTTAAGAACAGTGGTAGAGGGTGGGCAGTATGACAGGGACTATCTATTGAGTCTGGGGCATTGACACAGCACTAAACCAGACAATTCTCTACATACTGATGGGACTAAACACCCTAAGTTTCTTGGAAGTGTTTTCCTATACGTGTCCCACTCTGACATGAAGAACCAAGGACAGTGGAGGACAATCCCAGAAGCAAAGGAGAAGCTCCTAGTCTTCTAACCCTTCACAGCCCTTCCCTTAATCATAGAAGCCATCTCTACTCCCTGGATCTCTGCCCTTCACCTAATCCAGAAGTGGTCTCTTGTCTCTATTCTCTAGAAGAATGTCGAAAGGGGAGTTATTCATCTACACCTTTAGAGTAAGAGTAGGAATTAGTGATTCCTCCTTGCTATGTAGAGCCCTCCTCCTCTCTCCCCTGAGATCTCCATGCCTCAGCTCAAGATTTAAGTGTGTGTGCTCCCAACAATCTTAGAATTTACTGTCATATAAATTCTCCATATGTATGTTATTGTTTAATCTGGGTTTATCTCAGTAATTGTGCTTAAAGTTAATTTGGTCATTAGTTCAGGCTGTGAAGAATCTCAGAGAAACTGGGGAACTTTTCCTTTGACCCTCACAATACGAGAACTCTAAATCTACAGATGCTTGTATTTCTGCCTGAGAATGTGGGAAAGGAGGTGAAACTAAGCTAAGGGACACAGGGGCAAGGAGTTAAGGCTCTTGGGAAGGGTCATGAAATAGTCTGCAAAGTAAAAATAGAAGGGAGCTGTTGACAAAATGGGGTTGATAATATGCAAATACAAAAAAAGAGTATAATCCCTGTCCCTCAGAGCAGTTAACAGCCATTTCTGACTGAGTTTGGATCTTAGACCCACAGAAATTTGCATCGGAGGCTTTTATTAGAACTTTAAAAATACCATCATTTATACATTCAAAGATCATTTGTTTTCAAGCATTCACTGGACTGTGCAAAAACCAATCTCTGAACTATTATTTTAATCCCTTCTCACTAAGTTTCAGGGAAATTGTCCAAATAAAAATAGAGCAGAAATGTAACATGTTCTATAGTTGTTAGTTGTTTCACCCCTGAAGAACTAGCATGGTTTACAAAGCTGGAAGACAGGCATTGGTGCTGTTCCAGTTTGTGCTTGTCATCTCCTGTCATGACCTTGCAGTCTGCTCCTTATCTCCTAGTGGAGAGCAAGACTGAGACTCTGTGGGAGCAGAATGGAAGGAGATCTCAAACCCCAACATGCACTCTGATTTCAATTGCACTTACATTTCTTTCCTTCTGAGAGTCCGAGGAGGTCAAGCAGAGCCATGTTTATAGCTCGAACATGAATGATTTCAATCCAAGTAGACTCATAAAGGCCTTTGCTGAAATTAGTTTTTACATTACTATGCCACTTACCAGACTGAGGAGGACTGTTTCATCCTTTTTTGGAAGTAAAGAAATCTTGAGAGTGAGATCCTGATGCCATTAGGCGCAATCACTTTACCATGAATTACCCGGAATTAAATTATTTATATCCTATTTCTCCTTTTCTTTTTTTTTTTAGCCCAGTCACATGTAAGCTCCATGAAAGGAGGGACAAGGACAGTGGGTCTCAACCTGGGCAATTTTGTTGCCCTTCTTCAGGGGAAATTGGGCAATGTCTGGAGACATGTTTTGTTGTCACATTGGGGAAGCAGAATGCTGCTGACATTTGTGAGTGGAGGACAGAGGTGCTATGAAACCTACAATGCACAGCCCAGACCCTATAACATTGAATTATTTCCCCAAGATGTCAATGTACTCAGGTTGAGAATCTCTGGTCTAGACTGTAACTCCAGTTCCTAAAGTAGCACCTGGAAGCTGGTAGGTGATCAATAGTGCTTAGTAAAAATATGAATTCATTTTATGAAAAATTGTTCAAACCAATGATTCCACCTAAGGGAATACATGCTATGTTTTCATTGTGGGCATGAGAACCATGTTTTAAAGAATTAATTAAACACAAATGGTTTTGAATTAAGATACTAGTAGGGTGTCCCCACTTTTAGTTTTCTGTTTTTAACATAGAAATGTAGGAATGAAGATGCCCTCTGAGAACCAGACTTTAAAAAACTGTGAACTGAGCCAGGGCATGTGATATCCCCATGAAGATGAAGAAATAGTGCCTGCAGTCTGACTGAGCATCAGTGTGGGGTGCCAGCTGGAAGCATGGTTGTGGAACTAGAGCGCCTGGGGTCCCATCTCAGTTCCACTAGTGTCCAGGAGAGAAATGAGCTAAACACTGCATCTCAGTTTTCTCATCTGTGATATGGAATAATTATAGCACCTGCCACAGGGTTACTACAGGATTAAATGAGATAATGTACTAAAATGATTTAGTAAATGCTTTGCACCTAATGAGCACTCAGAAAATATTTGCCATTATTTATAGGACTAAACTATAACCTCATGAAGGTATGAGCATATCTAAAGGAACAAAGCATTACACACACACACACACACACACACACACACACACACACACACACTGTGGAGGGGGCAGGGTTAGCAATAGAAGCATAGAAAAGCAAGAGTCCAAGAGAGATTATTGCTCTGCTATAATATGCCAGGCATTTTGTGTACTATATCCTTTTACCTCATGTAATTCCCAGGGATAATCCTGAGCTAAAGAAAGCTAAGACACTAATCAAAAGACAATAACATGTTTAGGACCTGTGTGATTTTCAGTATATTGAAAGGAATTACCCCGTAAAATATGACAACAACCAACTATGGAGAAGATTCTTGATAGCAAATTCACCTTTGCTGTGGGAGTATATGCTTAGTTCAATACTCTCAAATATTTCCATGATCCAGCTAATTAATTGTGAGGCAACTCTGCTTCTCTTTCCCTCCCAACTGCTGCCTGTAGGTACAAAATGGGCATTTAGTTCAAGAGTGTGTCCTTGGAGCACTTGCATCTACCACGAAATAAGTTGATAAACTGCTTGTAGTTTACTAAGTTTGTCCTTGTGAGCTTGGATAATACAACTCTATGTCTGAGAGAGAACTGTGCATGCTCACAGCAGGAGGTCCAGCCCCTGCACTGTACAATCGTTCCCAGGAAACACTGCGAGATTGGGGGGCTTTGTGAGTAGAGACTCAGATCAAATAGGATCTGATGGCCAAAGGGAATGGCATTTTAATGAACTAATTTACCATATTGGCACATGGAAGGAGTTCATCTCTTTATGTATCTTCTCCTTTTGGATACTTCCTTTTCTTTCCAATTCTAGAGTAGCCATACATTATTTTTTTCCCACAATTTCCCCCTGCATGGGGAAATGACTTTATGCTTCTGGAGGATCTGATAAGAGATGCTGAAGGGGAGCAATGAACTTCACTTTATTAAATCCTGGCTGTTAAAAGTAAATAGAAGAATATTCCACTGATGGCAATAATGACTGTCTGTGAGGCGAAACATGCTTGGGCTGAAGGTCTACTTCATCTCCTTTCTCTAGGCACAATATTAGGATATAATTTGATTAATTTTCTTTCTCTTGAAACAATTCAGGGGAAAATATCAACAATTAAGTAAGCAGGGTATTGTGTAAGTCAGTATTGCATTTATTTATTTAGCAATTCCAGCATTCTTGGAGGTTACTAAAGAGCAGGCAGGTGCCAACCATTTTCATCCCTTGTTTCTGGCCTAACTTCAGAAGAAATGTCTTGGAAATTGGGTCAAGATAGAGTCACCTCTTAAGTAGCCATTGAGTATCGATTTCTCCTACAGTATTTGACAACTAAAGTCAGAGAAATTATTAAACATATTTCATCAACATCAGTCACCTGCATTTTAGTTAACAATTACATATTCATATAGCATAGTCATGACTTTGGATTCTGTATCTCAAAGATTTAAAAGATGTGAGGAAGGAGAGGATTTATAATAAGATAAATCAAGATAAACTTGGATAGAAGTATTCTGCACAGAAGTGTTCCTCAAAGTGTGGTCTAGTTGCGCCATGGGTTCCCTAGAGTCTTTTGGGATTATTGACATGATCAATGTGATTTTTGTAATATGCTAACATGAAACAAACTTTACTCACCATGCTATCATTTGCACTGGTGCTGCAAGAGGCATGGTGACTAAAACTTGCAGCAACTCCACAAGAATGGAGGGGTTTAATCAGCACTAGTTTTTAACTTCAGTTTATTCAAAAGCATTTGCTTCACTTGAGTGTCCTTGATACAACAGTAAACATTATTAAATGTCTCATTAAGTATCAGTCCTTAAGTACATGCTTTCTAAAAAAAATTAAAGGAATTGCATCATAACATAGGTTCAAAGTGTGAATTATTAAAAATTTTGTGTGATGAGATAGGAAGTATAAATCAAGAACTTCTGTATATGAAAGAGACAGAGAGGGACAGAGACACACAGAGGAAGAGAGAAAGAAGGAGAGAGAGAGAGAGAGAGAGAGAGAGAGAGAGAGAGAGAGAGAGAGAGAGGCACTTTGTGCAACTGTGAGCTAGACTAGTTGCCCTTTCATGAACCACCCACCATTTTAAGTGAACGACTGACAAACTATGGTTATTCAGGATTGGGTATTTTACAATTTTTTTTCCAAAATGAATGACGTGAGCTGTCACTTCCAGTAAAATAAATGACAAAATAAATGATAAAACTGGAAATATCAGGCAAAACTTAGAATTTCGAAGAGCTTGCATCTGCCATAATGTGCATGTGCATGACAGCTTCCCAATACCTTTAAGTCCTTTCTGATGAGAAGCATTGTGATAATAACAAAAGTGGGTGTTTTTTTTGTTATATTGTAAAGTGAAATGTGTCCATATTGGGAAGATCTGTATAACTTGATAAACCACTATTTTCCAAATATATTTCCAATATATGATGTGATGAAATCATGCCAAGTTACAAAACCTCATGCAAAGCATGAGCCATGTAATAAATTATGCAAAGTTTATTGGTATGGTTTAAGATTCTATTTTACAATTCATCTTTAAAAACAAACATTTTTTGAGTTTAGGGGTCATACCAAATAAACACATGTATGTGAAATGCTTATAAAATGCTACATTTTTCAACTGTATTATCTGTGTATGTGGATTTTCCTTTTATACTTAAACCAAAACAATATATTGCAATAAAAACCATGCGTTTTTCTTACTAATTTTTTATTTATAAAGTAGTTGTCTTAACAGAAGCATATTATTTGTTACTATGCAAATAGTTTGGTTTTTTGGATTAAATTCATAAAAATGTTTAATCTCTTAGCTTTGATTTCTAATTTAGATAGTATTGATAGATGTATCTACCCAAATACAAAATATTGGGAGTTCTCAGGAAGGTTTAAGAACATAAAGAGGCCTTAAGTTTCAAAAGTTCAAGAATGGCTAATGTACCAGAATGAACTGGGCAAAGAAAGTTAAGAGAGATGAATAATGCAACTGCAAAAAATGATAGACAAAATTTCTAAAAGTTATGCTATCTAAATCTTCACCTTAAATCCAAACAGTGTCTTAAAATAAACTAAATAAATTCATATTTTATTTTCTTACTTTTGTGAGGGACTAGGGGTTTAGGTTGGACTTCATTTTCCCCGGTAACTAACTACTGTATGTTGGAGATTGACTATGTGTTACACAATACACTCTGGGTTTTATGTAAGTTATTGCATCATCAGTTGACTTGATATTTCTCTTATTTAAGTCAAAAAACCCAACCTTAATGATGCCCAACATTTGGTTAGATTTTAAAGAAATACAGGTTCTGTTTTTCTATTCATTCTCTCTCTCTCTCTCTCTCTCTCTCTCTCTCTCTCTCTCTCTCTCTCTCTCTCTTTTATTTTAATAAGCTGGAAACTCAGGTAACTGTGCATCACCCTGGATGCTGTGGCATATTGGGAGCTGGTCCAAATCTTTTATCAATAAAGAGATGGGTGGTCAGACACGGGAGTAGAAAGGTGCTGTGTCTGTATGTGTGTCTGTTTATCTTCTCAAAACATATATTTAGCAATTAAGGAGCACTTTAAGTTTATGACCTGTTACTATTATGTATGTTAAAGAAAATGATCTCGCCACCTCCATTTCTGTTTTCACTTTGCAACTTTCCACTTCATCAGCTGTTATTATTCCTTGCAATGTGCCAGATTTGGTTCCTTTCTTCCTATAAGGTGCTTTATATATTTCTTCATTTTATAATTAAATCTAACATTTATTCAAGGAATACTATTCAGTATTTTTTAAAAAACCCACTTAAAAAACCCCACTTTCTTATTGCTTCATTTCTCCCCTGATTCACAGCATTTTAACATCATAGCTTCTACACTGATTATTCTAAATACATTACACTTCAATTATTTTAGAGTTCAACAGAGTTTTGTGGATTGGTTATAGCACTAGCCCTCTCTTGCACTGTATTCTGAATTCTAAATAATTAACTTGCAGTAGACTCTTGGAATTCAACTTGTTTGTAAAAAATTGTCTAATCCAGATATTAGGATAGTCTCCAGTGGCTTATCACAAGTAAAGAACATTGACTAAAAATTCTGGATCTTACTCATTTATCAAATATGGCACGGTGCTTATATATTCAGACTCTGGAGGGAAACTATCTGGATTTGAATACTGATTTTACTAATACTACTTTTAGAAATTTCCTATCCTCTGTCTCAGTTTTGTTAATCGTAAATGGGGAGAATATTAGCATTATTAAAAAATGAAAAAAAAGAGTATCTGACATATATCATACAGGGTATACAGCTATTAGTTTAGCAGGTTTTTAAAATTAGTTTCTGGTGAGACTGTCCTAGAAGAAAAACAAAATTTAATTTTATTGATTAAAGTTAAAATAAAGATTCATATATTTTAATTAATGGTTTGAAAAGACAATGGAATATCTTTTGTGAATTAAAATGAAGGTTTAACAAGTTTCTAGCAAAGGCTGAACTTCTCTGATCAAATACTTTGCTTCTAGGCTCTTAGAATGAACAATTAGGCTAAGCTACAGTTGGCATATTCCACATGACCAAAATTTGCTACTAAAGTGCTGAAGGATTTTTGAAACAGCTGAGAAATCCCACTGATAGAAAGATTCTTCCTGACAGGGGACAAGAGTTCAAGCTGAGTTCTGGCATTTTCTGCAGAAGACTTTTCCAAAATAACACTAGGGAACTGTTCAATAAGGCACTGTGCCCAGAGTTATGTAGAAATCTACAACAAAGCCTAGCAGCCGACTTTGCAGCTATCCTGCTAGAAAGAATGGAGATGCAACAGGAACTGCTTGGCTTGCTCTCTAAATGATCCTCCCCTTAAATCATCATTAACAAAGGGAATATAAGCTTTATGGACTGGTAAAGGAAAGCAGGCACAAAAATGTCCCAAATGTACAAGTCATTGATGTCTGTACCTCCACACCAGGAGAACGGAAAAGCCTACTGCCAAAGAACCTGCTTCTGAGGCTGAGGGATTTATAAATCCTTACTGTGAAGTTTACCTACAATCTGTTTTCTTTCATTAAAGACATATTAGAGAAAAATGTTGCAAGACACACTGGATGATACATAAAATTTGTGAGGATGGTACAAATTAGTAAATAAAAAGCTGCAATTCTGCAAAATTGAGATGAACAGATCCACATTTCAATATGATTATAATAATGTAATAAAATAGTGATAGAAGATGCATTTCAAGTGAAACAAATCAGATGTCAAAACACATAAAATGTGCAGTTGTGAAGCTCCCAAGAGGAGTATAGTGGAGTAAATGTGGGGAGAATCTAATAGTCCTGCTGCATTGACGCAGTAGTGAGTCATGCCCTGAGTGCTTCCTCTTGTGTGAAGACCAAGTCTGCACACAGGGTTCTTCAGTACCTAGCTCAGGTCAGGACTGAAAACTCCTGTCAGGTAGCTCATTTCCAAGGCAGTAAAAATTGCATGCTGATCTTAAAATCATATCCTTATCAAAATCTCTGCTGCTGTTGTCCAATCCAATGAATCAAAATAACTGAATCTGTGGATTATTTTTATGACAGCCGAATGCTGCATTTAACATGATTTGTCACTCTCTGCTTCTTAAAATTGTTTCCTTTTTTGTGTGCTGCAACATCTTGCCTGTTAAATAAATGGACTCCCTAGTCAGTCTGAATTCTTTTAAAGAAAAAAAACCACAAAAAAACAAATAGTTCCAACATTGGCTTGCAGTAACAACCACGTGATCTCAGTTTCCTCAACTGACAAAATGGTTAAAACCATACCTTTTCATCCAGCTATTGTGAAGATTAAAAATTGTAATAGTAAAAACAATATCCTTTACATGGGACTTTAGGTCAGCTGCTGCTATACACGGTGTGTTATCCAATTTGGCCTTCAAACCAAGACTAGAAGGGTGATATGTTATTATCCTCAAACTATAGAAAAACACAGAACTTAGCAAAGGTGCGGTGTCTGAAATAAGGTGAGATGATGTCTGGAGTTAAGGTGGCCAAGGCCTCAAGAGATGATATTTTCATGGATTGTCCAGTCAGAAAGGAAATCACTGAAGATGGCATTTGCTGCAGTTGTGAAGATTACCAAGGTTCATCTTAACTCCTCAACCTATAAGTAGATGACAGTGACCAGTGGAGGCACAAAGAGGAAAAGGTAGACTTTATACACCCCCAAGAAGAAGTCTTTTTCCAAGGATTGTAGAAAAAGATCCAGAAACCACAGCAAAGAGGGAAGAAACTGCCAACTGCATAATTTGATCTCTGTCACAGAGTGTGAGGTGGAATCAGTAACTTTCTTTGGAAGGGGTTCTGTGGGGAAGCCATATAACCAAAGGCTCAGCAGACTCCTGTCCTTGGAGATGGAAGAATACCCAGTGAAGAGAGTGATGGTGTGGAGGGCTGTGGGGAACAGTAGTTAGTCCAAAATGGAAAGAGTTAGAAGGGAAATAGCTCATGATGTTGTGTCTGGTGACAGAAGTACAGGAGAGAAGGACATTTATGTGTTTATATGTTGGATTGTGGTTGACTACAAATATTAAACATGAGTGGCATGAAACACTCAGGAGACTGAAGGTTTTTAATTACACACACCTCAAAAGCCTAGGAGTATGGGGGCATTTTAGACTTCCTGAACTATTTTATTAAAATCTGGATTTATTGAGTAAATTCCTAGGACCAATACTAGAGAGCCTTTAGGTTAGGACTGAAAGTATCAAATTCATGGGGAATTAAATAGCAATGGCATTAAGGTGCAGGTAAATGAATTAATTAAAGGAACTCTAAACTCTAAAGTCTCAAACCTACTCACTGACTAGTTTAGGCTCCTATGGAAATTCCATCAAGTCAGATGAACAGATTACCTTTTGGTAAGTATGGCTTTAGTTGAGGGAGTTCAGAGGCAATTTACAATAAAAAAATTGTTCAAACTCTGGGAAAAATCTGAGTTCTTTCTTAATATAAATAATGTGGTAAGATTATTGTGTTTTAGTTGAAACAAAATTTGAGCTGTAAGAAGAGCTGAATTATTCAGGAAATGAAAGGAGTTCTTGTAAACAGAGGGGAGAATTGTTTTATTAAATATTTTTCATGATATGCCAAGTCACAATTTAATAAAACATTTTATTGGTGATTAAAACAGGAAATTATACCACTAAGAACAAAGGCACTAGATTATATTAACATTGTTTAACTGAAGAAACATTTTATTGTGAGTATTATATCATAAATGATTGAAATATTATTAATATAGCTCAACCAGTTTGAAAACATAAGCTTATCAGGAGTGACAAACATGTTCATGAATGAAAAAAGGAAAAATATAGAGCGTGGAAGAACTCAAGGCAGCCAGTCATAAATCATGCGGCTGTCTTTTTGCATTAGCTGTATCTTTAGGAACTTTGAAGCTTTATAATTACAACAAATAAAATTGTAATCCGGGGAATATGCAAGCTTGAAATGCCAGAAGGTTACTGGAAGTTCTCTGATAAACAACCCTTTGAAAAATCATCAAGTGAGATTTATTTGAATCAATGAAAAAAAAATCTCAAAGAATATAATGCAATTTGAACATTGTATAAGTAGACACTGAGGGAAATGAGTCTTTCTCCATAAATGGATCACTAACCTGACATCCAGCTTTCGTTATGAAATTGTATTCTATATGTAAAGATCCTTACATCACAAGCGAATGAAAAGAAATCACTGTTGTCACATGAATACATGAATTCTTTAGCAAAACACTTGAAAACATTTCAGTAGAATTCATTTGGCACAGGGCTGTTGTATATATTTTAACTTGCCATTTTATGAAAAATAAGATGATTTACAGAGTTAGCAGAGAAGAAATGAATAAAATGAATTTTATATGTCCTTTATTAGATAGAGAGAAATGACCTAAAAGAAATACCTGAGTATTTAATAGTGACCGTAGAACACTTGAGTATTCTTAAAATATTACAATGCACATTTTTAAAATACAATGTGGTCACATAGGTGATATACCAAGAAATTCCCCAAAGAAATTAATATTAGAAGAAATGCTAGCAACACTGGAAAGTAATTAATAACAGAGAAACAGAATGAAGAATTTTAAGAAAAATCATTCCTATTTTGCCCAGGCTGAGCACGTATCCAAAATGTGCTAGGCAGTGCGTGGAATTCTCAATGAGCTCAGCTGCTCCGGTAGAGATCAAGTACCCGATCCTTCTTTCCTAGACACCGGAAGTTGAGGTGGGAGCACCATGCTCCACCGATGCAAACAGCGAAGATGCGACAGAGCGTTATACAGATGATAGTGTAGAAGACTGACAGTTATTTCACTGGCAGATATTGAAGAGGTCTTTACAGATGTTATGTCCCACTATAATCTCTAAGGTATCTTGTTATCTGAGAACTGAAACTTAGTATGTAGAACAGATATGTGAGCACTAGGTAGAGAGAGGTCAAAAGATGTTATAGAACCAAGAGGGACCTGTAAGGAGTAGATTGAGAAAAAGTATGTGGGGAAATGGAAGAATTAATTCTCCTGGACTGAAGAAAGCAGTGGAGACTTCAGCAGTAGGACAGAGAAAGTAAACACAATTTTCATGGTTACCACTTGGTATGATTCTTGGTTCCTCAATTCATGTTCTCATGCAAGTATTCTTGGTATCAGGCATGAATTGTATTATTTGTTTTAACTGCATGAAAAAGTGTGTTCAAGTTAGTCAAGCATCAGCTCCCATGATAGGGTAGGTATTTTGAGTGAGCCCATAGGTTTGTGTTGACTATCAGACTCAGTTGTGCTTATAGACTTTTGCCCAAGCAGGATTCACGGGGACTTTTTTTTTTTCCAGTAATGATGATGCATTTATTTTGTTCTGCCATTCTCTTCTGGGTCCTCTAGTGACAACAGTATGCATTGTGACTCAGTGGGAAGGAGTGAGCCCGGGTGGTAATGTGAGGCCAGGACAAAGGGAGTCCACATGGAGAAAGAAATTTGTTCCACATTAAAACTGAGACACCCTAATCAATAAGTAATGGCTGAATAAAAACCCTTGTCAGACCCTCAGACAAAAACCAAAGACTGTCTATATAACTTATTAAAAAGGCAGCCAAGTAGAACAGGTAGCAAAGTTTTACAAAACTTTAAGCTTAAGGGTTTAAAACTTCCTTATTACTAAGCTCTATTTCCATGTCCTGAGTGGAAATGGAACAGCTCTGCCCTTACTTTCTCTAAATAAGGCCTTGCTGATTCCTGCTGACAGCAAATATTCTGTTGGCTGCTGGCAGAGTTGGTTTTGTCTCTTCTCAGGTATTAACATTAAGATAACCAGTTTATCATTCCCAAAGGTATACTGCTCCACTTTTAGTTTAGGATCCAATGATTTAAAAATAAGTTATTGAAGGAACAATACATGATAACATTTGATATGCTTGAAGTGTACAACATTAGATATCAACATTTGTATATATTATGATAAAGCACCACTAAAAGTTCAATTCTGTCCTTCAAATTTTATAAAATAAAATTTCCTTTTTAAACTTTAGGACACCATCTGGAGAGTCCTAAAATACCCGAGATAGATCATGTCGGACTTAAAATCTTTCTTTTCATGGAGCATTTACACTCCTGTTTCTCCCACAGTTTTTAACAAATCTTAATCCATTTTACCCTGTTTTCCACCTACTCCTTTACTGTAGACCAGGTCAACTAAATGAATTCTTCTAAATCTTAGTTACAACCTTCTACCAACAGTTTATCAAAGTGTTAGGGTTATAGATAAACTCATTAGGTCTCTACAAGTATCTAAGGTAATAATAACATTGTATAGCTATCTAGAGCTCCACAGATTCTAAACTGTTTTAGAGGCACTTCATAAAAGCAATTCTTCTGGAAAGCAATAACTGCCAGAGTAATCTTTCTAGTGTGTCTTTCTAGCTGCTTTCTTGTGGCACTAGGCTACCAGACAAACGATAGGAATTTCCTGTTCCTATGAGTTCACATTCAGACCTGCATCTTGGCATTCAGAGTGTAACCCTATCCCATCCTTCCTTACACAACCAATCTGTCCTTCCAGTGTTTCCCAAAGAAGATCTTCTCCTTCAGCCAGGTCAGCGTCTGAAGATGAAGGAACAGGCTGTAACCAGTCCTGTCTTCATTCTTTGTTTTCATTATTTCAGCTACTCCCTTTGGTTGTTTCTGCAAATACTTCCAGCATTTCCCAGTTCATCTCACCGCCCATCCTCTCTCCAAGGTATCAGTTAATCTCTCCAGCTGTTACCAATTTCTCCCTCTAATGAATTCTGAGTCTTTACTTTCTGATTATAGGCTTCTTGTTCATTTGCATGTAATTCTAGATTTTATAATATATTCTCTCTGTTTAGTCCTCTATTTCATGCATAAGTCTTATCGTCCTAAGAAAATAATAAGTTCCTCGAAGAAAAGGGACATGATAGGTACATGTTTGTATTGTCTCCTCTTGTGTCTAATGCTCCAGTTGGTGTCTATCATTTAAAAGGTTTTCACCACTTGGAATTTCACCATTCCCCGAAGTACTTCCATCTTGGATGTTGTTTGTTCAACTAGTAAGGCATTTATCACAGCTGCTTCCCATTGTATATTATGAGATCTGGAAGAGTTGTAGTCTGCCTCATTCATCTTTTTCTCTCTCAAAGTACTTAAGATAACACAGTTTACTATCAGAATTTAACAATAGGTGCTAATTAAGTTTCTATTCAATTTCAACATTGTTTAATATATCTGCATTTCTTATAGACCTCATTTCCACACTTAAACATGATTATATTTGCAGAAATTATATTGACATTTAGCATGAGAGAATAATAGTTTGCCAACTTCATTTATTCAAAAATAATGTTAAAATTTACAGGTAAATATAAATCAATTAGTTCTACTGTCAAACCATGATTATTTTAGAGGCATTAATGTTAAATATGAATATACTCTCAACAAGTACTGTTTATAGAAATGTCTATATCTCAATATGGTATGCTGTTCTTAGTATAAGATTTTATATCGTTGTTAATTTCTTGAGGTTAATATCTTCATAAATTAATACATCCATAACTGGTCAAAGTAAAACATAATTATCTTTTCATGGAAACACTCAGTGAAACCACATGATATAACTAATCAATAACTGATTAGTTTCTTTTTTTCTTGCTCTCTTGATTTATGTTGGACACTCTTGTTTAAAGGGGGTCAGAAATTTAATGGACTCAGACAGCCACGAAAACTTTTATCAGACCTTTGAGTATTTTTAATTAAAATTCAGTTCAGTTCAATTTCTTATGCTGAGCAAAAGCATCTGCCATGTTTTCCCTGCTGAAGAACTTGAGCTGAAAATATGAGCTTTTTCCTGTTATAGAAGTGCTGCATCTGCATAAAGTTAAAATAGCTTCTGAGGACCTTTTTCAACATATTTGGAAGAATTATGGCTTTAAAAATGCAACTTTCAGAAAACAACATTGTTGCCTCATTCAGTGATGTGACTGCATTTCTTGCTACACAAAATGCCTTCTCAGCATGTGCTTAATTCCTTGACCCATTCTCTTAGAGTCTCCCTGGTCCCTGACCAGAGCACAACACAGTGCCTCCCATGCAGCAGGTGCTCAAAAATAATTAATTCAAGGATATAAAAGCCTCACCATAGTCCTCTATCTGTAGTAACTATAGTTACCGGTTTTAGCCTAGAATGTTCTAATACAATGATGTCCTTGAGCTCTGTTACTAATTTAGTGAAAACTGTATGAAGAGGATACAGAAAGATACAGGTTTTTGTGCAAAGAAAGAAAAAGCTGTTGTAATGTACATTTTGTTAGAAAAGGCATTTCCATCTGCCCCCAAATACTCTTAAAGCCCAGGTCTAAGGAATCAGTAGTGTGAATGGAGATCCCTTTGATTTGTTTCTAATGTTAATTGCAACTCCTGTAAAACAAAAATAAGAGTCCTCCAAATCTGTGTGTCTCAACTTACTTAAGGCTCATATTTTGGTTAATGAATCTGATTTTTCCCCGTTTTGGTGTTTGATCCTTGGCCTTATACTGGCAGGGTTATCATGTTGTAAAACTCCAATGTATTCTGTGTAAATGGTGCTTTATGAGTTCTGGCCTGTGGTGGTCTTGTTATGGACCTGAACACATCAGGGTAATTTCTAAGAAGAAAAATATTCCATATTTTCAAGAGAGTCTATTTTACCCCTATCATACATAACAGATGGACCCCAGAGTAAACAACTGTGGGTTACTGGTAGCAATTCAGGTTGTTCTTTTGATGCTATAATGTACTGATTGCAAACATGAGTGAGCTACAAAATGTTTGTAGGTCAATTCGGATTTATTTATTAGGGATGCAGTGCTAGTTCCCACATAATTTAGCACTTTCTAAAATGTTTTCTGCTGAATAGATATTGTCGTAATATATGATGATCTTTAAGAAATCTCATTTGAATACTCTATGATTATTTGTAAAATTGAGAGCAGGATGTTTTTCTGGACTAGAGGCTAGCATTGTATCTACCTGTCTTCTCTTGATCAAACAGCATCTGAAGTATTTTCTTAATGGCGTCTCCATGAAATATGATGCAATCAATTCAGTGATTACAGATAGTTGGATTTTTTTTGTAATTATACTTTTTAAATAAAAATTGTGGGCTAAAACACAACAAAAATATATACCCTGATTTGTAATAAGTGAGCTGCATTGCATAAAAGTACTTGTTCTATGAATTCTCCTCTTAAGTCTGTTCTAGAACATTATCAGTTCTCATGTTCTTTTCTAAGTCTTCAAATCATTCATTACCATGAACTTTTTCATACAAGTAATTTAAATATTTTCAAGTTTGTCCTATTTAGAAGTTATCCTTTTCAAAAAATATCCTCACATTTGAGTTCCCATTTGTAAACAGGTCACTTATTCACTCTTTCTATCCCTGGACAGGACCCTCTTTCCAATTGGGAAGTTCCCTTATGGTGCTGAGTAATGCTGGCTTGGGGGAGAGGATGCTGCAGACAAAATGAAACTCTCCTCTTTCTCTTTCTTCACAGTTATTCTCATGTATTTTGTTCCTCTGTGTTGCCGAAGTCTTGTAAGTGGATTCTAGAGCTCTCCCAGAGCCATTTTATCCATGGATATCTGTCCAATTATTGATTTTTATAGAGAGATGGAGGCTGGGTCTCTCATGCCACCATTTTGGTGATGCCACTCTGACTGAGTCTTCTCAATATCCCTTGAAGATGCCTTTCTTCTTCCTCAGTCCAAATCACTGGGTTTCATTCAATTCTTTCTCAGTCTTCTTTCCCTATAGGTTCACATTTCCTTAGGATGTCTCACAATTTTCATAGTTTTAACCACCTATACACAAATGACTTTTAAATCAAGTCTCTACACTAGACAATTACCCTTATTTAGTCAGCTGCTTATGGATATTCCATGAAAGCTTCCAACCCAAGGTGTCCAAATACATTGTGTTCATCCTTCCCATATATGAACTTTTCCACATTTTCTGTCCCCATGAAGGACATTACCATCCATCTTGTTGTCAGAGTCAGAATCTGATAACCATTCCTGATACCTCTCTTTTTCTTCCAGGTCCCTGAATCATCACCCACCTGGCATGCTAAATAATATTGAATCTATATGAAATATCCTTGGACATATTTCCCTCCCCACACTCCTTCAAACATTTTTTTTGCTTCTATTATAACCATAACTTCCTTAGAACATTAGGTTCTAACAACTCCTTGCTTGGCATTTGTAGTATTTGTCTCTTTGTAGTTCTTCCCGCTTCTGT
The DNA here is from genome assembly GCA_004363575.1 of Solenodon paradoxus. Classification (NCBI taxonomy): domain Eukaryota; kingdom Metazoa; phylum Chordata; class Mammalia; order Eulipotyphla; family Solenodontidae; genus Solenodon; species Solenodon paradoxus. Next base: position 27,199 of record RJWH01000321.1, on the reverse strand, counting down.
GCTCCCTGCCCTCTAGTCTTTCTTACAGACTGTGGCAACTGTGGTTTTTCTATTAGTCAGATTGTGCCATTGCTTAATTTGAATTCTTAAATCGTTTTTTGATGCCTTGTTAAAAATTGTGACCTCTTTAACATAGTCTTAAAGACCTTCTATGATACTTCTCTCTATATGTTCAGTCTTATTGTGCACAACTAACTATATTTTGTGCCTTAGCAATACTAAACTACTTGCAGTTGTAAAAATATCACTTTTCTGCCCCTTCGATACTTTTTAAAATGGCACTTAATCCATCCATAATACTATTTTGCATTCATATTGTGCAGCCTTCCCTAAATCTGCCTATGAAAGTGTAGTCATCTTTCAGGTTATCAGCTCATTTGTCTTTCCCTCTGTTAACCTCCTGTCCACTCTATTGTGCCTTTTGGGGCTAATGTTCTGGCATCTGTCACATGAAATCATGACAATTTGCTTGCGTATGTATCTTTCTCCTACACTCTGTGAGCTCCTTGAGATCAGAGACTGCATCCACAAACCTCAGACAGTAATTGGTACTTGACTGGTGACTAATGTACATGATGAATTAACAGAGAAAGATATATTAATACAGATTATCTTCATTATCAAAGGTTGTTAATTTAAACAATAATTTTATGGATGTGAAAAATGCTAAGATTGCAAATTGTTGTTTTCTCACATTTCAACATTACACTGATTTGTTGTTCTCTATCAGCATCAGAAAGTCCTTGAAAACTTAAAAGACACTATTTCCTAATAATGAGCAGTTTGGTATAAAGCTCCAAAAGTTACACAGGAAGAAAGGAATAATAAAAAATGAATGAGAAACTAAGAGGATTGTACTTTTAGTTACAGAATTATGACCTATCTGTTCCAGCCTTTGAAGAACATGCTTCCATTTGTCCTGCTCTATGTGTAGAATTATCTGATACCGTATTTAAATAAAGTAGTGATTTATAGTTATCATGATTTAAAATACTTTACAGATCAATTTTTCATCCTCTGTCCCTATTTTTAACTCATCAAAAAATTGCTTTATGCTATTGCCTATAAATATTCCAAAGCATGATGAACTCAATAGAAGAAAGTAACATAGACTGGCAAATCATTGTTGTAAGGTCCAAAGAATGATTGATATGAATTTTTAAAAGGCTGCAAGATGCAAAGAACTAAACTGGATTCTACTCTTGCCTCTTGTGTTCTTGGACAGAGTTAAAATTTCTAGGCCTTAGTTTCCTCTTCCATAAAACTAACAGATTGAATTATTAGGTATCTAAGCTTCCTCCCAGCTCTAAAATTTGTTAACTTAGTCTGGATGCGAGTTACTCTGAATCTAGTATAATCCTAGAAAATTATATTATCGAAGACATGGAGAGTAAGTTTTCATAGAACTGCATAATTGTTTTTAAAAGCAATAGGCATATAGAATGCAAGGTGACTCATTATAATTTATTTATGCATGGAGAACTATTCCAGTCATGATTAATTCCAATGGGTATAATATCTTCATTTAGATGAATAAATATAGTGTTTCATAATTATAAGGTAAGAGCAAGGCGTACTGGTGGAGAAATGTTTATAGTTAATCTGAACACCTCTGAAAATGTCAAAGTGTAATAAGGTTTACTGATGAGTGTAAGCACTGGGAAATTAATGACAACAATCTTTCTTTGTTTATAGGTCCTCGATATAGCTAATCACAGTGTGGGCACAGAAGACTCCCTAGTTCTTTCTATTTCAGCAGTGATGAGCTACTACGGAATTTACTTGGGTCTTAGGTGACAACTTACTACTCTTCATAAAGACGTGATTCTTCCAAGCGTTTTCTTTGCTAAAACAATGACACAGTTTCCAAGGAGATAAAATAGCTCTTGTGAAGCAAAATTTGTAGAGTTTAATAAGAAAACTGAGTTGAAGGATACAGTCAAGAAGAGGATCACTTCACACTCTACCTTCTTAATTTTCATAACAGGTGGATGAACTTGTCTATAAAAGCTGGCAAATGGATTTGAAAAGACCAGTACTATGTTCTTAGTATTGATGAGATGCAGGTAAATGTTTCCAAGTAAATAAAACCACACTGTTTGTCTCCAAGAATCTAAGCATTGTTAAGGTCCCCAAAAAGGGATTTTAACAATTTGAGATTTATTTTCATATTTTCCTGAGTGTATTTTATATATGCTTTGTAGAAAATTAGGAAAGAAAATAATCTTCCATATTTCATGATTTAAAGATACCTACATATAATGTTTCCTTCTAGGCTTTTTCTATCTATCTACATAATTATGATCAACTGCAAAATTTGTGTCCTTATTGTTGGCGTCGCATCAGCAATTTCCCAAGTCATTAAAACTTTTCACATATATTATTCTACTACAAATAGTATGCTGAGTTCATATGCTTTAAACATGGATTATCACATTGAATTCTCTCAACAACCTTGGAAGCTTGTCATATTATTATCCTCATCTAATGGGTGGGAATAAAATGTTGAAGAAGTTAAACCGACCTAACAAAGTTTCCAGGAAGATGGTCTACTTTAGGAATGATATGTACAAGAAGCTTCAATATAGCGAAGACCATGTAATAATTGATTAAGCAGATTTACCACACTTTTAAAAAACTATTTCCTTTTGAGTGTGCGTGATTATTCAGGATATCCTCCCCCATTATCTCCATTCTTTTGGGCCTATATATTTGTAAGTGCACCTCAAAGCACAGTTTCTGGTGCTGACACTAGAGAGACAAATGATCACAGGTGATACCCCTAAACAGTGCTCTATATGGTCATCTCAACAGGAAATGCAGGGTCACCCATTTTTTCCCAATACATTGTCAAAGAACCTATGAGACACATATGAGGAGTCAGAAGGAGTTTTGGATTCTAAATCAGAAGGACTCGGTTTTCGATTTCCACTTGGACTGATTTATTTTGGTCTTCCACAATTACTTCATCACTGTAGCCTCAGTTTCATTAGATGTCAAAAGACTTCCATGATGGAAACACCAGCCCCTAGGAATGAGAGTTAGTCTGACCCAAATCAGCTTTCATATAGAAGACTCACAGGCAAGATCTTCCTCTGTCTGTTGAAGTCTCCTCATGTACTGATCTAATAGACTTGGCTCTTAGAATAGGGCAAACTGATGACATAAACACATTGTAATCAAGCATGACCTTATTGCTTAACTATTCTGTCAAGTCCTGTGATGCAAACCTCAAGAAAGCTAAAATTTGCTGAAAACAAAATTCAATAAAATAAAAGGTGACCTGACTGATAAGAATAAATATAGACTTTGGGAAAAAAACTGGAAAGGGGATCAAAGGATATCAAGGTCTTAATAGGTTTTGAATGTTCCTAAGAATTGCTACTGATTTTATTTATTATTCTCAACAGTTTCGGTAGTCATTCTTGATGGTTTAAAATTTTGCTCCCTATTTTCAAAATGTAGTATTTCATTATGAAAAAGCATACAAGACAAGACAGGGCAAAGTAATGTTAATTCAACCAGTAACATTGATGATGGGAAACGAAGCAGGAACACCTGGGTTAGAGACCTGGTGGGAAAGCAAATTTCATACTAATTAGATGTATGAGTGTTATGAAAGATGAAGTAAATTGTGCTTTGCTAAGGTATGATTAGAAATACATTTTCAAGGCAATAATTATATCACTAACAATTAGATCATTAATACAACTGAGCATTCAGTTTAGTTGTAAGGATGCAGGCAATCAATAAAAAAATGGAAACTGATAGATCAAGACCATATACTTTTCCTTGTACAATAAAGCTGACAAGTTTATCTTGAGATCCTTTTTCCTAGTACAAATTCCTGTGAAAATTGAATCAGTTGGCTCCTTATTTTTAAGATACCAACTTCCATTTAGCAGAGTATTATTGCAGTTGTACAAAGTTATTCTTTATTTTCCCAAAGTGCCATGTCTTACCAACTTCAACAGTCATCAAGGACACACAATTACATGGTTGTTCAAGTAATGATATGTGTGTAAGGGGAGGAAGGGAAGAGTTAAGTCACTGAGTTCTAGGTATGTGATCGATCTTACTATATAGCACTTAAAGAATATGTCTTGGTGTATTTTAGCACAGTCAATTCAAGGATGAATCTTTTGACAGCTGCTGCAAGTTCCAATATTCTGTGTGGTTGACTGAAGAAAGATCTATATGTTTAAGTCATAGGTGAGAAGGCAAGAGAGTTGAGATTTTGTTGAAAAAATTATGAATCCTCACAAATATTCTCACACACAGAAGGGGCACACTAATCCACAAAGAGATGGATAAGCTTGTTTTTCATAAAGAAAAAAATGGAATATGCTCTTGTGACTTTGTAAGTCTCTTAAAGTATGGAAGAAAAACTCTGGACTCAGAATGTTTTATGGATATTTCTCACCTTTACGCAACCTAAGTCTGTTAACGAACCTAAGAAATACTTTTGTCAAATATATGACTAGTTGAGGAGAAAGCAGACTTATCCCTTTAGGACATTAAACTCTTCAGGTAGATGAATAAACTGTCCTGTAGTATTATTTAGTACCGTTTATTTGAATAATAGAGGATGTATATTTTATTTTTAGCATGGCTAATGTGAAGTCTTTCTTTCTGGCAGCAATTTGTAAAAGACATAGCTACTTATTAAGGCCGTTCCTGATTATAATAGCAAAGCCATGTCAGCATCCTCAACTCAAAAACAAAACAGGTCATCATCACAGTTCAGTATGCCTATCTATCTGTTGGGCAAGTCTCCAATTCACATAACTACCAATGCAGTTATTTAGATCTAAAATGAGAAAGATGTGGCATAGATCTATTCACATGATTTAAAATCATGATAGAATCTGTCAAAGGAATATGATGTTTGGTAGTTTATCAAGAATTGGGGAAACCTTCTGGGTTCCTATTAATTGGCATCAGAGAACTTAAGATTCAAATTATAGCGATTTGGAGTCATAATCACTTCCAGATCAAGCACTGTCATAATTCTCTCTTTTACCGTTCACTATTTATTAAACAGAGCCATCTGGAAACAATCTTCCTCAGTGAGTATCATAGTGGAACCTCTTTTGCCTTTCTCCTAGTTGACCTGTGTAACTCAGTATCTTCTGACCTGTTGATGCTGGATAAATTGGATTATGAGAATTAAAGTAAAAATAAAGGAAAATCCTCTAGTGGTCAACATAATATATGCAAATACTCATGGTTATGTACTCAATAATAGTCCTCTTTCTAAACACTTAAAATATTTGTCTTCCATCTATAAAAATACTTGCTTTGGTTACTTTTTAAATATCCCTATTATATATATATAGTGTGTTTTTAGTACCACAGGAAAACAGATGTTTAGCTAAATCTTTTAAGTAAGCTACAAAAAATAGTAAAAAATTACTCATTTATCAATGAGAGAATTTGAGTAACTGCTCAAATTTAACCATGAAAAGGCAATTCTAAATCTCGTCCAGATAAGAGTAATTTAATTCCTTCCATTGCAGCCATAGAGAGAAATGTTGCTGTATATTAAAGCCTCTCAAGGTAAAGAGCGGAACCAGTCAACACTCACTGTGTCTGCTACTTCCCCTTAAGCACAGAGCTGTATTTTAATGTATATATTCCTAGATTTGTAAGAGTATAGTGTGTGTATATGTGTATCTGTGTGTTCCTAAATTGTAATTTTGATGGTTTGCATAAGAAATGTGTGGGCTTCTTTTTTAGCAAATGCATATCTAACTAAACCAGGTAGCCACACTTTCTTTTACTCATCTCTTGTCATCAAGATTACCAGTAATGGTTTGGCAGAAAGCCTGGACTAATGTCTCTGCTCTGAAAATTGTCAAACTCTATCATTTACCCAAATGCTACAACACTGATTGTTGAGGGGATTTTTTGATTTGTTTGTTTCATTTCATTCCTATATTACCTTAGAAAGTAAGGCTTATTCAAAAACTCCCACATGCATTTAAATCCATACATTCAGTGTTCAAAATAAGATTGATTATTTTTTGCAAAGATAGTTCAATATACTCAAATAGTAGAGCCCTAAATTTTTAACGACTACCCTCTAAAGGCCTGTGGTTGTTTATTTTAAAACTTAGCTAATGCAGGGGAGAAATACTAAGAAAAAATATTATACCTTATAATTTATTTTCTTATTCAGAATTTTTCTTCTTTTCTAAATATTTTAGACAGAAGGGCCTTTTGTACAGTAATGTATGCACACTTAGCACTTCAGTCAATGTTTCTCAATTAAAAAAAAAAGTTCAGTTCAGTTAGTATCTGCAAATGACCTTGAAGAAATTCAGCCTAGTCTAAGAAATGTTATGGGTAATTCTCACAAAGCACACTCTCATGGAGTAAGTTATTGCCTAAGACAAAGTGGCCATTTCTGGAAGCTGCATTGTGTCTTTGAGGCCACTGGGGCACCATACAGGAGACTGAAGCAATAATTTACTCTGGCACAGTGAGAAATATAATGTAACTTGCACACTAGGATCCTCTGCCTCATTAAGTTAAACACTTCCCTCATGTCATTTTAAAGGCGAGATTATAATACTGTAAATCTAAGTAATTTAGATTTATGTTCTTGTGTCTGGCAAATGGTTACACAGGATATCTTTTTGGCATTCCAAGTGTTTTAGGTGCTAGGCGGTTTCAGAATGAGTATATAATTGACTTCATAATGTGGCAAACAAGAGATAGAGTTCTGTTGCGTGCTAGTCAAGCTGCTGCAAAGGAACAGCCCTGCACGCCTAGAAGAGACCTTCAGATCCTTCTGCAATGAAATTTTAGAGGTAGTTCTGAGAGCATTATAGTTAGTGAATCTTATTAAAACCCCAGGGGAAAATATAAACAAAAATCAATCAAAGGAAAAATGTGTGCTGAGAATTCGTGCCACTTACACGTTTGACTGAATTGTTTCTCTTTCTATAGTACAGAAAGGAGATGTCTTTCCCAAATCATTTTCATTTTTTAAAAATATATTGATTTAACGCCTTTAAAATAGAGGGAGGGAAACAGAAATACTATGAATGAACAGCAGAATAATATTACCAGAGTTGTCAAGGTGATGAAAGGACACATGCTCCTTGTCATTTAATACTCCGGTACCTATGAGAGAACCTAATATCCAGAGTTTTCTGTGAGTACAGTTGCTGGTAGTGAAAAAAAGATTGTGAAGCAATTGGGTCATTTTAAGTGGTCATAGCCCTTAACGGAATATAACACACATTCTAAAAGGAAAAGTGAACATTTTGCTCTTCTCAGTCTAGTCCTCCTTCTTTCACAGAGATGGTGACTTTAGCAGAGCATCTTTGGAAACCCAGCAGTTTACTTTCTCTTTTTAAGCTCTAAAATTTTTAAATTTAAAGGTGAGAAACAATAAAATTAAGAAATTGATGCTGAAGTTGAAAATGACTATTTTCCTCTATGAGGCCTTCATAAAGATGAAATAACTGAGCATAATAAATAAATAATGTATAATCATATTCTACAATAGAATAATAGTTTCAAATAAAAATTATAAAATATTGAAAACCTCGAGTTGTGGTTTGTGATGAACACAGCCAGTCTCCTTATCTGTGGTGATCATATACCTAAAAAAAGTCAAATAAATATGCTCTATGAGTTTACATTTTGATTTCTTCTGATATTTAAAATCAATGCCTTTTATTAAGAGAATGCAAAGTACAAAATAGTAGAGATATTTTTGTCTTAAAATTCTCAGCCTCACACTCTCAAAATATTACCTGGGTTGCCACGTTGTCACACTTTAGGTATTAATGCAATGAAGAAAGGTTTATTTAAACCAGAATTTAGGCACATCCTAGTGGAGCAGTGGTTAGGCCCACCATCACCTCCCAGCGAGCACAGTCCACATCCATCCCAAGGACCCAAGTTTGCCTATGGGTGCTGGGGGTATCAACCAAGATAAAAAATGAAATAACAAAAATAAATGTTTCAAAAATAAAATAATATAATAAAAAAACAAAGTTTACTAAGTGTGTTAAAACCTCTTAAAATGTGATAGCTATCTAGCTATCTAAAATGTTTATACAAGTATTGATATATATATGTATCATATATTTTCAGGTTCACTTGAGAAACGATGGGTTAAATAAATTCAAAGATATCTCTTTAGTGTAGGACTTTTTTTTTTAAAGATGCAGGAAGGAATGAAGGCGGGTAGGCAGGAAGAAAGAGGAGGAAGAATGCTTTATTTAGTTTTATTTAATTGTCCACATTGGTTGCTTCTCCCCAGCCCCGGGTCTTGAATCGGGGACCTTGGGATGTATGTGAGACTGCTCCCAGGTGTACTAGACCTCTAGGTCACTGGGGCACACCCAAATTTAGCATTTACCTAAATCTCTAAGAGGGGACTATAAGATATACCATTTCCCAAATATATCTGATCCAGAATTCTCATCTTTTCTCATAACCATATAGCATTTCCTAGAATTAGTCCTTCTAAAAACACAAAATTTGATTTGTGATTTGAAGTAAAATGCAAAAGACTTTAAGATATTGGCTTAATAATTTTTCAATTTTAATTAACCTTTGTGTTCCCAGTTTTACCTTGTTAGTGCTTAAGATTAAATGCAAAGCAAAAAGTAGATTTTCAGAGTGACATAAATGCTATTCGGACACATGTATTTCTAAGTATAACATAAATAATCATTTCTCTGTGTTATTTTCCAAGTCTCATCCTTTTTCTTAGCTTCCTTAAAAAAGGGAAAACTGGGATTAGAATTGTATTCAATTACCTTTTTTCTCCATTTCTCTACTACAGATGATCAGTTCTTAGAGGTGGGAAAGAGTAATATTTTGCATTTGCTATCTACATTCTATAGGAATGTCCTGTAATAGACTCTTTTTACTTCCCCAAAATGTTTATGAACAAAACTCCTGAGAGATAAGTGTGAGGACAGGTAAAATGCTAGGATTCAAAAAAGTTGGAAAAGCTGTCATAGGAAAGGTTCAGACACTTCTGAAATGACAAAGATTTAGAGAGCCAGAAAAATTCATGGGAATGAGCGTCAAAGGATGTAAATAAACAAAAGATGGTAGCATCAGATCACAGGTAGTATGTCCACACATTACCAAGTACAGACCAATTTCATTCCCAGTATTTAGGTCTTTAAATCTAGATCTCTGTGTAAAGGTATCCATATTCTTGAGCTATGATTTAGTGAATTCATGATTTCAGCACTCATAAATCTAAGGGCTATTATATTACACAGGAATTAGGTACAAAAAGTCAAACCAAAAAAATAAAAATAAAAATAATTATGATCTTTTTAAGATATATGGAACTTTACAAAGCTTCATGATTCAGGGTGTTTCTGAATCATTCTTACACCATATTTATTTTTTAAGAATGCAAAGTCCAGGTTATTTACACGAACAAGTAGACATGAATTTTATATTAAGGTAAAATACAGTTTCCTGTGTGAAAAAAAATACACGTCCTACTTAACTTTTGTATTTTGTTTTTAATATTTTAGAGTCTATTAAGGTCTCTTTAAGCTATTTTATAATAATAATATCTGCTTAATATGAGTTTTTTTTTTTAAGCATTAAAGTAATTCCATAGCTATCCTACAACTTATTTTCGGACAGGAATACACTAACTGTTGAGATAAGCAAATGGATTTTTTACAAATAAGGAAATTAGCAGAAATAAATTAAGACTGTAAATGAAAGAGCAGTATAAAGGTATTTGTTTTCTAAATCCATTGTTTTAACAGGATGTACTCCAATGTCATTGTCCTGAGAAGTGGGCTAAATAAATAATTTTATTGTCCAGCACAGGGAGGCATAAGGCAAGCACTCCACAGATTTGTTACTTAATCAGATAAATTGGCTCAGCTACTTGGAAGCTATAATTTTAAGATAAGTCAGTTTTCAGGACTTTATCAGTGAGGGAACAAAGAAAACACCAATATAATATTTTCACATTTTGTAAAGGAGAATTCTCAGTTCTCATTTAAATACTGACTTATATGACATTTGATTAGGTTCATATTTTTAAAAAGATATATTTTGATCTCATTGATATTAGGGTTTTTGTCTTTTGGAAACAGGAGAGTCATGTATGACAAAAAATAAACCAAGTTTCTTAGTTTTCTAAATTTCAGAAGCTGACATATCAAAATGATACAATAAATGTGTGAAAAATATACATGATCTGAAGAATATGAAATTAAATATCCTTGGAATTAATAAACTGTTTCCTCTTCCTATGTTTCCCACCAACCGTATTACATTTTTAATTAAAATGAAATTTTTTAATGTAACAACAAAATGACATTAACATTATACTTCAGGATCTTAAAATTTTTAAGATAATTTTTCAGCCAACTTTAAGATTTAGGGTCATATGTCATATCATGTAAGTAAGCAATCAACTGTTTTCCTACTAACACTACACTGCAATTTGAAAACAATCCATTGTCTTCTGATGATTCAGATTTAGGTTGTAGGGTAATAAGTTAATTTTAATGTAACTGAGTCTTTTTGATCATTTCCCATTTGTGCTATCCAGAGCTCTGGACTAGACTTGGGAAACATGTCAGTTATCCAACTCTGTGACTTTCTTTTTATGAATCACTCTGATAATGTGCAGCTGTTGTCATCACAATCAAGTTATATAGTCTCACTTAACAAAAATGAAAACAGCTAACCTGCTCCCCACCCCAAAAAATCAACTAAACATTGTTAACTCTCTCCATTTGACAAAGAGGACCGTTCATGATCACTATTCTAGACAAAGAGTCTAAGTCAAAGCATAATGACACACAGAATGAAAACAAAGTACAAAATGAAAGACTTTCTCAGAATAGTCTTTTTCTACCAAACATATAGTATTGAATGGTTTCAATGTGTCAGTTACTTAGGATATAAAAATAAGTAAGATACAATCTCAGAATTATTTGCCCACAGTGGGTTATAGACTGACAGAGGTATGATAGTACATGAAACAATCTGGAGGTAGCAATTATATGTGATTAAAGTGTTGGTGATAACCAATCAAGTAGTGCAGATGAGGTTAGAGAAACAAGCTGAGGTTTTGTGATGGGTTTATAGGACATAACAAAGAATTTATTTAGAAGGAAATGGTGAGACATTAAGACATTTGAGTAGAGGAGCAATCCATCATACCTATGATTTTTAGTATATAGTTGTATTGCTCTCAATATGGAAGACGTATTGTGGGGTAGAACCCAGAGGCAGTAAGAACCTGAGAGGCTACAGTGATAACCTAAGTGAGATGATGAAGACCTGAAGTAGAGTAATTGAAAAGAGAATGGAAAGGGAGAGATTTATTTACAATAATTTTAAGAAAAAATGTGATATTACAGGATGTAAGACAAGAGACAGCAAGAATCAGGGTCAACAGTTGAGAACCATGGCAGTGGAGGTAGATGAAAGAGGACAAAGATTACTAAAGAAAGGGGTGAGTTTGGGTTAAATTAAAAGATTGGTGATAGCTTAAATAAGATTGGGAGCCATGAATCTTTTAGTTATCACACATTTATAAATTTCTCCCAAAGGTAAAAACAAATCAAGTCACAAATGAAATGAGAAAAAGAAAAAAAATCGATAGCAATCTGTAATCCACATTGATCTCAACAGACTGCTTTAAAATCTTTTCTAAAATGAGGGGCATTACAAAATAACAAGAAAAAGAGACCATAAAATCACTAGAGTGATTTTCATTTCTGGGAAAAGTGATGAAATAATTAAAAATATAAAACAATGGACAGTTAATAAGATGGTGAGGACTTAGTACATGGAAATTTAGGAGAAGGCTGGAACTCCTGAGAAGTAAGTTCATCCTTGAACGTTTTTGCCCTTGGGCAGATGAGTGTCAAGAACAAAAGATATGGTATTTTGGGTATTTCTAGGCTGTTGGGAAAGTCAGAGCCCATTGTTCACGTAGGGGCTTTACTAAATTAATTTAATTTTAAGTTGGAATCTTGAAAGGCCATATCTTCTTTCAGCACATGGGAGTGAATATAAATTAAACAGTTCCCATCATCGATTTGCAGCCCTGCTTCTTATCACAGGGGTGACAAAGATGGTTCTGTTCTGATACTGCTCCCATGTGGTTTGCTGAAGCAAACCAAAGTCCACTATGCAGAAAACACCGTCATACTAGGCCTCAATTTTTTCTTACTAGTAACTGTTTCTTATGGGAACAGAACTTTAAAAAAATCATTGATATTTATTAAATCTTTTGTTCACAATGCTACATTCATTTTTGAATATTGACATTGTATTTCAGTCTATATTCACATCAAACCTTCCTCCAGAGTTCATGTCCTTTACTGCCACCTTTCCCCCTCTTTCCATCTCTTCCTCTTCCCACCCCACTGACAGCTATCATCTTGAGTCCTGAGAGTGTTTTCTGGGGTTAATCTATTTATTTGTTTCATTTCATTATACTCCCCATATGAGTGAAACCATCCTATATTTCTCTTTTTCTTTCTAACTTATTTCACTTTACATGATCCCTTCCAATTCCATACAGATTGTTGCAAAGGGCACGATATTATTTTTTTAGTAGCTGCAGAAAATTCCATTGAATATGTATACCACAGTATATAGATACAAGTAATTTTTAAAATACACTTCCAGCAGAAAATTAAAGATATCCAAACAACCAAAAAAAAAATAAGGTACCAAGAGTAAGAAGTGTAGGGAGCAAAACAAAAGAAACAAGTAGAAACAAATCCAGTAGCACAGGGGATATTAGAATTAGCAAGCATATATTATCACACAATTATACTTACTATATTCAAGGAAATAAAATCCAAGTTTGACAATTTCAGTGGGAACTAGAAATGATGAGTGATATAATAGCAGAGTTTATTTGCTGCTTTTCCTGTCAACACTAGTTGATCGCAAAGTTCAAAATTCTCCATTGTTAGAATTTAAACTTTTTTGAATATAAGGTTTTTCTTTTGGCATATTGCAAAGAAAAGCAAAAGCCCATACTAATAGGCCTAGTAGCACAATTTTCAATATTTATAATTCCATCAAAATATATTAACTGAAAGGGGTGTGTATGTGTGTGTGTGTGTTGAGCTCATACAGGCAGGCACTCACAGATTTCTTGGAAACACCTAGAGTTTCTTCCAGGCTCACGTCAATTATCAACTGTTCAGGACACAGCTGAGCTAGGCAAGGTGAACCACTACCCAATGTCACAAGGAAAATTTACAAAGGTGCCATCCACTTGTGGAGAAATGAATATTAAATGCAAATTTTACAACCTATTGGATTAATTGTAAGTATTAGGGAAGGTTGACTGTGGATTAACAAAATTGCCTACATAGTTTGAGGTTAGGCATTTATAATGAAATGCAAACATTCCCGATGGACTCAGCGCATTGACTTTAAAACACTTGAGTCAGATTCATTCCTGAGGATGGATCTTGACTGCAAGACAAGGAGGGATCTAGGCAGCAATATTCCTCAGGGGTGTGTAGGGAGCTGGAGGAGTAAAGGGGATGAGGGAAAGTTGGCAGGGAAAAGAGGGAGGCACTTCAAAACAGAACTCTGCCAACTTCACACTTGGTTTGGTCTTGCAAAACTATTTGGTAGAAGCAAGTAACTCTCTCACTATAATGACCATTTTTCATTTTAGTAGAGTAACACAGTTTACTATTTATTCCTATCAGAACTGAGTTAAGATCCATATTAAGTTGCTCCTTATTTGTACCTAGCCTTAGTTCGTTAGAATTTAGTGTATTTGACAGAGTAAAAACTGGCCAGTTACACCTAACAACTGTTTAGCCCCACACTCTGTAATAAGAACATCAGCAGATCTATTTTCCCCATATAAAGTAGAATTTTCAATTCACACCATGTACTCTGTGACTGTTATGGACAGTATTTATTCAGAAGGAATGCTATGCAAGTTTGGAAAAGATGTTTCTAAGAGCAGAGCCAAGAGGTCATTTGACAAAACCAAACCAAAACCTAAACATGGTCAAAACATGAAGAGAACTAAAGGTTGTCATTCTTTTTTTGTTTTGAGTTTCAAAATCCTCAAAGCAAAGCATCACAATAGCAAATTAGACAGCCCTCTCTCTCCCTCCACCACCTTCAAGCTCCATATAATCAGAACGCCTCCATTCACTTGGCAGATATCAGATTGTGTGTGTGTGTGTGTTTGGAGGAAAAGAACCTGGTTGGAATTAATGAGACAACGCCAAAAACTAATTTCTATTAATACATTGCTGTCTTCAGTGACGAATTGCTTATTTTTTCTTATTTAGAAACAGAAAAAACAGAACACCCTCAAATTGCTCCTCAGGCACTTAAAGACCACCTTTCGATCACCTCTTTTGCCCTTCTTTTCTTTTTTCTTTTTTAAAAAAGTAGGCAGTGCCATCGCAAGGGAAGTAACTCCATCTCACAAGAATAAATTTCACCAAATAGCATTATGGGCACAATAACATTATTGCTGACATTGTAAATCCATAAATGCTGCCTGTTTAAGGGAGGCGTTCAGAGAGGAAAAAGTAAGTTAGGGTAAAGCAAATCTGAAGTTACAGACATGCAATAGAAATCTCAAAACTAAGCTGGAATACGCTTTTTCTTCTTGTTACACAAAATGTCAAATGTCAAATATCAAGAAGTTACAGTGCTGGAAAATCTTCATTATCTCTTTCTCATTCACATAAATAAGAAAGAAAGAAATCAATATTAACCTTCCCAGAGAAGCGATGCACCTTAAAACCAATCTTTTCACTTACCCTAGAGTATGTACACCATGATCTCTTAAATCCTTTTAATTCCAGTACTTCCAGAATATATATGAATTCTTAGAATAGTCACTTAAAGAGCAAATTTCAACCAAGTGGTTAATTACAACAGAGATCATAACAGAACTCTCTGAAATTCTAGGGAGAATCTGAGTTTCAATTCCAGCTTCTAGATCCAGTTATACACTGTGTCTATCTTTAACTTGAAAATGATTTGGTTTCACATTCCATTGAAGTCCCACTGGCAGATGCCTTTGGTAAGCTCACCAATGGCAGGCTTTCAAACACCCCTCCACCCCTCCTCCCTCTGAGAGAGCTTCCGCTCTTACATCTAATGCTGATTTACTCAGCTGTCTTTTTACCTGTCTCCGGTGGGTAAAAGGAGATGCCTTCATTGATGGCTATTACGGAAACACTTGGAAGCTGAAGATCAGCCTGAGGACTCACTGTGCTTTCCCCTTGCTCTCCCCTCCCCCTACTTACTGCCAGAAACCAACTGACTTCCAAACTTGGCTGCCTGAAAAAGAATGTTCTCTGATTGGCATTCCTGGAAGCAGAAAGCAAGGCAGCTCAAGTTTTGTTCTGTAACTCAGCATGAAACACTTCCCAGGTATATAAAATAGGAACAAGTAAGTTTCCTGGATTTTTCGTTTTTGTTTTTAGTTGTGGGGAGAATGGAACAATCTTTGGGGGCCACTGTACCTCTTTTTTGTTCTAGTATGGCACTTAGCATTCACATATGCTTTTACCAAAATGGATGGTTGCAGTAAAAAAACCAAAATGAAATGGCAACTCATGTGAAAAGTTGAAATTCCTTATTAGTAAGTGAGTTGGGATCCACTGCAGGGAGAAATAGGCTGGCTGCTTGCTTGACAGTGTTCTGGGGGCGACTGTCTACTATGTGGCCTTTCTGAGCAAAGGAAAAAAAATAAAAAAAAAATTGCTCACAGAAGTTGTGGAAAACATGATTTTCATTATCCTCTATTTTATATTTCAGACAGCCTGAGGAGAAGGTGAAAAAAGCACTTCTACTTCCCCATCAAATCTTCTTTTCCAAAACTGTCTTACAAAACCTTGGTGAGGACTGGAAAAAAGTTGCATGTGTGTATTGTGCCCACAGAGAGACACACGGACACAGATGCACGTAGATCTGAATGAAGAAAAGTGTGTAAAGGCAAGTGAGGGAAAAATATATTTCATCAAACAGGGCTTGACAAGGATTAATGCCCCTTTAAATCACTGCTAATAAACTTGTATTTAATATTTATTTAGTGGTCACTGGTGTCAAAAGACCTGGTAGGACAAAATAATCTACTTCCTGTCAAAATTGTGAGTTCATTATCTGCAGCTGTGTGGAGCAGACAACTTCCTCAGAGCTCTGAAAAAGGATTTATAATTTTGGCAATAACCACCCCCTCCCTAAGCATTTTGGGGTTTCCAAATTTCAGCTGGCTGTGGGCTACCAAGTCGAGGCCACTGTCAGCTGGCTGAGCTCAGAGCAGTGATGTGGCTACAGCCACTCCCCACGACTTGTCCAGACATCTCACAATATTTGAGGCAAACAGTGGACTTAAAAAAGAAAGATTTCTCTTTGTTTGTGATTGAGGAAGTGCTCAACTCTAGGTGGTCTCTTAACACATCTGAACAACACCACCTTAAGGAACCAGGAGTGAACCTGACTTGTTTAACTGGCATCAAATTACTAATTTATTTATTCA
This sequence comes from Solenodon paradoxus, assembly GCA_004363575.1. Taxonomy (NCBI): domain Eukaryota; kingdom Metazoa; phylum Chordata; class Mammalia; order Eulipotyphla; family Solenodontidae; genus Solenodon; species Solenodon paradoxus. Next base: position 10,686 of record RJWH01000321.1, on the reverse strand, counting down.
GTGACATTTTGATGGCTGAGATAGAAGGTTGTCTTACAAACTTGCTCATTCCTCAGCCTGTTACTAGATGTCTTCCAAAAATACATAAAAGGAGGTTAAAGAATGAGGCACAGGAGGAAGAGATATTTTCTTATTCTTATTGCCAAAGTGGTGTCTCAGGGAAATCTCAGGCTATCTGCAATACTGAACGGAGGGGCATGCAAATGACTTCAGAAGTAACCAGGAAGAAATAACTACTCACTCAGAGAGTACAAGTCCTTGACTCTGTTCTTGTTCCTGCTTCCCTCTATCAAAACACTCCTCTCCAAGGTTAATGGATTGTGTCAAAACACACATGCACTAAAAATAGTGACTAGAATTAGCACCAGTCCTCTGGTTCACACTCAGCTACACTCTTTTCTCATGTTGCATCCTTTATTAAACACTAGCACATAATTGGTACTCAAATGTGTGTTTTAACCTATGGAGAGTGGTTATATATTGGCTCCTATTTTAGATAAATGTATATTGCTTTGTCTTAACAATTTTGGAGGAAATTGATATCTTTTTAAGCTGTTGATTAAAGAATGTAGTGAAGATTTGTATATTAGCACCTTGACTGAAGTAAAAGTAAAATTCATGGTATGGTCTGTGTCTGAATGAATGAATGGCTCTAAATATCAGCACAGGACATTCTGCTAAAATTATTTCTGTGATTCTTGCTGGTTTCTAAGAAAAATATAGAGAAAAAGAGAAATCTTAGAACTTCTACTATTTCATATGAAGAAATAGGCCATAATAATTATCTTTCATGGATTTTTATTTTATCATGTGTAGTGCAATCATATATTTGCTTAGGTTCCCACCTTTATCTCCACTTTTATTTTCATCTGTGCCGAATTCCACGAAGAGTCAGCAACTGTAGTGATAGCATTAGTCCAGAACCAAAATTGAGAGAGCACGATGGGATTCTTTCCCCTTCTTTTTGTCTCAGCTAACCTTCAAGAGTCAATTGATAAGATTTATAATGTCTAGAACTCAGTGTTTATCATGAGTAAATATTATTTTTCTTTTTTATAAGCACTAACATGAGCATTAGGATTTGATCAGAGAAGATAGCTTTCAGGACTTGCTTCCAAATAAAACTGGACATGTAACAGGCAAATTAAATACCCTTGATTTATCATGAACAAGCAGTAAATCCCTGTTCCATTCTCCAGAAATAGACTGTACTAACACAGTTCTGACTGTGGCATGCTGATAGCAGACTCCTTGCAGGGGTGAAGGTGGCGTTCAAACTCAAATCTTAACTGATATGTGAGGTGTCCATGTTAATGAAGAATATGGTCATGGAAAAGCAATGGCCCCTGTTATTTTTTTCTTGTCTGAAGTATTTAAGAGTCTGGCATAGTTGGTATTCTCAGTGGATTTAGTGATAATTTTTTGACTTTTGCTTATCATTTATTTTTTAAATAAATGATTAACTATAGCCTGAATATTTGCGTAAACCATGCCTCCCCTCACTCCCATTTGTTGAAACCCAATCTCGAATGTATGGTATTAGGAGGTAGGGCTTGTGGGATGTGATTTGATTATGAGGGCAAAGCCCACATGAATGGTATTCGTGCCCTCATAAAAGAGACCTCAGAGAGTGCCCCTGTTCCTTCCACCATGTGAAAACACACTGAAAAGATGGCCACTTATGAACCAGGAAGTGGGCCTTTACCAGATACAGTATTGGTGTCTCAATCTTGGATTTGAATGTGTAAGAAATCTTGGATCCAGTGTGTAAGAAATAAATTTATATTTGTAAGTCACTTAGTCGATATTTTATTTTGGCAGTCTGAATGAACTAATACCCTTTGCAAAAATGAGTCTTTTTTTGCAGGGGGGGGGGGTGATATAATGAATTTTTTCAAGGAAGAAAATTAATACAAGTAATCTTTGTTTGAAAAGTAAAGTGAATACAGTACAAGAAAAGATAGAAAAGCTATATATAAACAATGTTGGGAAACAAAGGCTCTAATAACAGATATGTAAGAGATTCAAAACAACCACATGTTATGTGTAACCTAATTAAATGCCAGTCAGTTCAAAAACTGGATAAAATAGGCACTGATTATGAACACTTATCCTATGGATATAGCCTTAGTTTTGGAAAGGGTCAGATGTTTAAATATATTTATTATAATATCATCATATTTGATAGAGAGTAAATGGATGGATGATAGTTTAGACAATAGCTGAAAAACACATACCAGTGCTTAGGTAAAAATCACAGCATGCAAGTGGTTATGTACCATGATTTGGATTGTTAGAACATCAACGGACACTAGAAAGTAAGGTAAAAGTAGGCAGAATATTATCAACATGATTTGGGGTTCCTTAGAAATTTTTAATCTATTTTCTTAAACCTTCTATAATAAGGTTATTTTACCTTGATAATTTACACACACACACACACACACACACACACCCCATATTGAAGTCAGAATAATGACTGTCTTTCCTCATTCCATTCTCCTCTTTGTGAGGCATCTCTTCTCCAGACCTATTGTGGAGAGAGGTTCTCCAAGTGGAGAGAGACATGGAGAAAGCTGAGGGGGTTTGTGTGATTTAGAAAGGTTATGGTGAAAAATACCCATGAAGTATAATGGTCTTAAAGGACACAGAGAGAATAAGAGAGAAGGGAGGAACAGAAGCTGTTACACTAGAAGTGTGGGTCAGACAATAAACCAGACTGGGGAGCAGCTGCTTTGATAAACAGACTTTGAGGAGAGCAATGTCTAAAGGGGAGATTTACAATGCCTGGCCTTTGGTCATCTAGCTGTGTGTTTTGTGATTTCTTCTCATGAAACACATAAGACAGGTATGTACTTTTCCAGACCTGGTAGCGTTACATTTGTGTGTGTTTTGGATATTTCATGATATTGACATGGCTCTTTTATTTATAGACATAGTCATATAAATAGTTTTATAAAGTTGATGCTGATTATTTTGTCATGTTGTTGCTAAAACTAGTTTTCTTTGTTATGGGTAAGAAATAATCTTCACTCTTGTCTAAATAAATCTTCTTGATCACTTTTCTCTCTTTGAGTTTCATTTCCTGTCTCCCTTACAGTTCCCATGGTGGGTATCTGTTACTGTGTCTTAGGCTGAACATTGTGTGTAAAGTCTACTAGTTTGACCTGGACAGAAGGACTTCTCAAATGCAGCATTTTCAGTGCTAAAACCAGGAAAGTCTTGGGAAGACTGATGAGTTGGTTATCTTATATATGTAATCTAGAATGTTCAAGTTATATGTAAACTTTTGATAAAGTTTAGCTTCTTTATTAATTTAGATGTATTTGGCCCATGTAGACTCTGAAAATATAGACTTCTCTTTGCCTTTACCCCTGTTAGTCATGTAGCCTGGGACTAGCTCAACTTCCAAGGGCCACTATTTCCTCATCTCAACCTCAAATGAGAATGTCTAATTTATATTTTATGTAAATTTTATATAGAATTCTAGTTATTTTCAAAGAACCTTCTATTTTTGTTATGAGAAATGATGAAAATCCACAGAAGAGGTACAATACTCCAAACTGTGTTTATGTGGAAAGGAGTGAGAGAGAGAGGCTGATTGATGGGCTACCTTTCTCAGTTGTACATATTTCAGCATTTGATTTTGTTCTATATTGAACTCACCAAATGAAGGGTGTTTTCTTTCTGAGAGGCTCCATAACTTAGAAAAAAAGCAATCCTCTAACCATATAAGATATAAATTATTCTCGGTATTAAAAATATATTTAACACAATGAAATTTCTATTTATATCTTTTTCTTCAAGCTGGAGTAGGAGTATTTTTCTTTCGGAAAAGGTAAGTCCTCATTAGAGTGTATCATCTCCATCTCCAGGTAAAACCAGCATGTCCAGCTTCTAGGGATAGGGGCTACTTCCCTCTCATCGACCACCTCTTTGAACTGTTGTAGTGTAGGTCATATCTGATGCCTCTTCACAAGTTAGAGTACAATTTGGTTTGTGAAAAAACAAAAATGTGTTTAATATAACCACTTCAATTCTGTGCAAATTTTCATAATCATGTTTCCAGTCTATATTTGAGACCCACACAAACTTGGTTCAACTCCAAGTTTCTGGAGCTTTGTCAAGAGTTAGAAATATGACCATTCTGTTTTGTGTGATTAAAGAAAATGACAGGTGATAGGCAAACTGGATGGTGTTTATCAGTTATTATATTCATTTGGAAGCATTTTGTTCCAGAAGAGCATTTGGCTAATCAGTGCTTTTTAAAATTGTTGATGTTGTATTTTGCTATGGAACTCTTTGTTTAAAGAAAATTGTTCACTAACACTTAACAAAGACAAGGCAAAACTTCTGTGGCAGAAACTTAGGTGAGGCTGGTTTTCCAAATGTTGATATTCTCTGTTGACCATACTTTATGTAGCAATATTGTTTCAGCACCAGCACCGGCATCTGGGAAGGTCTTTGTATGCTGGGTCTCATTGCCTTGATTCTTGGTTCTCTATTCCCTCAAGTATGTGTAGTTGGGCCATATAATCCAATAGCTTCCTGAGAAAGATGCTGGGAACAAATACATTTTGGGGGAATTGAATCCTTAAAAGTATATTCTCTTCTTATAGTAACTGTTTTCTTGACTAGATACAGAATTCACTGTTTAGAAATACTTTTCCCTTGGAAACTTCAAAGAATTATCTTCACTGTCTTTTAGTTTCTAATGTCATTGAGGAGAAGTCATTCTGTTCCCTGATCCATTTATTATTTCTTCCTTATCCCCGATGTTCTAAGATCTTAGGACTGTATACTTTGCTGTCTGCCCTCTCCCTCACTGATTGTGCTCGAAACTCAAGGGACTTACATGCATATCTTCCAATTCAGAGGAAATTGTATTACATCTCTTTAGCACTTTTTGAACTTTATTTCCTGTTTTTTCATTCTGAAATAAAATTCCTTTTAGTTGAATGTTGAATCTCTTAGAATGATCTTTAATTTTATTATCTTTTGTCTTCTATTCATCTTGTTTCTCTTAGTCTCTCTCTTGGAATAATTCTTCATCTCTCTCCTGTTAAATATTTTATTTCTGCAAACATATTTTTTAGTTTCTAAGGAATCTATTTGTCTCTAACTGCCCCTTATTCATAACACTATACTTTGTTTTATAGATAGAATTTCTTATCTAATGTCTGTGAGAATATGCATTTTAGAGGGTTGTTTTTTAAAAGCTTTCATCTCTTCCCTGCAGATGCTTTGATCCCTCAATGTTTGTTTTGGTCTCATGTTAGAGACAGTTTCCATATATGGTATTTCTTAACTATTTGCTCACGCCCTGTATCCTGGGCTGCAGGACACCACCATAAAACAATTAAACAGAGATGAGTGTTTTCACTGAAACACCCTCAAGGGTAACTTGATTTCTCTCCCTGGTATAATAGGATATTCCAGAAAAGCCCTCTCCCCTGTCTGTTCTGTCTAGAAGGGACAAGCTCCGTGGTCAGCGTTCTGGGGGTGATAAAATGAGAAGACTTGAAGGGAAGGAAAGTTATTACTATTTAGCATACTGACTTTACTTAAATCTATCAGTTTTCAGCATCACCCCTCACCCCCACCTGCCACTATTTCCAGTACTGCTAAGTTTTTAGCTTCCCTAGTTAAGTTAGATAATACTCCCTTTCCCTGTTCTCCTGTGAGGTGAGGGGAGCCGTAGTTGCCAGGCTTACAGGGGATTTGGAGTCCAAAGCTCTTTTTAAGACTTTCAACCAAGTCCCCTTTGAGCCCCACATCTCTGCTAGAGCTTCTGCAGTCTCTTTTGTCTCCAGTCCTTGAGTCATCCCAGGTTTCTCTATGGAGTCTTGGCTTACTTCTTGCTGGCATCTCTTCTGCAGGTTCTTGGGTTTCTACATCTCTGCTCCACTAAAACAAGTACCACCCTTGCATTTTCCAAAATATGTCAATTGCTCTCTGATGTTCTACGCTGTCCCATTTTTCTTTATTCCAGTAAAGTTTTTTGTTTGCTGTCAGTAGAGAGTTGCTTTCAGATGGAGAGGAAGGAATTGAACATGACCACCACTTTAATTGTAATTCTCTGCCTTAACTCTTCAGCACTGCTTTAAAAAGGGAACAAATTCTCAAACCTCTCTGAAATGAGTTCAACAAATTCAGCGTGTGTGTGGGGGTGGGGGGGTGGGTGAGTGTATATGTGTGTAGGGGACAATATAATATTTACTATTTCTCTAGAAAAAAATGCTAATATGAAAACTAAATTCTAGCGAGGTATACAATTACCTATAAAGAGATTTAATTGAAGAGGACTTTTTAAAAGTAGTTTTTGGTTACTTATATTAAAATTTTCATCATATCAATGGGTTATGTGTAGACATTTATCTAATTGTAAACAATTATTTCATATGAAAAAGATATATCTTAAAATGTGAAAATAAATTTTTCTTGTAACAGAAGTTCTGCCTAAACTTGCTATTAAACTATAACCTAGTCAAGACAAGTAAATTATCTTGGCAGTCATTTTGTGTTTGCTTTTGGATAGAAGACAATGTAAAATCTGATAGTGAAGTGATTCTTTTTTAAGTTGTTATAGTAACTCTCATGAGGGCCAAATTTGTATATTTTATTATTTGAGGCAAACCTTATCTTGAATGATTTTATGTACTAAATCTGCTCTTTATGGTAATCTAGAGACATAATCTTTTTAGAAGACATATTGTATCATATTTCTTCAAGAGTATTCCATGAATTTTGAAGCTATCTTCCACTTTTGGAGAGGAGATGTAAACTTCTATTATGTCCACAGCTATGAAAGGAATGAATCAAAGGTCATCCTTAATGTTCTTGACTTTCCTTCCACATTTGTCCTCTCTGTAAGAAACATTCCCACTTATCTTCAAATACTCTGTGTGTTCACCTCATCCTTTAGAGGACTTTACCACTCTAGTCTTCCCCCCACTATGTCTTTCCCCAAAGAACTACAGAAAAAGAATGATTTTCTTTAACACCACAGTCTGGGGAGTTGGGACCCTTGAGTTTCCTGTCCAAAAGGGCCTGAGGCTGTTTCCAAGTCTGTCTTCCCAAGGAGGACTTACCTCTAGTATGCACACCTAGAAGACTTAGGGGTGGCTGGAGGGTGATTGTGGAAATGTGTATACTGAGTGTATACTGTGGCTACATAATGCCACCACCCGCCCAGAGAGCTGAAGACTGAAAGAAACCCAGATAATTTCCAAAATGAGATTAATCATTTCTTAGACAGAAGAATTCTATAGCTGTTGCCACTCCTACAGTCATGGTAAGAAGAGAAGCACCCTCACCACAATGGAGTGGAGTTGGAGAGAGGCAGGTAGGCGTGTAAGGACAAGTAGCCTAACTGTTAGCAAACTTTTAACCACTGCCAAGTGGACTAGTATTGTGTCCTCGATTAGAATCCTGAGGCATCCCAACCACAGAGAGAGTGTATCTGCTTGCTAACTTTCTTGCATGCCTTCACTGAGAGTTTGGAGGTGGTAGGAGACTGGCTGGTGTAGGGCAGGAGAGCTCACAAAGCCTTGCGGTTCACAGTCTTTGCTGAGTTAACAGTAGCAACTCCCCAGTGGTCAGAGGTCAGGGCAATAAGGTAGAGAGATGACTCTAGGTATGAAGAATTGGAGACTAGAGTTAAAAAAGAGAGAGGACTCCTGTGGCTCAAAAATTTTGGCACCAGGCTTGACATAAAGATATCTCTGGAGTCCAGTCTAACTAAAGGGAAAGTCTAATTTATTTCCTCCTTTAATATGTCTGAAGAAAACTGTAAACTGCATGTAACAAAAGCTGTGGCAAAACCTAGATTCACATTCAGTATATGTCAGCTCCATCACCAGCCCTTACCACCTGCTCACTCCCCCGACATTAGCAGCTTGTGAGATGAAAGAGTGAGCCCTTTTCTGCAGGGGAGGTAAATATTAGTTGCTATGATGCTTTATCCATAAAAGATGATATACAATAAAAATTATAAAACATGTGAAGAGGCAGAAAAATGTGACACCCTAATGAAAACTTAAAACAAGCAATAGAAGCAGATGTAAGATGACTCAGATGCTATACTAGCAAACAGGATTAAAAAAACAAACTAAAAATAGTGATAAAAATGATAAACATATATAATAAGAAAAAGTATAAAGCATGCATTAAGAGTTGGGGAATTTCAGCAAAGCTAAAAAGAGCTAAATGGAAATGATAAAAATGAAAATTATACCATCATCAATAAAGAGCTCATTCAGTAGATTGAACAGCAGACTGAACCCAGCAGAAGAAAAGGGATCAATAAAATTTAAGGCAGGTCAATAAAATCACCCAAATTGAAACACAAGAGAAAAAAAGTAAAAAAAACAACAAAAAAAACCCAACAAAAAACATAGAACAGAAGATGTATGATTTATGACAATTCCAAGTGGTCTAGCAGATGAATAATTGGAATCCCAGAAAGCTATGAGAAAGAATAGGCTGGAAAAATTTAAGAGATATTATAGGTAAGTATTTTTCAAAATTGAAGGATTTAAACCCGTGTATGAAAAAAGCTAAGTGAAGCCCAAACCAAATACTTGTAATGATAACCAATAATGTCAGCACATTGAAGTACTTTATAATTAAACTGCTGAAAAAGAGTAAGTCTTAAAAACAACCAGAGGAAAAAAGACATCATATACAGGAAGTAACTTTGAGAATAACATCTGATTTTTTAAAATCTAAACATTGGTTGCCAAAAGACATGCAATATCTTCAAAGTGCTTGAAGAAAACACCTGTTAACACAGACTTCTATGTTCAGCAAAATATCTTTTAGTTTAAGGGTGGAAGAAGACAGGAAAAATTTGAGAGAGTTCATTGCCAAGAGATACGTGCTATGCAAGATGAGAAAGAAAATTTTTCAGGGTGAAGGGAAATGATTCCTGAAGGAAGTTTGTATTGGCACAAAAGAATGAAAAGCACTCAAATGGATAAATGAATACTTATTTGCATAAGAACTGAATATCTTTTGAAATTATTTACATTAAAAGTTAAAGACTAATGAATAATAAAATTATTATTCATTAATAATTTTATTAATTTTGTGCCTATAACTGACAAAAAAATAAATAAAAGACAGCAAGGAAGTAAATGGAATTAGGATTTTGCAAGGTTCTTAGACTGTTCTTTCAGTATTATTATTGGAAGACAGAAATTGATAAGTTAAAGATATATATTGTGTAATTTTAAGACACAACAATTGGGAAAAATTAAACTGAACTATAGTGAAAAGTCAATAAAGGTGATAAAATATTGAATTAGTTCAAAAGAAGACAAGGGACACAAGAACAAAGAACAGAGAGCACAAACAGAAAACAAATATCAGAATGACAGACTTATACCTGATGATAGCGAACATTGTATTTGAATGTCAATGAACTAAACACTCCATTATCAAACTGAACAAAAAGTAAGACCAAAGTGTCTAATGTTTATAATAAATACACTTTAAATATAAAAGTATATTGATGGTTGAAAGTAAAAGAGAAGAGAAAGTCATAAAAATGTTGCTGTGCCTATAATTAGACACACTGAACTTTAAAGACAAATTAGACTACAAAGCAAGGTGTTTTGTCTGAGATCAAGAGGGAGATTTTATAGTGATAAGAGGATCAATTAATTAATCCAGAAGATAAGCAACCAAATAGAGAGCTTCAAAATGTATGAAGCAAAATTTGCTAGAATTAAAGAGAAAAGGAAGACATATTCACAATTATTACTGAGAGGCAAGCAAAATATATTTAAGACTCTCTATCCCAACACACACACACACACACACACACACACACACACACACACACACACACTATTACTGACCAATAATAAACTGAGTAGGCGTGTTTTGGGGAGACCTCTCAAGGTAGTATGTGTCCTTTAAACTGTATCCTAGAATTCTGTTATAGACAGGGAGTCTTTGCAGGAGAGTTTCCTGACAGCCAGCAGGCTTTGAAGATTCACAGGTATGACAAGACAAACAATACCAGGATTGTTTGTTTATCCCTGTGGCTTCCAGGTGTTTGAGCTATAAACAGCCTTCCCCATTTTCCCTGGTGGTCAGATAAGCATCACTGTTTTCTTTGTGTCCACAATTGCATGAAGTGGAGAGGAAAATTGGTCACATTTTTGACCCTCCTCTCTGCTGGTCTTGACTGCTAAATACTGACTTGATTCTGAGCAGCATATTCTAGATTTCCTGAAGTCTATTGTGGCTGATATGACCCTTATAACTTGGCATTCTGTGGTAGCCGTCTGTGTCACAGAGGCCACACTAACTGACACACAATTTTACTGCATGTTTATCCTGGAGATGCTATGTGAGCGTTACACCTGCAAGTGTGAGACCAGGTCCAGGACTCTGAGATTTTTCCTGGGAGATGGTGGGATGGGCAGTGGATTGGATTCATATAGTTAAAACCTTGCCTTATAAGCACTGGGATAAAGAGCTTGAAAAAATGTTTTCTTTCCTAGTGAAGAGAAAGATCAAATTTATGACAAGCTTCATAATTTTAAGAAAGACTGAAGCACTGGAGACCTCATTGTTGGAAGCCAGATTTGAGACAAATTTATTTTAAATGCTGATTGTGGAGGCAGATATTTAAAAATTGAATAGGTCCTACTTTCACTGAGTTTAAATTGACTT